>OV050033.1:11810000-12415000 GCA_920105625.2 Clusia tigrina | reverse complement strand
CTCAGAAAATAGCACATAAAGCCGCATTATAAAATTTCAAATAAACTGAAATATATTTTCAAACGCAATAAAATGGCATTTCACATGACCCAAATGCGGCAGCTGAGTGTAAACGCCCGCTGCTGGCGCAAGCAACGTCAACGCTTACAAAAACACTAGCAACACCACCAATATGGCAAAACAACTACAAAAACGAATACAAAAACAAACTGTGCAAAATTTTGTTCAATTATTTTGAATCTTGAAAAGTAGAAAAATTGAGCACACATTTACACAAACCAAGTTGGTTGTATGTAACAATTGCTGTACGGTGAGGTTGCCGTGTGTTGTAATGCTAGAGTCAAATGCACGACTCAATTAGAGCAAGCAAACCAGCTGGCAAGCAACATTGCTCAATTCTACGGTAGAAGTGCTAACTTTTCATTTAAAGTTTGCCTTAGCACAGTTACAACCAAGGAGGAGAGAGGCAGAGAGAATAACTACAACAAAAAGTTACTCAAGTTTGCAGACTGAGAGAAGCAGGCAAATTCATCGATATCTGTAGCAAAAGTCGCTTAACGATTAGACATGAAACTCATGAATGTTGGTTAGCACTTAAAGCCAACTTAAACTGGTTTTGAAAAGATTACAAAAAATTCAACAAAAAATTGAAAAGAAAAACTGAACTAAATTGAAAAGAAAACGGAACTGTTTTTTAAAATTAATTCAATTAAACTGATATAAATTTAATATTTTTTATGATTTTAATTTACTTATTTTTTGTATTTTTTATACAAAACTATTTCGTGCAACTATAATTCGCCATAGCGTGTACTTTCTTTATTATAATTGGAACAAAAAAAAAATTGCTGAAGATTATTATAAATGCCAGTGGATCATCGTTAAATTAGTGTGGCCAATTGAAGTTAAGTGAGGAACACGCAATGTGTAATTTCCTAAACCAGTTAGAGTTCCAGTAAATTAGTATTAATTGCACATAACTATATAGAAAAGTAATTTAGAAAAAGCATACATATATATTATACATACATACATACATATATCAAGCAGACGCATAAAAACTCAGCTGGCATAAACCGCTTTTGGCCAGTTTCTGGTTATTTCATACTGGTATTATCGAACTTTAGTATGGCAGGCAACATTTAAAACAGCCAAATCATTTCGCCTCGCCAGCAACAACTTTTTTCCACATTATTCATTTAATTGTGTATGAATAAAAAATTTTGAATTCCAAAGTAAACTAACGTACTGCGACATTTGCGATAAGATTAAACTATAGCAGGGCGGCTCACACGCCTCAACCGAGCTTAACTATCATGAACAAAAAGGGCTCCACTACGTTGGAGAAAACTATGAATCAGGAGGCGAGACTACTGTTAAATTCGTCAATTTCCCCAAGCGATACATATGTACATACATGGAAATGATTATAAATAATAATGATAATTACAGCGTAACACATGGAATCATTATTTTTTGTTTATACTGAATGAATAGCATTTCTGAATTAAGCGTGTTGGCAATTATAATTGTGGGGAAATGTAAATTTAAGTATTCTTTTGGAGGAATTTCAAAATTGTATTTAACCATAGCGTGACAGATGTTGAATTTAGATTTAATTTGTTTTTCAAATTTTCTTTTGACCCCACCCATACTCAAAACAGCCTTGAAAGAAGTCTGCAAATCCCACGCAATCAAAGGTGCATTGACTGTGGCCATCATATCGAGCTATGAAACAGCAGAGCACAGCCCACAACTGCACAAATGTCGTTTCCTGCCTACAAGATAGACCATGCCCGACGCCTAACACCGACTCTTATAGGAAATGCAATGCTTGCGTTTTCAAATCAGAAAATATTTGCAATAAATTGAGCAATGTTGCTGGCATGGAGTCTCAGTGAGTGCGTGAATGTATGTGATCTTAACGTGCATTCAACCGTGTGGGAGTAAGAGCTAGTTTTACGAGTATGTGCAGAAGTCAACACTAGAAAATTGCAGTATGTATGTATATGTATGTATATTTGTAGAGCATGTAACAAGTATAGTTCATTGCATGTATGTAAGTTGAATAGCGGCCACATGCGTAAAGAGAGCGCGAGAATTTCTGGTTGCAGGCTAGTTTTTGTTGTAAATTGCATATCGTGAGCGTCGGCCAACTGAGCAGCAGGTTTAAGTTAAGTTGAATTATAAGAGATTCGTATATGCAGAAGGAAATGGTACAATTTTTTCGTATAGTGCATATCGTAAATGTTTCTTGCACTATGCCTGCCAAAGCAACTTAAAATGCAAAATTGAAAATTATGGCTTAAGTGTTTCGGGCACATCAGTGGGCGTAATTAAGCCATAAATATTAACAAATAAATATATGCATATGTATGTGTTCAGACAATAAGAAAACTCTGTATAGTTTTGTATACAATTTTGACTTTCACTTTCTCAACAAAATGTTCAATTTTCCGCCAAGTGTTTGAAGTGAAAAAGCAATAAATTACATATATAACTAATAAAATGGCAAAATATATTTAAACGCTTGATACATGAGAGGCTAGTTGAAAGCAGGCTCCCTCTCACTATGCTTGTTAGTTTCCTTTACATTTACGTTAAATATTAAACAACCACATTAATCACCAGCTCGCACATATTTTGACATCACACGAGTAGGTTGGTTGTATGTGCGCGTACGAACGAGGTATATAAAAATGAAAGTTAATTGCAAATACATCAGTTTTGCAAATTAAAACGAAATTTTACTATTTATTCAACTATTTCCTAATACGCAGCCGGCACACGCGCAGCACACACTGCACCCCACCCTTCCCTTCTGAACAATTGATTGCATGCCCCTAATTGCAGCCATTTGAGCTCAGCTATCATAACAAATTACTTCCAACATAAAAGGCATTAACACTACGTCGACGGACGAAAAAGGAAGCTGGCGGCAAAAACAGACATTATAACAGCCACCAATTGATTAAATAACAGTTATTTGTCAACACGTTTTGCCAACATAAACACAGCAGCCAAAAAGCATTGAAACGGCTACATATTTATTTAATTTTATACATACATATATAGTGGCGGCTTATAATTTTGTCAGCTATGTTTTACCAAGTTGCGCAGTTTGAACTGCTAACTATGTATGAACATATGTATTTAACCAGCAATCAACACAGCAGCAAGTCAGTTGAAGCTGGCATACATTTAACTTATACATATGTATATATTCATATATGCATTTATATAAATTTTTTAAAATTTAAAGCTGAATAATCCACATCCACTAACGTCTGCTTGGTCACAAGTTCACACTGTAAATTAGCATAGTTAAGTGCATTTTTCGCATGTTTAAAATCACTTAAATCTTTATTTTATAGTTAATTTATGAGGCGAGTAATACGTCAATACATGACTTTCAAAAATTCCAGCACTTCTCGTAGACTAGGGTGTAAAATACTGCCACGCAGTGCAAACCTCATTGACAACTTTTGCTAAAGGAACTTGTGAGGTTCTCTTGATTTATTAGTGTCAAGTCAATTTCACAAATATTTTAAATACTTTTATAGCAAATAATTAATTGGCTGTACTTGTAAATTTATTAACAAGCTGTGTGACATTAGACTGTACGTCTTAATTTGGCGTTAGTTAATTAAATATAAACTTAATAATGCAATTGAAAATGCTACAACAAGACTACAATAAAAAAACGCATTTATTGTTGTTGCTTTCAAATTTTGTTTTAAGAGACAAAACAACAACAATTTTCGCCTGCAACCAAAGCATGGTAGGGGAACTCAAAGTTAGCTTAAGAAGGCAAAACAACAACAATTTTCGCCTGCAACCAAAGCATGGTAGGAGAACTCAAAGTTTGCTTAAGAAGGCAAAACAACAACAAGGAGAACTCAAATTTTGTTTAAGAGTGCAAAACAACAAGTTTCGCCTGCAATCAAAGCGAGGTAGAAGAACTCGTATGCATGAGTGTGTGTGTGAGATGACCTTCGCTTGAGCCTAGGCCTCCTATTTAGAAATTTGTGCCAAATTTTATAAGTTTTTTCCTCACTTTTGTGGCTCGAGCAATTGCTTACGAAGTGCCTTAATTGATCAACAATAAAATAATTTTGTACATTTTGTTAGATTTTGTAATTTTTGTTCTAACAGTTTGATGAAAAATATTGCTTGTCAATGACATCTCGCCTACTTTACTACAGTCGAACAGCTGAAAATGGACTGTCAGGTATAGATCGAAAAATATGTGCTCAATACTAACGGCTTTGATATAACATTAATTTTTGCATAAACTGTTAAGAAAATTTATTTGACTTACTTTTTGCTTCGTCTGCTTTAATCCACTTTCTGAATAACAACACGTTCGTGTTTCTTTGTTAGATTGATAATTAAGCTCTCAAATTGCTTCAATTGTAGCTTAAATTTCTTGCTTTTTTTATTTTGATTTTGCCAACACAGTCAAGTGCACAAAATCAATTGCGAAAAATACACAAATTTATAATTTGAAAAAATTATTTCAAGTTTAACTAAATTTTAAGTTTGTTCTTGCTTTGTAATTGTAACTATTGAATTGCCTTCTGGCCTTTTCGTGACACAAATTGCAAATTATAAAATTTTTATCAAATGCAAAATTTAACTGCATTAAATGTTTCCTTCTCGACACAAAACGTAAAACACTAGTTGTTGGAGTTTTTATTGTTTAAAACTTGTTGAACGTTTTCTTTAATGTTTTCTTTTTCAATTGCAAATACTTCGAAACTAATAAACTGAACAGCTTGTAAACTTTTTCAGCTAATTTTTCTACTCGCTTATTGATACTCAACCGAAGTAATTAAGGCACAACTCAACTCAAAAGACTGAAATGTATCGCTGCGAATGGCCTGCTTTTATACGATTTTGTCTCCTTGGCGAGAGACAAAACGAAGCAAGCCACGAATTTACGAGCTCTAATAATGTAGATGTGTTCGTAGGTGTTGCTGTGTGTTGTGTATAGAGTGTGAGATGAGGTGAGTGAGAGAGCGTTTAGCAGAGACAAGTTAAAACGGGTACCAAATGCTGGCTATATTAATATGTATAAGAAAATGCAGTTGCTGTCTGAGTATGAGTGAGTATACGCCATGGTGGGCAGACCGGATCGCGGTAGCATGAGAGAGATGCGGAGCAAGACCAAATGAATTGGCGACTGTGCGAGAAAGAGACAGAGCAAGCGTACGTAAATGCTTGTATAAGTAAATTTATTAAAATTTTTATTTTTATTTTGTGCATCAAGCCACAATATCGTCGCGTGCAAAAATAAAAATCACAACATAACTTTCAATTGCGTTTATTTTGATTTTGATTGGTATTATTTTCATGGAAATCTTTATTTTCTTGTTTCTCAGTGCGCGAGCGACTCGGCTCACCACCAGCTCAGTCTCATTTGACGATTTTTTTTCAATGGTTTTTTTGTGGTTTTGATTAAGATGTTTGTGTTATCGCTGTTATCTTAATTTGTATATTTTCCGACTTTGACAACTTGCCGTCGATTATTGTAAATTTTTTTCGCTATTTATATTCTTTACTGGCAAGTTTTTGTAATGCCACACCCTCCGGGGAATGCGTAAGAGGGCATACGTTTTATATTAAATTGATTGTTCTTTTTATTAGAACTAAGAGTATGTATGTAAGTATATGTACTCAAAAGGAGGCTTGGCTGATAGTCATTGTATTTATGTTCGAAGTCAATTGGTCACTGGAGTTTTCTATCAGACATAAATTGCGAATAAATTCTGTAAACACTGCCAATTCCGCGTTTTTTTTATAGGTTGTGCATACAATAATTTTTTTCTATAAAAATATATATTCAATATATAAAAGATATTGAAAATCTGTTCTCAGTGCTGTTGACATTCTAGAAATCAGGCTCTCGGCGACTTCGTTGTTCTTTTGGCAATAATGTAACTCGGGTGCTGGCTGGACTGGATACAGTGCAACACAAAGATCCCTTATATTATCATATAAAAGCATGCTCACAGTTTCAAACATGGCGCACATCTTCTCTCAAAATCACCAAGGATACGTATCAATGTAGAAAGTATATCTATTCATATGCACACACATGCATGTATGCGTGCATGTATGTACGAGTATGAGTTAAAGCTTACCCACACTCAAGCTGCATCTATTTGTTGGCGTAGGTTTGACCACTCCTATGTTGACAAACCCCTCCGTGGAACACTTTTGCAGTCATATTATATTGTCCAAACCAGGGTAAACAGTCTTAAACAAATAATTACAACTCATACGACTTCAGCTACAACATAATTTGTAATACGTCATCATAATGGAGCGACATATTATGTTTATATACTAGTACAGAGTAAGGAACGACTATTTTTATTTCAGATAAGTGTTTAACAGACGGGCAGATGAAATTATATATTAGAGAATATATATAATAGAATAAAATATATAAGAATTTATTGTAGTTATATAAAATCATATTATCTGACTGAGAAAATAGTCTCATGATTTAATAATCTCACCATTGAAAACTACCTCAATATGTGGTAGTACTGAATAATCCCTCGATCGACAGTCATCTGCATACATGTAATGTTTTAAATTTGTGTCTCCCCAGCTCACAAGCATCATAGTCAAGAATTTTTCAAAAACATTTCCAAATATTTTGAATGCTATATTTTCAATATATGTAATTGTATAGAAATATTGGAAGTAACCGGTGACCAGATTTAGATAATTTTATGTTGCACATATTTCTATGTTCAAAACGCATCGTATTTTGGTTTGCAAGTTTGGAACAAGTGGAAAGTTTACTGAGAAAACAAGTTCAGCATTTGGGAACTTCGTACTCGTACTTAATAAGAGAAGTTTAATAAGTGGATACTCTAAATCAACATAACCTCTGTAAACGTTGACTGGATCACCATTAAAGATAACATACAGCCACATAAAACTAAACTGTACTTAAATTGAATAATTGTTCTGCCAAATCTTATAGCACAGAACAATCTATGAAGAACTCCAAAGAATTCCTCAAAACCTTTTAGAATATCTTCTTTGACTGCTTTGATAGGCTTTGTGAATAATTAATTATCACAGGATTGATAAGTGCGTGACTATGGTTGTATTATAATTAGTCCACTGGCAAACAATAAAGTTAACATTTGAAAACAAGTTATTAGAATGTTAGCAATTGTTACTGATAAAAAATTATTGTTGACACCCACGAGTTCAAGGCGCTTAAGTTCGAAAAATATCATTTTTCTAAAAATAACACGGTCCAAACCAAAGCAACTACAGTCAACAGCAGACCTTCAGGTAACACAATATATAACTGCTTGAGAAAAACTCGAACAAACAAAGACGGAGGTGAAGTAACTAAGCAACATTGTAGGAATAGTTCAGGTGATCCTGATTTTGATATCGACAAAATCCATGGCCTATCTTATATTAAGTTTCAGGAATTTGGCACTCACATGTGAAATAAGTATTTTAAGGTAGAAGCTGAAATATGAGTGGAACATTGTTGACCAGAAGACTGAATAATTCGTAAACCAACAGAATCATTCGGTTCATACACACTTGGGTCTCCGTAATTAATATGAGGAACTAGATAATTAAATATGGAAGAAAAACGAAAATATCACCTATGAGTTTCCAGCTCTCTTCAGGCTCAGTCTTAACGACCTGGCACAAAATCATTCTCCTGCCTGCAGAAGTTGTTGGAGGAAAAACATGAAAATTTGATCAATTGTCCAATTCCGAAAAGGAGAAGTTGACCCTCCGTTTATTTACAGAACTATGGTATAAAGCTAGTGGAGACCGCTCTAAGTGGATTGTCTTTATCAGGAAGGGTAAACTAACCAATCCATGCCGTCATCAGAATCGATCACAAGTATTTATGGAATAACTGAACTGAATAGTCAGTTAACAAAGGTCCGAGCTTCCAAGTTTCAATTTGACTTGGTATAAACAACGCTGTCAATGTATTTCCGCTCCATAACTCAATAGAAAACCGAGGAATCAACCCATCCACTTAATTTTTGGCGGAATAAGTGTATATCCATGAAGTTCCCATTGGACTTGGTATAAAAATTGCTCTACTAATCTACTTCACTACTCCATAGAGAAGGCAAAAACGTACCCATACTCTTCATGAAATTGAATTTTTTTCTAGAATAACTGGAGAGCAACAAAGCCGAGATCAACCGTATGGCAACTATCGTAGAATGCCATGAACTCCAACGCTCCTCAATATTTCAATCCCTCACAGTACAGTCGACCTGAGTACTAATTCTCTGGAATTAGGTGGCCAGACACAAAAGTTCTGTTCATTTATTTCTGCGTTTAATTGACCGTGATCTCATCTCTGGAACGGAAATGTAGAAACTGAAAGCAAAGGAACCCAGTTGGAGCTTGGACCATTTCCACACCATTTAAAATATTGCGAGAACTAATAAATTGTATGGTCCTTTGATATAATCAACAAATGCCGAGCGAATTGCAAGAAGACGACTGAAACGAAACAATAAAAACAAAAGAAATATATTCACATATTTGCTTTAAACATGCACAGATAAATCATCATTTCGCGTGATTTATAATAAGCGACGGGCGCTGAGTGAGGGTGTTTTACTTATTACAAAGCAGTAAAAATGTTTCCTTTTACCAATTTTTAAGTGATTATTTATCATTATTGGCATAAATTTAAAAACAACATTTTTTCTTGTGTTTTGATTGTCACAATTTATGAATTAAGAAAACGAACAAGAAAACTTTTTTATTATGCCGGCGAATGATCTTCGCTTATCGCGTTGTTGGTGGGGGAATTAGCAGCGCGACTGCAAAAAAATCGCTTGACTTCTGATCACGCGTTTTTCAGCAACTACTCCACGAGACCAGGCTGTGTCCATTGCTTGATTGCTTTGTAACACGTGGTGGCGTGCCAGACGCGTGCCCCTTGGTGGCAGAAAAAGACCCAAATATAAAAGAAACACGGAGCTTGTTCAGCTGAAGACGACCTCATCAAGGTTGCCTGCTGTGTGTTATCTTATATTCCTCAGTTTAGAGAGCATGAGATTAGGCAGAGGAAGATGCAACTAGTGCGATGTGAATGGCGCGAAGCTAGATGGCGCTGCTAAATGTGTGACTCAGTTGATATCATGCACAGATGATGAGGTGGATGGAAAGCAATGATATAGAAAATGCATCAGTAAGGCTGTTTCAACGATGAACGATTTACTATTATTATTAAATCTTACACCATAATTAATTATGACAGCAAGAGTTTAGGGGAATGAGTACTAGGCTACTGAACCCTTCGACTTGACGGGAAAAGACATTTTAGAAAAAAGATGATTGAGACCAAGCCCAGGGCAGGACTTGAACTTGCGACCTGAACGATTTAGGTATAGGGCCGCAGGCCCTGGTGGTCAGTGCTTTAGTCTGTAAGTGAAAACAAATTGTTTATAGTTATTATTCTAACATAATAAATAAATAAATAATTAAATAAAATATAATATTAAGACAAAATGGATTGGAATTTATGTGAATCGGACGCCTATCGCCCTTCTGACTTAAATTAATTTTTTTCCATAATATTTTTAATTTTTTTAAAGAGGGGGAAATTATTATAGCGTTCGACCCACATTATAAATCCCAAACCATTTTGTCGTAAATATATAAAATTTTTAATTTTGTTAAACTATATCTCAAATCCGTTTATTCTTAATTTGTCTTAACAATCTGAACAGTAAAAATGGAAAGCTCTTTCTTTCGGTCCAAATCGAGGGTCTGAGTTAATAGTACTTAGACTATAGAGAAAATTCTAGCCTGTAGGTTACTCCATTCTTTCAAAGTATCCTAACTAAAAAACACATCCGAACACCCCTCTGTTTATGTAAAGGAATCATGCCAGTCATTATTGTAAATCTATCTTGGAAATCAACAGACTATAGTTGTACCTCTGAAGGACATTGCGTTCATAATATTTTACACATCCGTGCTGACAAGACAATACATTATCTTCTACTCGCACATATTGAAGAAGGGATTTCAGTTTCCCTTTCCCCATTTTGAGTTCCATCGGCAAATAATATTGTATATTTTATTGCTTTAGAGTGTAACGACTTCGACCATGACCTAAGCCAAAAAAAACTGTTAACTAATTTATTTATAGCTTCCGCAGCTGGGCGAAAGCGTTTTGTCTGTCGTCTGTACTTGCAAGCAAATAAAAAACCCAAATAATAATAAATAAATAAAAGGTTAATTGAAAGAAACACAGAATTACAACAACAACAACAACAACCAAATAAATATTAACAACTTGAGCGTGTTGCCGATGGCAGCCAATCGATCTCACGCCCGCTGTTGCCACGCAAGATTGCTAGGGGCACCACATTATCTCTTCAAAAAAATTCAAAATATTATGGAAAAAAATTCATTGAAGTCATAAAGGGGCGGGAGGAAATCGTTATAGCGTCCGTCCGACCCATATTATAAATAAAATTTATGTTTTTAATTTTGTTTTTTTTTCATTTTTTTCCTAACATTTTTGATATATTTATTTATTTATATATATATATATATATATATATATATATATATATATATATATGCGTATACGGATTAATGTATGCGACCATATGGACGAATGAGGCATGGATTTGATTAGCATTTTAGAATTGTTTTTCATGTGCTCCTATTTTGATTTCAGTTTAAATGCCTCAAATGAATTTAATGAAATAACAATAACAACAATCAACTTACAAATATTTTTATTTATTATATTAATAATTTCAAATATTGTTTGCTTGCATTTTTTATTTATACATAATTAGGGAAAATACGTCTAAATGAAATTACCAAAAATATTTTGTCCACATCACATGAGTAGGTAAACAAAACAAGCAATTTCGTAAAGACGTACTAAGTTGTATGCATGCAAATTACGAGACGCACTTCAACAAGATGGCAAAAACAAAAACAGAATAAAATAAAATAAAAAATATAGATATTTTTTACAATCTCGAAAGTAGAAGAAAAAAAAACAATTTAAATGTTTTCTGTTGATGCTTTTTATGAACAAATAAGGCAATCGGCTTGAGCAGAAAGAAGCCAAAGGCGCCTGCCGATTGTGGCGACGCAGCGACAATTGGCGCCAATGGCGCCAATATGCGAGAATCAGTTGCAACCGCAACTATTCGCAATTAATATTGAATTGAATAAGGGGGTGTGTCAACAGCAACACTACGGCACTTTGTTGTTCCGTGGGCGTTGAAGCGGGGGGAGGTAGGTGAGGGTGTGGGTGAGAAGGTATCTAATCTAAATTTATTTTTTGGTGTTTCAGTGAATACGAGAGGCACTTCACAGGTGAGACTCAGTAAAAGTAGGCGTGCTTACAGCATACTTTCAGGGGTCGTGCGTAGTGATACGCAGTTGTTCTATATATGGGGATTTATAAAAATTATGTAGCAGTTCGATATCGGCATTATAAAATCTACTTGCAACTTTAGTCATGTTTTACAGAGGGAATTGTATTATGTGACACAATTCTCATGCCCTAATGACAATTTTTATACTGAATAAAATGGGGGAAAATGAGACCACTAATATGCCCAAATAAGCAGATCCTAAGAACTACAGTTGCACATCTTAGAAACTAAAGGGACAGAACTTAAGAACTAAAGGGACATATCTTAAGAACTAAATGGGCATATCTTAAGAATTAAAGGAGCATTTCTTAAGAACTAAAGAAGCAAATCTGAAGAACTAAAGGAGCACATCGTAAGAACTAAAATTGCACATCTTAAATACTAAAGGAGCAGATCTCAACAACTAAAGCAGATCTTAAGAACTAAAATTGCACATCTTAAATACTAAAGGGACATATCTTAAGAACTAAAGGAGCGCATCTTAAGAACTAAAGGAGTTCATCTTAAGAACTAAAGGAGCGCAGCTTAAGAACTAAAGGAGCGCATCTTAAGAACTAATAGTAGTAAGAACACTCCCACATCCCTACTACATATCTCAGCATATCTGGATACTAAATGTTCATATAAAATTAAATCATCCCTGAATATTAATCTAAAAAAGTAAGATAAAAATTCATTTCTTGTGCTTTTCTTTTTTGTTTATATTTGCTCCTCAAGTAAGCTTCCTAAAATGCTGAACATTGGTATCAACTTCTCTCAATAATTACAGACGTTTTTACCCAACTTGAGTTCCTTTTCCAAAACTCTCATCTATCAGTCTCACCCTCAGACACAATTTGGTCTAACATGTGATTTAAAAACACAACAAATAAGTATTGCGATCCCTCAGATTGATAAAATGGAACCGTGAGCAGAATTGGACATAAAATCCAACTTTCAGTTAACTTCCCTCAGGATCTGTGGTGTTCGGTACTGCCATCATGTTTCGTATTTATAACTATTTTTGGATGTAGTGCACTTCGACCAATTTGATCCTTCGTGCCTTGTTTCGTATTTAGCATATAATAACGTTTCATTTGGCTAGATACCATGAAGTTTAATAGAACGAGGGTTTACAGCAGATGATTTCTGTGAAAGAAATTGAAACTGTTGTATTCTCCATCCGTGCATATTATTTAATATTTGCAAATTACTGAATCAAAGCTTGTGTGTGTGTGTTCACCTATTTTTCCATGAATTTTACACGAGATTTCCACACAATTTTTCCACACTCACTAAAAAAGACTAACAATGAATTATCGCTTCCCCAGCCTAGCCTCGTAGATGGGTATACGAGATGAACGCCTGAACTACTTTTGTCAGAGTGTGAAAATCTCTCTGATCGCAGCGCTCCCTGCCTCTCGCATATAATAAACACATAGAGTGCAGGTATAAATGAGGCGTGAATGCGGGTGCTGACGTCAGTGGGTCTGTTGCCTGCTGCCTGGTTTTATTATTATTAATTACTGACTGTAACACAATAATAATAATTAATTAGGTTTTTTTTGTGGCTTTCGGTGAGGTTTGTTTTTGCACTTTTGCTACTATTTTTATTATTATTTTGTGTGTATTATTTTTATGTGTATAATTTTTAATGACTTTTTACTGACCTTTATTTTGCAGTAACAACAACGACAGAACTCACAGGAATTTTCCATGTTTATCGACAGTTCGTCTTGCATCATTTCAATGTTACCTGTCTATATATTTTTGCTTTACGCGGCTTGCTGTA
Source organism: Clusia tigrina (assembly GCA_920105625.2). Taxonomy (NCBI): domain Eukaryota; kingdom Metazoa; phylum Arthropoda; class Insecta; order Diptera; family Clusiidae; genus Clusia; species Clusia tigrina. The sequence goes on along the minus strand of OV050033.1, from coordinate 12,401,791 downwards.
AAAACACAACGTTGACCTATTTATGCCTATATTTTTGTTTTGATTTCACTTTTTCTCATTGTTTCTTATTTACACGAAGCGCCTCGCTCGTCCCTCCTTCTCTTTTTTTCTCCGCGCTTTTAATTGTTTTTAGTCTTGTTGAGGTTTGTTGATTTTTAACATTTTCATTGCATTTATTACAATTTATACGGCCTACAGACAGAAGGACAAACGACAGCTACTTTAAAATATGTAGCCGTGAATATTTTTAGTTTTCTGAGTGACTTCTTATATCCACATTGGTTGATGGAGATAAGAATAATACAATTTTTGCAAGCAGGTAAAAACTTAGACTCAAAATTTGGCTCAACACGACACAAAAGGATATCTTAAGATTTCATGGATAAGCGTCGATATCGGCATTGGACACAAAAGCACGGCAAGAGGGAACAACAGAACAATGATCGTCACTTTTACCAAATGCAGTGATTATCAGCAAAAACTGTTATCACAGAATTGCAATTGTAAACTAACAATGGTGGCATCTTGGCAGGAGTTTTCTGGCTATTGTAGAGGTAAAAGTGGTATACAGTATCAACAAAATTTTACATGTGGGCACATAGAAACAGTACCAAACTTTACATTACTAAGTATGGAAAGAATTAACAAAATTTGTTGAACGGTTCTATTCACGTCTATTTTATTAAATAGAAGTATATTATATACAAATATATATATATATATATATATATATATATATATATATATATATATATATATATATATATATATATTTTATTTTATTTTTTTTTTATTTTATTTATTTTTTATTTTTTTTTAAAAGAATTTTATGAGTTCGCATTATTTGTACGTTCTAGCGATAAAAATGTCCCTGGTTGGGAACACATGGAAAACCCTGTTCGCAGTGGCAATAGCTGCATTTTAAACGGCGGTTTCCCCAAATTTTAAATCGTAATAACCACTTTTCAATTTGTTGATTAATTTCCTTGGTTGTAACCCCAATACCCGTCTGTGTACAGCGAAACACACTCAAGCGCGCTCGGTTGCCGGTCAAGTGTGGCGGGTTTCAGGAAATGTTAAATTCATTCGCAAATATGTATCTTGGATTCGGTCGCTCGGTCGTTCGTTGGCTGCGTCTCAAAGTAGTTTGTTGGCTGTTGTCTTTCAGCAGACTATTCAGCAAAAGTGCGCATTTAACTTATTTTATCTAAATTGGCGCTATTCTTGCTGCGCTCACTTTACCGCTCTGGACCACCTTGAGACTATTTAAATTGATTGCAAAGCTCGTTTACCCCTTTGTTTGTCGTATAAAATTTATTTATGGGCGAATTTTTGACATTTTGACACTTGGAGGTGGTTGGTCGACGGTCGGTCGCTTGCTGGGTTGGCTGGAGTTGCCTTCTTTGTTGTTGGCTGTGGTGGCGGTAGTACTGACAAAAATTTTCATCACGATTTGGCGACTTTTTGTACTATTTTTCAACAAATTTGTTTTGCATAAATTAAAAAGACCCAAGAGGAAAAAGAAAACATTTGTGGCGGTTTTTACAGCGCCCCATTAATTAAGATTTTTATAATTTAACAACTGTTACGTCGACCGTAATTGGAAGCTGGTGAAGGGAAATTGACCCAAAAAGGTGTGCGTGAAATATTTGCGAATTGTCATTGACGTCAGCAATTTTAGTATGCCAATATTTGTGAGAAAACGTGTTTTTGCATTTGCTTCATTCAATATAAATCAAATGCCTTAAGAATATAGGTGGTAACTCGCTTACTGCGTTGCGATTTACTGCAATGGTACGGGACAAGAAACAAAACACCGTAACGTCGGCACCAGTGCGGTTCACACCGGACAGCGTTCCCATTTCCTGTGATACTTTCTTATTAGAAGAAGTTTACATTTATAAACATGGCACCACTTTTCAGCCTGGATTCATGGCCTATTCCCTCCATTTTGTATGCATATGTGGGAATAGAGGGCGTGGCAAACCTAAGTTCCACACATTCTCACACAGACTAAATATCCGAAATATGCTATAAAATGTGATTAATGTAAAATCCACCGGAACTAAGCTAGACCACTTCTACCAAGTTGTCGACTGTTCCAAACATATGAAGCAAGTCTGTGCTTTAGTTCAGTTGCACGATCCAGCATTTCATCTATTCAGATTGGGTGTGGAACAAAATTGACCCAACCGATTAATTGCTAAACCTGTCCATGAAGGTTCAGAGTAATAATTCTTGTATGTAACATATTCTCGTATGACTCTCTTATGACTCTCTTATGACTCTCTTATGACCTCTCATGACTCTTTCATGATTCTTTGATGAACCATTCAGGACTCTCTCATGACTCTTTCATAACTCTTTCATGAGTATTTCATGAACCTCTGATGACTCTCTCATGACTTTTTCAATGACCATTTTATTACTCTTTCATAACTCTTTCATTACTCTTTCTTGACTCTTTCTTGACTCTTTCATGACTCTTTCATGACTTTTTCAATGACCATTTTATGACTATTTCATGACACTTTCATGACATTTTCGTAACACTTTGATGACTCTTTCATGACTCTCTTATGACACTTTCATAATTCTTTGATGAACCTTTCATGACTCTCTCATGACCCTTTCATAACTCTTTCATTATTCTGTCATGAACCTCTCATGACTCTCTCATGACTTTTTCAATGACCATTTTATTACTCTTTCATTACTCTTTCATTACTCTTTCATGACACTTCCATTACACTTTCACGACTCTTTCACGACACTTTCACGACACTTTCACGACACTTTCACGACACTTTCATAACACTTTCATGACTCTTGTATGACTCTTTCGTGACTCTATCGTGACTCTATCGCGACTCTTTCATGACCCTCTCATGACCCTCTCATGACCCTCTCATGACCCTCTCATGACTCTCTCATGACTCTCTCATGACACTTTCCTGACGTTCTCATGAAATTCACACCGAAATGATGCTGCACAAAAAGATGAAGCTACTCCAGTAATATTTGTGAACGAGATTAATTCCTAATCTTGGATACATACGCGTATGTAAATCGTCTGGAGGCCAAGACCCAAGGCTTATCAGAGATTAGATAAACTTTCAGGAAACTAAGCCAAGCACAACAGTAAACACTACTTCCGTTTATCATGCCACAGAGAATCTCAAAAAATCATGCCATGTAAATTCCAGTAAACTTTCAATAAAGTTTCCATCAATTGACGTGCTCTCACAAGTGCGGTAATTTTCCGTATTAACCAGAAACCCACTAGGAATGTGTTCGCTGATTAGCACGGCCGTTTGCTTACTTTTGACGTCATGTTCATTTGAGAACTGTTCCGGGCTGTTCAATTCCCCAAACAACAAAATTTTCCTACGCAACTCTACACCGGTGTCAGGTGTTTGGCTTCGGTGTTTCGGGGAATGCAGTGAGTGACATTTATTTATCTTGTCCAGAGTGTGTCTGATGATTATTAAGTTGTGTTCAGTTACTTAAAGAGTTGTTCAAGGCAAATTTTATCTTTGGCACCCTACAATCAGGCCACTTATAGAAAGAGCAATTGTTCGGACCATTAATAATGAATTCTTAAGCTAAATTGGTTCAGTAGTTGAGTATATGGGACCACTACTTCGACACTTCCCCGCGAATCTATCGTTCGTTATTGCAGTCTGGCACACGAAAGCCTCAAAATTTGCGGCGCAGTGTGAATGCAATTTGTGCATTTTTATTTATTTATTCGTTCTTTTGCGTAATTGCACTATGCTTGGCACGCTTATTATTAATTCATTTTCGTAATACGAGCTCGCTACACATTCAAGTCAGCAATGTACGCAATTGGTCTGCTTAGGAACCCATCGATGGAAATTTCCACAGCGGTACAGTGCAAAAAAGTAGAAAAAATTTGAGTTTTCAATTAGCACAGTCGACGTTGGAATTGGAAACCTTCACGCAAAACTAGTGGAAATTTTGTGTTCACCCATTACGCGCACAGAACAATAAAAGTGCAAGGAACCAGTAGGTCCAGGAGTATATGAAGGGATGGTACGATGGTACCAGTACATATGCTATGAGTATATGAAGGGATTGCACAAGTATAAGTAGGGAAAGGTACGAGAATATGAAGGGGTGGAACAAGTATATATAGCGAAAGGTACGAATATTGTCGGCAGTTGTCTTATGCAACCCGGGATCAAGGTTAATTAACTTTTCAAGTTGAAAATTTCTCATAGAAGGTTCTAAACCGATCAAAGAGCTGAAGAATTACAGAAAGACTTGTTCTTATCTTTTAATTGTACTCCATTTACAGAAGAAATTGCATCGTGTAAGGCAGACTATAAAAGAAAGCATCGATAGCTCCTTCGTTGACCTGCATATATAGACGAAATTCTATTCTCTCAGACAGACTATAAAATATTCCATCGAAAGTCGTTAATCTATTATAGATTTTTCTATAATGCGATCAAGGTCTCCCCAAGCTACAATGGGATTCGTTGCTGATTCAATTTTTAGTTGACATTATACCAACAAGCCAAATACATACTGATAGTGGTTGCTTTTCATCCAAAGGCTTAGAGCGATCACTGATGTGAATCTCATTGATATCCAGAGTAAAGTGTGAATTGGCAGAAAATTGCATACATTTGTCCCGAAAGAATTGATTAGGTGGGATCCATAACAACCAAGAAGCAGATGGGAAAAAGTAGTAATGCATTCTTAAAGAAATATATTGTGACGACATAATCCCTTTGTCACTCATAAACAAGCATGGATAAACGTTCAAAAGATATTGAAAGTGGTGACTGAGATATTATCTCTTAAGGAATCGCGTTAATGAAAGGTACGTCAGGTAGGTTAGGCAGCCGCATCACCAAGAAAATAGGGATGCCACTTAGGCCACCAGTCGGGCCCGTTGTGAGCGTTAATGAAAAGTCATCAATAAAATATAAAATAACCATTCATAAACAGCGCCCCATAAAAAGCAAGTAAAAAAAAAATAAATATAGTGTAACAATATGATCCTTCTGTCATTCATAAAGAATAATGGATAAATATTCAAAAACTATTGAGAGTAATAACTGAGATTTTATCACTGAGAAGTTGTTCATGATACTTAAAGTCATTAGTAAAATATAAAAATAAGTAGTTCTAAGCAACGAGTTATAAATAGAGAATCATAACCGGCGAGTCGGATACCACGGGCACTAGGGTGACAGTTAATTTCGAAAGTCTTATTTTCTTTGGTCTCATACTTTTTTTGGGTTGAGTTTTATAAAAAAATAATCCCTGTAAAATTTCAGGGCCCTAGGTGGAGGTTTAGGGGTCGCGTCGGCCCCCCAAAGTTACACAAAATGCGTTTTTTTTGTTCTGTTGTGTTGACTTTGTAAAAAATTGTTGTTGACTTTGTGTTTACATGACTTTGTGTTGTTCATTTATGTGTTTACAACAACTTATTCATACATCATTTTTATCTAATGCCAATATTTACTGAAATAAATTTAAATAACCTTGTTGTGATCTAAGCCTTCAATAATCTCTTTTCATTATCATTGCTCTTAAACAAACCATAGTTCTCTTATACATTTACTATTTAACCTTTACATTCTTTTCTTACTCTTTTTTTTCATTCTCTTTGATCTTAACGTTAACATAACAAGCTACTTGAGCATAATTGCCTTTTGATTTTCGATATTAGTTCAGTTGTTATCTAGCTTTCATCTCGCTGTCAAGTCGTTTCTCAAGCATTCGGCTTCAGTTAAAATCTCTCTTGTTGTTGTAAATAAAGCAAATATAATTTGTACTTCAATTTTAAACCCGTGCGTTTTTTTCTTTATTCGGTATAATAATTGGCATATAAAACCATCGAAAAATATCGTTGGTTCAAGAAACCTATTAATAACATTTACTTTTCTCTATTTATTTGCAGTGAATACTTGAGAGTGAAAAGTCGACAATGTCTTCTACAATTTTACGTGAACGAATTTATTTAATCGGATATTGTTCAAATTCATTAACAGGAAATAAACTTCCATCAAATTTAGAGTTGTTGAAAGTTTTGTTTTTTAATTTACGTATAGTGAAAAAGAACTTACGGGAAAGTGCAAATTTAGTTGTGACAGAACTATTTGTATTCTGGGAAAAAGCCCGCATTCCCACCAGAGATAAACAACACTGCATAAGTAAGGTTGAGAAATTATACAAAGAATGGCAAAGTATGCAAAAAGATTGTAAAAAGACGTCTGAGTTTCATAACAACAAAGTGAAAGCGTGGATAGAAAAGTTGGATCAGCTTTTTGACGTGGCACATTCCAATGCATTGCAAATTATGAATATGGCCTACAAAATCACATTAAAGCTCTAGTGTTTGACACAACAGCGGTCAATACTGGGCGATTCAATGGTACTTGTACCTTAATAGAAAACAGTTTGCAAAGACCACTTTTGTGGTTACCATGCCGGCATCATATATACGAGATAATTCTTAAATGCGTTTTCGACGAAAAAATAAGCTACTACGGAAGTCCCAACGTTAAATTATTTGAGAAATTTAAAAATGCTTGGGCTAAAATTAATAAAAGCAACTTTGAGTATGGCCTTCTAGATCCCCTTGTGAAGAATTACGTGAACGAATCAGCTGCGCGAATTATTAATGCTGTAAATACTGTCTTAAAGGTAAAACAACCCAGGGAAGACTATAAGGAATTTCTGGAACTGACTTTACTATTTCTGGGTGAAAAACCTAACAAGTCACACCCAAACAGCCTATTGTTTCGCTCACCAGGAGCTGTTCACCATGCCAGATGGATGGCAAAAGCCATTTATTGTCTTAAAATATTTTTATTCCGCAACGAGTTCCAGCTGTCAACACTCGAAATAAATGGACTTCGTCGAATTTGTATTTTTATTGTTGAAGTCTATGTTGAAGCGTGGTTTTCTGCTCCTTTGGCTGTTGAAGCGCCATACCAAGATTTTGTATTTTTGCGCAAACTGGAAAATTTTATGAATATTGATGCTGAAATATCGCTCGTTGCGCTGAAAAAGTTTAAGAACCATTTGTGGTACTTAAGTCCTGAGGCGGTTGGTCTTGCATTTTTTGATAATAACGTACCAGTGTCTACAAAACAAAAAATGGTTGCAGCTTTGGAAAACGATTGTGAACTAGAGCAGAACACAAAACGAGTTAATGTAAATGGTAGAGAAATAGCTGAAATATTCAATGGCGGAATTGAGCAGTTCGTCTCGGTCGCAACAAAGGCATTATTTGAAAGATTTCAAATAAATACTAATTTTTTAAAACTTAATCCTGCAAAATGGCATCAGGACCAGTCGTATAAAAAAGTGGTTGAAGTGATGAACAAACTTAAAGTTGTAAATGACAGTGCAGAAAGGGGGGTCAAATTGATGGAGGAGTTCAATGAATTGTTCACAAAAAATGAACGTCAAAAGCAATTTGTTATTAAAATTGTGAGTGATTATCGGAATCGGTTTCCAGATTGTAATAAAAAAACATTGACCCAAGTTCTTTAGACTTAATCAATAAAAACATGCACTCTAACCAAAGTTGTTAATTTATTTCATGTTAAATTTTTTAAAAGGTGATTGTGAGCATTTTTAAATTTATTTCAGTAAATATTGGCATTAGATAAAAATGATGTATGAATAAGTTGTTGTAAACACATAAATGAACAACACAAAGTCATGTAAACACAAAGTCAACAACAATTTTTTACAAAGTCAACACAACAGAACAAAAAAAACGCATTTTGTGTAACTTTGGGGGGCCGACGCGACCCCTAAACCTCCACCTAGGGCCCTGAAATTTTACAGGGATTATTTTTTTATAAAACTCAACCCAAAAAAAGGATGAGACCAAAGAAAAGTAAAAAAAAAAACTTGCCCATACATTTAATTGTCACCCTAACGGGCACTCATAAATGATGGTAAACTTTGTACAGAATGATCTCTACTTCCGCGAATCCGAAATGGACACTCACCTGGTAAAGCTAAGGCCCTAGCCGGTCTATGCGTGGCCTATTCGGTCAGCCAGTCTAACCTATCCTAAACTTGTAGACAAATAGGCCCAGTTGGAATGACCGCGACATTAATCAGAATGATTATGATGTATGTGGAAGCCGAAGATATGCGAGTGCTCGAGATGTAGAATGAAACTTCATAAAATATTAAACTGGGCAGTAAATCAATTTTTGTATAATATAATATTAGTTAATTAAATTACTGATATTAAAAATAAACTATAAAATAATTTTACAATTACTGAACCAATCCAGGGATAAAATTATTAACAAATCTAATTCATTTTACAATAGTTTATACTATGTGAATACATTGAAGTGTTTAATCTTCAATAATGGTCTTATAAAAACTACGGAGCTTTATATCATTCTCATTATCCCATAAGATAATCCCATAATATGATCTTTTAGAAACTACAATCCTTCATATCATTCTCATTCTCCCATAATAAGGTCTTATAGAAACTACGGAGCTTCATATTATACTCGTTATCCCAGTATAAGGTCACATAATAAGGTCTTATAGAAACTACAGAGCTTCATATCATTCTCATTATTCCATACTAAGGTCTTATAGAAACTACGGAGCTTCACATCATTCACATTATCCCGTAATAAGGTACCATAATAAGGTCTTATAGAATCCACAGAGCTTCATCATCATTCGCACAGATCACACTAAAAAGGATATGCACAATATGTGGACTCTCCAAAAGCGCCCATTGTCTCTTAAAATCCTTCCACCATTATAATGGAATTCATCTTGCAGTCTTCTTCTGGGGATAATTTAACGAAGCAGCAATTTTTCTAATCTGTGATGATGGTTAGTGGCAATATTCTTCAGATAGATACACATGAGATATTTTGTAAGGTAATGCTGGAGAAGAGATCTTCAGAGCTGAGTGTGTGAGTGAGATCCCCACATAACAAATTGCAACTGATACAGAAACTGGCATTGCCATTACTCACCACTGCGGATGAGAGCCAAAAATCAGTCCAAACAATTGAAACGATGACTAAGTTGCCACAATATGCAAAAGTTTCCATTGCAGATAAATTGATAAAAAAAAATTAAAGTAGCAATGTTTACTGGCCAAGTTTGAATAAATCATCCGAGCGTAATTTACGAGCCTTTTCTTTCTTTCTTCGCAAGAAGATTTGCCCACATTTCGCGGAATTAAAAAATAAACAAACACAGTTACAATTTATATGAAATTTCGCAAATGTATTCGTGTATGTAGTAAAATAATAAAATTTTTGCCGTTTGTTGGTTCATCCATTTGACACAAGAGGCGTGGTGATTTAGTACCGTCGCAAAAAGGGGGCTTGCTTATCAATAGATGCCGCTGCAATTGAATATGGCAGCAGATATATTAACGCTGCGTTAAGTCATGCCGACCACAGAGCGTTTTCGGATGCTTTTATAATTTGTATAAATATTTTTCATTGGCAAAGTAATTAATTAAGCAAATACTTTAGACGAAGGAAAATAGAGCAACGTGCGAGGAGTGTCACCTGGCAACCGAAGAGATTCAAGTTTCAGCTATGAAATGCCCGCCAACTCAATTGCTGATATTTGCAAATAATGCGGCGTAGAATAATGTAAAAATATGGCATTTTTCTCTGATTAATCACACAGATGCTAATTTTTAAATGCTAACTACCGGCGAACAGGTGAATTACAGGCCCTCTCCGACCTCCCATCCCCTTATAATGTGCCAGTATTCTAGTTGCACAGCTGGCAGCGTAATTAGCTTAGCAAGTCGAGTCATTTTGTCGTGGATATGCGATTTAATCTGAGCAACACAGATAAGACAGAAACGTACTCGTATATGCAAATATTTAATAGTACTATAAAATTCCCGTTTCGAATTAAATAAAGGCTAAAATTCTACTCTCAAACAAGTATTTGTTCCATTTTAAAATATTTGCGAAACTAATTGGATGTAAATTCCCTGAACATGTTATTTAATACAGACCGAAACATATATTACCCAATATTTTCAAGGAATACCCAATGACGTCTCTAGTTGCAGGGGGGGAAGTACGTGTAATAACTAAAATCCCTCCTCGATAATTCTGACTTGAGCATGAGAGTCTATTTCAAGCATATAATACTGAATTACCTATTCGAATTATATTATCATTCTGAACGACGTCTTGCGGGTTATTGCTGTTTAAAATTGCTCTTGCTGTTTGGACTCTTGTGAGGTCATTATTCCCCCGTTGGATATTATAATCATAGAATGATTTCGTAACGTGAAGTTGTAGATAATATGAAACTTTTAAACCCAAGATCTTGTATTCTAAACTACAGATATATTGAGACATGATACGAGAATGGAAAGGGAAGAAATGAGGGTATACCTGTCTGTTGAAAAAACTATCCTGTGAGACAGCCTTGGACAATGTGGGATACCGGAATGATTGTGGTTATATTTAAAGACATTTCTTTTTACTTTTTTTTAGTAGCAGCGTTATGTGACAGCCTTGCATAATATGGGACATAGTAATGCTTGATAGTTGATTCAAAGATGTGCGTCTTTACTTCTCAACATTCTTATTCTACACGTACCTACCTACACACCAGTATTTGGAGACAACAAAAGACTGGTTATATTGGTCTATTTCAAAGAAACAATCACTACAGAGTCCTAATGAAATTCTCATATATTCTGGATAAAACTAACTAAACCCCAAATCAGATTTCTACTTCAAAAGAAGTTAAATGAATTGGATCCCATTCAGAGATTTTTGGGGAAATGAAGGCACATTGTGACCTGAGAACTTTCATGTTCCGTAGTGATGAAAAATCAAAAAAAAATTCGATGCCCGGTCTAGTATATCTGACTGAAAAATATTCTGTTACAATACCGATCAGCAAAAATGTGACAAGGAAACGTCCTGCAACTCTTTGTTTTCAGTGAGTTTCTGTCCTTCATCCAGTGGATTCACATAGCCTCATCCAGACTGAAGTGGAATTACATATAAACAAAGCACAAAGACCATAAACACCTTAACGATCGACTCAGAAAAGTACAACCTAATCATGGCTGAGGAAGGAGGGAAAGCTGAAAACCTCCTGGACATCTGTGGAAACATTAGAAAACACAAGATCACCACATTAAATATTCTGCAGGAAAATTCAGTCTTCGGCATACAAGCATATGAGTAGCTAAACAAATCCTTCGAACTTCAACTATAGATGGACACTTGGCGATGCCATACATGACAGATTTCTTGGCGAGGAAACAAAATAGATCAAATCCACTGGCGCTTCGTTCACAGACTGTTAATTCTAGTTGCAGTTACAAACCGGAATATTAGTATTGTTTGGGGTTAAAGTCTGACACTATTGGAATCTAAAATATTCCCACAAGACTACTGCAGAAAATACAAATGGATGAATACGCTTCCCCCAGAAAACAGATAAGCAGAAATCAATTGTCAGGTCCTTCGCCACCGCAAGATGAGTTAGAGCAGAAAACTGGGAACGTAACTCCTGCTCAGGCCGATTATTTTTATGGCCTCCTCAACATGTCAACAACTTAACTAGTTCAGTGAGTGGGTGAAAAAGGACAGCTCTGGTGTTATCGGAATGGACTTTCTTGGTCTTCAGAGGTTTCCAATTTAATCTAACCAAAGGGCACATAGGAAAAGATTCCTTTCAACTTAGCAAAACACTCAAATTGTGTACCTATTCCGTCTGTTGGCATTTTACCCTGAATCGTTGAACTTTTTGTGACACAATTTGTCAAAATTGGCACATTATTTATCAAACTGACTACGTGGCAAAAAAATAGAATTATTCCCATATAATCGGAGGCATTTTCCTCGACACATGTCTGGACAGTACTTAAATTTCAAAATGCGTCTCAATTGCTTTCTCACAATTTATGCCTCTCAATTATAAAAAATATGGCATATGAATTGCATTTATTTTAACTGTACAATTATGCAAGTCCACTATTTTGTTAACATTTTCTCTATTTTGCTGTTCTTTTGCGCTAAATTGTTTGAAAATCGCATACAACGAATTTTCAAAAATATTTTTGCAAGTGCCGAAATATTTCTCAGCATGCCGCATGCCAGACCGGCCTTAGGGCGCTTTCACACATTGAGTCATCAATTTCTCTTCAAATAATGCGAGAGAGAAAGAACATATGACGGAGAATGAAAATACCACTATAAAACTACTTTGATTGGGGTTCGCTGGCTCAATCATCAATTCAATAATATTCCCTCTTCGGTAAAGTGAATATTGCGCTGAAGTTTTTCAAGCGGCTTTGAATGGAATTCAAATGGCTACAAGATATTCAAGGAATGTTCACAATTCTATCGGAACAATAGATATATAGAGATACAGATATATATAGAGAGATATAGATAGGTAGGTTTCATTAAGAGAGAATGAGCTTAAATAACAGTCCATAATGCAGCAATCAAAATTTGTTCGCTTAGAACCTAATTCCGCAGCAACGGCAACGAAACAGAATCCAGTACATTTGCAACAGAAAGTTCAAAATTAACGACAGAAAATGACCCTTTGGCGAAAGAACAGAAACAACTCACATAGGGAGTTCCGGATTCTGTTTCTGTTCCCGTTTACCCCTGGTTTACGTCACTCTGCACCTTAGGCATTCAAAACTGTTCTTTTAAGGCCAAATCCATAAATATATTTTGAATCAAACTTCTCTACGTGTAACCACCCATAAGGCAAAATTTGGCATTGACTTAAAAGTTAAAAAAGAGAGGGACACGGCATCAGCGAAGTTTTTGAGTGATGATGGAATCTCTGAACTCCCACTTATGTCCGTACAAGCCAAATACACGCAACCGGCGACACGTAACCCATGTTGACAACCGTCACTTTGCAGACGGGGTGGCTGGCGGGTGCATCCTTTTGTTATTTATTGTCTTAGAGAATTTTCTGTTTTTTTAATAGCTACTCCGAGTATTTTTTTATGAACTTTCATTAAACGTATTTAAATAAAGCACATAAATTCTAAATATATTTTGCAGATGGTTTCACGTGATCGCCGTCATTGTTGTCGTCTTAAACCGCGCACAAATTTGGCGCTGTTGCATGCCAAGAAATGCGCGTGCTAATGGGGAATAGAGGGGTGGTGCAAAGTGAGGCGAGCTCTACAGCGATTCTTTGTTGGCCAGGTGCGACTATGTTGGAAGTGGATTGCGCAATTGAGTATATTCAACTTTCTAGACTTAATACAATCGTAGCTAGTCGTATTTGGATGTAAGCTGCGTTTGGTAACAATTGCTTCTAAATTTGTATCCAGCCTGGACTCATTAGCTACACCTTAGTTACAAATTGTAACTTACAATGAAGTAACAAAGTCCATAGACATAGAAGAATGATATGCCAACATAGATGCTTATTGATTGTGGTACCTGGTTAAATGGGTAACTCGGTCATTCCTTCCATTGTTTTGGATTATGTTGATTTTTGTGACTATATATAATTTAGTTACTAGATACTTTGAACCAGAAGCCTAGTTCATTTTGTCAATGGTCTGATAATCGACTGAATTCCACATAAAATATAATATCTATTTAAGTCGTACCCGGGACGATTTCAAATCAGTCAATGACAAAGACCTTCTCAAAGTTGCCTCTGTCTCAAAAGGGCTGAAGTAAGACTCTGGACTGATTCTCAGAAAGTACACATATATCCTCTTACTTGTGATATCACAATGGGTCTCTACATGGCCTAAGTGTCTTAGGCCCGTTTATCTGTGCCCCAGACACCCACTGAAACGTAACCTGAGGACGTGTCCTGCTAGTGTCAGTTAATAACACACTCATTACTAGAACAACAACAAGGACTCCACAGTCTCTTGTGCAGGTCCTGTTTCGTTTCGCAGTAAGAATATTTGGTAATATCAGATCCTTCTCTGCAAAAGATTTTGTGATATTTTTCAAGACGGTGGAAAATTGTTGGCTATAAAAAGGAGCAATGCCCAGAGTTGCGTATATTCTTCTAAACAGTGGAAAATTGTTGGCTCTAAAAAGGAGCAAGGCACACAGTTCTGATATTCTTCTAGACAGTGTAACATTTTTAGTACTAAAAAGGGGCAAGGCACAAAAATATTTCAGAAGCACAGTGTTCTACCATAATCATGTCCACTCACTTATCTAAAGCTATGAATCGGTTTGAAACGTGAGTAAGAATCATGAGTAGGTATGTTAAATTGCTGTCCTAAGACTCACTTGTTCAAGGCCCATTGTGAGTCTTAGGACAGAATCATGCAGCTCACAGATGCACTGAGATTGCGCTTTCGAAATGACTGGTGATGAAATGTTAAACAAATATTTGGGTAACAACTAAATTGCAACTCACCGGACAATTGCCCACATTTGTATTAAATTTAAAATGTGGGCGTGATATTTCAAATGTAAAAAAATGCTGAGCACGTTTTGCATATTCTTCTCAAAGCAAAATTTATTTTTCTTTGATCACATAATTCAAAAAAAAATCGAGAGAAAATTATTGATAAAATTTCAAACAGAAATAGAAACCAGATATATTCAAAGATATATATGCAGAATAATAAATTTATAATACACAGGCCCACCTCCCCCCACCTTGCAACGGGAATTGGCAAACACAAGCACACACACACACACACACACACAAACAAAGCGTTGATCGATCCGTTTGCTTGACAGAGCTTGAGTACTCACAGTTTAGCAGGCAGGGCAACACACCCACAAAGCAAAGCCAACTAAATTTATGCATACGAATTGGGGCTGTGGCCGGTGGGCCGTTCATTCTATATTTACGCTGAGGTTTTAGTATCACAAACAATACGCAATTCAGCAACTGAGCTATTTTGAGCATGAATGCGACTAAAAATAGGCTGCCGCATCCGCCAAGTGAGGCTTTGTAAGTTGAATGGAATTCTGCTGTATTTAAAGAGACAATCAGAGGCTTTATTAATATTTAAATAAGGGGCATAGGCAGGCACACATATACACAAACATACACATACATACACATACATACACATACATACACAAACATACACATACATACACATTCATACACAGCCACATTCACTTCCTCGCCATCGTCCAGTCATTTCCAAGGTGAACACAACAAAAATGGAGTTTTGGGCAAATGGCGCGGTTGAGTTTACGCCACCATCGCGCGTAAGATTTGTAAACGAGCGTAATTTATTTTAATTTAATTTCACGCTTTTCTTCAATTCAAATTCAATTTTGCATAGCTCACCACAAAGCAGGGATGGACGAGCTGCCAAGAGATCACTCGGAGCAGCGCATCATCATTTCTGTGTGAGTAAATATTTGCAAGCAAAGAAATCAGAACGACGAGCGCTTAATTGATTTCAATTGAAGTTGATTAATACACTCGCGACCGAGTACATATAAACCATGAATGGAGGTGATGTAGGCCCGGACCGGCACTGTGACTCGCATACAAATATGTACGAGTAGTCTCATTTACTTATTAGCTTTGTGCCCCGAGTGGCATATACAATGCACTATTCACATATGCATGAGTATGTATAAGTGGAAAGTGCTGAGGAAATGACAAATAAATACTAATCAAAAATTGTTATAGTCTCTGTCGGAGTATGACAACTAAAAGTCCTCCCCACCATTGAGAGTAATTTATATAGTGATGTAGCTTTAGAGCGAATCTTTTTGTATGTTATTTAATCTGTCAAATTTGACACTTGCAAATTTTCTATCTGTCAAATTTGCTGCCTGTCAAATTTGATGTCTGTCAAATTTTATATCTGTCAAATTTACAGTCTGTCAAATTTGATATTTGTCAAATTTGATCTGTCCAATTTGCTGACTGTCAAATTTTGTATCTGTCAAATTTGATTTCTGTTAAATTTGACATCTGTTAAATTCGCTAACTGTCAAATTTGATAACTGTCTATTTTGATGTCTGTTAAATTTGATATATGCCAAATTTGCTGCCTGTCAAATTTGATATCTGTCAAATTTGCTGCCTGTCATATTTCATATCTGTCAAATTTTTATGTCAATCAAATTTTATATTTGTCAAATTTGCTGCCTGTCAAATTTGATGACTGTCAAATTTGATATCTACCAAATTTGCTAATAAGAATATCTCTCCGTGTGCTGGTGTTATATGAGTACTAGGACCTTCCCTATACGGAAGACTGAGTAAAACTCTTGATTATTGTTTTAAGACTTTACTAATGTAGAATTATACTGTATACTATGCTATATACTACAGTATATACTATAATATATACTGTAATATATACTGTATCAATACTATACTATATACTTTACTATATCCTATACTAAATACTATATGATATACTGTAATATATACTATAATGTATACTATACTATATACTATACTATATACTCCGTCTTTTTGGATTTAATTGCGTTTATACCCTGACAATTGAAGGATAGCACATTGTTTTTTGTTCAACTGAAATATCGAATAAATGAAGGTTATGTTTGGATATTTAACAATAAATAAAGGATTCTTCCAGTTTTCATAGTATATCCTGAAATGTGTTCAAGGAAAATGGCATAGGTTCATGTACATAGGTCTCCCAAAGGTGAGTCTATCTAGAGATATGCCAAACCTGTATAGTATAGGGGACCTACAATGCACTCCCATTGCTATAACAAAAGCTTCTATTGACACAATTTTCCCTGCCATTTCAATAGTCCCTCGTACCTCGCATCTGTCTTGCTTGATTTGAGGTTAATTCTAGCCCGACAATGCGCGGTTACTCCTGGTCAGGGACGGCACCAGAACGGCCCACGGCAAATATGCCAATATTTTCTCTACTTGCAGAGTCGACAAGGGTCACATTTGACATACGTCGCATGCAGCAGGTACGATACCTAACGTCAGGCAATGTACGCTTGACAAGCAATGCAAAAGGCCACACACAGTTCACCTTTAAATGCTTTCAGTTACCTTTTCAAGTGTCAGTGATCCATGCAAATTTAAAAAAAAATTACAAAATTTTTTTTATTAATTTTGTTGGTGTTTTTAAACTCAAATAATTTGAATGGATTTTGCTTGCTGCTCATTCAAGTGGGTTTGTTTAGCTGAAATTGCAAAAGATGATTTAATTGTGTGTGCAAATTTATCAGATCAGTGTGTGTGCGTGAGGAAGTGAGAGAGTGTTAGTGAGTGCGAGTCTGAGTGTGCGTGAGTGAGTGCGTATCTGTGTGCAAGTGTAACGAACGTCACTGTTGAAGGTTAAAATGATTTTTGCGCGAAACACACATGCGTGTAAACAACAATATGCTGATTTCATGCGGTGAAGAGGCATGCAACACGCCTACTAAATTGCGAAACCGCAAAATTTGCCACTTCAGCAACAACTACGCAGCATTTCAGTATGCACGGCCGTGTCAGTAACTGATGGAATGTAGGCAACCCCACACGGGAACGTGTGTATGCGGCACTTCAGCATCGAAGCACTTCACCACATTAATGCAAATGCCTGGTTTCTCCACTTCAAAGTGACACGCTCTGCAAATATGCTGGAAGCGTCAAAGAATTAAAAAAATCTCCAAGAATAGAAGACAAGTCAAAGTCACACATCAACTTTTATCACAATCGTTTGACAGTTGAATGTGTGCCCCGCAACAGCACCTCCCCACCTCAGCCAAGAGGAATCAATTCCAGTTCCGTACACTCACAGCTTGCACTCGGGTCGGTAAGTACACATTAAAATATATAAATGTATGTCTGTCTGTTAGTCTGTTTGTTCATCTGCCGGTCTGTCTCTGCGTCTGTTTGTCTGTCGGCGTTTGGTTTGGTTCAAAGTGGAAATAATTGCATTCTTTATCAACTGTGAAAGTGAAACGTGCGAATATTTAAATAAAAGCAATTAACAGAAACAATGCATAAAAAAACATAAGAAAATTGTGAAAAGTTATTGCGCAATAGCGGGTCTTCAACTTTTATTATTATTGAAAATTGTGCAATTATTCCACATATATAAGAACTTATTCTTAAATCGTAAGAACTTATAATTTTATAAAAGTTTGTCTTGAACAGAATCTAGAATTTAACAAAATAAAACTTAGATTCAACCCAAACGGTACATAATAACAATGTAAACGATCATTGTCCTTAAGAAAAATGCATTTCAACGCGTTCAAGAAATGCGTTCATTGACTTTTTTTCTTATACTTTTATTAAAGTAAATATACATTGATTTTAATGTACTGTACATTGATTCCAAGTAAGGCAATCACTGAACTCGGACCTGAAAAACATTCAGGAAATATATCTCCAGGGCCAATAAATTATATATTAATATAATAATATAATATATATAAAAAATTTTAATTAAAAAACATTTATTAAACGGTATGAGAGGAATTTATAAACAAAAATTCTTTCAGTGTATAAAAATAAATCCCCAGTACATGGAATCTTGAATATACTAATCATGACTACTTCCAAATATGCACCCTAATACATCAAATTTCTGAACTAAACGCATTCGCTGAAAATGTAAGGATTCATCTAATCACAGTTGGACTGGGGCCAAATCCCTTGTAGACCACAATGCAACCAGAAAGACATGTCATACATAGACACACATCACGGAGATAACCATGATCCTATTCTAAGGCTGTGTTGAATCACCGCCAATTGTAAATACTACTTTACCACATTCCAATTTATAATTGAAAAAATTACGAGTATTACAAGAACCAGAGGTTAAACAGCCAAATGTGGATACTGCCTAACCACACCTCAGTTGAGCAGCCCCACAAGTATACCATATCCATTTGTCTTGGAAGCCGGAGGACCATGCATTATTCGTAGAGCATCATAATGAAATAAGCCACCAATCACATCATTAAACTTGTCTATGACCATCCACTCCCCTTACACAAGCTTCATTGACAGTCAAACAATTGAACGGTTCCGGAAAGGCATCGATTTCTTCCCACTCTTTTGATCACACACCACTATACCCCACAACTCCCACAGGCATTCCAACCTGAATAGACTGACACAGTGACACTTTTACCCCATTTAAGCAAACACTATTAAACTCTTCTTTAATGTCTACGCAAATAAATTCAACGCGCCTGAGCTGCCTAGGTACCTAGAATCATTTTATTGCCTTGCCCGGCAATTCCGAGTGAGTGGCTGCATACTTATCAACAATTATAATTCGCGCGGTTCCTTCCACATGCTGAGAGTAACAGTATTCAGAAATAAAAAGAAAATAAAACAAATTTAAGAACATTTTTAAAATACAATGAACTCAATTTTAACTTTTCAACATCTCGAACAATCAAAAAATAAGGAGAAAAGCCGGAAAAAAATGAAGAAAAAAGCAATCAGACGTCACGCAAACGCCGTTAAGTATTTATTTTTAGTTTGCCTTTCTAGCAATTGTCAATTGCTCAATTGACGACTTTAACGGGACGGATTGACAGATGTGGGGAGGGAGGCAACCGCTTACATTTGCATAAGCTTTTACGTTAAACTGCGGTGAATGGTGCTTGTGGCATATGGGGACATTAGATAACCTTACTAAGTCATCTATCGACCCATACCTACGGCCACTATTATACCATTGACGGGCTTCGAGGAATACGACTCAGTTGTTGCACGAGATTTGGGTGAATGAATATTCTCAATTATACTAACACATTAGGATAACATACCAAACTCATTCTTATGAACGTAACTCATTCTTATGAACGTAACTCATTCTTATGAACAGCCAGATCGTGGCTAGAACCTCAAAAAAAGACATGATATGATATGATACATCGTCGCTGAACATCGTAGTCAAAGCCAAATAGAACATACTGTGTATCGAGAAAGCTGGTCCAAGTAACGTCATCCTCAAACTGTTTTAGTTTCATCCACATTGGTATATGTTAAAAAGGAGAAATCCGGAATCTCCGGAAGAGTTAACAGTCTATATCAAACTGCAAATTAGAGACTTAAGATTTACTGTTCGCCATGAGCTTGGAAGATTATTTTAAAACTGTAATTTAATACTACTAAGTTGCCCATGGTATAACAATGGCCTAAGGACTGATTCTTTTTACTTTGAAGATTTACTGTTCGCCATATAAGGTAACATAGTAAGCAGTTAACGACAAAGGACTGGGAAGTTTATTTTAAAACTGTAATTTAATACTACTAAGTTGCCCATGGTGTAACAATGGCCTAAGGGCTGATTCTTTTTACTTTGAATTTCAACCTGATTTGCGTTTATGCGTTTTTTCTCTTGACAGTGTTTAATGAATTGGAAAAATTGCCGCAAATTTTGATAATGTCGG
Source organism: Clusia tigrina (assembly GCA_920105625.2). Lineage (NCBI taxonomy): Eukaryota > Metazoa > Arthropoda > Insecta > Diptera > Clusiidae > Clusia > Clusia tigrina. Next base: position 12,381,428 of record OV050033.1, on the reverse strand, counting down.
TGAAATTTTCTCAGAAATCTTGAGTGTTTTTTATCTAACAGCTCAGGAAGGTCAGCTCTGCGGCTCGTCACAACTATTGACACTCGAGCGACTTCCGCTCTTGAACAAGTTCAATTACCCGCCTCCGATTAATTACACAATGTAAACAAATGCCGGGCGGGCGTTTCACTTTCACTGTGCGCTTCGCTTGCCCTCTTTTTTCTTTCTTTTACAATATTTTTTCTTAATTATTTTTCGTATTCTATTTTACTAGACAGTGAGTAGGCAGAGGAGAGAGGGCAGAGCAATAAACGTTGTTGTTGTTGTTGTTGTAAGGAGATTTATCAATCAGTTCAATGACTGCTGCAGTTCGTCAATTGTACTCGTACTTGAGTTCGTTTTAAAATTAAAATGACAATTTAACAAGCGAGTGCGTATATATTTGTCTGAGAGGTGTGTGTGCGTGTGTGTGTGTATGTGTGTGAGAATGTCACATACACGATGGCGCGTGTTTTGCTCTCTGAGTGCGTACAATTATTATTTATGGCTGGGCGCTTTTTTTAACCACGAGTATTTATTTTGTTTCTCTGTTGTTGTTTCCCCCCCCCCATTTACAGCTCTCATTGGGCAATGGAACTGCTCATTTTTTATGTGCGACACTCATTTCCCAACACTATTAGAACACGAGTGACTTACTTCCCATTTATTAGTTTTCCATGCTGCGACGCAATTTCCACTCTAATGGCGCACTTTGGATTGTGGCTGTGCTACTACGAACCCGCTGTGGAGAAGAACAGCAGCAGCAGCAGGGAAAAAACCCCAACTGCAACAGCGAACGCAACGGATTCCGTGTTGGGGAACATGTTCTGTAATTCATTTCTATTCATTCATTCATTCACAGAACGAACGTGTAATAAAAATTCAATTATTCAACAATTCAAGTGTGTGAATTCCATTTGCCTTGCCTGTGTTATGCAATTTTCCTCAGAAATATGTTCTTTCAAGAATTCCAATTTCCGTTTTATTTCAAGCGAACGAACGACGAACAAGTTTAATTTTCACACAAACTTTAAATTCGAATTTATTTCAGTGATTCAATTGAAGCGTAGAATGCAATTTGTGGAGGTATGAATGGCAACTTAGCGATGAGGCTCTGATATATGCATCCGTAGATATCCTTTTTCACAAAAAAGGAATAGAAACTGCTGCTGAATCAGGGAAACTAAAAACATTCTAAAAATGTATCACATAAGAGGGGAGGGAGCAAGAGTCCATCGAACACCTGATATTTACGTGTCCACCGCTGTCCAAAAAGAGGCACAGTCTCCTGGGCGACTACCAGGAGCGATAATTTCGGCTCGTATGCTCTTCTTGAGTCCCAGATTTGTTCTTAGTTCAATTTGATAGATGAATGGCTTAGTCACATCACAGATAAATCTCAAAAAAACCACAAAATCAGTTCCCTAAATAACGATATTTCTGAAATGTCATAATTTCGGAAAATTTTGCAACCATAGAACAATCCCATCAATAAGCCAATTTTTGTATCTCTTGTGTAGACAGTGGCCACTTCTGACCTCCCTATTGAACAAATTTTGGAGTAGGTTACCAAAAATAGTTATTCAACCCTCTCAGCATTGAAGCTTAAGGCTCGGATTTTATCGGCCTCCATTACGATACGCTGACGCATTCCACCCAGCCCACAATTTGCACCACATTGCAATTGACGCTGCAAGATCTCTTGTGGAATAGTTTCCGCTCACATAAGGCAATTATGTTTCTTTGTGTGAAGATTGCCACACGCAAATTAACATAGCAACGATGAATGAATTTTAAACATTGCTGGCCAGTGTAACTTTCCACGATAAAGTGGCACCTTATCGAGTATTTTATCAGACAGGTGTCAAAAATGGTGCAGCGTTGCCAGATGGAAGAATTACCAAATTCAGAAAACATTTGTGATAGTAAAACACATGTAAGGATTCTATGGTGGACTTGAAATTCGCGGAAGAGCACTCGCTATATTCAGTGTGAAATTTTTTATACTTTTTTTGGGGAACAATAAATGCGGAAGTATTTAAACAAAATGAAGGGAGATTCAGTGTTCAGATAAGTCCATCATATCTGTAGAAATAATATACGTCCATTAGTGATATTTTGTTCTTAATCATCAATTAAGAATTCGGAATGTGGGGAGGTGCCAATAAGATTTTATAGTACAAGATAAGGGCAACTTTTTTGGGGTATCGCGTCGCACTTGTGTTCCTAACAACGCAGTGAGTGACTCGCTACTGCGATATGAGGCCCAACAACAACAACAACAACAACGCCAGCACGCTTACTGTGACTGAACATTGTTGTTGTTCGAACCTCGAACCAAATTGTTGAATACCCAGAAAGTAGTACAGCAAATAAGGTCAACCCATTACTTTGTCTGCTCCACTACATGAGTAAAAATGTTATTTATAAAATAAATTATTTATATAAAAAGTTTTCCTCATCTCATGGCATAATCTCGGATGAACCTTTCAGAAAACTTTCAGCGATTTAAGATTAGTTGTCATATTTTCCATTTTTTGTTTCCTGGTAAATCTTCTGAAAACTGCATCGGCTTGCAAAACTACAGCAGACGATAGCGTAGACAAGACGCTCACTTCGTCCAGTATGTAAACAGATCATGATCTTTTAATTCAGCAAAAAAGTGAGTCTACATATAAAGTAAACAACTGGCCACGCGCGGCCAAACGACCGCCCTCCGCTGATTATGTTTCGCGCATACACACACACATGCGAACACACGACGCAGGCAGACATGAGAAGCGCGCGAGTGCTGCGGGACGTATGAGGAATATCAAAGCAGGAACAAGAAAAATTTACCCGTGGCCATTATTTTAATGATGAGTCCAGATTTTTTTTCGGTTGTTTTACATTTTTTTTTGTTGTGATTTTCGTTTTTGCTGCTTGGAACTTTGAAATTCAACTCTCATCGTCAGTGCTTGAACCGGCGGGGAGACCGCTTTCGTACACATTGGGTTGCAACGTGTCGGCACCGCCGTTTCGCCCCCTTCCGCACTTAATTTGCTTTGCCCACATTAAGTATTTTTATAAGATTTTGCATTTTGTTCGTTTATTTAAATTTTTTGTTTCAGCCCGTATTTGTTTTCATTGAGAACTGCGCCAATTTTCAGACTTGTGTTAATTTTCGCATGAACTCTTTTTTACTACGTTGATGTCGATGTCGATAGCGTTGTCGTTGTCGTTGTCGTTGTCGTCAGAGGCGTCAGCGTCGTCGTCGGCGTCATTGCTGTTGTCACTGTCGCCGGCAATACCTTTCCATATCGCTTCGGGTTTTCAGCTGACATGTGCCGCAGCCATCCCAGTCACTTATCCACAGTTGTCATCTCTTCTCGTCTTCCCAGCCTTGTTCCGACTTGTTCAACCAATTCACATATACACGCATATGTATGTATGCCTACATACGGAGTGTTTGTATGTACAAATGAATTGCGGTACATGACAGTTGTCGGTTAGGTACTTGAATCGGTTGGCACGAGTCGGTTCGAACTGGAAATTTGTGGCTCGAAGAAGAAACACAGTCATACAATTTGAGATTTTAGACGCAACTCTTGTGACGCCTCAGAAAACCGCCGCAGTTGTCTTTGGTCACACACACACACACACACATACATATATACAGACTTGTGCACTTCCATCTTTACAAATGCAGATATAAACAAATAAGTAAATAACTGTGGTGCAGTGAAGTAACGCGACACAAGGCCCTGCAGAAAAACTGACAAGTTCGGTCGCAACTAACCTCGTATAAGATGATAGCCAATTTTGATCCTTTCGTAAACTTTCCACGATGCTAAACTGCTCTCATCCCAATTAAGAGACCCCTCCCCTTCTCCTCTTATTGATCTCAAGCAAAAACTGAAAAGTCCAGCCGAAAGCGTCAGTTGCTAATGCTGCAAAACTTTATTTCTATTTTAATTTTTTACTATATAAATCATGTTAAATAAATAAATAAATGAATAAAACTGAAAAATTAATGAATCTAGTCTTGAATAGCGTGGAAAATAATTTTAAAAACCATGGAAAATTTAATTCTGTTTAGATCCTTGGGGATTGATAGTAAAAAGATAACTCAAGTTTGACTAGGCGTCAGGAATGTATCCTACTAATGCGGCCACCGTTGTAAAGTCGATGATGTACATCATATCCTGTGGTATTAAGTGTAGTGAAAGTATCGTTTACTTTCACTTCCGTTTGGGTGTCAGGTAGGTGTGCCCTCGATGGTTCCCCCACAACTTGACGGCACCGCAAAAACAGAGGAAATTCAACAGAAGTGCATTAAATGTTCGACAATGTAACACGAGACGAAACTTTGATTGATTTACTGTTATAAGCTCAAACTTAACCTTTATAGGCACAAAATTAAGTCATCATCGATGCAGTTTGTGTTTCCCAGGGAAGAAAAGCCAACATGAATGAACAGATAGGATGAAAATAGCTTTCTTTTCCTATCAGTCAGGTATTCAGAAATCTTTTAAAGAATTATTATATAAGCTCAAACTTAACTTTTTTAAAAGTTCAAAATTGAGCGACAATCGTTGCAGTTGATCTTTTCCATTTAATAAAAGCCACCAATAATGATAGACGGGAAGAAAGTTATCGGCTCTCTTTTCAATCAGTCGGGTCAGGTCAAGTAGGTAGAAATATGTTAGAAAATTATCGTACCGTAAATGCTGCCTCCACTTGCTTAACGACTAAGTTGAACAAATTCAGTGCCAATCGTCCTAGACGCCAAGGCATTCTGTATCAGAAGAATGCGCACACTTATGAATTTATAAGCCATCATTCTTTGCGTCACGACATAGCATCTTGAGATTTATTCTTGTTTTCGCACCTAAAACACATCAGGCGCTAATTACATTTGATTAATTCCAAAGCAGCGACAGTAGTCTTCAAACAACTGGTCTCTCTCTGAGGTATCCTTGGAGTAGGAAAAGTGTATAAATTGTAATGGAAAGTATAGTCTCAATAGACCGAAAAACAGGTGCCCTAATGGTGGAGTTTACTGAACCTTCGATGCATAATTAGTAAAATTCTTTGGAGTATTAAAACTACACAAACATCTTTGATAAGTGTTCAAAATGTGGACTGATGTTAACTTCATTATTGTACCGAAAAAAAGAAGAAATAAGTTATAACTAGTTATATGCAATAAAACTAGTTCCCTAATATCTAGTTCAGTGACAGATCAGTTGAAACTAGTACAGACCGGGTTCGCTGATAACCAGTATAATATCAGATCAGATCAGTTTTTTTCGTTATTTTATCATTAAAGAAATTAGTAATTTTTTTTTTTGAAGTAGTTAATTAAAAAAATCACAGCTTAATTTATATTTGTAGAATGCAATTTAATTGAATTAACATCTCTCACAGATTTATTATTCTTATTTGTCTCAATTTGTAGCGATATATGAATTATTTATAAAGAATTGTTTTTCTATATAGAAAAACCATATAAATTATTATTTTAAATAGTATCGTTAATCTGCAGTTAGTTAGATAGATGAATGATCTGCATGTGTGATTCGTGACTTCAACTCAGTAGGAGAAATCGCTTGTAAGGGATCAGTTATATTTTCCCCGTTGGGTGTATTTCGACTGGTTTTTTACGGCAAATTGTGTACTGTAAGTAGAAAAGCCCATTGACACACTCGCGGGTTAAAGAAAAATCATTTGCAACTAAAACAATGCTCGTGTTAAGGCAATCATAGTTACCCTAGAATGTCCATCTCAGTGGTCATGTAAAAAAGCCCATTGACACACTCGCGGGTTACAGAAAGCTCATTTGCAACTAAAACAATGATCGTATAAAGGAAAACATAGTCACCATAGCGTGTAATTCATCAGAGGCTTTAACACGGCAACTGAAGCATTGATTGAGTAAACGCAAGTCCCGGGACCTTAGGGTGTATTTCTTCAGAGGCTTTTTTTACATGGCATCAGCATGTAAGCACATGCAGTGATCATGTAAACACAAGACCAGTGCCATTTGTCACACAGTCACACTTATAGATTGAAGAAAAGCTGTTGGTAATTACAACACATATTACCCAACACTATACTGGAAGTAGGTTTCTACAAGTATTGCACCTTTCGAAAGTCAATATTTGTACAGCGTTGTGTTTTCTCAGCTGATCTATGTGACTTCACGTGAACGTATTTGCTTATTTACGAAGTTCTCAATAAGTTTCTTTTGTTTCCCCCTCAGAAAAGTCTGTCAACGTGTTTACATTTACTTGCACTCATATTTTTTTTTGCTGGACCTTTGAAAGGGATGGGACCTGATGTCTCAAGCGGTATCACAAAGGGTCAATGTTGGCCATAGTGCGCCCTTCGGGCGGCCGCCTTACCTACCTACCTACCTACACTCATATTTACAGATGTACATTTTCTTAATACTTAAATTTGAAATATTTTATTATGCTGTATAATAAATTACTATACAATGGGGGAGAAAGGGAAGCATTCGTCATTTAGGCTTTTGTGCCTAAATAAATACCAATATCAGCAAAAGAAAGCGTCCTTTTAAGTGAGCACTTTAAACCTCAAAAATTAATTTCATCAGCCAATTCGCACCAGTCCCGAATGACGTCAATTTGGGTCGGAAATCTTCATACAGCTTTAAATGTGCGTAAGATTCTTTATTAATATTGATTTGGCGTGACAAAATACACACACACACAAACATACACACATATACAGATTAACCCACATCCACACTTGCACCCACATCCCAACACAAAGACTCCCCCGCATACAAATGCACGAATTAAATGGGCGTTGATTTTACGCCCGGTGAACATGCCGATCCACCCAGCTCAGATAATAGCTGCGGCGCGTGTAACTAAGAAGAAGACACGCAACATGAGACTGCGACCCTTGTTACAAAGATGAGCCTGGGTCCGTAAGAGTGTGGAGTTGTGAGAGAGTGAGTGAGGGAGTGATTGAGTGAGTTGAGTACCCTGCAGTGAAGTTGTTGCCAGAAATAACTAGTTTCGAAACCGTTGGAAATGGAACTAGTTTAGATCTAGTTGGGAATAGTGCGAAAGAGAACTTGAACAATTTTGCACTGATACGAATTTTTGTGTTGCACTCGCGATAAAAATAAATTCATTAAGAAAGCAACAAATATCATAAGTAATTTATGCGATTATTTATTAGAAATTTCCAATCTGTTTAGTTTAATCTCCAAGTGGTGGTAAATAAGAATAATAAATTAGTATATAGATGTAAATTGTTAACTGAATCAAATTATAGTTAGTTTAATTTCAATAACTGAAAAAAATCACAAAATTATATAGTACCGAAGCAGCGAAACGTACTCAGTCTGCATTGATTATAAGACTACAAGTTATGTACTAGTTTAACTATCATTGAACTAGTTGTAATGAAACTTGTTATATTTTAGTCAAAAAACTATTATAGTATAATAGATGTTCTCTTTTATTTCTCCCTATATGCTCGCATGTGTTTCTTATTTCACATTATAATTAGTTCATTCACATTTGCTACTTCAGACCCTTGAGATCAGAGGGAATAAAATCCATCGTAATGAGTGAATAAAACCTATCGTAATGAGTGAATAAAATCCATCGTAATGAGTGAATAAAACCTATCGTAATGAGTGAATAATATCGATCCCAATGAGTGAATAAAACCGATCGTAATGAGTGAATAATATCGATCCCAATGAGTGAATAAAACCGATCGTAATGAGTGAATATTAAAAGCTAACGTAAAAAGATAGTTTTGCGTCACACTCCGAACTAGTCAATTTTACTGCAGGGTACTTTTTCCCATAGACAACAATTTGCATAAAGGAAAGTTTCGCTCCCCAATCTGCTGAGACAGTCGAATTTCAATAACTGGGGGTCGTTCGTTGTAGCGCATTGCACATCATTAACCTTTGCAACTATTTATAGCATGGTATTTTGCGTATCCATTTTCACTTGATTGGAGGTTGGAAGGTGCTATTTTCAGAGGCCTTCGGCGACTTCAATATCCATTTGCATTGACAATTGCACTTGCATTACACAAACAGACAGACGGACTAGCAAACAGGCCCAACAATAGCAAACAAGGCAAAACGACAATCACAATTTTTGATTGTACTTCGTTATTGTAATTTAAAACAAAAGTAAACGCAATCAAAGCTTCCAGTCGTATTGCTACAATACGGTTTAAATATGAAAACAAACAAACAAAAAATGGAAAATAAAGAAAAGAAAAAGGTTTTTCAAGTTTTCCGGCATGATCACGTGTATCTGACATTCGCAAATTATGCAAATAAATGCACCCGAACGGCTCAATTTGCAACCAGAATTGACGCTATCATGTTACTCGCAATGGAGAGGTTCGCTGGTATTGCTGATGCCGCTCTGGTACTGTTGATAGTGCTGCCTTTGAGGCTGCTTCTGCTGCTGTTGCTGCTGCTGCTGCTGCTACTGCTAATTGCTGCTTCTGATGTTGCTGCTGCTGCTGCTGATAATTGCTGCAAATTGCTGTTATAACATCAAAATCACCCAAGTGTGTCAAATTAGTCGCGAACTATTTATATTTTTGCTAAATCATACGGGAAGTAGATAGTGAAGGAAAGATGAATCTTATTGGCATTAATGGGATGTATTAATTTTCAGTAGTTCCTCCATAACAATATTTCAACGAGAGACTTCAGAAAAAGTTCAACTACACAGTTCAGAACAAGTTAAACTATACATTAAAAAGTATGTCCCGCTCAGCTCAGAATTGAAATTGTCCGAGACTGTTCAGAGCAACCAGAATCTCCAGCGCAACCACCCGGAGAAGGTTGTTGACTACCGCACAGTTTTCTGGAGGGAACAATTACTGGAATCTCGTTTAAGTTTCACACCATCAGAATATGTGGATAACGAAACTCTGGTTATTAACAACGTATATCACAGCCACCAGAAGCAATATCGCTATGGACCTAAACAGGTCTATGCGTGACCTATTCGGTCAGCCAGTGTAACCAACAGAAGCAATATAATACTTTCCGATTATTGCTTGGATAAGTTTAGCAGAGGGAACCTCAAAGTCAAAAGTGCCTACAAATGTTGTTTAACTTTACTAGAGAGAAGAGGAGTCTTCCACATCAAGGCCAGCATATCAACAGTTATTCGCTTAATGAGCCCTTAAATAATTTATGTGAACGACCCAAATGTAAATGGAACCTTATAACAGTAAATTAATAAATATCAACAGTGCCGACTGTCCATTCTTTCACCCACTTGAAACCCCATTTGAATTTGTTTTTTACAACGCCCGTAATAGGGGACTACATACCATTCGGAGACACCTAATTGCCTTTCCCCATCAGAGGGCAATGTACTCCAACGGAAGAGATAAGCAGATAAAATGTTATCAATTCATTGCATTGCGATTATTATGGTATGAAATAGTATATTGAGATACGACCTTCTCACGCCCATTATGGGAGTGATGAATGATAATGATGTATGCCAAAACTCACTACAAGAACTCATCAAGTAACAAAACAATTTTGATCACACAATACAATAATTGAGTTATCATCTGCGGTTAAATAGAAATCATGCGCCTATTTTTTGCCCAATTTGTGAACGAGATTTCTTGGAACAAAAATTTCGCCAACCATCAAAATTTTAGCTAAATATTTACTTATATACTCCCATAATTTAATCTCAATTACAGACCCTCTGGCAAATCCACAAATTATATGCACTTATTGGCAATCAATACTATAAAGAGGGACAACAATATGAAAATAATAAACAAGTTGTCGTAATTGTTCAACAATCTCGCTGCCATTTTCGTTATATTATTCGCCTTTTCATAATGACTGTTGCTGTGTGCTTAAACCAGGCAAGAAGAAATGAACGCCTTTTTACAATAAAAAAAAAAGTTAATAAAAACGTTACCAAAAAAAAAATACAAATATTTGCACAAATTGTTATAAAATAAAATAAATAAAAGTCACATGACCAGGAGTAATGTAAATCTGAGAGAAATGCCATCTGCGTAGAATTAGCCTGGCAATAAAAGCAAAAAGAAGATTGCGGCAAAAGAAAAATAAATAAAAACAATTTGAACAAATAAAACAAAATTTGAACATATAAAAAATTAGAATAAATAATATAAAATAATAAATCAAAAAATATTTTGAAAAAAATATGAAACTGCCACAAAAAAAATAAAAGAGAAAGATTGTGACAAAAAAGGAACCAAATATGGAATAAAAATTAAAAAAATACAAATTTAAAATAAAACAGAAATAAAAAATTTTAAAAACCAGGAACAAAAAATTGAAAATCCCAAAAAAAACAGGAACAGAATATAAAAAAATAATAAAATCACATTGGACAGGACATGGAATGGGTGTTTATAGGGCAAATGCTAGAGATAAACCATTTTGGAAATTTATTTCCAGTTCTATAGTAATACTCATTGTGACCTGAAAGACTTGACTCCACTGAAAATCGAGCAATATAACCAACTCTAGATACATATTGAGTTGGTCATTTCGAAGCAGTCCTGGCCTATCTTCCAAACCGGATCTAAGCTCAATATCTAACTACCTTACATGACTTCATAATACTGACCTATCTTATATGAGAATAACTTAATAATAATATATAAAGATTAGTAAGTATTACAACTTTCAATCTGTATTACTCAAAAATCAGCTATTTGTTTCAAAAAGTTTTTTCATATATACAGACTTCAAAGAGTTATTCAAAATTAGTCTTCTAGTGTGAGATTCGACGGTAAAACCAACCGGCTTCCACATCTTCAAGCACTGTCATAAATTATTTAATAATAATATCAGAATTATTATGAGAGTCGAACCTTCTCTAGAATGATGAATTGTTCCAAGCACCAATTTAATGATAACCCGGTTTTCTTCAAACAAAACATTTTGTATATATTTATTTATTTTATTTTATTTTATTAAAATTAATTACAATTAAAATTATAAATAATTATATAAGCTCTAGCTGCCAGGGCTATCGATTGTGTATATAACTTTAAGTGCAACATAGTAAATAGAAATGAAAGTCATATTTCCTCTGGTCAAAAGAATCCTCTTAGTATGCTTCCAGTCTAGATGAATAAATGATTCGATTTCCCTCAGTATAGAAACTGAGGTGTGACTAAATCCCCTTTCCTATAGGGGATTTTCAATAATTGAAAACTATTTTATCAATAAGATGGTACAATGGACATCAATGCCTGAGTGCTTGGAGACCTCCTGCTTCACCGGTTCTCCGCCCTACCCCACTTCTATCTATCTTCTAAGTTTTGTGTTCCTGTGTTTTGTTTGTTTATAGGAACTTCGTAAAATTGCGCCCGAATTTCCAAGTGAGCATGAAACTAACCGAAATACCCCACTGTAGACTGATCTTCTGTTGAACTAACCTGTTCTCCTTTAATGACCCACAAGAGCAAATCAAAGTGAGTATAGAAAGATAGGACCGCAGTTCTTAGGTAGCGCTTTATAAGAAACGCAATAAACATTGCACTGAGTCAGAACAACAGAGTAATTTTTGTTATCATTTTTTATTTGCGTTTTAGGCATTATACAGCCCACCGAAAGGCGTCACGTATAGTATACATGCCCATGAGTATAAATGTTTATCCAAAAACGAAATGATTGTCATGATTAGTAGCGAGAAGAGAAAGATAACAACAGATGCGAGTACGCTTGATTGTTTAATTCAACCGTATAAAAAGTGTGATTAATGACTTGACAAAAGGCTAATAAACGAGTGAAAAAAGTTAATTGGCACAAGTCTCCTGCCCCAACAAATGACGCTCATAAGCCTCTTGGCTGCAGCATGTGATGGCTCGGAATTCACGTGCGCAAAACAAACTAACAAACAAATAAAGCGTGTTTCTGACGTGGCTCTTTGTTTTCTATTTATCAGAAGATAAATACAAAAATATAAAATTATAATTTCAATTGTACCGCGTGCAAAATAACAATTTAATTGACAGTTATTAATGCAATTTTAATAATGGCCGCCAGCACACGGAGTGGGATTGGCTTTATTCAATCAAAAGTCGGCATATGGCACTTACAACGACATTCTTACGTATCGTTCATTACACATAACGAAACGGGGGAGGGAGGGGGATTACATTCAAAGAAATAAATTAGCTTTATCAACATTTTTCTTCGAAGCGGTTCTCGATTTTTGACCAACTGCTCCACACAAATTATAATTAAAAATTCAAATGAAAGAGGAATGATTAGTTAGGAAAAAAAAGATTTGTTTTTGTATTTTTATATGGGAATGTATCGGTATATATATATATGACTATGTAAAAGGATCTAGACGAATTTATAAAAGCTAATAATCTTAGCAGGTAAATAATCATTAAAACGTGTGCCGTGCTTTGTCTGTCAGGTGGAAACAAAAAGTTCGTACAGAAAAGATTAATTCAAAAATATGGGACTGTAATAGAGAATCTACCATCTCCGCCAGAGCATGGTGTCCTCGTTTTTCTTCTTCGTTTAAACTTCCAAAGCAAGCCACATATCTGATATCATACTATCTGAGATCAGTTTTACTGCCCTAGAACCTGTTCTTCCTAACCCTTTTGCTGCCATTAGGGCCACTATTACTGATTGGGTTGCCTGTGCACATAAATTCGAATGGGGGCCCTAAGAGGCAGCAGATTGGTAAGGGCCATTTTCCTTGTTATTTTCAATAGAATATTAAGGTTTCTTCTGTCATTGGTAGAAGACCCTACAGACTTCTGTTGGGACTGATGAGTCATTTTTGGTGGGCTAAGCATATGTAAATGATAGTCGTAGCAAACAGTGCACTTTGCCAGGCTTGTGGAGAGGAAGATGAAAGTGTGGACCACTTTTTGTGCGAGGTATCTGGCACTGACATTCTAAGTCTCGCAAACTTTGACTACTTAGGAGCCCAGGACCTACTGAGGTTAGCTCACAAATCAAGTAGATTAAAAAAAGTTAACAGTGGAACGTCATTTACAGTACAATGGACGTCGTCTGGTTTGAGTGCTATATATGACATGTTGTTCCAAGACAAAAAAAAGGCCATCATTAATGATTATTATCAGTCAATAATACAGTAGTTATTCTAATGACATTAATTCGAATAATTATTATATTTTTTTTTAATATTCATTAAAACATTTATTAAAATAATAATATTTATATTTAAAATTTTACGGGAGTGTTTTCGGTTTCAGTTTTCAGTTCCATTGAGGAAATCATTAATTCAGCGAATAATGGAATTCAAAAGCGCAAAACCGAAATTTTGGAGGAGTTTTTGCACGCTTAAAGTACTGGCTGAATGGGTCAATTATATAGAAAAAAATCGCAAAATAATATATATATATACTCGTATATATACTTGTACTTATTTCCTATATTAATCGAACTTTTGGTTGTTCCCTTGTATGTATAACTGAAGAGAACATAACAGATAGTATCTGAGTATGGTCAATGAAGAAATAAAAATAGTGGGACTAGTGGAGGGATGCCATATCTGGAATATGAAATACTATGATATAAGAGCTGGTGAATTGAATATTAACATAATGGCAAGTCAGTTAGCGTAAACATTCTGAACAACATGAAGGAACCAGAAATAGGCATAAGTATTATATTATATGCATGGTGATAAAAGGAATAATTGATACATGTCAGTAGTGCTAGAAAACTTCTTACTACTCGTATATTATTAAATTTGCGAATATAATAATAATTACACTCACACTTAATTCCCCTGAAATGACTGTAATTACCTGAAATGAGAAAACAAAAATATGTTAATTATTACAATAAGAAAAATTATAACATTCATTATAATGATAAGGATCTTGTTAGTTGGAATACAAATTCTTGAGAAAGATTATCGTGGTACCGCTTAAGGCCTTCCCAGAGAGTATAATTTATTTATAGTACAGGTCAATTCGCCTCAATTCGATAAAATGACACACAAAACTTAACGAAGTCGATATTTTAATCGGATTAAATCGCTTATACGACTTATGTAGCAACTTTGAACTGGGTTGATAAGTGTGATTTTTTATATATTTTGTGCGCAGAATAAATTTTCTGTCGGCCACGGTCTTAAAAATGTTTGTTTCTTAAATGTTTTTCTCTTCCGGGTCGAAGGTCGAAGGCCTTAGTTGCTAGTACTCCCAATTCTAGTGCAAGGTATAATATATATAAAAATAATAATAAAAATAATACTAATAAAAATAATGATAATAAAAATAATACTAATGAAAATAATACTAATAAAAATAATAATAATAAAAATAATACTAATAAAAATAATAAAAATGCCTTTTCTCATATTAAAAATATCAATATTGACAGAAGATTTGTAGCCAGTCCTGCCTACTTTCCAGGACTTAGTTATTCTTTTTTTTTTGCAAGCGAGTAACTCGGCTGTTGATTCGAGAGCTACTTATATTTAATAGTAATAAATGTTTGGGAATCACTGTCTAACCCAAACAAAGCGCGTCTGCGTTCCTTTCACCAATTCTCCTATCTTTGTTTTGAGTATGTAGAGTAGGCAGCCGCATCACCAAGAAAACTGTGTTTGTTTTGAGTATCTTTGTGCGTAAAATAGAGCACCAGACAACGCAATGAAAAATGCATCTATTTACATCAATCTGTAGGTTAGGCAGTCATTGTAAAGATAATCCCATAGAATGATTCATTGACGAACGTACAAGAAGAATATAAGATGAAAAGTGCGTTGTCACTAAGCGGCATTGTACAAGTTAGGCGCAAACCTGGAAGTCGAGTCAACATTTGGGGACGAGCCACGCTATAGGACACTTTAATTACAACCACGGCGGATAATGTTAAGATATTTTTATAGTATATACCAGAGACACCCATGAAAAAACCGAATCAATTAAAAATTGTCACCATCAATGAAAAACAGGCAGCGAAAATAATGGTTAATAGGGAATTTGTTATAAAGCCCGGAGAATTTATATGGCGGGACCTTGAGAAGGCTTCGTTACTTGGACACCGTTTAATTGAACACAAATAAAATAAGTATTAACAGGCCATTCTAATGCATACCTCCACAAGTCAAGAAGGTGGTTTCAATGGGAAAGAAAAATGCCACACTCTATATCAGGATACTACAGGGACTTTTCGAAGGTTTCTTCTCCCCAAGAACAAGACTTGTTCTTTATAAATAAACTTCCTAAAAATAGCTTTGTTTCAATACACCTACAACTGAACTTTTCTTTTGTTGTCTTGCCAAAAAATTGCCTTCCAATTGTGACGTTTTTAATACTCATTTCCTTTTGGAACAAAATGTGTCAAGACTCATAAAATTACAATCCAAATAAATTGGAAAGCATACCAAGGAGTTGGCTACTAAAGTAAAAACATGGTAGCGTAGTGTTAGCCAAAAGATTACTCAGCACAAGAAAACAACAGGCAACACACCCGTGCCACCCACATTCAATTCGTATTCTTGCAGACAATTCAAATAAACAATAACAACAACGAAAATAAAACAGTCCACATAAATTTCCAAGTGCAGGTTACAAATTCCAAACCACAAGAACGGTAAAAACAAGCAATAATAATAACTATAAATAATAAGTCCATAAAGAAAGAAAAAACCCATCACAGGGTGTGGGTGCGGCTTGTTGGCAAGGGACCCTATACAATTACAGAATAACAGAACAAACAGAAATAAAGCGGTTATCTTTAGTAGATCGAATTGTAGTCAAACTCAGGCATACCAATAATATCGGTGATAATGCTAGAATCACTTTTAAAGTGACTCAATCGAAGTGAATGAAATACGGGCCAGGTCAGTCACCGTTGAGCCGGCCTTGGGGGCATCTGAAAGAAATACCCTTCCTAACAAGTATGGACCAACTTATGGTTAAAGAAGTTTACCCCTTTATACAGATGGAGACATCAATTGCGTGAAGTATAAGCCAACTTCTACTGCATTTATGGTAACTATATTAAATAATATTAATAATATTAATATAATAAATATTGAAATGCTTCTCGTTAGCGGAGAAAACGGAAGAGGCCAATCAAATCTCTGTTGGAAGAACGCTCTGTGGAAAGGGCTCGATATATCTAACGAAATTGGGAGGTAATTACTATAATGAGGGTCCCGATTATAGAATAATTAGGCTAAAGTTGTTGATTGTGATGTTCGTATTCATCTTCTATTGTAGCGACATTTAAGTAAGAAGATAAAGTATAAGAAACCAGACTCCAGGTGAATATATCTTTGACCCAGTCTGTATAAATGGGAGAGCGATTCAGTTCATAATAATAACATGGTTATGAAAATTTATTTTTAATTAGAAAATCAATTAATTACGAAATTAACTTTTAACTAAGAAATTTATTTTTATTTGAAAACTGATTTTTAATTAGAAAATCAATTAATTACGAAATTAACTTTTAATTAAGAAATTAATTTTTATAATTTTTCTATTAAGAAATTAATTATTAATTAAGAAATTAATTTTTAATTCGTAAATTAATTTTTAATCAGATAATTAATTTCTAATTAGGAAATTAAATTGTAATTAAGAAATTATTTTTTAATTAGAAAAATTTTTTTAAATTAGGAAATTAAGGTTTAATTAGGAAATTAAGGTTTAATTAGGAAATTAACGTTTAATTAGGATATTAAATTTTGAAATCAGAAATAATATTTTAATTAGGAAATTAATTCGTAATTAGGAACTTAAATTTTAATTATAAATTTAATTGTTAATTAAGAAATAAATTTTTAAATTAGGAAATCAATTCGTAATTAGGAACTTAAATTTTAATTATAAATTTAATTGTTAATTAAGAAATTAATTTTTAAATTAGGATATTAATTTTAGATAAGAAACTAATTCTAATGAAACAAAGATTAACTTAACACAATCCAGTGATCGAACTAGAAATAAATTTTCGTAGTTTGTATTAATCTAGAAATAAAATTATAATATTAAATAAGAATCGTTCTATTTAGCGTTTTTATACACGACCGATTTTTAAGTATACAAGAACTTTTCATTAGTGCGAAAGAGACAGCATTATGTGTCTGGTAACATGGCAGTATCCTATAAGTCACTAATGACATACTTGTATATCATTAGTTAGAACGAGATAACAGCTCAATATACATGAAATTTTGAAGACATAATTTAAATTTAATGTTCATAATTTGACTTGACTGAAATAACTATTTCATTATAATACAGTATGAAAGTCTGGAAATACTGAATTCTAAGTACAACTGAACAGTTGATTATGGATAGATTTCTCATATGCCCTACTTATTCCAAACACTTCGGAATGTTGAGCATAAAGCTGTAGAATATAGAAGATGGACCATCTTTCCACGACAATTTGGATCATAGTCCCCAGTGTCTAATGCAAAAGACCAAGGCCTAGGTGAGCTTCTTTTTGCTGCCCCCTAACCTAACCTAAAACAAAAGACCAAACCTCACAACTGTATGGTAGTCTGTATTTATATTTTCCTTTGTTTTATATTTGTTTAGACAGGTGAACGTCCGGACGTGATTGTAAAAAAAATCACTCCCAGCCGAATTCGAGAGCAATCGATTAGATTATGTTGGAAACAACACATTGACCTCCATAAATTTGTAGCAGCTGCGCACATAATTAGATCCCAGTGACCCCAGCTTCTTATGTACACAATCAACAAGTCCACATTTCGTTGCCACATTACTGAGTCGGAACAATGTATGCTGCATGTTTCACCGGTAGCGTAACGTAACGCAAAACACCAATTTCTGTGTCAATGTCCGAAATTTATCAGCTCGTTAAATTCAATGAAAAAAAAACAAGAAGAAAGCATGAAAACGAATTATTAAAAAGAACAAAGCACACTCAGCCGAGGCAAGAAGAGAACAAAGTAAAAATAAGTAACAATAAACTGTGTACAATATGTTCGTGGCAAGTATCTGAGTATATATATTTATAAACACTTTATTGGAGACCCCGCCCGTTTCGAAAACTTGTGAACTGAATTGCCGAAACGTCGCGTCGGCGGCCACAAAACAATTCGCCACAGAAAGCGGAAAGAGGAAAATTACAATTTGCGAGAACTGAGTTGATACGGCAAATTTCGTGTAGAATTGCATAAGACGGCGGCGTGAGATTTTGAAATTTCTATAGCGATTTGCATCAGATTCTGTTACGTTTCGTAAATTACAGAATTGAAAATATTATGGGAACGACAAAATTCCACTTCAGCGAAATAAAATAGAAATAAAATCGAAATAAAACTCTTATCAATGAAGTGAATAGCTTCAAGTGCCTAACAATAGCGCAGGGAATTCCAAAAATATAAATATAATCAGCTGACATGCGAATGAGGAATGGTCCTCTAATCAGATCAGATCAACAGAGGGAGGAAGCTTACTTATTAATGTATTTGTTTATTAAATGCGTATATTGAAAATATTTTTGTTTTGAAATTAGCATTTTAATAGCGTAATAATAACAATAGACGCTGATGCTTAATGTTATTTATAACAAACAAATCAATTGCATTCATCACAGAGAACACCACCTCCCCCACCCACCGACTGACACCACTGTGTGTTGTTGTTTATGCCAGTGAAGTGTGAGGCAGCTGGATCCAGCAGTTCCAGGAACACTAACTAGTAATGAATGACATCGCTCCAGTGACTTTTGTACCACCAACTTTTTAGACATCAGCACAGCAAGCAGGGAATTCTGTTTCCCACCGGTTACCTAAGTTACTGGGGGTGACCACTTGCAATTGAGAGATTGCCACTTTCCCCAACAACGCAGATGTTTTACTTTGTCCGAGAGTAAGGGCGAAGACGAGGCAGAATTCATTCAATGGAATATGCCCACAAGACACTTGATAGTGATGACTTCAGTTAGATGATGAAGTTGACCAAAGACAACCTAGCAGCCAGTGCTTTTATATACTTTGTTTTAATTTTATTTATAATAAAGATTAAATAATAATAAATAAGATCGAAAGTTTGGTTTTCAATTCGAATAATTTCTCCCCATTTTGGGCCTGAGTACCATTCTATTTCCAGTTTGCCCAGCCAAGATATTGTCACAAACTGACAATAAAATACTTTTAAACACACCCAGTAGAAAAACAACATCTCACGACCCTCTTTACAAACTTTTTTTCCTATATTTAACAAAAAAAGTTTGTTACAAAATTTATTTGTTATATTTCGTGAGCACTCTTTTTATTGTTTTCCTCGGAAAATTAGTTCACGATTGACTGGTTCCAAGATTTACTTTATATCCAATTTTTAATGTTATGTTGCGGTTGTTCTGCTGACGGATTCACATTGAATTATATTGACGCTATTTAATTGCATTTATTTAAATTTTGTTTGTGTTCTGTTTCTCCGAATTTGTTTAGTACAGTGCTGAGTTAGTTTTGTTTTTGGTGGTTCCCCACTCTTTATATACACATTTGCAGGACTAGTTCCGTGTTTCATACTTTGGCGATGCCTCAATTTATTTCATTTATTTCCAATTCATATTATAAATATATAAAATATAATCCATACTATAAATTTATAATATCTTCTTAACAAAAAATAAAAAAATATATTTAACCTTGTCAATCATTATTAGTCGATTCTTTTGAATTGAATAAAAATGTCTTTGAACAACAGAAAATCTACTATAATCGAAAAAAATTTCTCTATAATCGAGACAATCGAAAATAGTTCTATATCTCCATTTCCTTAATCGAATATGAGATACGACCTTCAATACACAAAAAATAATAACTTCTCCAATTCATCGAAAATAATGTGTAATACAAAGAAAATGTAGTCCCTTCTTTAAAGCCCGGCCCGCATCATTGAAATTTACTACATTTATATTTCAATTGGAGAAGTATTTCTCTGGATTTAGTAAAATCCAAAGCAACAATTTTGGAAAATATTCAGGAAAGGAAAGAAAAATTTCTTGCCCATCCGTCCTTGATTGCTGTCAGAAAGTATGCGAACAAACTGAAGTACGTGAATGCGTCTTGAAGAGTGATGTTCAATTATGAGGGGTTCAGAGATAAATGTAATATCATTTATATAGATATAGCCATAAACCGAAAAAGACGTTAGCTTGGACATTAAACGAAGAATCACGCTTGCTAATAGCTGTTAGTTACTAAGGGCTCAGTAAGCAACTGTATTGTAGAGCCATCTATCTACCGTCAAAACTGACACTACCAAACGCTCATCCACCCGTGTTATTCTATGGGTTATTTTTTGTACTATACTCGTATATAATAGTAAATATTTCCATATTTTATGTGTCCATGCAAAAAGATCTTGTGAGGAATGACGACTAAAATTGTGCAATTACTACCGAACAGTTTGAAAGAATGAGCATAAAAATTCTCCCTCTTCGGCAGTAAATAAATTGACAGACAGCAAGAGAGTGAAATAAAGAAATAAGAACAAGAAAGAGATAGAGAGCATATTTAGATCACTACCCAACGATACCGTTTGTACGGCTTTCATTGCAACATTTATGGAAATTTAATTTTATGGACTTTATTTTAAATTGTACAATAGTCTACTCTAAAAAGTAAACACCATCCAAATCGTAAGATATTTTATACATTGTTGCGTTTTGTAGAGGGACTTCACTTACTTGATGCGGGTCCAACGTCAACAGAGTAGTAAAGACCTTGGCAGTGTTATGAGGTGTGAAATTTTCGCACACTTGAACCAAGTTTTCCCCCGTTGCCAAACAATTGACGGCAACAAAGTCAATTAATTTTCCTATGACAGCGCATAATGAACCATTAACGGATATGTTAATGGGTGCCTGTTGTCTGTGTGTGTGTCTGTGTGTGTGTGTGTGGATGGGGATAAGTGTTCGTATGTATTTAAAGTATTATATGATTGCAGGAAAGCGCGTGTGGTTTCCGGTCTGGCACAAAGTGGGTGCTCTGCTTTGTGCGCACTTAAATTGTTGACCCATTGAACACATTAAACGAGCAAGTGGCGGCGTAATTAAGTCGATGTAATTAAGGCGGCATAAATAAAGCAGAGAAAATATATTCGAAGAAAGGAATACATAAAACCTAAAAATAGTTAACACACTCATTAATTTTAATATAATCACGCATCTTATCTACCACATATCTACATATACACTAAATATAGTTTAGTTCATAATTTACCCAAATATATCATACTGCGTCGAAATACACGCATTAGTCCTTCATTGATTCGAGAGTCCAAAATAACACTGAACCTTTAGGTATGCAAAAGAACAGTGAATGGGCTTTTTCTACCAGGACTTTTTTTCCTTCAGTCCCACACAAAAACATAGGAAAAAAGATAAAATTCCGCAGGTTCTTTTGTTAAGAACCAAATATAGCAGCCATATAGCACGATTTTGTTGAAAAATTTCCGGGTTAATTGGGTTAATGTCCGTCAACAAATTATAGAAAAAGCAGCCCCAGAGCTTTGAATGAAGAACTTGTGACACTTTTAGCTTCAATAGATGAATACTAAGTGTAGGAAGTTGTACAGCTACGAATGCCGACAAATCTCAAATCCAGATCAAGTCACTTTATTCTAATCCATATCCTTTTTTATACTGGAAGACTTTAAGTTGCTAGTGGTAATTCCACCCAAGGCTAATATACTCATATTATAATAAATAAAATTGGTTAAATAATAATAAATAAATACCTCCCCAAATGAAAAAACATTCGAAATTTCATCATTTCCCCATTTCGGAAATTGATCAACCATCATTAACATACATTTCAAACGAAAACATTAGGCAAAATCTTAGCGGACATATAAATTAATGTTGTAAACATTTTACAACATTCTTGTTTGTTGGACAAATCGATAACACACTTTCAAGGCATAATTAACATGAAATTAATATGAAACAAAGTAAAGTCCCTTCGGGGCGTAAACAAGTATCAAAAACAATAACAAATTAGCTTTATTGTAAAGACGTAAACACAATGCACGTCATAGGATCAACCGTAGTATTGCGTGAGGCAAGCCAGACAATAATTAGCAGCTTAAACGAGATTTAACTATGCTATAGCAATGGATGAATCAGCGGATTCACTGACTAAGACGCGATGAAAGTGTACAAAAACTCGCTTCAAGGTAACAGCTTAAAATGTATTAAAATGAAGAGAAACTACAATAAAAAGAAGCACCGGGAACTTACTTTCTCAACTCAGTTACGTGGGTAGGTCAAGGAAGAGGAAACAATGGATACTCGGTCAATTGTACTGCTCAGCTTTTGAGTGTCACACACTCGTGTATATATAAATGGAGCACCATGTGATAAACACTCTAGAGCCACACCATCCCTATCAAAGGTTTATTACAACTACGAGTATAATGCCAAAGAAGTATTTGTAGAGTTGAACAATAGAACTAAATCTGGTTATGGTACAAAAAAGACCACCAAAGGGCCTTGATCATTTGTAGATAATTGTTATATCATAAACAAGTAAACACTCTCTTCTTTCTATTTTCAATATTCAAACATATTATAGACCCAAAACCAACCAAATACATTCACCTCATCAATGTAGGGTGCAGATGGAAATATGTTAAGCATGATTAATTATAAGGAAATCATCATCAGCTTCGCTTTTGTTATCATATCATAAATTGCTTGCCACCAGAAATTTACAAGAAAACAAAGAAGCCACGTCAGGCCACGTCATTTGAGTTCAGTTAGCAGCATAATTCACGGGTTCTGTTAGATACGTCGGCTAATACGCACGCGGATCCACGAGTCAAATACAGAGCAAGTGAAAAATAAACAAAAGGCCAAAAACAAATGTGCAAATGAAATAATAAAAATTGTATTTTTGAAAAAAACAACCCAAGAAAAACGTCATCAGTTAAAATTCATAAAATAAAATTAAATAAATTCGAGAAGAAAAGTAAATTTTTCTTGGAATGACACGCAAACAGGAAAATACGAGGAAAACGTTGTGAATATTTGAAAATCTACTAAAATAGTAGCGACGGAAACATTTCATGAATGAATTAAAAAAAAAAAAAACATTTAAAACAAATAAGAAACAGCAAATTCGGAAAATAGAAATAAAATATAATAATAAACAAAAAGAAAAATATACAAGAAAGAAAAAAACACACAAAAATACGCACACATAAAAGTATATACCAAAACAAAAAAAACACAAAAATATATACAACCAAATCTATACAACAAAATGTATACAAAAAAATTATATAACAATTAAATATATACAAAAGATATATAAAAAAAAAATGTATACAAACTAAATTTATAAGGAAAAAATAATAAAATAAAAAAAAAATTGTTCAGAAAACAAACAAAGTCTAGCGGCAAAATTTTATGACTTCTCTGGGAACCCACATCAAATACACAAAAATTAAAATGTTAGTAAAAGTAAATAAAATAATTAATATAAGCATACAAAATAAATATATGATAAATATAAATATATGATTACACAATTAAAACATTATATAATTATGAGCACAACCCAAATTTTATAATAATAAATGATAAAAATGCTAGAATTCCACTCAGGGGGTCCCGAGTTCGAATCCTACTCCGGGTATGGTCCAAAAATGTGTCTTTCTAAATCCTTTTCTCTTCGAGCCGAAGGCCTTATTTGGTAGTACTCACTCTCCCCAACCCTCGGCAGTCATAATTTACTTTGGTGTAAGCTATAATAACAACAACAACAATAACAAATAACAATAAATAATAATTATTAATCATAATTATTAAAATATTATGTAAGTCTGAACACAAACATAATTTAATAAAAATAAATAATTATTATTAATTATAATGAATGGTCATAAGATCTACCAGTAACAGCCCTAAGGCCTACGTGATGTCCATTTAGACTGCCACGTTAACCTAAGGTCTACCAGTAACTCAATAGACCTAAGGCCTACGTTATGATCCTTTAGACAGCCACAGTAACCTAAGGTCTACCAGGAAAAAAGTCACTCACTGAGCTGCTGTTCTGTACACAAATTAAACCTAACACCCAACGCTGTGGCAAAAACAACTCAGAAAGTTTCCCTTAGAAAAAGTACGGCTAAGTGTGGAATACAAAACACTTCAAATACACGTACTTCAATCCAAAAAACAGATAAACAAAAATTCACAAGCTCTACAAATCGCCTCACAGTCTGTTTAATAAGATTATGAAGAATAATTCCAAGTTTCAAGCCGAAAACCTTGGCCGCTAGTTAGTATCCATTCCCTTCAAATTGTATTAATTTTATTAGTGTAGTTAGATATGTATATTAAACAAATACCACTTCGAGTCTGTATAAAGTAACTTCGCTATTGTTTTAAGGTATTTATTTAAAGCGCAAAAGTTGCCGATTCAAGCCCAAACCCCCCAAAAAAAAAACAAATTACAAAAATTTAGCATCTCATGTCTAGACAAAGGAAAAATAACGAAAAAAAAATAGAAAATCGAATGATGCCAACAACCCTAAATTGCTGTGCCAGTGCCTGACCACACTTCGCCACTCCCTGAGAGTGCTAATATTGTTTATGAGATTTTTAATTTCTCGTATTACGTCTGGTTTATTGGTTTATCATATAGATAGCCACCCAAGACGCACCCAACACACTCGCTTGAATCAACAAACACTACTCTACAAAGAGGGGCCTCGATTGTCAGCCGTTCAAGCCTGGCATGCACTCGGCAACTCTCCCATAGCGCCGCGAAATCTGCAGATTAAATTATTAAACAATAAACAATAAACTTGGCAATTATAAATGCAAAACCTAAGCAAGAACTATTGAAAAATAATATTAAAAATAACAAGCATTTAGTAAAATAAATTTTGCTCAAATGATGCAAACAATTTTAAATTTATCCAAATGAATCAATCTTTTTGTGTGTGGTAAAGAATCCTAAACAACATTTTCGAATGGCGAAAAAAAATATGAACTTTTAAGCAAATTGTCATTGAGTTTAAAAATATCACATGAAAACATATTCTCGGCAGACTTTGATATCAAACAAATTCTTAAGGAAATAATCAAAGAACATAATAAATAATAAATAAAAAATAATAATAACCATCTTAATTATCAACAACAAAAATTTGGTGGTAAATTCACTTTCAATAGAAACAAATTCAGTTCGCTGTAATGTTGTCTTTTCAATGCCAAAGCAGCGAGTGTTTACTATAAAGAGTTCACTCGCTACGAATTCTGACTAGTTAGTTTTAGGGTGGAAGGTAACATGCTATCAGGCCTAACAACTCGCTGAAATACGTCAAGGAAGTCTTTCAGACAAGAAATTTCTTCTTTCAAATATTAATGTTTAAACCATGTTTTTAAACAAAATTATACAAGAGCGAACTCTCTCTCTCTCTACCTACAACTATACCTACACCTACACCTATTCCTTTACCTATACCTATACCTATACCTATACCAATACCTATACCAATACCTAAACCTAAACCTAAACCTCTACCTCTACCTCTCACTCCCTCTCTCTCCAATAAGCCTCCAAGAGCGAACTCTCTCACTCTCTCTACCTACAACTATACCTACACCTACACCTACACCTACACCTACACCTATACCTACACCTATACCTATACCTATACCTCTACCTCTACATCTACCTCTCACTCTGTACCTCTCACTGTCTCACTCTCTCACTCTCTCTCTCTCTCCCTCTCTCTCTCAACCTATACCTATACCTATACCTATACCTATACCTATACCTATACCTATACCTATACCTCTACCTCTACCTCTACCTCTACCTCTACCTCTACCTATACCTCTACCTCTCTCACTCTCTCTATCTTTATAATAAACTTTGTATGAAATATGCAAAGTTTTGTCTTACGTGGCGCGTTGTGTGAATTTTCCATTTAAATTTTGGCATCTAAAATTTATATCCCCAGAGCCTGTCTGAGTTTAGATCCTCAGAGTCCCTCTGAGTTTAGATGCCCAGAGCATGTCTGAGTTGAGATCCCCAGAACCTCTCTGAGTTTAGATCAGAATATGAACGTAAGCGACACCTCTTTGGTAACAACTAATTTACTTCAGAGCGGTTGCAAAATTGTCCACAAAAAAAAAAAATAACCAGAGTCCCAGTCGTTGAAAACCACTCACTAAAAGTTAACCGTAAAGAATCCTTCACGGACCCAGCGATGGAATCGTTTACAACACCTTTCCATCGCCATGAATATAAGCGACACCTCTTTGCCTATAAAAACTGATTCCCTTCAAAATGGCAGCAAAATTGTCCACAAAGAAAAACATCGTCAGTCCCAGTCGTAAAAAGCCACTCACTAAACATTAAGCTAGTCCTCTTGGAAGAATCCTTCACGGACCCATCGTCGTAATCGTTCACAAAACCATTCCATGTTGCACAGTTTTAAGCAGCTGAGCTGTACGTACCAAAAGCAGAGAGAGGCAGATTGGTTGAATTGTGGAGCTAGTGGAATTGCTTCTCCACTCTGCCATCAGCAAATTCAGTACAGCATCCTAATAAAGTTAAAAATAGCTGCTTAGTGCATAATTTTAGCCACGCTATTGCAAACAGGTGACGTCGTTATGAAGAGACGTCATTTGCCTTTGCCGCAGGCGGCTTGGCAGCATGGCAGCTTGGTGTCGTATTATTAGCTCAATATGTAATAAAATTTTAATTATATTTGCAGCGTCAACACTGCTGGGCTGGCCTATCATCAATTGACTACAATTACCCACTCTCCCAGCTATTTACTCTGGTTAAATGAAAATGCAAATAAATTGTTTTATTTGTGCTGGAATGACGTGTGAGAGGAGCTTTAAATATTTAATTAGAAAATACATATGTATATCGATACCTGGTCGGGAACGCAAAAAGCACCCCAGAATAAATACTTGATGATTGTTCAATAGGAAAGTCCATAATCAAGTAGGACTCTCAAACAAAGTAATGAATTATTGTTTTTTGAATATCATTAAGCACATAATAAATTAAAGGGTAGATAGGGGACGAGGGGTTCATTGTTGAACCGCAATCAAAACAAGTAAACGTATTGAAGAAATTGGTAACAAGCAATAGGCTCGAGGTCCCAAGCTTTGTCCCTTAATCAACCAAATACGACTTATTTTTATGTTCACATATGTACGCACGAATATGGCTAACACGCAATTTCTGATATTGATGATGAGGAAGATAAATTGTGCTTTCAACGTATTTCTTGTACGCCATCCCTCAGTAATTTAAACATATTTGCCATAGTAGAGTGTCGGGAAATTTCGTGAGCTCTGCCAAGTTCAGTGCTCTGCGTGCATGGCACAAAACAACTTCAACCAACTTAATATAACTATATGAAGTATGTCTGCCTCTTACACAATGGGTTAATAGCTCAGTACTATGCACTCTCATACTAAGCACTCTCATACTATGCACTCTCATACTATGCACTCTCATACTATGCACTCTCATACTATGCACTCACACTAATACTGTCGCCACCAGCTGACAATGCACCCACCCAGTTGTTGACATTTGTACTTTCCTCATCAAAATAGTACACATTTATCTGTACCAACCACCACTCTCACCACCACCCACAATGGCAACTTATCGATCACGCCTTGTAAATGTGGCCATACCAATTTCATTCACAGCCATTCAAAGTCTCAAAAAATAAGGTCACCTTAAACACATTCGCCGCAGTAGCAGCTGCTGCTCTTAAAACAATTTTTTATAGCGAGATTAACTACAATAATCTGAGAAATTTATATATACACACTTGCATGCGGTACTTTTGGAATTCTGAATGGTCGGGAATTTTCAACAAGGAAAGTTATAAAACAAAAGTACGCTGATAAACCCAGCAAAATTGATTAATCACTGTCACATACCGGACACATTTCTATCGCAGCAATTCTTAATTGCTCGTATATAAATTTAAAGTCAATTATTGTCATAAAATTTGGGCTGAAATAATGTCAAGTAAAATTTGTCAAGTTGCATTTCATTGTTTGCCTACTATTGGCTGTCTTTGTTTTATAAGTGATCGCGAGCCAAAAACAAACACAAAAAAACATCGGGTAATCAGTTATAATTCCTATTTACATATACAATCAATTAAATTGCAGACACACGAGTGTATACAAACCCATTTGGTATTAGTTTTGGGAAATTTCTGCACTTTGCTTGTTGCGATAGTCTGATAAGATACGTCAAGTGATCGATAAGAAACACCGGTGATAGGGTCAAAGAAAATATTTATGAACGGTTGACAAAAGCACCGACAACGTTCATAATAAAGGCGAAGCAAATGACAATAAAGTCAATTACAAAAACATTGCATAGTTTTAGGCTGCTCTGGACAAATAATTAAGCGAAGTTTTTGCTCATATTGACGACCTCGGGGAAGTTCAAGTTCAGGAAGCTAAGAACTAAGACACGCCTACTTTGCCTTATTAGCAATTATTTATTATAAATTATCGGAAATGACCAAGTACACAGTAGATACTATCTATATATATTTGTATGTAAGAAATTGTTTTATATCCATACACATTTTTCATAATTTAGGCACAACCGTGGCAGATAAAGATATGCAAACATTAAAATGTGGTATAAGCAGGAGCGAATGTACAGAACCATGACCATCAAGTGGGATACAGCTCTGCATATTGAATTATCAGCAGTGTCTGTAGAAGTAAGCATATAACAAAGTAAACTTATTGACTTTCAGAATCAATCAATATCATTATTCATAGAATAAACTATATAGAACTGAAGAAGAAGGATCTACCAAGCTACACTGGAGAATGGATGTGATTGTAGAAGTAGTAAATATATGAATATACTTTATATAAGTTGTTGACCATCAGAATCATCAATATCTGAAACAAATTCAAAGAACAGTGGTTCTAAAATGTAGAAGAAAAATGATATACCCAGCTACGCTAGAAAATGGATGTGACTATAGAAGTAAGAAATATAAGAATATAGAAGTAAGAGATATATGAATATCCCGTCCGTTTCCATATGTACCCATATATATATATATATATACCTTTGAATACCATATAAGCGAAGCTTGGAGGACCCCATTACGTGCAGCATTTATACACACCACAAAAACCGCTCTAAATAAATCAATTACAGTTTTTTCAATATTTTACTTTGCCACACCCCCTTTGAAATCCCGTCACTTACCCAATCAAACTTTTAACAGTTCCGCTTTAAATATTCTATAAGCAGAGTTCGAAAATGCAAAGCCAGCAGAAGCTCCAAAAACGTGACCCTCTTCGATTTTTGTTGAAATTAGCAAAAACTAAAAGAAATGCAAAAACCACACAACAAAACAACAAAAAAGTTAAGAAAGAGTTGGTGTCATTAAAATTGCAAATTCATCAACCAGAATTCAACACCGAAAGTGCGCACAAAACTACAAAAAAAAACTGCAGAAAAGTGACTATTCAAATTAGTGGCAATTTGCAATTTCAACACGCTGCCCAGCCCAGCGGGGGCAATGCTACATTCTGCATGGAAATAGATACTACGTCTGCTGCGTAAGTTAAGGTGTAAATTACGTCCGTAGACAAGGCGTTTAGTGCTGGCACTTCGCCGTCATTGTGCATTAAATGGCATGGAAGCAAAGTGATCGCTCGCACACCGTGCACAATATGCAAATGCCCTGCACTTCCAAACCAACTCGTATGCAAATTGATAATGCCCCACCAAGCAGTGCAATAAAGCTGCAATTGAAATGTGTTCGAGTATAAACTGCATTCGAAATAGCGAATGCACTTTGGATGCGAGTCGGACAGTGCAATTGCCCTTTAGCTACAAAAGGAAAATCATTATTGTGAAAAAATATACAAGGCCTAGAATAATAAATTTCTTTATGTAAACTGATTTTGCGATTGCCCCATGACATTGTGGCACCAACGCTCAATAGAAGAGATAACATTAAGATTCATTAGAACGATTGAGTGTGTAGTATAACTTTATTACCATTCAAGTAGGTTATAAGTCAATTTTCATATTGCAAACTGGCGATTTCCTTTAAATCTTTTAAACTTTTCCATATCTCTTTCACAAGTTTCGATGTTTCTGGTACCTTTTCGTCCTCTACTTCAACCAGTGGGTTCATCATGAACTTGGAGGATTATTTCAATTATTTTTTGAATTTTTGCTTTAATTTTTTACCAATAATTATTATTAAATTTTCCAATTTAATTATATGAAGAGATTTCCATCTGTATTTATTTAATATTATTTGGACTTTATTATGATTGAAATCAAGGAAATGGAACTTATCTGCATATCTGACCAGAATAATACAGGCTATTGTTTAATTTATAACATTTAATCACATTTAAAAATTATTGCAAAATATTTAACCTTGAATATGAAGCGATATATTGCAATTAGTTTCGACCTGATAGTGGGTAAATTTACCCTTATATTAAATTAATTGAAACCTAAATGAGAATAACGCTGTTAATGATAAAACTAAATAAATGTATTCCAAGTAAAGAAGTAAAATGTGTAATAAATATGCAAATTATTTAATGTTTCTCAAACTTAGTCTTTAGTTGCTAGTACTCTTTCCCCCAATCCATTTCAGACATAATTAATTATGGTGCAAGGTATAATAATAATAATATTTGTATTTTATTTCCTATTATAAAATGAATGATGCCAATAATTGTCCAGTCTGCACGCTCAAAAATTAAAGTAAACGAAGAAAACACCCAAATCCCGAATACATAATCACCACCCACACTTTTCACCATCTAATAAATAATTCAACATTAGAAAATGTCTTTCTTCAACCTTGTCAAGGTGAATTTACTTTAAGTGAACCTTGTTCACAGCTTCTCATCATTTGCCCTGACACTGTTTCTTCAATCCACCTCAGTTAATAAATTGTTGTTGCATTTGGGAACAAGTGAAAATCACACACTGAGTAGTGGTGAGTACGTTGAAAGTGTAACAATTTTTTACTTTTAACCCCTTTGTTTTATTTTAGTGCGGTGAGGCTGGACTGCGCCGGTGCATTACAGTGGTGAAATATAAAGTAAATTTCTTGGAAATACCAAGTTTGCTGGCGCTGGCAGAATGTGCCACTGATTGTTTCCCAATATAATGAACACAAAATTATCTATAAGAAGGAAGGAAGGAAGGAGAAAATAAAGCTACCTATATTTATTTCTTCCTTTAATTTGTCACTACAAATGTCAGCCATGAAAAACAAAACTACCCTACGACAGGCAGACCCGTAGTTAGTGGTGTATTAGAGATATATTTCAACAATGATATAATATAAGATTGGGTTTTGGCCCTGAAAAATGAAGCTACCCTACGACAGGCAGGACCGTAGTTGGTGGTATATCCGAGACTCCTTTCAACAATGATCTAATATAATAATAATATAATAATATAATAATATAATATAATATATATAATATAATAATGAGTTTTGGGCCTGTTGTTCCTCATTTACATTTCGCGTGTTCAAGCTTAATTTCTTATATATTTTGTACAAAGAAACGGCGCCTGATTTTACATACTGAGGAGATTGTATTCCACTATGAGGGATAGTAAGACAGAAAAATTTTAATGCCAGGAAATGTTGGTAACCACTCAAGACAGCATAGATCTCTAAATAATAAAAATATTATAACCATTGAGCGGATTTTGAACCCCTAAAAACTTAAGTAAGTTATAGTTATTCTCTCGGAAGCAAAACAGTCCTGGGTAGAAGAGTGCAACTGTGCTGTGGCCAGACAAACTTGGACTACCATGGACATGAGGCGAATTGGTCAACTACTCAACCTGAACAGAAACTCCTTCATCACAACACTCTCTGTGCTCACGGGACACTGCTTGATTGGTAGACCTGCTGAAAGACTAAGCTTACTTTTAAAATGAGTCCTGTCGCGGCTGCGGCTCTGAAGCAGAGGAATACTCCGCACTCCATCTCATGGGCCACTGACCCTTGTTCGCTCGACATAAATTCCTGGGCTCACCTTTTCTCAATGGTCTGATCCAATTATCATCCATAAGCGTTAGAAATATAGCCAGGTTCATAATGGATCACTTTAGATGGATCGCCGGTTTCTTATGGTATCACAATGAGCCTTAAGTGAGCGTTTCCGCAGAAGCCTGGCACTCTAGCCTAACCTAACCTACAGCTAGCAGTGATATGGTTGCAATAGTAGCCTAAAAATGCACCAGAGAAATTGTGAAATAAGGTCTTAGTATAGTTATGTAATATTCTACCTCTCTTTGGCGTAGATAATAAAAAAACTAAAAACTTAAATAACAGAAGGCGCAATCTTGTAGTCTGTTATTCTGTGCTCTCGTTTGATAAATTAGTAGTAATTAGATTTAAATCATATTATTAATTAGTTAATTAAACTATCTTTTCACAAAAGCACATTCAATTTTCAACGTCAAGTACATAAGAACATGCCATATAAATAAAGATAAGAAATCTAAGAAAAATTTAAGTGGAGATAAAGAAATATTCCACTTTTTACTGTCGAAAATTATTATTATTATAATTATACCTGACACCATAATTAATTTTGTCTGCAAATAGTACCAAAAATGTTGGAATTGTTGAACTCGATATGCAGGAAAGTTTCATTTACATTTTACCTACTGTGGACACAGAATATATAATGTAATTTTTATACAAATATAATTCAATAAAATTTTTTTATATATAATTTAATTAAAATTTTTTATATATTATTTAATTAAAATTTTGTATAATTTAATAAATTTTTTTTATATATAATTTAATTAAATATTTTTATATATAATTTAATTCAATTTTTTTTATATACATATATCCGATTTTTTTATATATAATTTAATTAAATTTTTTATATATAATTTAATTCAATTTTTGTATATATAATTTAATTCAATTTATTGTACATAATAAGAAATAAATGTCCGATGGACTTACCTTTGAAGCCAAACGCACTCAGTGCATTGCTGTTGGTCACTGTACTCAACATGGGTGGGGGCACCACCATGGCTGCAGCAACACTACCCCCCGTATTCAGCACATTGGTCACATTAGGTGAAATGTTACAGAAATCCGGATCATCGGCGTCGAACAGCACATTATCCTCCCATTCGCTGACAATGTTATTCTGGCCTCCAAGTGGGCGATTTTTCATCTACAAAAAGAGCAAGGCAAAAATTGCGTAATATATTTTACAAAAGAGACAGATAGTAAGTATATTTTTCTTTACAAATATTACTTTTAAATGCTTATCAATAAACTCGTTGGTGTAGACTCTACACTGTAGAGCATTTTCGCCTAGAAACAGAAAGTGAGAGTAGCCTAGCGGTGCGCGGTGCTCCAACTTAGCACTGTGAAGCAGTATGCACAGTGGCCTTGTTTACACGCTACTAAACTTGAACTTGATTTAAAAACAAATAATACACGACGGTTTTCTCTCCCGCAACAAAACACAACAACAACAGAACAACAACAAACATTCAGCACGCTTATCTATTCAATAAACAAACAAGAAAGCATGAATAAGATGCATGAAGAAATGTTGCCATGTGGTTGTGGGGCAGTACTTAAATGCGGGCGAGCGCTGCGGTGCGGTGCGGTGTTTCGACTCTTGACTAGGCTAGAGAAGCTTTGAAGAAAAAATCAATAATTTCATTTTTATTAGAGCTGCACATGCACACAATGAGCGGGTGCTAAGGGGGATAAGTTTGGGTTAGGTTCAGCCCGTGCCCACGGAAACTAGGTCATTGGAAAATCAGATACGTCTTTGGAAAAGTGTCTTCGCTCAAGGTTTTGTGGAATTTTATGCACTTTATGATCGATAAATGGGACTGCTTAAGAGCAAGCAAGTAGACAGATGTGGGCAGATGCAGATGCACATGAGAGAGAGTGGGAGAGAGATAGTGAGAGGATGTGAAAGGTTACATTTGATTGCAAGCAACTGGAATATCCTCTTTGCAAGTACAACAATGAAAAGTACTGATTTTGACATTCCTCGCCCAGGCTAGACTGGAAGTATCCAAAGTACCACTTACATATCCACCATGCACCTTCATTTATTTGCTACAGTGGCGAAACGCAACAATTTGCGGAAGAACAATAAAAGCAAAGGAAGCGCGCGTGTTCATAAAGTAAAACAATAGCAAAAGCCATTAGTGCAACATAATAAAATCCGTATGGCCTGCCATATGGATACACAGGACAAGGAGTGTGGTGGAGCAGTACATCAACAAAGGTACCTGGGTAGCTGCCACAAGCACTATTCACGTTGAGGCAGCTCAGCTCGTTCACATTAAATGTGTAAGCAAAACAAAATGCAAAGCCTTCGTGACAGAAAAGAACTTGACACAGGTCCAAGGCAAACGCACAAAAGGAGGTTGAGAACATGCGCTGAAGCTGTACAAAAGGTGGAAAGGGCAAAACACCAGCATGGAAAACGCAATAAACTCGTAGAGGAGCAAGCACTCGAAATCGATGAGAAGGAAAATATAGCACTATGATTTATGACCAAAATATATATTCACACAAATATACATTTTTAAATTATCAATAAAAGAAAAAATTCTAATATAAAATATATATAAAATAAAATATTCCACTTGCCTTGGGTTCCGCGCGCCGTGTTCCTCAGATGGAATGTGCTAAAAATATACTCCAGATAGTTGCCGCCGTATAGTGAACTGAAGATTTTGATTTAAAAAATTCAATTTACGCTAATTTTAAATTACTTTCAACAGCAGCCACAATTGTTTTGCTGTCACAACACGCAACTCTATGTTTATGTGTGTGTGCTGTTAGCAAATGAAGCACCAAACACTACCACCAGATTGGGTGGAAAATCTTAAAAACACTACTAGAAATTTCAAATCAGTCAGATTTATATGTGCCACACGAATCAAAAGTTTACATTTATTAAATGTTAAATAGTAAATTTATTTGAAAATTTTCAAGGAGTTTATTTCAAGCTAAATTCCACATGAACCGCAGCGAAACACGGAAGAATCTGCCCAAAAGAAGATTGGACAGCAGACAAACAACGAACAGCCAAAACACAACTGAGGTCGCGGTATACAGCAGTGAAAGCAGTGATGCAGACTCAATACCGCTTACTTTGCTTTGCGTTGAGTAATTCAATTTGAACATGTTTTAAGCAATTTCAATTCGTAGCCAGGAAAACCAAAATAAAAATGAGTTCGATTCTTACTTGATTATTATACAGTTTTAATCAAATGTCTACACAATATATTGTAAAATTATTTAAATTTATATACAATGTTAATATCAGAATTCATTCTAAAATCTGAACAATATATCTATTAGCGAAATGTTATGAAAAGTAAACTAATTTTTGAAAGGACCTGGAGTGTGGTCTTCGTTCAAAGTAATTTTATATATTTTGCTTAAATCAACTGGGTTTTTTTTATTAAGTTTTCGTTCATATTTTCTAATAAGGAAAATTTAACATAATTTGCAATATTTCCATTTATCATTTGGTAACGATAATATTCCATTCATATAAGCATATACCAAATAATATCAACACAATGTTCCCTATATACACCTAAGAAGGAGTCTGAATTTTCCAGGACCAGCCCCAAGAGGAACAAATCGCTCTTATTCTGGCCAGACGTATGTTGATATTTGTCAAATAATTCTAAAAAATTTTAAGCAGTCCAAATATGAGCGTGAGAACTCAGGATAGGATAGTCGTCTGCTAATAATAAATACTTTTTGTCATATAATATTTATTATGTCAATTGTCAGGCTTTGGTCATAATTTAGCCACACAATGGTGTCAGCTACTTCGAAGGCCTTAGTTGATACTACCTGATTTCCCCAACCCTTTGTAGACATAATTATATTTAATAATAATAATAATTCTATATAATATCCTGTAGTAAGCAATTAACATGCAAGAAAATTTGGCTGCGGTTATTGGCAAAGATTTTCTGGTTGCGTTTTTTCAAAATTGTTCCTATTAATATTTAAACTCTGCGAATATCATCTCTGTTCTGCATCAGCTGATTTTTTATTGTTCTTCTTTCCTCCAATCTTTTACACTGAACTGTCTCAATTCCATTTTGTTTCGCTTTGACACATACTCCACAGAATGTCAAAAAGTAAAATACATAGAAAATAGAAAAAAAAATTGAAAATTAAAGAATATTTTCTTCACAATTTTCGAAATGTTTTATTGCGTGCAACTAATTTACAATTTCGTAATATAAATGATTTATTTAATAATTAAAAAAAAAGTTAAATTTTGTGGAAGACGTTGGCTACAGAGAAATAACTTCAGCACCAGTATAAACAAATTTTTTGCAAATAATTATATTCAATGAAAAATGGACGGAAATTTGTGGTACGTTTTGCTATTTTTAATAATTTGCCAGTCATATTTTCTAAATTGTTTAATTTACCCACTCTGAGGTTGAACTGCTTCAGTAATAGAATAGTGCCACAGTCTCCTTCAGTTCTCCTTAACGAGGTCATTCGCTGCACCTGCCTTGGCGATTGCTTAACTATTTTCATATATACTCTAACTAGAACACATTTGTATAAATTGTTTGATTAACTGCTGTGAGCATATTGCGGTTTATTTGTTCTTCCGTCGTGGCTGTTGCGGTTACTGACTGACTCATCAGTGGAGATAGTGCAGATTTCTTATCTCACTATTTAACTGAACTTCAACTAATTTAGTATCTATTTGTGTTTTTAGGCTGCTAGAATTGGAATCAGCTCTAATAGACGACTGTAATGTGAATGATATTTACGCAATATGCCAAGGCAAGACAATACCAGAGGCTCTACGGCCGGACGTGTGGCAAGTGTGCCTCGATGTGCGGAACAAAAGCGACCAAATGTCACTCTTCAATGAAATCTACGATTTGCCCTTTCAAAATAAGTTACGCTTAGACTGCCAAACTGTAGTGGAACGCATCGGCAATGATGACGAGGACAAGGTTTCAGTGCTGTCCGACTTGGAGTCGATTCTAACATTCTACTGCAAGAATCGTAATTTGCAGTATGAAGGCGAGAATGGTTGGATTGAGTTACTGCTGCCGCTTTTGGCTCTAAAACTGAATCGCTCAGACACATACAATCTCTTCGAAGCCATACGTGACACTTATATACCAAAAGGTTGTAAGCCAAAGGGAAATGTATTCCATGTATTCCGTTTGCTCATACTCTATCACGATCCGGAATTGTGCACCATGCTGGATACAAAGAAAATGACGCCCGATTTGTATTCGGTGCATTGGTTCCAGTGTCTGTTTGCCTCGTCGTGCGGTCTATCGGTCATCCTCTCCATGTGGGATTTATATTTCCAGCATTCCGATCCATTTATGGTGTTCTTTCTCGGTTTAATTATACTGATAAATGGACGTGAACAAATTCTGGCCATGAAGGAGGCACCCAAGGAGGAAATCATTAAATTCTTAGCAAATATGCCGTGCGCTCTGGAAACGGATGATGTGGCGGATTTTTGCTCATTGGCTCAGTATTATTCGGTGCGTACACCAAGTTCTTTTAAGACAGATTTTCTAAAGGCTTTGTATGGGGCCCAAAGTGAAAAGGGGATGCGAGAGGAACCGTGCACTGTGTCGCAGGTGAGATTGAATTTTAATATATATATTTAATATACATAGAATTTAGTAATATAGGTATAGAATTTAATATTACACGTATCGAATTTAATATAATCAGCCCTATTCTGCATACAATCTCAGGAGAATTATTTCCCTTAGCGTATACTTAAGCGCAAGATAGTATCGATAATACAAATCTGGGTCATACGTGTGAGCATTGGAAACTCCTGGTTTCTCTGAAGAGATACTTTGTTTCTTTGATTTGTGGGAAATATGAAGGCCCACTCAGTGAACCGACGAAGGAAGTCCTCTGATTAAAATGATTACATGTGCCGTCAATTGAGGTCTGAATCTCTGATGTCTTGAAAATAGTTATCATTTTCTTTTGAATTTATAAACTCCTTTCAAACTAATTAGTATCGTCCTTGCTCTCTAAGTGCAGGCAAGTTTCCTAGTTAAATAGAAAACTCAATATTACAAAATGCACACTCTAAACAGCACTAATTTCACTGACCTCTCTAAATTGTTCTTAAGCAAATAACAAATATCAGGCTGTCTTTAAAGGACATTAGAGGCACTGCATCGTTTAATATCTTTTGACCTACCTTGTTACCCGCGAAGCAGTACTGGAGGGCTAGCGTAGCAAGGCACAACCAGAATAATTAGTTGCGAAGATCAGACGTTCACACTTGCCACACAGCATTACCAGCTATCTAACCACAGTTGCAGCACTAGCACATATCTATCTGATCATAGGATAAAGTCACAACCCTGCCAGGGAGTTCTCAATTAGAATAGGGCTGATTAACTTGAACATAACAGACACATTCAATATCTTGCGGCTTTTGTACTTGCAGGCTCTCTGTCTGCCAGTTTCGGTGTACGAACTGGTAGAGAACGCCTCCATTGAATTGGCTGCCCCCGATGCTGTGCGTTTCTTTCTCGTCGATTGTCGCCCTGCCGAACAGTACAATGCAGGCCATTTGTCCACGGCTTTTCATCTTGACTGCAACCTAATGCTGCAAGAGCCCGTCGCCTTTAATACCGCCGTGCAGGGTCTGCTCTGTGCGCAACGACAGGCTATTGAGGCCAACTCGAATGCTGGCGGCGAGCATCTGTGTTTCATGGGCAGCGGACGGGTCGAGGAGGATCAGTACACGCACATGGTGGTCGCTTCATTTCTGCAGAAGAACACACAGTACGTGTCTCTGTTGACGGGCGGTTATATGTCGATTCACGACTATTTCGGCGACCATATGACGGACTGTCTGGAAGATCACAATGCTCGCAAGTGCATAGTTTGTGCCAAAAATATTATCCATGTGGACGACTTTGGCCGCATGGCCGGTGGCCAACAGGTACATACTTTGCGTTGAAATTTAATCGTTCGTTACAATTTAAATTCAAAAGCAAAATTTGTTACAGGCCAAACGTGAATCGCAGAAACCGTCCTCAGATTTCTTTAGCAAATTTTCGGCTGCAATGAAGATGAAATCTGCCGAAGTCAAAGGCAGACTGTTCGACATCATCGTTAATCCTTCGAGTGGTGGTGGGGCTGCTGCAGCTGCCGCCGCCAACAATAATGGAAATCACGCTGAACAACAAGGAGCCGTACAGGATCGTCACGTCTCCTCCACAGACCGCAATGGGAAACGCTATCGCAATGTGGCGCCAGTATTCAGCATTGACGACGAGAACGACGAACAATATGCCGATGTGGAGGGCCAAGGTGCGCCAGAGAAAGCGAACACCAAATTGCCGGGCGACACCAAAGAGATTGTAGCTCTCAATCAGTACTTAAAATCGCCGGACATCATTAACGCCTTCAAGTGCCAGGAGGTGCATATGAACGGGTACATGTACGACAGTCACTTGATCATCACAGCGACGCATTTGATTGTGCTGCGCGAATTGGGCAAGGGTCAGGCTCAGGTCATTGTGCGACGTCCGCTGGCGAGCATTGTCAAAATCACCGCCAAGAAGCGACATCGCGATTTGATCACTTTCAAGTATGGTTTCCCCGATGGCGACGGTCTGCTAATCACCGACATGGACCGCTTTTTGATACCCAACGCCAACGAGGCGACGGCCATGGTGTCGAAGCACATTGTGCAGACACTCGACGGCTCCAAATTGACGTAATAATTTATATTATTTAATTTTTTACAAATTATTCAAAACGTAATTTTTGGCAAATTGAAATTTTGTTTGTATGAATTAAGTTGAAACGCGTTAAACGATTTATTTGTGTAAGCTTTAAGGAAAATTCAACCGGCAGCATATTTTAAAAGTTTTTATAATTAAATGACTTATATTTTTATAAATTGCTTACTCTTTATTATTATAATATTATGCAAGTTATCTACATAGATTTGTTAAGTTCGATGGAAAACGTTTTTAATTGTTGTGCCAACACGGTCGCTTTCAGTTTCCTTATTTTTTATGTTAGGTTGATTTCATAAATTATCTTTTGTTTAAGAAAAATGTGCAATTGGAAATGAAGTTTGTGTCTGAAGGAGATAAGAAATTTATATTACCGTAGCTTGTAGCGATCATTTGTAAGATAAACACGAGTATATTTAACCACACTAACCAAAAGGTCGTGCTTCACGTTCTTGTGCTGCAATGCAATTATTATAGTCGGTAGAGAGCCACCAAAAACGCTCGTGAAGTGCGAGAACTTATGTCAATAATTTATTCGAAAATAGTTTATTAATTGAGAAACTGTTTTAAATATATAAACCGATATAAAAACACTTTTTTGCAGAATTGTATAAAAAAGGAAAATAATATACAAACGATTTTGGAGCGGTACACACAATAAAAGAAGTAGTGAAATATTAAATTGACTATAATGAGTTTTACTTGCAATTTGTAAATAGTGCTGGCGTTGATATTGGTGCTTAGTAAGCAAAACTATAGACCATCACCCGTTCATCTATGAAATGAGAGAATCCAGCAAAGATTGCAGTGATACATGAGCTAGAATGAATTTTCATATATCTCTCCAAAGGCGATCCTTGAACAGAACACTTTCTAGAAGCCAGCGGGAAAATTAGTCAAGCATTGGCACCTGGGCTTAGTCTACGAGATCTGAGGAAGGCTCTGCATATGCTAATAGTTTTTGAAGAGGGGGAATGTAATTGCAGAAGAAGGGTTGTTCAATGGGTATAGTATTGCTACGTAAATTAGTTGTGCTATTAATTCGCTCACTGGAGTGTATCAAGTAATGTGAAAACTTTTTTAAAAGAATATATTCACGCAGAATCTGTCGTTATAGAAAGCCACACAAACGGAACTATTTCAGGAGTGTTCTGTCCCACAAGGTTCACCATAACAAAAGAACAATTCAGACATTTCTTCAATACCCTGAGAAACCGATTCATTGCAGACTACCATGCAAAACATACGGACTGACTATTTAAAATTTCCAACTCAAACCATGAGGTTATATCATCAGTACATCTTATTGGCCTACAGATATTAACAAAGTTCCAGATTTACTCGATTTTGGAGTAACTAAAAACATTCAAAGATATCAAATAAAATGCGAAGGATCGGATCATTTGACTTATCTTCAGATCACACTCCTTCAATAGTGTTCCTTGATATGACAGTAGCCATGTTAGCACCACCACGACACCTCATAAGTAAAAATACCAATTGGTTGAAGAACAAACAACATATATAAGCTCATACACTGAGCTAAGTACTTCTGTCGAATCTGAGAAGTACATCGATCTAGCAATTGAAAGTCTGAACCAATATAATAACTGAAGCTGTTTTATTTGTCACCCCAGATACCAACATTAAAACTAATAAAATAATTATACCTTTTATGATAGAAACCTGTCTCAAAGAAAAGAGAAAGATAAGGAGGGATTGGAAAATCTGCAGAGCAACCAGCTTAAAGAAAGAGCTTAACGGTGGTACCGAAAGGTTGAAAACCACTCTAGCGACCCACCGCGAAAAGAGCTTACAAGTCTATCTACACAGTCTTACAGCAATACAATAAGGTGACTACACCCTTTGAAAGGCGGTGAAAGGTTTGAAGCGACCTGCTAATGGAGAAGCGAACTATTAATGAAGAAATGAAGAATTCAATTATCGGTTATATAACTATCTCTTTCGCACAACGCAATTATTTGTTGACATGTCGACGACGCATTGGGCCATTGTACAAAATACAAACCCTTCTACCACCAAAAACCCGTGCTATTCTCAAAAGCTACCTTATAGATAGAAAGTTCGGAGTAAAACATTTA
The DNA here is from genome assembly GCA_920105625.2 of Clusia tigrina. Lineage (NCBI taxonomy): Eukaryota > Metazoa > Arthropoda > Insecta > Diptera > Clusiidae > Clusia > Clusia tigrina. The sequence goes on along the minus strand of OV050033.1, from coordinate 12,339,463 downwards.
GCATTCACCTCTGGAAGCTACGCAGTTCCATGGCATTCTAATCCGATACAGTACAAAAACCTGTTTGTGACACTAGCTCCACTCTTCTAAACCACGTTTTTGCCAACTTTGCCAAATATGCCATCAATTTTGAAGAGGAACTAAATTCTACGAAGAAAACCCGATAAAAAATGCTGTACGAGTATTTGTGAAGGTAACCATACAAAAAAATGTCGTCCTATGCTTACCGATAGCTCCATCTCTTCGCAAAAGCATAGCATGCCTCAAGGGAGTGTACTTGCCCCTTTATCAACCTTATTATCGCTTCAGTCCTAACAACAAGTGAACAGCTTTTGACCTTTGGAGATGACACCGCAATGCTAACCTTCAAATCCAAGGATAGCAACTCGAAATCTTCAAACCAACCAACAATAGAGCATTGGGTGCGGACATGGAGGTTTCAAATTGACGAGTTAAAATGACCACATGTGGCATTCACACTAAGGCAAGAGAACTGCTCCTCCATTCACATTAACAACCAAATCATTCCACAAAAGACGTAAGTTAATTATCTTGCTTCTTTTTAATTCAAGAATTAAAACCATATGGAACTGTGGGATACGGTTGTGGGGCACCTCTTCTAGCTTCAACATAGAAAAGTTGCAACAATTACAATCTAAACTGTTAAGAACTATCTCCGGAGCGCCTTGGTTTGTAATAAAATTGATCTACAAGGTTCCACAGTTAGTGTAATGTATAAGGCGGTGTGTAAAATACTGCGACCAAAAATATCTATTGTTCTACCCTCTGCTATTAGGATATCCCCATAAAATCTCATCCAACCCTGAGGCCCTCAAAAATTTGAGGATGTCGACTGGTTCAAGTAGTGCTATTGAGCTATCTAGTACTTGAAAAGATCCCAGGTGCTTTTTGCTTTTGTGCATCAACGCCCCATAAATCCCAATGATCTGCTCATGGAACTTGCTACAATTCCTAGCTGGCTCAGATGTACTTTGAGTCCACAGTGTCCAGTCAGACGCCCGGCTAAAATTCGTAGTCTTTTATTGGATAGTTCAATGCAAGACTCAAATCTTTTACTATTGTAGTTGCCTAATAAGAATTTAGTTTGCTTTCATCATACGTGGCTAGAAAAGAGTTTCTGCCTGCACAGTTCTCATATTTTCTGAGTATGTTTCCCCATACTCATATTCCTATTCCACAAAAAGGTTCTGGTCCTATTGTTATTGTGGAAGCTCATTCCATGCCAAGTTCGTCCGCCTGCTCGTTACCTTGGATCCGTACGTGTACGGGGACCCAACAAAGGCTGGCGTTGTTGCCTAGCTGGTGAAGTTTCTTGAGACAGTCCCGTACCAACTTAGAGTATACTTCGTAAGAGCTTAGTGCTCGAATGGCAGCATGACTGTCCGCCCGATAATATGGCTATGTCCCGCACCGTCTTTTGTATTTGCTGCTCAAGATCTGTGAACATCTTTTGATGGCATGGATTTGTGATTGGAAAATGCTTGGGTAGTTTCCCATGGACTCGTAGTGTCTAGTTCTGTTTGACTAGAACTTTCAGTTTTTGACCCTGTATTTTCTTAACAGGAATATGCTGTACTTTCTCCTACTCCATTCCTTTTTGTTGCTTAGTTTTCTTGCAAAGCAATTCTCAAAGTCAAATGTTTTCTGAGTCCAGGAGGGAGTAATCAATATTTGGGTTTGTTAGACTTCATCGCCCTTCATTAAGCCTAGTATTTAACTGGTCTTCCTTGATCCTGACTGCAATTACCAGGGCTCTCTTTTGTAATACTATATGTAATGGACTTAGGTCCAATATAACTTCTAGTGCAGCTGTTGGGCAGGTTCTCATTGCATACCACATTAAAAAGAAGATATGCTAAAATTCTGCACTAACTACGCTAAGAGGCTAATAACGCATCCTAATAAACTTGCAACTAAACCACTCCAGCGAAAATATACCAAAAGGTGAAAAAAGGACACGACTGATATTGGTGTATTCTGAACGAAATAATGAAATAGTTTTGCTGTTTGATTATATAGTCAAGCTTTACTTGAAAATATATAAAATAATGTCCTTATGAATTAATTATTCGCCAGTGCTCAGAATATTTCTTGAATCCAATAAAAAAATATGAATCTAAAAAAAATAAAAATGTATTTTCTTTAACATGAAGCTTAATTTTTTGAAAAATAAGCTTTGGTTTTGAGACGAACTAAACATCAATTGGCACCCACTCATAAGCAGTGCAGCCACAATGAGTAGAAAGGAGGGCCACTGAAAGGCATCCTCCACAGGTGACGCTTTTCTGCCAACCCCAGCGCCCACTGCGCAAGTCCTTTCACTGGAGCAAGCAAGTACGCAAGCAAAGCCGAGCTACGCACTGTGAATAATTCTTATCAATGACGTATATGTACGGAATAGCACAGCACAGCAGAGCAGAGCAGGGGAAAGCACAAAACGACGCGGCGGCAACAACAATTGCGACAGCAGGCAAAGGCAGGCACAGGCAACAACAAAGGACAGCGCTGCCCGGCGTCAGATAGAAGCCCCGTGCACGATGCAAAACGAGGCCATTTCGATAAAAACTGTTGCGCTGCGTTCACCGACAACAGTTCATTGAGAACGCTCGAGCAGACTACAACCCAGGACGAACCAAGCTGGAGAAGAACGCTGAGCTGAGCACAAAGTTTCTGAACTCAACCAGTGTAACTGTAATTTTTGAAAATTATTTTGAGAACATTGAACAGAAAAATTGAACTTGCTATTGAACGGGTGGCCAACAACAATGCAACAACAACGCAAACGTTCGCCATGCCTCAATTTGAGTGCCATATTGCTGGTGATGGCATTGATTGCAACTGTTGCATCGGTGCCAACATCTGTTCTTGTGCAAAACTCTGAATTAGCCTCGAACAGCAACAATAATAACAATCATAACGGAAATGGGAACGGCAATGGCAACAACAAGCAACACAACAACATCTTCAGCAGCGGCAACTACAACACCAATATTGACAACAACATGATGGCCAAAGGTAAGTGCAGATAAAATATTGCATATGTGAACTGATGTTAGAATGTGTGAACTGATGTTAGAATGTGTGGGTGTGTGTGTGTGAAAATTTGCAATGCTGCAGTGTGACCGTATTGAAAACTCTTGCGTAGGTTGCATTTAATGCGTTGCAACTTGGAGCCGTGCAACTGTGGGCGGCAGGCAGGTACTGCAGCCCAGGCATGACGTTGATGTGGTCCAGGCTGCAAAATGTGTAGGTGTGCGGCTGCCACTGCGTGTTCGGATGTGTGTGTATAATGGAGGACGCGTGTTCGTTCATGTTTTCACTTCTGACACGGGTGCTCTTTAGCGAAAAGGTTAAAAGCACAGTTTTTGCTACTGCGCTCCGCTGCGTACGTGTCCTGATCTGCGTATATGTCCGTGTGCCGATGCGTGTTTGTTCTCTCGCCGCAATGACAGCATACGAGTATATTTCAGTTTAAATTAGTTTCACATGTTCATACTAAATTAAACCGTTCCGGGGCCCCTTCGTCCCTACGCGCCAGTTGGCCCGGCCGCAACCGCAGCCCCAACCAAAAGCTGAAAACTTTTCATACGCTTGACTTGAGCCAACGCTCTGCATGTTAATGTATCCAATGAGCAGGAATGAATGAAGCAGTGAATGAATGAAAAAGGATGTGCCCGCACACAAACTCAAACACACACCAACACAGACTCACTCACACCGACCCTGACTGCTTATCAGGCTGCTTTACACTCTGTCTAGCAAATATTCCACGAAAGTTGGGTGCATTGTCTCAATTTTGGTAGGCTCTTTTGAGCAATATGGCGTTGGTGTGTGCCACACTTTCACTGAGTTTATGTCAATAATTGCTCTTGCCACTTGCCACTTGCCACTTTGCTTTTAAGGCAACTAAATTAGATGATTTCAGTTTAAATAACATTAGAAACTTGCCACCGAGCAGAGAATTTTCCTACCTACTCTGGTGAACAAAGGCATAAAGCGGCTGTGCTGTACTGTTTTGTACTGAAGAGATGCCAGCAAGGACATTCAGCAGGAGTGCTTATATAATAGTTTCCTCATAATTGCTGATGATAATTTGATTTTGTAGCAAAATTGAGTTTGTTGACAACCAAGGCTCTGAAAATGCTCCTCTTTCAGCTGCGTTGCACAAAAACTGCAATTGGCAGAAAAGTGTCACAACACCAATCAATAAAAGGCATTTTTTCTAACTGTGACACTGGGACTGTGTAAATCGTGAGAGATTTTCGTTTGACTATTTGCAATATGTTATGAAATATATTCTCCAAAAATATAAAATAACTCTTACATAATATTTTCGATTGGGGCACGGTGTTACGCAATAGAACAAAGTATTTAACTGAGTGTTTGGTCCAAGAAATGGGTGTTGTATTGGCGTGATCTGAACGAATTATATTATATTATTTTATTATATTATATTATATTAATATTATTTATTATTACACATAATTAATATTATCAGTATTCAAGTTCATTAATATAAAATTATTTCTATTTCGTTTATTAATATAATAAGTAATATAATAAGAACCAACAAATCTTAGGCACATATATCTAAGATTATTAGTCCCATATTTCTTACTTGGAATTTCCATCCTTCTTTTAATATATTTTCAATGAAATTGTTAATAATTAACATCCTTGCTATGATCGCTTTGGTTAGAGGGACTGGTAGAATAGTGATTAAAGACTGGTAGAATGGTGATTAAGGACTGGTAGAATGGTGATTAAGGACTGGTAAAATAGTGATTAAAGACTGGTAGAATAGTGATTAAGGACTGGTAGAATGGTGATTAAGGACTGGTAGAATGGTGATTATAAAGATGGGCATCTAGTTTTCTCTCTTGAAATATTTGTATCACCACATTTTCACCTTTTTGTGTAATGGTCCTTTCTATGAAATGAAAAATTTTACCAGATATGCTAAATTCACTCCCATGCGAAGCAGGGAAAGAGGGTTCTTCAATCAATATATGAGTATATAAATATCACGTATAAAAGCACGATTTTTGTGTTTAAATATTTCTTCCACAACATTATGGGACATTTTTGCAGGTATTCGATTCTATACGTCCACAGGAATCAATCTTGGAAGGTAGTTCAAGTAGAAGAAGAAGGGAATTTTAATAATTAATTAATTGAAATATTCCGTTAAGAAAATGTCGCCTATTTTATTGAATTCATTAAATGAAGTTAATTTATAATTATTATTAAGGAAAATAGGAAATTAAATTTTATTTATTTTCTCAGAAAACATTCTTATTTCATTTAATCATATTTAATTTCTCTAATTTAGTTTCCAATAAAAAAATATATATAGATATTTTTGAACAGGAAGCAACCACCACCAGCATTTTCAGGATGTGACTGAAAAGCATTTTCTGCTCTTCTCTTATGATTATTATTCTTATTACTTGAAACATTTTAACATAACCATTATCTGACAATGAAAGAGGCGGACTAGCTGCCAGGGCCTTCAGCTCCTCTTCTCTTTAAAAATACTTCTTACGCAAGATTTTGGGTGTTTCCTGTAATTATTTTGTCTATTATATTAGGAGACATGACTCTATCGCTATTTTAGGAAGCACTGCTTTGTACATACAAATATAATTTTCGGGGTATTTTGTCATCCAAAGGATTTGTAAATCAGATAAAAGACTTCTTAATACAAATACAATAAATTTGGCTTAATTCCTTGATATGCCACACTTTATCTAGCTAAAAAAGACAGATAGATGGACTTTTGTCTAAAGTATTGGTTAAATAAAATCTTGTGTTCTGCCTTGAAACGTTTGACCAATGCAATGGGACAAAAGCAGACAAAGAGATGGGCTTTGTGGAAAAATTGTATAAATAACATTTTGCGTTTCTGGTTTAAAAATTTGGTCCATGAAATGGGACAGTGTGGAAGCCTGCAACTATTGCTGCCGGGGAAACACTGCTAATTAACTTCACAGATATGAGCATGTTAAGCCCTGCTCACTTACAGACAAGTATAGCTAAATCTGGTCTGAACTCCTCCCATCTGATGAGTAGCTCTTCCATCCGATAGGAGGTCTTAGACGTGGCAACATACGTTCTCACCTCCGTCTTCGCAATGAATGGGTCTACGGAATTCGCTACTGGGAGTAACCACAACAAAATACAATCAAAACAAATTATTAAACAAATTACTGTAATTAACAAATAAAACAAAATCGGAACAGAATTTCCCTAATTTATTGTCTATTTTATTCCTTTTTATTATTGAAATATTTCTGCATTTGCAGCTCAATAGAAATAACAAACATATTTGAAATAATTGTAACTCATACGCCCGGCTGTGCCATTTTTTTCTGCTTACTACTTTACCAATTTATTGCCTCCCTTCCACCCACAGTACCCACATACCTTTAAGACTCGTTGATGAGCATATAATTTCCTCTACTCGGGGAAATGTTGCTGCATGAATGAAATTGCGTAGGCGTCTTAAAACAACAACAACAACAACTACAACCAAATAAAGTAAAATGAAAAACAAAAACAGTTCCAAAAGAACACACAAAAAACCACGAAAACACAAGAGCGGAGAGTATGGTAGCAAAAGCTCGGCTGCAGCTGTGTTGAGGCGGGCGACATAGGGCGTTGGGGCGTTGGGGCGTTGCTATACGTTCTCATTGTACCGAGATTCGTTGTTGTTTTCCACTTTTTCAATGGATTTAGTTGGAAGTTCGCAGTGCTGCTGCTGCTTGTTTTTACCGCTGTCATTGTTGTTGTAGCTGCTATTGTAGGGTGTTTTGTTGCTGCTGTTGTTGCCACTGCTACCACTGCTGCGACTGCTACTGCTGCTGACGTTGCCGCTGCTACTGCCGCTGCCGCTACTGGCTCGGGTTATTTTTAGCACAAGTTGGAAGCATGGATAAACCATAGTTTGGGTTTTAAGAAATTATTTAACATACTGGTAGGGTATCATTTTGAATTTGAGATTTTTCTGCTTTTCTGCTTGCGTGGGTGGCTTGGCAGGAGTGTGCAGCTGGGCACGTTGATTGCATAACAGCTTAGAGGGAAAATGGCTTTCAGTTCATTTTACTTACACATATTTATGCGTAAAGGTAAAGTTTGACTCTTTTAAATTAAAAACTTTTTCTAAGGATATTCGCGTACTTAACACGTTCGTACGAATACACACCCTAACGAGTTTGACACGCTTCCATATGGTAACAAATAGGATAAAATTAACGGAAAAATTGCGCAATTATTTTTAAAATCAAGGCGTCAAAACAGAGGAAACGCTGACGTAATCACCAAAAAGGAGCCAGGTGAACCATTCGACAGACAGCATTCAAGTGCATGTTTTGTACTTTCAGTACATAAGGAAGAGTTTTACACGAGTGGTAGTAGTGGTAAAGAGTGCACTATAGTAGTCAATCTAGACCTGGCATCTAGTGGCAAGCTTGCTGATTGTTGGAGGATTAGTGAAGCACGTGGCGCTTTCCTTTTAATACCAAACCCCGACTAAGTCTAAATCGTCAACTTTCGCTCACAAAAGGTCTGCCCATTAGTAGGAAAACAATAACTCACTTTCTTTGCAAATGCCCAGCTCCGGCGGCCGCAAGAAATAGAGCCCTGGGAAACTATTTTCTAGCAAGACTAGCCGACCTCTCGGGTGTAAAACCGAAGGTTCTTCTAAAATACCTAAATTCCACAAAGTGGATCTAGCTAATAAGCCATCTTTTCTAGCGTTTAGCGTTTAGTAGGGGTAGTGGTAAGAAAACAGCGCTAAGGGGCTACTTGTGATTCATGCGAGGATGCCATGGATCAGCCACCTGAACCAACCAACCGCATTAGTAAGGCCCAATGATGTCAACACTTCAAACTCCATACCAAACAACTACTCTTTGAGGAAGTGTTGGGTTCTTTATGATTACATATTCATTTGAAGATCCCCAATACTTCAGCTATGCTTGTTCACATTCCAAATGAAAATGAGCTCCTCGTGAGAATATAATATTGTCACCAAAATTAACGACATTTCCCAAGATTTCTGAATCCAGGACGTTCATTTTAGAGTTGTTGGTCGCCATAAGATTATTAAAGGAAATCTGCTACGAAAAATATTTTTAGGAAATAGTTATTATAGGAAATCAGATCTGAAAACTGCGCACTAAACTAAATACAAGAATAACACAAAATTTAATATTTAGCATTCTGATGGCATTCTTATGATATACAAGGTGCAGGACAAAGTAAATGGGGCTTTTAAACATATGTATTTCTAGTGGGGCCAACAATTGCCAATTTAACTGTCAACCACTCCCCGTATTCGACTGAGTTGGCACCGTGCGACTTTTATCTGTTCGGAGAAATGCATTTGCCGATGAAAAGAAAGTGTTTTGTGGACGTAGCAGCCATGCAAAATGCTTGTATCGACATCTTGAAAGGCATCCACACTCATTCGGCATGCTTTTAGACCATGCAAAGCGCTGTATTGAGTCGGTAGAGAACTATTTTGAATATCATTTTGAATAAACTTTTTGTAGTTCTTAGTTTTAAAAAGTCCTGTTTACTTTGGAATGCACCTTGTGTGTACATGCTTCTTTTCTTATCCGAAAAGTTCTGATATAACAAGATTTTCAATCCGTCCCCAAGCACGCATGGTCACCTTATGCAACTCTGTGAAATCGTTATACCACCTTCATGGTTGATTCTTTCAGAGATTCAATAGCAAGAGTACCATATAAGATATATTTATATGTAGAAAATAGGAGAAAATCTGAATTGGAGTAAAGGATTAACATGTTATTTATTAGAAACTTGTCGTCCTTCGGCTTGCATACATTGTCATCGTGTTCGTTCGTTGTTCCACTATCATGGTTAAATGTCTCAATATATGCAGAAAAATAATAGAGAAAATTCTAAATTGGAGGAAAAGATCTGACATATTATGTTGTCCACTTTGGGTTAAGATAGGTTTGAAATTATCTACTTACCTTGGTCCACCCAAATCCTGCTTTTATTGATGTTTTGACATACTTATCGTTCAGTTCAACAGATCAGTGAACATTCTAGGGGAGTTTTTGGGTAGATAGATGAGTGGTCAATTTTTAAATTTCCAGTAATTCAGAGTAAAGCAGATATTGGAGGCATGAAGGCAAACGTATACTTCGATTCTTGTGTGGAGCTCATATTTAAGCACAGCGATTTTTACTACAAACAACGCGAATAAATATTCCCCTTGCTAACCGCCCTTTCTTCCCTGTCAAGGACATGTGTATATGTGCAATCCAAGTTTGAAAACTCAATTACATTCTGCTACACTTTTCCTTAATTTTCCGCTTACTTTGGCACGCAATGCAAAGAGTCTGCAAAGCTCGAAACAAGTCCGTATGGGGAACGTTTCCAATATTGATGTGGCATCTTCTGTTGCTGCTTTTGATGCAGTGGAACGTCAAATTTTGGTATTTCTCTTTGCTTACGAGCCAGTACATTTATTTAATTTTGTTACACTTTGTTTACTTGGCAATACATCACAGCGAAAAGCACAACAATTTGAGCATACGAAGCGGAAAAAAGCAAAAAGGTTCCTTTTACGAGGGCATAAAGTAAACAGAAATTGGCAAACAAAGAAACGATTTTGTTCTCTTTTTGTGAGTTAATTTAAAGAAATCAAAGTTTAAATATGTTTTCATATAGTCACGCCCACACAAACGCACCCCAATAGAATCACATACACACACACACACTCAGCCGCACAAATGCAATTTAAAAAATAAAATAACTCATACGCGTGGCACATCATATTTTTCCATATGCCGTTATTATAACTTTATTATTATGATTGTTGTTGTTGTCGTGGCTTTTATTGTTGTTGTAGCGGCTATAACATTGTGGTAGTGTTGGCAGTGGACAAGCTTACAAGCCATGATTATTGCTTTTTGATGTTCCAGCAGACCCTCTCGCTGGCACCGCCACAGCCACAACCACTGTCGCTGCTTCCGTCACTGCCGCTTCTCCTGCCTCTAACTCTGCCTCTGCGTGGTGTGTCTCCCTCTATCTCTGAGTGTGTGTGTGCGTTTAGTATCAAATGCCATATTGCCATAATTTCATATACAGAAATGTCACAGGGAAAAATGTTAGTCAGCGTAATTAGGGGCCGCATTAACAATGAAATATCTGACGTTGCTATGCTGCTGCATAGCCAGCAACTAATTAAAATTATGTGCCGCACTCTCCAAGTGCGCAGCAGACAGGCATTCTTTGCAATTATCATGCTGGCGAAGTCGCGCATGCCAAAAATTTATGGCACAGCATGGAGCCAAAGGTTGCCGCCTGAATAACGGCGCTTACACCGAAACATCGAAGAGTATTGGGTTAATAGAAAGCGAAAGCCTGCAGAGCATTCAAGGCTGATTGACGGCACACGCAAATATGAAAATTTAGAAAGATATGATGAGAGCAATTCTATGCCCTAAAGTAGAATAGAAGCTACTGTGATGGGTGGAAATATTCCCGAAATTACTGTTATATAAGCGACCAATTCGTGCAACTTCTGAACTAAGTTATGAAACTAGAATTGGTGGACCAAGTGAACCACTTTTCAAACTTTTCCTAAATTCTGACTCTTTTTGAATATTCAGGACCTTGTTAATAGAAAAATTAACCGTTGAAATTTCTTATGTAGACCTCAACTTAGAACTGTTAGAAACCGTTGCCACACGTTTTTTTCTAAACAACTTTTTTTCAAAATAAAAGGGAAGTAAAGCGAATAAATTTGTTTAGAATATAAGTTGACTTTCCATCTGAAGGATGGCAAGCGTGGAAATTTCAGCAGGTGAATTGCATCATATATATATATAAATGTATATATAAATACAAATCTCTAGTAGTTGAAGTTGGCACTTTCTAATTGATGTCCTTTTCTTCCTAACTCTCAGCTGTTGATAAATATTCTCATTCATGGAACTAGCTTCCCGAGAACTCTCGTATATATAAGTGAGTCACAGATAGACTTGAACGATTTTTCTTTACTACTCACAACGACGTTTACTAAATTTTACTTTGTACGTAAATGTCATTAGAATGTCAACATAATTTTTAACTGCGTAACTCTGATTTCATATCTCAGCCCCAACCCCACCATTGCCAGCGACACCACAAACCAACTTTGTCGCACATTTCCCTCACATTAAGGCGGTGCTTTTGTTTATTTTATTTGCTGCATAAATTGATAAGCAAACAACACTTGTTGATACACATTCCTCGCCCCCCACCAAACACTCAGCCTCGCCCACAAACTCAAACTTACCGTCACCCTCCGGTCTGGCACTTCCTTGTACGAGTATTTTGTGTGTGAGTGTGTGTATTAACTTTATGTCCATGGGTGTTATATGGCGCTGACATATGGCGTTTATTAGAAAAATTACCGTGCAGTTTCTCGTTTGTCCTTGTTTTATTTAAAATCTTATTATATCCCTCTTCAGAGCGGCAAATGCGCTGTCAAAGCGCTTGAAACTATTCAAAAGCTGTAAAAATAGTCGCCGCAGAGCTATTTTTACTTGAACTGGGGGAGGTGTTTTAGGTGCATATGTTAAGTTGTGTGTGAGTGTTCTATAGGATTTGTGTATGGAGTGTGTGTGTGTTTTAGTGTATATCTGTGTGTGTTAGTACATATTCATATATAGTATATATTCATACAATTATTGTAAATTTCATTACACTGTCAGTCGGTGATTGGGAGTGGTGGTGTGAGAGTGCTTAAGAGCAATTGTCCTTGAAGAGCCACACACTCGTGTGCATTGGCTTTCAGTGCGCTGGAGTGTGCGTATGTGTGAGCGAGTGTGTTAGCTGGTAATCTAATACCCACGCATTGTGTTACTGGCTATTTGTGGCCCTTTGTGTTCCGCACATTTGTTAAGAGCTTCCGAGAAGACAACCATTGCGGTTAATATGCCATATGGCCTTATGATGCGGTTGTGTGAACATACGGATTTATGTTTAAAAATGAACGCATTTCCAGCACATTTGTTATAATGTGCTTATAAGGATTGCAGTCAGTGAGGAACTCATTGGAATGACACTGAACATTAGGAAATAGTTCACATTCATTCAGTTTTTAAGCGGGTTTTTGAGGTACTAACAAAACCCCAATTCCCCTTAACTCCTACTTTAGCATATTTTCTTCATGTATTAAATTTAATAGTACTGGATTCGTCGACCCTACTTGCCACTACTCTACCTTTGCGCAATGCTGACCCGCAAAGAACTTACTAAGTGTACACAAATCCTTTTCAAAGCCACCTTAATTATGGCAGTCGCTTGTGCGGTATTTAAGGCAAATTCCCATCTGAGCCATTTAATAAACTTCTGCCACTTAAACGTGCCCGGCTTCAGTTCTGTCCTGCGTTGCTTTACGTACTTGTATTTTATTTTTTTGCCGCTTTTGCAGCTAATCTCATTGCTAGTGACCGCAATAACTGGAAAGATGATTGAGTTGTGACATTTGCGAGTTGCTTTCCTTTTTCCCGTTTTTATAAATACATTACACATTTTTTTCTACTGGGCTTACTTAGTTTAAAATGCCATTACAGAAGAAACCGCAAAAGAGAAATGCAAAAAATAGATTAACTATTATTATTATTATTTTGTTCCTTTTTTCTTATTTTCTATTTGCACAATTTTTCCACCATCTGCTCAAAGCAAATTCTCACTTACCAGGCATTGACGTAAGCGGACTTCGTGACGTATGCGCAGCCTGCATCCGCTCTGGTGAAGGACACTTTTGTGTGACGCATACGCCTGGAAGTTCAGTTTGGGGGCTTTACGTAACGCCACAGGTGCCCATCATCACTCATGCATGATAATGTATTTCGTGCACCCACACACACGCACCCAACTCGGGGCTCATGCACGAACAATCGAAAAGCAATTGCACACGCAATTTATTGAAGCCGCATTATTGGCGTTTATACCACTGACAGGCATAATTACATAACTGTTTCGGGGTTCGACGGACAGAGTTCTGCGTCACCACCACCCAGGCAGACACACTCACTTACTGTAGCGCAGCATGTGAGCCTGTATAACATTGATATGCGCTCAATAAATAATCACATAAAGCGGATTAGATAATCTGTTATGCAGGCAGTGGAATGCGGTACTTGCTTGTTGAGGGAGCTGGGAAGGAGTTAGTTATGTGGGAACTCAGTTTGCAAGGAATTGTTCTAGATAATCGGCACATGAAATTCACTGTAATTGAGCGCATTGTAATTTCCTTGATGTTTAACCCAAAAAAAAGAATTATAATTTGTAATTGTTTACCTCAACTCCACAGTAAAGGAACTGATCAATTTTTGACTATTTAGAAGTACTTACATTTAAATTTTTCATTTCTTTCAATTCCCTTCCAAGTAATTATAGTTTGTAACTAATTACTTCAATTCCATAATAAAAAAACTAATTAATTTTTAACTATTTAGAATTGCATCTACTTATGTTTAGGGTTTCTTTCAATTACATTACAAGTAATTATAATTTGTATTAATTACTTCAACTCCACAGTGAAGTAACTAATTAATTTTGAACTTATATTTTGGGTTTCTTTCAATTACATTATAAAGAATTACAATTTTTAACTGATTACTTCAACTCCTCAGTAAAGGAACTGATTAATTTGAACTACTTATAAGTAAATTTACTGATATTTAGGGCTTCTTTCAATTCCATTACAGGGAATTATTATGTGCAATAATTCACATCAACACCATAGTAAAATCACTGCAAATTTTTAACTATTTACGACTTTTATTTAGGGTCTCTTTCAATTCCATTACAAGGAATTATAATTTGTAATTGGTTGCCTCAACTCCACAGTAAAGCAACTGATAAATTTTTAACAATTTAGAAAGTACATGTTCTTGTATTTCGGGTCTCTTTCAATTCCATTACAAGGAATTAAAATTTCTAAATCATTACTTCAACTTCACAGTGAAGACACTGATTAAGTGTTTACTATTTAGAAGTACATCTGCTTATATTTAGATAATCATTCAATTCTTTTACAATGAATTATAGTTTTTAATTGATTAATTCAACTCCACATTAAGGTACTGATAAATTTTTAACTATTTAGAGTACTAAAATTTAGAAGTCTTTCTATTCCAGTACAAAGAATTGTGATTTGCAATTGCTTAGAGTTTCTTTCAATTCAATTACAGGGAAAAATAATTTGTAATTGATTACTTCAACTTCACCATAAAGGAACAGATCAATTTTAACAATTTAATTAATTTATTTATAATTACAAGGAATTATAATTAGTAATAAAAAAGCTGATAAATTTTTAACTATTTAGAAAGTAAATGTACTTGTATTTCTAGTTTCTTCCAATTCCATTACAAGTAATTATAATTTGTAATTGATTATTTCCACTCAATAGTGAAGAAACTGATCAATTTTTAACACTGTAGAATTATATTTCATAATATTTGCGTTTCTTTTAATTCCATTACAAGTAATTATAATCTGTAATTGATAAATCTACTCTAAAGTAAAGGAATTAATAAGTTTTAACTATATGTACTTGTATTTCGAGTTTCTTTCAATTCCATTACTAAAAATTACTTAAAGTCCAAAGTAGGGGAACTCTTTAATTTTTAAATACTTAGTTTACTTATTTTATATTAATTAATTATTATACTCAATTTAACTAATTGTATACGTTCGTTCAGTTCCAAGGAATTATAATTTGTAATTGAAGCTCAGCTCTACTCTAAAACAACTCATTAACTTTTAGTTACAAGAAGTACTTGAACATATATTTTGAATTTCTTTTAATGGCATTACAACTACTTGCACAACTAATTTTTCATAACTTTTGAGGAATGGGAATATTCATTCAAAAAAAATTTCATTTCCATTTACAGTAATTTTGGCAATTAATTACATTATAATTACATTCCATTAAATATTTAATTTCATTACAAGTAATTCAAATACTGACATCATTTCTTCTGAGGAATGAAAATAGGAATTGAAAACAAATTTAATTTCCATGTACAAAAAATTTGTAAGTTAATTACATTATAATTGCATTCCACTAAATATTTAATACCTTGACAAGTACTTGAAGTACTGACTTTTCATTTATTTTGAGAAATGAAAATAGGAATTCAAAACAAATTCGATTTCCATGTAGAGAAAATTTGGAAATTAATTACGTTAAAATTACATTCCATTAAATATTTGATTCCATTACAAGTACCTTAAATACTGACTTTTCATTTATTTTGATGCATGGCAATGGGAATTGAAAACATATTTCATTTATATGTACAAAAATTTTTGATATTAATTACAGTGTAATTACATATTTAATGTAATTGGAAAATTAAAAATTATGAGTACTTCTAAATAATTGTGAAAATAAACAACTCTTTTACTGTGAAGTTGAATGAATTGATTACAAATTAGAAATCTCTGTGCAATGTAATTAGTACTGGATTGTAATTGAATTTGAATGTCAGTGCATGCTGCCATTGTGCTTTCTTCTTCAAATCTATATGAAAGGATTAGTCTTAATAGGCAAGTTTTGATTTGTCTGCCCGACTAATTGCTGATTAAGCACTTCCAGAACACTTCACACTTAATTCTTGACTCCACCCCGTATCCTGCCATCAATATCACTTTGCCGTATAATACCTTAATGCGTTTTATTGTCTTTCAATGACAATAGAGCCCATCAATTAGGAACGCCAGCTGGTAATTATTTTTACTTTATTTACCTGCGTTTACTACTTAAGCTGAACAAATTTCGAACTTCAGGCGAACAAACCATCAAGGATTACAGAAGCTATTTTTGTATGACAGAGAGCAGCGCAAAAGGTTATCATGCACTACACGTCTACGCGGAACCATGGCAACAATACGAGGAGTGGAAGAGGAGCGTATCGTTACAGCAGCTAATTGAAAAGTATTACCAGGAAATTTTATCCATTTCGAACATGCGAACATATTTGTAGCCAGCTGTGCGCCTCTTTGCTGGATAATAGGATAGAAGATGATGGTGTTCTCGTTGTTGTTGTTGTAGGTGTAACTGTTGTTGAAAGTAGTTCCGCAAGGACATATTGAAAGGATGAAGCTGTGGCTGCGTAATTGCAATGCACGTAGGGGGATATTTTATAAGCTGTCCAGCTGCTGTAGTACTAATTGCTGGGTGTACTCGTAAAGCACGAGTGGCTCTTAGCTGCTGACGCACAGCTGTGGAAGTCAAGTCCTAGAAATTGAAAATGAAAATGGAACAAAAACGTCAGTGGTATGAGCTTCACAAAGATTACAGCTTAGTGCAAATGTGGACAGTGTGGGCGAGAGGAATTTTTCCGAAGCTTAAAATTGATGGCATTTCGTAGCTGAGAGGCAGACCTCGTCTAGGATGGCATAGTTTCCAGTATCGGATATTGTAGGAAGCGTATGTATTGGTAAAAAGTTCGCTCGAGTGCGGCTAAGCCTTGCGGTACGCGTGGGTGTCAGTTAATACCGGTCAGGGTAATAATAAATACCAAATGGGAATGCTCCGAGGGGTCAGCGTGTTCAGTGGCAATGGCAACAGTAGCTCCAATTTCTTACTCCAGACTTCAACGAAATAATTCCCTACACACGCCTTAGATTCTTTTAATTCCAGTTAACAGTTGAACACCATCAAGTAGGTTTATATGTACCTCCCGATGAAACTGAAGCCATTCCATACCCTACACTTAGTTTGGAACATTTAAACCACTTTTTTATCTCTCCAATTTGTCTACGATTACATTCCACTTCGTTATGACTCTCTTCTAGAACCGAAACGTAATCAATTGTAAGTTATTTTCTTGGTCGTTTGAGGGAGAGTCAGTAGCGACTCCTGCAAATAATCTTGAGGCAGAAATTAGTTTCACACCCCGGCTGACTGCTCTTTACATTAACATAGACATGAATCTGCTATTGAAGGACTGCTCCTGAAGGTCTGCTTTTTAAGGACTGCTGTTGAAGGACTGCTGTTGAAGGTCTGCTTTTGAAGGTCTGCTGTTGAAGGTCTGCTTTTGAAAGTCTGCTGTTGAAGGTCTGCTGTTGAAAGTCTGCTGTTGAAGGTCTGCTGTTGAAGGTCTGCTCCTGAAGGTCTGCTTTTGAAGATCTGGTGTTGAAGGTCAGCTGTTGAAGGTCTGCCCCTGAAGGTATGTTGTTGAAGGTCTGCTGTTGAAGGTCTGCTTTTGAAGGTCTGCTGTTGAAGGTCTGCTTTTGAAAGTCTGCTGTTGAAGGTCTGCTGTTGAAGGTCTGCTCCTGAAGGTCTGCTTTTGAAGATCTGGTGTTGAAGGTCAGCTGTTGAAGGTCTGCTCCTGAAGGTATGTTGTTGAAGGTCTGCTGTTGAAGGCTTGCTATTGAAGGTACAAGGATCAGGTTCCCTACTCCTATATATTGATCATCAAATTGTTATTGTCAAAGTTCAGATCTATTCTGCAGTGATCCCACATTGCTTGGGAACATTCAATTATTCTTGATTAATTCCACTTTCTACCGAAACCGGAAAAGAACTTTCTTTAGGCATGAAATCTTTCTTCTTTTGGGGATGAATTTCTCATCTCCATATCCGACCCGACCCTTACTTCTTATTTATTGAAAGTTGTGAATATATTTTCCATTGCCGAATATACTTGGTGAATGGCAGTTTTTGATTGTTTCTTTAGGTATAAATATATATCTCATAAACGCTTATTTTGGGAATAGATTTCTCATTCATATCTGATCCCTGGAACCTAAAATAACTTCATCTAGGAAAACTGTTCGGCGTTCAGTACACCGAGCAAACCAGCATCTTCTGTGTTACCATAGTTGCTATAAACTGCTTGTTGTAACTTTTGTAACAACAAATGACAAATTTAATCAAGCCCAAAGACATTTCTTAATTAAGAGACGTTTTTAGCAAAATTCCTGCAGTAAGCATTTTCATAGCAAAATCACTTTCATAGGCTAATCACTGCAGTGTTTCTCAGTGGCCGCGCTAATCACATAAGCAAGGAAGTCTGGCCTAAGAATTGTAATAAGACGTATCCTTAAAGTTCCTGAAACCAATCTGCATTACACATAAACGAAGCACAGATTTAAGAGACCCTCCTTAAAAGCTTCGCTTGATTCTGGACCGAAACACAAGGTAGCATGCCGCTTGGTACGAGTATTTGTGAGTTTAACTATATCGGATGAGCGGCATCACCACTTCAAGCCTCAGCTAAGCTAGTACCAAACATATTGAGTCGCACTCATAGTTGGTGGTATTTTAGATCTGCGGATGCAGCCAAATTTTAGAGAAATTCCTAGCCACTTCGACTTGGCACATCTGACTCAAAAACAGATTATGGCGTTTGTAAACAGGACGAGACAAGAGTCAGCATACGTTTAGCAGACTGACGTCAAATTACTCCTATCCTAGCGAGTTAAGTAAGGATTTAGATTTAAGTGGCACAAACTCGCGGCCAGAAGACACACTTAGGCCATACATAGGCCCATTGTGATGAGTCAGTAAGGATTAGATGAGTAGAATTTATTAAGAATCGACTTCAAGACAAAAATATCTTAAAACCATAAACAATACGGAAAAATAATGTATTTTTATTAAATTTTTGTGTGGTATATCAAGAACAGACATTCTGAGAGCATATATAAATAGAACAGTGCTTGTTGCTGCGGCTCAACTCCTGCCAGTAACTGCCAGTGAAGAGCATTTATTAACTCATCTAAGTATGATTTAATTCTTCGACATCTAATTCCCACCCCCTTCGGATGCCATACTGCATGCAAGTGTTTTGTGTGTGCTTGTTACCATAACACTCGCCTTCCCTCTGAAAGAGGTTTATAATTGCTCCACCACTGCCGCAGGCATTTGCAAAATATGATTTTAATCATGTTGAAGCCTTCAAAAAGGATTACTTAGGAGCTTGAGTGTGTGTGTACTTATTTGAGAAATTCCATAAAATTATCATTACGTGTAATGCCGGTGTGCACGAACACTCATGCCACCTACTCTCGTACTCTGCGGAAAACTTTTCGAAAAATGACTATGTTCAACTTCGACCTTTCTGTGGAACGCCACTGGGGGGAGGCGGTCGTGGGGTAAAAAATTGTTTTCCATGTACTTCGTGCAACGGAATTCATTTGCAACGCGCCTACACGCAGGTGTCATTTGTAATTCCATTAACAATGTAAATGTCAACGTTTATGCTCAAAATGCTTCGGCAGCAGCTTAATTGAATTGTGAAGAGGGAATCTGCTAATGGAAATGTCTCTGTCACTTAAGACAACCTGGTGTCCGGGAGCTCTCGCTGCTGCTGCTGCTGCGACTTTATTTAATTACTGCAAAGTGCGAACAAATATTGCCTTTGAGTTGCAATTTCCAACGCTCGTCGGTGATTGGTGTGCTCAGGTTGCGCAATTAACGCGGCCCGTGCACCAATTACGTCTAACAGGCACTTAGCAGCGGGTGCAGTTAGGACAGCATCCGACAGATTGCAGGCGATGAGAAAGTGTGCGAACATAATGCCGAAGAATGATAGATACTCAGTATCCTTGAGCGGCATGAACAGCCTCAGATTGAAGGGACAATATAACTGCGTCTTTATTAGGAAGAAATTATGAGACTCTTATAAAGTGCACTTGGTAGATTCCGACTATTAAAATTATAATTGCAAAATATTAATGGGCATCCAAGTAGTAATCGAGGTCTGGAATATAGAAGTTGAAAGGTCGTTGTTCTGCCACAGCTTTAGAAGGCTATGACAAATTTCTCCTGAAATTAGTTTAAGTCAAATCAGTGAACAAATGTAACTGATCAGGAATAGATGGAAGAACATCGACGTTGAGTCATTGGCAAGACAATACATTGCTCAGATCTCCAAGTAGCATGGGGAGCACAAGCAAGGAAATAGCTAAGATCATTTGGTTTTTCAAGAACAGAAGTAAATGGAACTAACTTCTTTAAAGGCTGCGGCTTTCCTATAATACTCAATGTCCAAATCCAACCAGGTGTAATCTCTCGAATACCTTCGGTATACCACTGACTAAAGAGTTAAGCACCCTGAAGATCCTGTAAGTGGCTGTCAGGGGCACAGCTAATCGGCCAGTAGTCACACTGAAGTCATGTGTTCCTATAGTACTCTATATCGTAGACGTGTAGAATCCAACCAGGTGGAATCTCTGGAATATTTGATCTGCCTTGTGAACCTTTCGTACACCTCTGGCTAGAGACTCAAATAACCTGATGGGTGCTCTAAGTTGCTGTCAAGGGTGTAGATAATCGGCCAGAACACACACTTGGGAAATGCGGAGGCCCACTGCGATTGAAAGGTGTTTACTTCGACAGATTGATTCACCGCAGTAAAGCAAATATGGCATAAGTAAAATACAGATAATCGGTCAAAAGGCACATGGAGTTCATTGTGATTGAAGGGTACTTCTTAAATAACCATAATTTTGGGAACGTACCTATTTGAAGTTTCTACACCGTTTAATATATCCCAATGGGGCAGTTTCCAAGTAGTTTTGAAAAGCAATTTCACTGAAATCGTTCTGTCAACTCAATTTGCAGCTATTTGTTTATAGCTCCATTTATCAAATAGCTGCTGACATGTTTGCCTGCGCTGCGTCAATTGCTTGAAATTGCCGTTGAACTGCCACAGCATAAGAAAGTAAGTGTAGAAGGATAGTACAATACAAGTGTTTGGAGACCCCCAACTTGGCCGGTTCTCCAGCCTAACTCACACTTATAAGTGTAGAAGGAAAGTTGCTTGATCGTTTAAATACTGTCATTACAAATTTAAAGAGCATTCCTTGCCATATTTAAAGCCTGCACCAATGCCAACGAAATCATTTTAAACACAACAGAGTGCTTTTGGAACTTGTTGCTTGCCATTTCGCCAGCTAATGTCAACGCAGAGGAAATTGAGCTATATCCTTGAAGAATTTTATTACAATTATTTGTGAAAGTGCTCCTCCTCCTACTCGTTTCCTCTGCCTCAGCCTGCTCTTGTACCCGAGGACTCTACCAACCGTAGCAGGACGGACCACAAACAAAACACGTTGATATCTTTTTGTGTGTTATTTTATTTTATTTTTTTTATATGACGATGTTTTTTTTCGATGTTTCAAATGAAAGTGAATTAAGCAAAATGAACAGCAGGAAATCAATTTCCGCTTTCATTCAACATTTTGCAATAAGTTCGCAAGCGCTGCATGCGTTTAAATGCCACACAGAGGCACACCGAGCCATACAGAGCCGCACCGAACCACACAGAGCCACACCGAGCCTCACAGAGGCACACCGAGCCACACAGAGCCACACCGAGCCACACAGAGCCACACCGAGCCTCACAGAGGCACACCGAGCCACACAGAACCCACACAGTCCCCGTCAACGTCGCCATCAGCATCGTCATCAGCGTTGAGGGCACCATCGCTGGCACTATGTCACTCGCCTTGGGAGTGTGCTTCTACTCACTGACATGTTTATCTATAAAACTGAACAAATACGTGAACGCTCACTGACGTCGTAGCTCCACTTTGCTCTACAAGTGCAGCTCGAGTAGCGCACAATTTTAGCGGATGGGCGCAGGACGCAGGTATTTCGGTTCGGGCAGCACGGCACACGGCACAGAACGCTGGAGCTGACTTTTAGCATGGGGCAGCACACTTTGCCTTTGGTCCTCCTCTGAGTGGGGGTGTGTATGTGTATTTGTGTGTGTATTGGTGCCTCTATGTACACATTTTCACTTTTGCTACTTTGGGAATATTCCTGAACGAAATCTAATTTTTATGCCAATTGATTTCCTGTTTCGCTCCTCTTTGACGCAATACTTGCTGTTGCCTATTGTTGTTGCTTAATGTTGTTGTATGTTGTTGTTGCTGGTTTTGCAAGTTGCTCTGGCTGTTGCTGTTAGTATCCTCTGTGTAGTCCTTATAGTTATTGAGGCTCAAATGTCCGTGCACACTTGTGCCTGTCGTTGGCGGCTGTCTGCGAGTGTGCCTCTGGGTGGGGGTCTAGTTTTATGTTGCACACTGTTGTTGTAATTCGAATTTTTATTCTCTCACTTTGCGTTAATATACTTTTCTTTTATTGTTATTATTTTTGTTTGCTGTTATTATTACATTTCTTTTTTCTTTGCTTTTTTATTATATTTTTTCTGCGGCATTTGTGGCCAACATTTTTGCTATTTCAAAAGCATTTTCATGGCGCGCGTGCTTCGACATTTTCAATATTTGAATTACTCTGTTGCTATTTATTTGAGTGCATGTCATGGGGGTGTGTTGGTGACTGTATGGACTCAGTTCAGTTTTATATGCGTGCGTGTCTGTGAGTGTTTACACAAACTCTCGTTTGGTATTCTCGCGCAGCTCAAAAATATTTCTCTTCTTTATTAATAAAGTGTAATTAAAAAACAATTCGTTTCGGGTTTTTTGTGTTTGTTTCTCCTTTCGTTCCACATAAAAGTCCTCAAAATAGTCCATGACGTCGTTTTCAATATTTGTTTAAAAGGACAGAAATAAATTGATTGGATTAGCAGCGTCAAATTGGTAGCAATTAAGGGGCTTACAGAAAAAATACGCTAATGGAATCAGTTGGAAATTGTGTGGAGGGCGTTCAACTGCATTATTTATGCTGTTGGTGAAGTAATACATCGTAATTGAATTGATATGTTGATGGATCAGAAGAGTTACCAATATTTTGCTTTAATAGTCTCTGGCATTGTGGGCGTATGATTGATATTAACTCCGAATTCAGTGGAGCAAAATTTATGAGTTAAAAATTTATATTCGAAACAGGTTTTTAAGGTCTTATCAGGATATTTTCTGTGAGTTATAGAATATCAGCGTTCAATGCTGGATTTTCATAAACCTGATGCATCAACTACCCAAATATTTCATCATCTCAAATTTATTTATTTATATATTTATAAAAAGAAATATATTTATTAATAACTATACTACTTTATCTTTAACTTTTAAAGCAGCCAATTTAGTTTAAAACTTATTCATAGAATAAGCGAGTTCTAATCCATCCATGGCGCTGACCAATTACAGAGAGAGTCTGTTCTCATCCCTTAATTCTAATCCATGTGCAGACGCATTTCCATCCTGCCAGCCAGATTCAAGCATCGAAAAAGCGTCGTTACCATGTTATAGATTTTTCTATATTATATATTTGTTTATTTATTAGTTTGACTTGAAACCCAATGACATAATTATTATTGCGGTATGAAAGAAAAAATACCAACTTCCCGTCCAAGTAACACATTTGTGGCAACTTCATAACAAGGTGGACGCCCTGTTCTCTAAAAGGTGTTAAAGAACCAAATGTTCAACCAAAATTCAGTACAATTTACTCAAGGAGAGTGTCACCCACAAAGGACTGATTATAATCTCAAAATGTGTATATATAATTAGCTTTGCACCCAAACAGCTCTGAGGGCACAAGTTCCACTCCTACTAAGGTTAGATCTGGCTGGCCATAAGCCACACATAGACCAATAAGATAATTACTGCTAAATAAATCGGCTTTAAAGATAGCGAATATCCTTGTATAAATTAATTGAACCGTATTTTAGAATAAACTTAAGGTAGTCGTAAGAAAACTTCATTTTATTGTCACCATGAAATCGAAACGGTAATGCAACCCCCTGAGACCACAGGGGTGGCACACTTTTGCCCCAGTGCATATGTTTGATTGCACACTTAAGCACATACTTCCTATTCTACTTGACATTTTCCCACCCACTTAAGAGGTGCGCGTAAGGACTTTTACACTCTGCAACTTGTTCAAAGATGTCGTCAACTTTGACTTATGTTGTGTTTTAGTTTGAAAGGTCAAAAGCGGTGTACCGTAGCAGCTCGTAGCTCGTGAAATGGTGGAATTTTCTGTTGGTGCTTTTGAAAGTTGACGCTAAGTTGAGTGAGGCTGATTTTTATTGGTCTTAGAGCCTAAGTACACAAAGCAGCCCACGCAAATTGGTGGCGTAGAAGTTGTGCTCCATTTACTTGAGGTTGAGGCTTCTAAATCATCAAACAATTGCCTTCCAGTAAATTATGCGCATGACTTTCAGTTTAATGCCGCCAGCTCATTTTCGAAGTGAAGTCAAGCAATTCCAGCACGCCCACAGTCGCATTAGCGGTAATTACGAGGTCCTAATAACTAAACAGCACAATCTAAAATCTCTTCGAACTGATTTGATTTTACTTCACACACACACACACACAGACACATACATACACTTGCACATTTCCCCCACCACTGTTAGCTTAACTAATTTGTGCCTTATTCGTGCCTTTCTCTTTGATTTGCAGTCAAACGCTCCTCCAACAATGCTAAGGAATCGATGCCCAACAGCGCCGTCTTAGACAAGAAGTCCAGCCCTGAAATCGTACCCGCATCCTTCAACGCTCCTCCCCCCCAGCCGTCTACTGTGGTCGTTGCATCGTTGCCCGCGTCCGCTGGCAACTCGCTGCCCACAAATGGAGAAATCATTAATTCCGCCATAGCGGCCGGCCTGACTGCAGCTGCCGTCGAGGCCGCCGCCGCCGCTGCCAACCAACGCGAATTAGAGGAGTTGCAGCAACAGGCTCAACTGTACGGCGATGATTTCTATGGCAACCGGGCTGAGTCCACCCCGACGCTTTTGCACAAACGCGGCATTAATGCTCAGCAGTATTTGTACGGCCCGGAGGCTGGAGTCGGAGCCGGAGGTTTGAGTGGCGGCTATGGCAGCGCCGACTTCTACAATCCGTATCTGTCAGCCGCATCGTCTGCAGATGCTGGTCTGGTTGGTGTACCCAATGGTGTGTGGACCGATGAAGTTGATCCCGCTATTGTTTACACCGACTTACAGGATTTGAATGATTACGCTCCTGCCATGAGAGGTGAGTGTATTCATTTCTTATAAATGATTTGCAGCCAATTGGCAGATTTAGTAGAGTGAGAAAAATTGGAAGAAACGACAAAACACTTTACGGTCAATGAGCCTCGATGGGTGAGGATTTTACATGGGAAAGAGGCAGTGAAGGTTGCGTTTGTTCTCTTCAATACAGCAACTGAAGTGGGATGGCATTTAGACATTTGGGTGAACAAGCCGCTAATCTTTGTTTTGGAAACTGTGGGAATAAAAAACGCTTTTAAGAGAACAGGAGCAGACGTATCGAATACAGATCAGGCATTATATGAGTACTCCTACATAAAGATAAATGCTAAGCTCTTTCATAGGTACTCCTCCAGTCATGCGTATCAAACCGGTTTTGTTGCTACTTGTCAGTCACATCCAAACTCTTCATAAGGAGTATGTCTTCATGGAGAGAAGACAGAGAAACCATAGTTTTCATTGTTGATTCTCTGCCACTATTTAAGTGTCTGTAGAGTAAATAGTGTTACGAAAATTAGTGTTTAGTTCGATCACTGGATTATGTCAACCAATTCAAACACATTTGTTTTGTCTTTAAGCTTAGCTTTCAGACAAGTATTTTAATTTAATAGCAATGGATTTGGCCAATAGTTAACAAAATATAATATAAAACACTTTGGCCATCTGCACTTTACGTTTGTAGCACTCTTTTCGCTGCTGCTTCCAAGTCACAACTGCTCCATCTCACCTCATGCACCTCATTATTATTTATTCTAGTAATTCATGAATAGTCATTAATAAAACCATAGTTAACAGGTCACAACAACCACAAGACATAACCTTGGACTTAAAAGAAGACTTTATTGATTTAAACAAGGACTAAGTTTACTTAAACGAGGGCTAAACTGATTTAAACTAGGACTTAATTGACTTAAACGGCGACTAAGTTAACTTAAATGAGGTTTAAATTGCCTTAAACAAGGACTAAATTGACTTATACGAGGGCTAAGCTGATTTAAACTAGGACTAAATTAAATTAAACGGCGACTAAGTTAACTTAAACGAGGACTAAATTGCCTTAAACAAGGACTAAATTGACTTAAACGAGGGCTAAGCTGATTTAAACTAGGACTAAATTAAATTAAACGGCGACTAAGTTAACTTAAACGAGGACTAAATTGACTTAAACGACTTGGGTACGAATTGGAGGAATTGCAATAAAAATATAAGCTCCAAATGTCTCCATAGAAAATATCATATGCAATGCAACTCACCATGGTTACATCATGTTTCTTTCCATTTCCGTATAGCGCCCACCTATCGCAGCAAAGCCTACGACAATCTTCAGAACTTACTCAATTCGGAGGCTTATTTGGAACCCGTAGTTTTGCCACTACAATACCCCAGCCGGTACTATGGAGCTGGCGATGCTGAACGCAATAAGCGTTCAAATTACAACAAATATAACAAATACGCTGATTTGCGGTAAGTCAAGAGAAATCCATAATTCTATAAAATATTTTAATACAAATAATTGCAATGTGTAGCAAGGTCATACAATTCCGCGAAGATTAGGGGACATGTAAATGATTGTCCCCTTTGTTTATTTATTTATTTAATGAAACATTTATCTGTGTTTACGAGTGCTGCGTTGAAGCCACATATTGATGGAAAGGACATTCGCGTGAGCTGAAAAAGGAAGTCAGCAAATTATTTATTTGGAAGTGGTGGTGGCATTGACAGATAGCAGAAGAGTCCATGTGTGTGTGTGTCCGTTTGAGTGTTTGGCTTGGTGTGTGCTTGTGTAAAGGGCTTCGGTACATTTGAATGTGTGTATTTAGTCGGTTCACAAGAACATGGTCGAGTGTTTAGCAGCCTGTGCGCCAAGTTTATTGCAATGGGCTGTTGCGCTGCCCCGGCTGTGTGTGATCCGGGCCTGTTCGCTCCGGTGCGTAAACATAAAAGTAAATAAATTTGTCAGCTCGCGCCTACGCCAACACATTTGTCGCGCAAAACGTGTTCGCATTTCGTAATAGCATCATGTTTGCTTGTCTCCTTTTTCTTTCAAAGGATATTTATCAAGAGCAACATTAAGGCCTGATGCTGAGCCCGAGCTCCCCTTTCATTTATTATTATGCATTATTATTAGTGAGCTTCTTTGATGGGGGCCAAGAAACCTTTTTAATGATGGCATTCGAATGTCGCAGGCACACACGCACGCACACGCATAGACGCACGGCCATGCACTCACACGCACTTACACACTAACGCACATCAATACGCCCACTTTTCCATGCAAGTAAAACAAAATTAATGAAGAGTCCATTATAAAATGCAAAATGCTACAGAAGGAAAATGATTTGCTTATTTTCGCAGAAGTCTTTTATATATATACAAAAATCAATTAAACTGTATACCGTAGCAACCAAGCATGCTCACTTCATGCCTGGACTAAGTAAGGTCAATAAGACATTAGGAGTATAAGAAAACCGTCGGTGATTCAAAAGGTTGCAGTTGTCTGGTGAATTTTTAATCGTTTTGATTTATTCGCGGCAAATATGGGAGATTAACAAAATTTTACCCTGAATCCGATCAAAAAATCAAAGTCTTTGTAAGCAATTTTTATGTGAAGGAAATGCTTACTTGGCTTGCTTTATTTGTTGGTGGGTTGGGTATGATGGTATGAGTATGATCCCAGTAGCCGCGACAAAACTAACGAGCTAAAATTAGTAAACAGCGAACTGTATTCTCTCTTAAATGATTACTCGTTACTTTTTTCAGTTGTCCTCAGTGAAAGGGCTCTGTACTGTTATAAAAAAAGATTTTTTATACTCCTATCCTCTTGATAAAGGCAATCAACTTATACTATAACAATGTTCACGTCACATCCCCTTAGAATAGAAACATTTACAGCTAAGCCTGTAAAGTAAATAATGTATTAATAGTAATATTAATAAGTAATCATATTTATACGACAATTCTCATTCAATTCATAGAAACATTCACAGCTTAAACTCTAAAGTAAATAATACTAATATTATGATATATTAAATTATATATTATAAATTATTACTCATACAATACTTATTAAATTATTATTCATACAATACGGTTACTTAGATATATATTCGCATCATTATCGTTACAACGCGACTTGCTTTGTTTATCTGTTAAAAGCTACTAAAGATAAATCAGAAACTTGGCGCTCTTGTATTTAGATTCGGTTATTATTTGAATTATTATTTTCAAAGAAGAAAAGTATATTTCAATTGTAACTTCAGAACAAAGAATATTCCATTCAATAATCGCATTTCAGAAGCGAGCGCCTGCGTTAGAAAGGCAAAAACCCAACTTGGTTCTTTCCAACTTCGTTGGCACAACTAGAAATGTTCGCTAGAACCAATCGAAATTCATGATAAGCACAAGACTGATCATATTAAATTTTGTATAGAAGTTCGTGTGCTAAGCGATGGCTCTAGTAAAGGAGGTTTGAACGTTTGAGTAGCTTCCAACTGACAAGTTAACAGCTCATACATATTCTCTTGCAACAAGTCCTGGTTTACGTTCATATTCTTTACGATCAGTGTTGGCGAATTGATTAAAAATAATGCTTTTTCTTCAAATTTCATTTGAAACTGTTTTTAAATGTTTTGATACATTATTTGCGGCCGCCACTTATGGGAAATCCGTCTAAACTATTACCTTTGTTCACTTAATTTTTTCCCTGATATATATTTACATATGCATATACAAACACATATTCATACATATATTTATATTATGTATGTGTGGATATGTAAACAAATTCAATTAGAATATTTTTTCTATATTGGCCTTACTGGACTAATGAATTGTCTCTTTTCTCTTGCTGCAAGAAGAATTGTTCTGATAAACTTTCTATTTAAAATTTTCAATTACTTGTCGGCGTTAGTATTTTAACCTCCAAAAAAGAATACAATGAAAATCATTATTCAGTGGACCCTAGAAAATAATAAAAGACATGTAGCACAGTGGTACACTTGTCAAAAAATTCAAATACTAAAGTATTTCATATTAAAGATAGTTGGACGAATACTGATCCACACATAAAAGAAAGTTCAACTTTTCTTGGAAATTCATTCGAATTTAATTTGATACCTGTTTTTCTCGTACTGATAATTTTTCTCATTTTGAAACTTTTTCTCATATTGATACTTTTTCCGCTTAGTGTGTTACTTTTCTTTTGAATGCAGCGGCAACACTGGTATCTGTTGCATCAAACCTTTACGTTTGCTGAAAGAGGGATCTTACTAGTAGAAAGGAGCACGTATTAGGTTTGAATAAAATCTGCTGTATTCAGCTTCAACCGTCAAAGTTTGATGTTCGATAATTAAAGTAGCACTGATAATAATGTTAGTGTTCTATATAGAAGCGTCCATATCAGGGGTTTAAATTAAAACAGTTTAGTCTGAAAGTAATAAAAATTGCACCATGCCGTTGCAATTAAATCCTGTATGCATAAATCCTTCTATACCCTTTTTAAATATCTATCAGGATAAGTTAGGGAGGTGGTTTTAGTGAGTAAAAATCTCACACTCTGGGGGGTGCGTGCCCCCTGGTGTCTTTTCGAAGATTTCCCCTCCCTGCGGAAAAATAAAAAAAAAAAAACAAAAAAAAAACAGCAGCCTCGCGCCAATAACTGAGCTCTTTGAACATAATTTCCGTGAATGGCTGCTGAGCTGGACAGGAGGAAGGTCGAAAGTAGAATTTAGTGATGCTAAGATATGTAGAGGACAATAATTTAAAAGGAAGAACAAGTGGAATACCTCTTTTCCTTAAAATTCGCTTTCTTATGGTGAAATATATTCGAAGGCGGTTACTTACTTCCTTATAGAAGTTGCCTAAATGACAAAGCACACAATTCTCCAGGGTGATGAGTCCACAATTTGTACCCCTCTCAAACTACACTTCTTTTATTTCCTTGCCCTTAATATTATTGCTTCTACCTCAACTAGTGTTGCTTCCAAAGGACATATTCTTAGAGGAAGCCTGTTTGTAGGAGGAATCTCCGGAAAAAATAGTATATTCCTCAATTTTCAAGTTGGGTAAAATAGACTCCTGCAGCGCTTCTATTCCATATTTATTCTAATCCTATAATATACCACACCTCCTTTGAATCCCCCATTTAGAGCATAGAGTACAAACAAAATCAATGACTTCACTTCTGCCCCGCACGTCCTCATCAACAAACTAATTGAAATAATGGGAAAATGAAATTTACTTTCCACGCCAATGCGACGAAGGCGAATTTCAATTGCCTAGAATATTGCCATTAGCTGTTCGGCAGGGGGAGGGGAGGGGTTGATGGAGAAATAAAACAAAATTAATAAGTTTGCTACGCTCGAACATAGAAATTAACAATTTATATTAGTTTAGTGCAGTAATTGCTTAATTACTGTACCGCGTACGCAGCTGCAAAAATACGCTTGAACTCGAAAAGGGAAAGTGCTAAGGCCCAGAAGGAAAGTTATCGATTCGCTTGTGAAGTGGGGTATATTGGACCCATTAAGAATTTAGGAGGACTGAAACGATCCTTCTTTTTTCATATTGTTCTTTGAGAACACCAACGCTTGTTCCTTCACTATTCAGGAGTTTATGCTTGAAGGCCTTTCCATAACTTGGCATAGAGTTCAAAAGTGAATGCTACATAAAACCTGCCTGCGACCAGCCTCAGTTGGGCTCGATTCAAATACAGATCCAGACTCATGTCTCTTCCAATCATGTCGTTGTGAGGCATGCGAGCATTTGTCAAAATCAAACCTCGTGATTCTTATATTTTCACTCATATGTTTTCACTGTTCTATTTTCACTCATATATTTTCACTCATATTTTTTAGAAATACAACTTTCAGAGTTTTACTCTGAAATTTGATCTATGATTTGAGATCAGAGTTTGTTAATTTTCAAGATGAGATTTTGAGAGAGATATCTCGAAAAGGTACGAAATCAAATATGAAAAAGTGAGGGGGTATTGTCATAAGTGAGTTGAGTTGAGAAGAAATGGGATTTTAGAGATATAGCTTAAAGGGAAACCTTGTGAGTTTCTTAATTTTCGAGCTGAAATTTTGAGAGAGAATACTCTAAAAAATGTGATGTCAAATATGAGAAACTGAGGGATATTGCCGTAAGAGAATTTCTCTTAAGAGATGTGGATTTTTGGAGATATACCTCTGAGAGATATGAGTGTGAAAGGAAAGCTTGTGTGAGTTTGTGAAGTTCCGCGATGAGATTTTGAGAGATATATCTCTGAAAGGTATGATATCTAATATGAGAAACTGAGGGATATTGGGGATATTGTCATAAGAGAGATGGTTTGAAAAGAAAAGGATTTTTAGAGAAGTGAGAGAAAGGAGTGAGAAAGGAAAGCTAAAATCATCTGAATTTAATCTATAGTATTTGAGAGATATGAGTTTCAGAGCTCTCTAATATACAGAAAATTTTTTGGTTAAATTTGTGTTCATATCACACCAAGGACGCTTTATCCTGTCCTCTGACTAATTTCAACTGTATGGAAAGGAGATTTCCCTAAGGGGAATTATATTTTTAGATCTGCTGAAGTACTTAACTTTCTTAGAACTTTGTTTGTCTCCCTATTGTGTGTTAAAACTCTACAAAAACGTTTTCTCCAAAGATATAATTGTGGAATTCTCTGTAGAATCCGATTTTTAGTAGAACTGATTTACTAACCCGATATTTGATCCTATTTGTCTACTAGCATTTTTAGACCGGCATAAGACCCGCATTCAATTTAATTGATAATTTCCACGGCTGTGTTTATGAGTATTGTCTCAAATTGCCCATAACACGATGCGGTCTTCAAGTTCCAAACAAACTCCAATAAACACTTTTTTTATATGCAGTTAACGTTAAAAAAGTGCAAATTACCAGTTTACACGGGAGTGTTTTAATTGAAACAATTGAGCGCTGCAATAAATTGTTTATAGACATATTCCAAACATTGACGACATAAGATATAATAGGTTGCTTATATATATATATATATATATATATATATATATATATATATATATATATATATATATATATATATATATATATACATATATATATATATATATATATATATATATATATATATATATGTATATATATATATATATATATATATATATATATATATATATATATATATATACTCGTATATATAAACATTGAAAATATTTACTTGTATACTTGCTGCAATCAACTTTGCAACAAGAGCAGAGGCCTTTGCGGTTAAAGGCAATTTGAACTAATAATAGAAGCCTTAGAGACGTACTTCCATTGAAGACCTAATTTAAAGAAAACAAACTGGGAGTCCTACTGTTGCCTTAACGAACCCACCCCGCGCCCGCGGTACAAGAGCAGTAAGAGGAGTGTATGTGAATAAGTTTGTTTGCAAATATATTTTGTTTTCTTTCCTACAAAGGCATTTTTTCATTTATCACACTTAATTTCCACGCCCACCCACGCATACCAGTAAATTGTAAGTGTGTGGGAGGGTGTGTGCGTTTGCTACCCCGTGGGTGGCACGCTCCAATTGAAATCCTTTGCATATTCTGCGGTTTTCTGAAACCGCATTGAACTTTACATCTCATTACGCTGGAATTATTCTTTGTGCTTCATTTAAAGGTTATTCGCGGTTAAATATAATCGATGAGTTGACTGAGCTGGGAGTGTCTCCTTTTATTGCGAAAACAATTGTATCAATACCAGGATCCTTTACATTCATAATGAACTTAAACGGGAATGTGGTGGTGAATTTGTGAACCATTAGTATGCTAAAATTCTGGGAACTCTCCAGTGTTCTTAAACTATCATTCAGCCTGCTGAATGTGTCTATACAATCAACTTATTCAGGTAGTTTGGATAGTAATAATATGGTTCAGGTCGTAAGCACAGCGAGAAGAATGCTCAGCGAAATCAGTCATAAATCAGGTATTTACTTGTAAGACGGTTTGTGTATTGACTACACTCGGTATTTAAATCAGCGAGTTGCAAGTAACTAGTAACTTTTGTGGTCGGTTATGTTAAGTTACCGGAGACTTCAAGTCAATGCCACCAAATCAATGGTTATGAAGGGTCATCACCCCTCGTCACTCATTCACTTCTCAATACTTAACTACCGCTCATCACTCAATCATCCCTCTTCACTCATTCACCCCTCGTCAATCATTCACTCCTCAATACTCCACCACATCTCGTCACTCAAGCACCCCTCAATCAGTCATCCAACATTCCCTCTTAGTCTTGAGGAGGCCGCCTCACATTTGGTCATACCATGGTAATTATTCTGAGATCTTAGTTTTCCAGCATTTTATATTCACCTTCAATTGTTTTCGACGCCGGCAGTTCCTTGGCACCAAATTATTATCTAACTGTACTGTATATCTTGTAAACCTGGGAATATTCTGGATCATCCGGTACAGGACAGTTCGACCAATCGACTCATTTTCACACTCAAAGCCTTATCACACATGGGCCTAATTCCAGGAGTGAAAAGAAAACTTCTTACTGGGACAATTTACTTTATCAGAAGTCCAAGTCCATGTGGGAATGAATTTGAATCAGGTAGAGAGAATACAGCAATAATTCCCATAATCAACCATTTTAAATATAAACGCCCTGGAATCAAGGAAGAAAGACTCTTCGGTATAAATGATGTCCCAGCATTGGCCTATCATTGTTTCGTTCTCTCTTACTCTCACTCTGAATCTCAATCACTTTCTGTCCCTCTTTCTCCCTCCCTCTACCTCTCTCTATACGCTCACTCTGAGCATTAGTCACTCTTTAATTCTCACTATCTCTCTCTGTTTCTTTATATCTATCTCTCTGTCTCTTCGTTACTCTCATTCTGAACTTCTCTCTCTGTATACATATCTCTCTCACACTCTTACCCTTACTCTGAATCTTAGTCTCTTTCTGTCTATCTCTCCATCTGTCTATCTCTCCAACTGTCTATCTCTATATTTCTTTCTTTCTCTTACTCTCACTCTGAACTTTAGTCGCCCTCGAT
The DNA here is from genome assembly GCA_920105625.2 of Clusia tigrina. Lineage (NCBI taxonomy): Eukaryota > Metazoa > Arthropoda > Insecta > Diptera > Clusiidae > Clusia > Clusia tigrina. Next base: position 12,305,470 of record OV050033.1, on the reverse strand, counting down.
GTCCCTCATCTCACGCTCTGAATCTTAGTCTCTCTCTTTCTCTCTATATCTCTATCTCCCTCTCTATTTCTCTATATATATCTATATGTTTCTCTCTATATCTCTTTCTCTCTATCTTTCCTATATCTCCACCTCTCTTACTCTCACTCTGAACTTTAGTCTCTCTCGACATCTCTGTCTCTCTCGAGACATATCTCTCTCTCACTCTGAATCTTAGTCTCTCTCTTTCCATCTATCTCTACCTATATTTTTATATCTCTCTATCTCTTTCTCTTTATATCTCTCTCAACATGTCACTCTCTCACACTCTGAATCTAAGTCTCTCTCCTTCTCCCTATCGCTCTCTCTCTCTTTATTTCTCTATATATCTCTATCTCTTTCTCTCTATATCTCTCTATTTCTCTATTTCTCTATCTGTCTCTCTCTCTTACTATCACTCTGAATTTTAGTCTCTCTCAATATCTCTCTCTTCCAAAATCTTACGCTCACTCTGAATCTTCGTCTCTTTCTATATTTCTATAATTCTGTCTATATCTCTCTCTATACATTCTATCTCTATATATATTTCCTCTCTCAATATATTTCTCTCTCTCACTCCCTCTCTCTCTATTTTTCTTTATCTCTCTCTATCTCGCTCTCACATACTTTTCCTATAATAAAAATCATGAAGAACCTTTTAAATTTAAATGCTTTGGAATCAATGAAGAAGGACTCTTCGGTATAAATGCTTTCCCAAACTTGGGGATTGGCCTACCATCGTTAGCTTCTGTCCCCTCACTCTCTCCCTCACTCACTCTCTCCCTTACGCACTCTCCCACTGTGAATCTTACTCGGAATCTGAGTCTCTCTTTCTTCCTCTCGGTCTCACTCTCTGCCTCGCTTGCTCTCACATAATTGACCCATAATAAACGTGTAGCGAAGTCTAGACAAAGATTCTAGACTTGTGAGGAACTTGCAGAGTCATATTGCTAGAGAGAGAGAGAGAGATACCCTTTGATATAAGCATAGTGGATGCCCGTTCTATGGTGGGTCATTTCGCTGCCTATACTTCCTAAATTGTATTCCCATATCTCCCTCATTGTTCCTTTTATTTTCGTATCGTCCTCTTGTCACAATCAGCAGCAATTTATAGAGAAAAGGAATCTTCCAGGTGAGTATGCACACGTATTTCTGCGAAGCTTTCTATTATCCCCAGCGAACATTCGCAATTAAAGTGATTGTTTTGTAAAAAAAAAGTACGTAAGCATTGCTTTTAAAATAAATGTCCTTTTGATTAAAAAAATGTTAATATGGAGTTAGCACAGAAACGAAACTGTAGACTCGAAATTGTTTAACGCTTTTGTTGGTAACTAAATACTCCTTTATTTGAAATGCTATTATTCAACATTTCGTAAGGAATTTTAATAATAAAATTCTTCAATTCTTCGATCCATGCAAAATAGTTGGGTACGATCGGAGTAGCCAAGAATGTACTCGTACACATTTATAGCTCTGTGCCCGCGAACAGATTGATGAGTGGCCTCATGAGCGTCTCTTTGCGAGCATCATGAGCATCTCTTTGGAGAGCGAATTCTGGAGGAAAAGGATTATTTGATTACGTCCGAGAGTGCGTTTGTTTGAAAGTTGTGCTTACAAGACAATTACTTCCAAGGTAGCCTCTGTTTGCTGGCTTATGCTTAAGCTTATGCATTTGCAATCTCTGCATTGCAGGTGTTTGCGTCTGGCTTCAAATTGCTTTATAACGCGTGCGGAGCTTTGAGCACCACTGTCTCAGGCCAAACGAATGCTGATCACTGTTGTAAACATATCACACCTTTTGCAAATTTACTGAGTAAACGTGTTAAAGGCCATATCTAGTCTTGCAAGGGGTGATGACTCCGTCTGAGTCCGTCCGTGTGACTCACTTTCTGAGCATATTCATGGAATTTTTTAATGCTTCTGCGCGTGTGCCTGCGTGCGTGGGTGTGTGGCTGCGTGTGAATGCGCGTGTGTATTGGTGGCTGTGTCGATTTATATTATGTTTTAAAAATATTGAAAATTTGCGCGCTGATGTTGACACACAATTCTTGATAATTTTTATTATTTTCTTTCCAACGACTGCAAATGAATTATTTATGAAGTCCGCAATTTATGCACAAGGATTCTGTGAACAGATCCTAGCATTTTTGTAGCGTCTTTTCCTTGCATATACTATACCAATACAAAATAAAAACAAGCAAAAATGTAAATAGCAACACTCCATGCATAGCCATGAATTTGTGTTATTTACATTGGCAGGAAAAGGGTTCGGCGGCAGCTGGAAATGAGTTTTAAGTTTTTCAAATTTTATAGAAATTTTATTTAAATTTCATCGCCCCTTCCATTTGTCATTTGCTCCCATTGCAGGCTTAAACGCGACACCAAACTGACACCCGCCGACATGCTGGCCTTGGTGGCGCTGGTTGAGGCCGGCGAGCGCGCCCGCAAGGATACCGATGCTGATGCTACTGGTGCCTACATTTACCCGGCTCCTGCTGCTGCTGTTGACACCTACAACAATCCTAAGGGCTACTATGGCCAGAATAGTTACGATTACCCAGCCACAGCTGACGATGTGGACTACAATGGCGTTGGCGGTGGCGTTGGCGTTGGCGGCGGCTCTGGCGCCTGGATAGATCCCAATGTTGTAGACTACTACGCGGTGCCTGTCAATATGGAGGCTGTGCCCAAGTATGAAATGCAACCACGCGAGCACAAATACGGCGGCAATCGTAAGTGTGAACAGAATTTGTAAACAATATGTTAATTCCTTCAGTCGAATTATTCCACATGGTGATGCAACTACACTCAGCAAGCGACAAGTTCGATCGCTGGTTTCTACAAAAACAAAAACACAAAGCGTAGCAGATACCCATGTGTGTGTGTATGTCGCTTGGCGGTGTTGTTGTTTTAGAGTGAATTAATGCTGAGTTTGGCAGCAGAGAGATTGGAAAATAATATTCAATGAAAAGTTGCATCATCATGGAAAGTAATTCCACTAAGTGTTAAGCCGGAAGTACACATACTAGTAAAAACATGCTCCTGGCGTGCAGTTCGATTGCTAACACATTGCATGATGTGACAAATGGACACATATTCTGGTGAAATCGATTGATTTTAGTTGCTCGTAGCTTTGGCGTATGTGTGTGAGATCCCGGATGAGGTCACTAATAGATCCATATGCGAGGGAAATCGATTGAGTTTAGTTGCTCGTAGCTTTGGAGTATGTGTGTGAGATCCCGGATGAGGTCACAAATAGATCCATATGCTGGGGAAATCGATTGATTTTAGTTGCTCATACATAGGTTTAGAGTATGTGTGTGAGATCCCTGAGGTGCTTAAATGCAAATATGATATATGAATCGTATAGTATTTTATATCATATTTAGTCGCATATACCATATACTCGTATATAATATTTTTAAAATACGCTCTATCTCTCTCACAACTTGTAACGACTGGAATCCGGGGTATGCTCAGCGGTGTCCAGGAGTCGTATAGAAATTTATTACGTTCACAATTTCCACAATTGCAATTTACTTCCGACGAAAATAACCTAAGCTACCTTTGATGGCTACTGAGAAATCCACGTTTTTTGTCAGTAGATCGTGTTTATCACCTTCAGCATTGTGTGTCGTCAATCAGAAACAAGAGCCCAATTGTGCCCGGTGGCTGCCGCTTTTATACACATCCCCGAGTTATGATGCCACTGTTTGGAATGTCCCGTTTGCGGCTTTTCTTAGCCTATTCTTCGCCGCTTGTTGTTAAGGTCCTCATCTTAGATGTTGTTGTCAATTTCTTGACCCTGGGTCACCCTGGAAGCGTTTCTGGAACATACTAGCCTATCAATTGTCAAGCACGTTCTAGTGTTGTTGTAGTAGCTGGTGGTATAAGACCCTGTCTTATATGTGAACACTTTTTAAATTTAATAAATTTGAAATTTAATAAATTTGAAATTTGGTGTTATTGTAATTTGTGACGATGTCATATTGTAGCATGTGATGGTGTTGTTGTAAGCTGTATTGAGATTGTTGACTAGCAGTTTTCCATTCTAGTTTTCACTTGCTGCCACAGTGTTGTTCCTGTAATTTAGCTTAGTTGTTCTTTAGTTTAGCGAGGGGTTTGTTGTTGTAATCATTGGGTGTAGTTTTTGTTGTTTCTATATTTCTAATGCTGTTGCTTTGAGCTTTGTTCTTCCGTACCGATCGACCGGTTGAGTCGTGTCATGATAGGTCGTCTGCTCTTTGTGCCTGAGCTACGCATTTGTGTAATCGGTGCAGCACAGTTATCAGTGCAAAATTGCTGAGCTAGTGCACTCGTCACTCGTTGTTCAAGTAACTCTTCAGCGAGAGCTTTGTTGTTTTGATCATGGCTGTAGGTTTTGTTGTAGCATCATTTCCATTGTTCTTCCTTTGTGTTTTGTTCTCCCGGGCCGATCGACCGGCTGAGTCGTGTCATGTTAGTCGTGTGCTCTTTGTGCTTGAGCTATGACATCGTGTTCAGGATAGTTGTTAGTGTAACATTGCCGAACTAATGCACTCGTGAAATTCTGCTGCGACTTCTTTAAACTCATACACACGGCTGATTTGATTCGCTAAGGATTGTTTTGTTGTAAAATGCAATGATTGATTTTGCGTCGTGGCTGCTTGTATAATTGTTGGAATGTGGGTCGGTGTCGCCTGTTTTCTATCATTGTAGCTTTTTAAGTAGATTCTGCGATCCCGCTATCGCTGTGTTTTCTATTGGGTGGATCGGTATGTATGCATTCGTTTAATTGAGGACCCTACAAATGAAATCATGAGCTAATCTATTGGTATGCTTTTGTGTGAGTTACTAGCATGTGTATTCTAAATTTCAATAATAATATTTGCATACATCCTCTCTTTCGCCCTAATGTATTTTCTCTCTTTCTCTCTAATGTATTTTCTCTCTTTTAAAGGTTATTCTCCCAAACGCTACATGGTGGCCAAGAAGAAGCGCTCTTTGGGCAAGTTTTTAAATGAGCCCATTGGCAAACCGGGCAACGCTTACGCTGGCGAGACCTACTTTTAAATTGTAATTGTAATTGTAATTGTAGAGGGAAAAGTAGCTGAAATTGCATAATGGATGCCACGCCCTCATACCGCTACTTTTAAGAGCCCCTGGAAGAACGTCTTTCTATAATTTAAACTTTTTTTCAATGAATCATTTCAAATTTTTCCACATTATTGTGTCAAATTTAAATTAAAATCAATTAAGTAAAAAATTTAATTAAGCATGTGCAATTAATCAACAACAAAATCTATGAAAAATAATGCATTTAAATTTATGAACACACAGAAAGAAATTGAGAGAATATTAAAATTTTCAATTTTAGAATTTTGTGCATAAGAGAAAACATAATCAAAATCTAAAATCTATACAGGGTCTGTCTGAGTACGCTAAAGCGTCATACATGATTATAAAAAGAAAAAAAACTTCAAACAAAAATGTTTTAAAATACTTAAAAGAAATATATTAAACATATTTCCCTTCTATTTGTGAAATTACCAAATTCTTTATAAACTATACTTTGAAATGTATGCTTAATACGTGTATACAAATTACTGGAAAAAACAAAAGAAAACATTATAAAGTGCAGTAATTTACTTGAAACTTAACACTCATTGTGTCGGTGTAACTACGTATGTAACTAACTATTAAGGCTTCCATTGTAAAATTATTTATATTGACTTTTTAACAACCTTTGGCACAGCTACGCAAGCAGCTAGCACAAAATTGGCCCCCGCCCACAAACTCTTTTAGCTCCATCAATTGTAAAAGTACCCAATTAATGAAATGCATTTAATGAGCATGCAATTATTTAATAACAAATATTATATATACCCATACAATTATCTAACCAAATATAAATGTTGTAAAAATGATGAGATTATTAATAACACATAAATATGTATTAAAAATTATATACATGCATGCTTACTTACTCGTATATATGTATACATTTATCTTACATAACAAAACTTAAGTCGCTCAGAGCATATTTAAACACATTTAACGCATTTTTGCAGTAAACTTTATTAAATGAAATGACTGTATTTATTTTTCAAAAATTTAATTATAATGAATAAATTCAATTAACACAAAAAATTAACTATAATATAATTTACAAGAACAAAAACAAAGAAAAACACAAAACAAAGAAACTTCTTGAAATTGGCAACTTTGACTTTAAACTAACAACAAAAGAAAAAAAAATCAATTTACATTTATTATAAAATATTTTTGAATAACCTCTTTACGCATTGCAAAATTATTGTGTGGCTAACTACAGAATTGATGTATAAATTGTTTATTGGAGGTAAATATATATACAAACTATAAGTAATACGTACATATAAATATATATACATATATTGATGTTCCACAAAGAAAAACAAATATAAAGATAAATCTATAAATATATTTACTCAAGAAACTTATAAGAAAATATTAAAGAACATATTAACTCGTAGCCACAAGAAGTAGGACCCTGTCCACACAACAACTGAGGCATGAAGGAGTCCACTTCCACTAAGAAAGCCGCTTGGTGCTACCACATTACGACGTAGTCCCGTTTCACGGAGTAGACTAAAATAGAAGCATACTGAATGAAGTAAACTTTTAAACTATACAACAAAGCAGCGCTGGAGCTCCCTGAGAAACTAATGTCGGAGAGCTCGTCTCTAGTTCCTTCAAAGACACGCACTCCAACGGGCCCGGTGCTGCCTTCAAGACTATTTTCAATTAATTTAATTTTACGTATTTTCCACACTATCCTCACTGACCCTTTTTACAACAACCAACCATGCTACTTTAAGTTAGTTGATTTACAATAAAAACACCATAGTTCCAAGTATATATGAATAAAATACTGACTTCCTTTGTTTTAGTTTCAATATCTAATAAATTTTTCTTTAGTTTGAAAAATACAAATAAAAAAGTTTCTTATGAAGTTTGGGAGCGGTTGAGGAAGCATCGAAACCGCGCAAGGTAAGAATTGAGTCCTCTTTTGAAATGGTCTGCTGGACTACTTACAATATGACTGGACCTTTGAAAGGGATTGGGACTTGTGTGTCATGTGGTATCAATTATGGCCTAAGTGTACCTTTGTGGCGATCGCTAAACCTACCTGCCTACCTACTTGCAATATTTCTATGGTGGACCCTGGTTGGAGTATATTTTACTGCTTCTAATTACCCTTCTAGTGCCAAACAAAGTAAATAAAAGGAATGGAGGGGTACAAACCGTGAAGGCTGCTGCTTACTTTCTTAATTGTCCTTAATATTGTGTTACCGGTTTACGGCCTGCTGCCAAACCTCTCTCTAGGAGCATCGGCTATGTGTGCGCCTTCTCCAGTTAGTCACACCAACAGCTGATACGTGGCTTTCACTACTAGGTTCTTCCAACCGATACACGGCCGCCCTCGTCGCCATTGACCGCCAACTACCGTTCGAACTGCTGCGTCGACCAGATGCAGCTTCAAATTGACCTGGAATTGAATTGAAACTGAAGAACATTTATGGAAGAGGAACAATATGAGACTATTGACTTAATTGTGGCCTGACTGTCTATGGAAAAGCGTATTGTAGAATTGTCGGTACATAGTTTACATGCTAGCTCTGCTGCTTTTCTGGCCACGAACACCTCAGCCAGAAAAACACTGCACTATTTGATATTTAGTTCAGTACAGTGAACCCCTGCACGCGCACCTTCTACACTTTTAGACCCATCTGTGAATATATTGAAGGTTCTATATCTGGCTGACATGTACATGCGCATTAATAGTGGCGCTTATCGCTTTCCCAAGGAAGAGCACTGTTCTGAGACTAATTCCTGTAGAGCTATGTCCATAGGATTTGAGAGTAAATTGGCCAATAGTCAACATACAGATCTCGTCGGGAGACTTTCCGCAAACAGATCTATTGGAGGTAGGTTCAAGACTGTATCCAGTGCATAACTTGCTGCAGCTTGGACGTGGAATATATGTATACCATCAGTTCCGGGCGATTTGAACGGCTCAAATTTGTTAATTGCCCATTCCACTCCTGATTTTGGAATTATACTGTGCGACTCGTTGCTCCCTCTTGTTCCGGAAGCATCGCGAATCTGATGCCCATGCAACTAGGAAAGTGCTCGTTGATACATAAGTGATTCAAGCGATTCCTGACTGCTGGTTTACCAGACGTCGTTAGGTAAGGGAGGGTGCCTTGATAACAGCTTCCTGAGCCAATTATCGTAGGTTAAGGACATAATTTGAATACAATGTTTATTATATCGTTTGGTATGGTTTCTGGAGACACTCTTTGAATTTGTCCCGTCCGTGGAATTTTTGTCCATTTTCTGTTTTCTTTACAGAAAGTATAGAAAAGTGGCATCGAAACAACATTGTGAAAACAAGCAGGTATTTATTTGATTATACACAATGTTTCAATAGATCTTACTTGGACTTAAAATGTGAGCAGAATAAGTTGCCCTCATTTTCTTCCAGATAACCAATATTTATCAACATAATTTAAGGGCATACAGTTTGAATTTGTCCCAGAAGTCTTGTTAGACATCCAAGATTTTCCTAAATAGAATTCGCAGCACAAAATTATAAAAATATATTATTTTACAACTGTCGAATTTTCGATGGAATTTGTATTTAAATCTGCGGTACACTTCGGTTCATGTGCTCAACTACAGTACAACAAAAAAGCGTACAGGTAAAAGCTTTGTGAAGAAGTTATAAGAGAGCAAAGCCATCTCTCTCGCATATTGTGTTCAGTGTTGTCAAGTTGAACGGTTATGCCGTTATTAAAATAATATCGAAGAATTTATAAATTGAATTTCTCCTCAAATCTGATGAAATCGATTCGAAACTAAAAACTATTTGTGAATTATGTGTTAAATAATGTTCTCCTAAATTAGCTTTTTCTTTTTTCTACCAGATAGGAGGCATTTTACGGTCCTAACCGTATATTACATATATTTCACCACTTCTGAACTATGAAAATTGCACATAATTTACAGATTTCGATTAACTAAACAATCTTTAAAATCTGGCAGAATGTAGAACAATTTCGGACAATGTCACTATTTTACTCTATTTAGTAGCAACTTTTCTAGTAGAATATGATTTTTCTATTCTGTTAATTTTTTTTTTTTTATTCCCTCGTCCAGGTCCCGCTCGTATGGCCTGATTGTATATATGGCGGTAGCAATGCGAATGATGCAGAAGCACACCCTTTTCAAATGCAGAAGATGAGAAACAGAGCGCACCAGTTTTGAAATGCAAACCGACAAAACTTAGTTACCGAAAACATTGTGGAGGTCATGCTCAGCAGTAAAGAGAACTGGGACCACGCAGAGAAATATGGGGAAAATGTGCTCCTAACCTGGATGCAGGAATAACGTTGAGAGTGCAATAAGGACGAAGTAAGAATCTCCACCTTGAAGGAAGTATGAAATTGGTTTTAAGGTGGAGAGATGTATTAGTGAGTCCAATCCACGCATAACAAATCTGTGACGACAGTTTTGATGATGCGATTGGCATCTACCCGAAAACAAAAATAGATTATAATTTAGTAGTGTAGTAAAAAGAGTCGCTTGGGTAAAAGTGATACATTACAATGAAAAAAAAGATTTAATTATTATTCTAATTTACATATTTACTGTAATTAAAATTATAATAAACTAGCATTTATTTATTAAGTGACAGAAAATTTCTCTAAAGATGGTTTCCTCCTCATTTCCTACGAAATATCGGAAAATACAAATAAATCCCCATCGGTTTAAAAATTCCCCAAAAAACAACAATGGAATTTTACATTGTGTTAGCAACACTGAATGCGGCTCGAATTTGAATCAAAGCTTTCATATGTCAAATTTTCTAATGTATTCGATTTGTGAGTGGGTTTTTGGATCCCTTGTGGGGTGGGCTCTGCGTCAAATGTCGAGTGTGTAACACCGTTCTTAGCCAAACAATACAACATTTTTTGTCACTGATTAATGATGAGATATCACAGTTATTCCTAATGGAATATGTTCGATTACATTACGATTAATTTAAGGGATGTCGTAAGGATTCGGCGGCCCTCTTTTCAAATGTTAATGGGGGGGGAATTTATGATGTTGGCATGTTTGGGTGTGTTTTGACACAACTTTATTTGTTTATGTAGTTAATTTTCACAAGAAGCTCTACAAAAATGTGCGATATGATGAACATTTCATTATGAGTTCGATTTCCATGCATTTCGCCCGATTGATGAAATCGGCATTTACTGCTTTTAATATTCTTTCTACGACTTTAGGTCATAAATTTATGAAGAATTTATATATATATATATATATATATATATATGTATATATATATATATATATATATATATATATATATATATATATATATATATATATATATATATATGTATATATATATATATATATATATATATATATATATATATATATATGTGTATGTGTATATATATATATATATATATATATATATATATATATATATATATATATATATATATATAATTTTGATATATTGACACACAAATTACTTAGTATAAAATAAATAATATCCAATATTTGAAAAAGAAGTTTTTAAATGTTTTACAACATTTTTTTAAACTCAACGAACAAAAGAAATTAATTCATATTATAAAATATGTTTTTTTTTTGTTTTTAAACAATTTTTATTAATTTTATTTAATTTTGTTTTAAAAGTTTTTAATAATTTTTTTCAAATTTTATTTTACACCATTAACAAACGAATTAATTCATATTATAAAACTTATTTTTTAATTTTTTAATAATATTATTTAAAATAAATTTTTAATTATTTTATAAAATTTTTGTTTACTCAATGGTCAATAGGAATAAATTCATATATACGTTATTTTTTATTTTTTTAAATTTAGTTTAATAAGATAAAAATAAATAATATTGATGAAAATCTTCAAACTATTAAATTAGAGAATTTAATAATAATAATTATAGGTAACATTAAAGCAATTTCTACGTCAAAAATTAAGAAAATAATAGTTAAATTTTTTAATTTGTTTTTTTTCAATTTTATTTTTTTTACACAATAACAAATATAATAAATAGATAAATAGTTAAATAAATTAATATTACAGAACTTTTTTACTAATCAACTCTTCAAAAAGTTCCCATGCCCAAATACAACAACAACCACAAAGAATTTGTGCATTAAATTGATATTTGTTATTTGCGGTTCTGAATTTATTTTCATGATTTTTTTAAATCAAGCAATGCAGTGAGAAACGTATTTTGCCTTCACATAAAGAAAAAATGTATTTTAAATGTTTAATAATAAAACCAGAATTTCTTACTATGTAATTCAAATCACCTAGATTAGGGTTGGTTCTTCTTCAAAATAGTTCAAGGTTCTCGGAGTAGAGTCAAAAAGACTGCCGACTAAAGAAATATAAAACAGCTTAAACGGCACTTTGTTGGGGCATTCTCTTGTTTCGTTCTCTATCTCTATGACTCAGTCGGCGTCGAAGGCGGCGTCGCAGTCGGTATACCTGTCGATATGCATATCATTCACACACATATGCATATCATACAAAAATATATCACACACATAGTGCATTCAGAGGGAATCAATTTTCTATTACTGTGGAAAATTGCGAAATTACGGTTTGCAGAATGAGCCCACCAACTTGCATCATTTGATTTTCATCTCTGTATCGCGCATTGGGCATTTCGTAAGAATCGCTCGTACTTGCAGAGTGCTGCACACCCCACTACGTGCACTCGACAACGTAACATGCAACGTCACGAATCAATGCGACTTCATTCATAAAACTAAGCACACAAAATGATGAAGAGTGAAGAGAGAATGAGTCAAACACAGTTTCAGTATCAACGTCACACATATCCGTCATACTTGTTTAATGCATGCAGCCTATGCTATTGGAATATGAATATATGAATGCATGCGTGTGGGGTGCATTAATGTACCCAGTCGGAAACTTCATAAGTTACGCGAATTTTGTCTATTGCATATATTTGCGAGTAAACTGGAAAACGTTTGTTTATATTTACGTTGGTAGTTACTGTTGCTTTGAAAATCAGTAGTTTAAGCTCCTTCTTATTTTGGACTTGCTCTATCTTATGAGACTATTTGGGATATCAGAAATCTAGGCGTCGCCCTCATACACCCTCTACTCCTACCACCTATCCAGCTTTTCATCTCGTAGCTTCACCCCCTCAGCAGCAGCCATAGCAACAGCTGTACTCATTAGGTCAAACATCTTACTGCTGTCCGCCATTGACCCACATTCTCACATTCATTCTCTAAACGCATTCCTTAACTCCGCCCTCTTTTACTCACGCACTCACACATGCACCATAATTCAACCTCCGATACACAGTTCCTTACCGAAAGCTCCGGTTTATATATCGGCTATGATATCGGCACAAAACTGTCTCTCATTCCAGTGGTAGTCAATCTTTGCACCAAAGGTCTGGATAGGTAGACAAAGGAAACACCGCTGACAGATTTTTAGCACAAAAAAAAAGGAAAAAAAACACACCTGGACAAAACAAAGACTAAATACAGACAGCCGACGGCAACAATTACTCTAAGTACAGATTAAATAACTCCGGCAATTGAACATTGACGCTAATTACACCAGTGACAGAGTAATTACTCTCTGGTTATTTACATTTAAGTCTAAAGCGGCCCATAGACGGCCAATCGATTGAAGGGAAATTTCATTTATGATTAGTGAAATATGTGTGAATGTGTCACACGGACACCGATTGATGGAAAATCAAAACTTTTTGATATTGATAGACGCAAATGAGAGAAGAAAGGACAGAAACAGAAAAAGTGCCGTTATTGCTCATTTGAAATTCGAACGCCGTGAACTAAACATGGTAATGGAGACGGATGAATATCATTTCTCATGCTTTCGACGAAACAAAAACATGAAAAAAATGGATATACGATAATTTATCTCTTTTTTTAAAGCACATTTTTCAACCAAATGCGTTGATCCTTATTTTTTATTTTTTTGGACTGCTAAGGCAATATATGTATGCAACACAATCATCCGCATCGCTCATGGTAAGTCTGTTCACCGCAACAACGTAAAGCAAACCAAAATTTGACGTCAATCGATTGGAGCGTGTAAGGGCAAACGGGAAATACACATACACGAAATTCCCCTTCAATCGGTTGACCGTCTAAGGGCCGCTTAAGACTGTTATCGCTGTCAATCCAAAGTTCTATCGCTGTCAACTCAAAGTTCTCATTCTGGCTCACTTTTCTCGTCCATTCCTAACGGTCATCAGCATTCAAATTTATAGTTCTCGTTCATCCATTTCAATTACTGTTCAAAACTTTTTTTCCCCCGAACTTCTCAATCAAATAGCAAAGATGTGTTCACAATTACTTCCAAGTATGCCACATATTAATGAAAAGTCATTAAAATTTGGGCACCCATGCCAAAGCATCTCAATTAGAATTTGTTTCCACTTAAGCCAGAGAAGCGAATTCAAGTATTCTTTAACTAAATAAAACTGAATTTAATGGCTTGCAGGCGAGTTTGAAAATACAAAGAAAACATACCTTTCCATTACTTCAGCCTGAATGAGGTTTAAAAGACAGAACTGGGTTCAGATTCGGGTCACTCTTATGGCAAAATGCGGAGTTGCACAGGATGCCGCTGACAAAGCGCCTCCCATAAAACAATCAACAAAGTTAAAATATGTTAGAGCGCAGTTGACAATATAATTATAAACATAAATAAATGCGAGCACAAAAAAAATATGCTAAAAGGAAATGAGCAACAAAATTACAACAAAAAAATAAAAGAATGCTGGTAACTTCGATGGTTTACACAGACTCTTTGCTGGCGCTACAATCACAAGCGTATGGAATGCGCCTAATAATACATAATATAATAATAGACACCATTCCAAATTCATATAAAAAAACTATCAATAATTTGAACTCCATTTCATGCCTCTAAAATTCCATAAATGATAAAATTTGTAAAACTGGGGACTCACTTTGTCCGGTTTAGCTTCTAAATCAATCTCTTCTTGCCCCATGGCATATTAATAAAAGGGTACACAACAGGGAAGGCGTGTAGGGCATAGCAATACAGTGCGATCATAACACGCCGCTAACATTTTTACATTTCAGTGCAGATGCAGTCAAGCTCGACGAGGATTTCCCCAAATTAAGCAGAGAAAAACAACAACAAAAAGAACGAAACGAATCGAATGGAATCGGAGCGAATTATGCACAAAAGTTGCAGTGAAGCAAAAAGTGTAGTGCACCTTTTGTACGGAACGAGAGTAGTAGGGCCAGCAGAATAATGCAACCAGTTGGCGAGCATATGGCATTATGTCTGTCGATGAAAGCTGTATAGACACAATGGCGCACTTTCTACTCGCAGCCATGCAAACACATGCAAATTGCAGCACATCATGCAGTCGCGTACGCCTGGCTTGAGCGAATTCATTAAAGTGTCCATTGAACTTTGCTAACACACGATGAAGTCTAATAAGAGGGGAAGAAGTAGCGAGGGAAAACTAAAAAGAGCAAACACACCCACACGCACACACCCACACTCAGCACACAATTGGTATTGACTGCTAATAGACCAAGGCGACAAATCGACACACACATCACAGTTCAGTATCTCCGCTGGCAATTGGTGTACGCGCAGAATACCTACAACAACTGTAATTACCAAAATCAGTATTGCTGTTGGCTTCGTCTACTCGAAATCTATCCATTAAAGCCAAAAGAGTATCGTAACAATATAGGAAAGTTACACAGAACCAAGCTTAGCTAGAAAGGCGCAGCAGGAAGACACGTCTTAGAGCTGCTTATCTGTCCGACTTCCGAGTCATTTTGTGCACCTGCCTCTGCACTGTGAAATCAACCAAAAATCAATTTCTAATTATACGATCTGGTCACAAGCGATCAAATGTTCACATTTTAAATTATTTGTGATTATTTCTTTTTTTTTAACATTTAAATCTTATCAGAAACGAATTACTCACACCACTTTACAGTCGTTCTTCTTCTTCTTTCGATACACGCGCAGGCATAGCAAAGAAGCATCCCAGCCGTAAATTTAGACATAAGTGTCTCTGTGAATACTTTTTTCAGCTCTCTAATATCCTACAAATTTTTCTCCTGTATAAATTAATTCATATATATATATATATATATATATATATATATATATATATATATATATATATATGTATATATATATATATATATATATATATATATATATATATATATATATATATATATATATATATATATATATATGCATATATATTATGAATATTAGTTATATATAATATAAATTAAGAGCATATTTTCAAAAATTAGCTTGATTAGTGATGCTAGTAAAAGTTAAGGAGTACCTTTATTTAAGTAAAATTTCTTAGGTAACTTAAAATACATTTCTGCTTGGCCCTTTGCTTCCCCGCGCAACCATAGGAATTAATTATTACGTCTAATTACTGCATCTTATTATACCTATATGTATATTATGTATATTAATTATATATTATGTATAAAAGAAGCACATTTACAAAAACTTTCCAAATAAGTCAGACTTCTTAAATAAGATGAGCACCTTTATTTCAGTAAAAAAGGCTTGGATTACTTATAATACATCTTCTAAAACTTTTGTATAATATGTGTTTTGTTTGTAAAGTGGTGCATTGAATAAATTATTTAATTTGATATTGAACTAAAATATGTACATATATAATAGCACTTGCAGTATATAACTAAATCTCAGCAAACTCATAATCAAATTGTTCTTGAAGTAATATTTAAATAATCGCACTTTTGGTTCTTGGGCAAAAATTGATGACTTCCATCATTTCACCCTTTTTACTTTATTTTTAGCGTTTTTGATTACTCAGCTGTCTTAGCTTGTCAGCTTGCCGACATGTCTGTCGTAATTATTTGATAACATTCCCAACAAGTCAACTGCGGAAGTCCTGCTACATACGACACTGGTGCTGGCACGATGCAAAACCCACACCGAAGTTATCACTGCGTTCCTTCTAAAGCAAACATTCGACGTGTCAACGTCAGAGTTGACATGCCGCGCATTTGGACAAGTATGAGAATGTGGATGCTACATTTCGGCGCTCAGAGTGACTGACAACTTGGTGATACTCGACAATTTCCTGCTGGGGTGAAGCATTTGAAACAACACATACAAAGTGCCTGGTGTGGGTACGTAAAAATAAGACTTGTCGTGTTCCCAGAGGTCAAAAGAAATATTTGCCATATTTTTTCATTTTAAAGCCCTCTTAAAATACACAATACAATTTACAACAGAATATAGTAAATATATTGGGATAGACTTGCAAGTTTAAGAGCCAGGTAGTGAGGACTTTTCAACAGTCTTTGAACAATATATTTTCATTCGAATAAACTAGGATAATTCGCGATATTTTTTGGAATAAGCAGCTCAAACACACAAACTTACTATACCCTTTTCCCTTTTTAAGGGTAAATGGTATAATAACCATTCTTCAAATCAATTCTCTTCTATAATCTACATTTCAAAGTAAAATAATTGTATTAAAAATTAATTCTTTAAAAGGCCAGATTGGCTCCGATTTATGAAAAATATAATCTGATTTATATACTCGTACATAATATAATATAAGAAAAAAAAATTTTAATATTTTTATTACACTTTTTGTACTCAACATTCGCTTCGAAGCAAATCAGTTGCGAATTGAAATATTCAATATTTAATTCAATTGCTTTGAATCATGCCACTTCATCACTTTGACATTGAGTCGCCTGTAAAAATAGAAATTTATGGCTTACTTCTTTATTGATTCGATTCTTCTTTCAATTCGCATGACTACGTGACAGTTTCGCAATCGAAAGAAACCAATATAAAGGCACCATATTATTAGCCCAACTCAAGTTTCACTTTCTGCTGATCAAGGTCACAACTCACTTAGGAGGATAACAGGGTATCAATTAGTTTATCTCCAAGGAAATACAAACTAACGTTGTTGTTAATAATGTGTAATAAAATTTGTAATAAAAGCAGTAATTTTGGTGGTCTCTTCTGCCTCTGGGCATATGCTGCATGCTGCACACACCAATCCCAGCCGCTTATCACGTTTCCTTTTTCTGTCCTTTCATTTCTCTTTTCCAAACTGGGTACTAAGCCCATACTGTTGGCCTACTTAGCTAGTGAGGATTGTGGTCGGAATTAAATTTGATTGTCCTGGTAGTAAAAAAGGCCAACTAAGGGCCTATTTCATGAATTTGTAATTATACTCAATTTGCAACTTTGCATTTAATTATATATATTTTTTATATTTATTTATTTATATTTATTTACTTGTATTTATTTATATTTATTGACTTGAAAAAAAGTTATGTTTATTTAGTTTTAATTATTTATTTTTTTATATATTTAAATTTATCTTTTTATTTATATTTATTTAATTATATTTGTTTATTTATTTTTTATATTTTTTACTTTTATTTATTCGTTTATACGTATTTATTTCTATTTATTTATTTTTATATTTATTAATTTTTTTATATTTATTAATATATTTTTTATACGAGTATATTTATTTATATTTATTCATATTTATTTTATTATTTTATATTTGAATTTATATTTATTTATATATTTATTTTATTTATATTTAATTATTTAAATTTATTTATAAATTTATATTTAAATAATTAATTAATTTATATTTAACTTTTTATTTTGCTTCATTTATTTATATTTATTAATCTTTTAAATATTTACTTATTTACATTTTTTTATTCAAATTCATTTAATTACATATATTTATCTATTTATTATTTATTTATTTATTTATTTGTATTTTATATTTAATTATATATTTTTATTTTTTTTAAATTTACTTGAAATTTTTATTTATTTTATATTTATATATTTATGTTTATTTTTATTAATTTATTTATATTTAAATATGTATTTCTTTTATATCTTGTATTTATTTTTTTAAATTTATTTATTTTTTATTTGTATTTGTATTAATTTATATTTATATTATATTTTAATTATTTATATTTTTTTCTTTTTCTTTATTTATTTATATTTATTTATATTTTTAATGTATATTTATCTATATTTTTTTATTCATATTTATTTATTTATTTATTTATTATTATTTATTTATATATATTTATTTTTAATATTTATTTATATATTTTTTGTATTTATTTGTTTATTTATATATATTTATTTATATAATTTTATATATGAAAAGTGGATTTTGTTTGAATTCAAATAAATTATTACACACTTGCGTTGCCCCCAATAAAAGTTAAATATGCTTTCTCGGCATATTTCAGTAATTACGCCATTTAGTTATAGTTTACACAAACGCCTCCAAAACCCCGAGGAGATTTAATTGCAAAGTCACTTAGCAAAGCTGCAAACTGTTAAGTGCGAACTGATTGTTTGGTAAATGAGGGCCTCGTTCTGCGGACGACAGACAAGCGAACGCAGCTGAAAACCAAACAAGCTTCTACCAGACCTCGAAGGAAGACGCGTGCAGAGCGATAACGTAACGAATTGGTGGTCAAGCGATGGCGTGCGTAACAAGCATTCCACGCACTTACTGACTCGTATGCGAGCGTGTCTGGGGAAGTGATGCACGAGATGCAGACCACGTTCGCATGGATTTGGCTGGGGACGCCAACAAGAAACCCGCTGGAGCAGTGGAACCGATTTTAAAGAAAGCAAAACAAAAATTCAGACGCCTTTGCTTTTTGTTAGTGGGTCGTTGTTGTTTCATATTCAAGCACAGAATGAGCTACAGTGGCGGTTTAGTTGCTGAATCAATTTCCATTCTTCGGTTTAGAATGTTGGCATGCCATCTACTTTGGGTTTTAAGCTGTGCTCCTTACCAACATCATGTGAAACTGGCAGAAGAGGCTAAATCCATTTAGAATATGATGGTGGTTAAAAATATATAATTAGGTATATACCTGGAACGCCTACTTTTGGATATAATTCAACACATAGTGCGTCTGTCAGTATTGGCAGATATTGGCGAAGCAGATTTCAGACAAAGTAGGACTAAGTAAACAGGACTTTTTAAACATAGGTATTGCTAGTGCAGGCATCTATTGGCAATTCAACTGTCAACTACTCCACGTATTTGCCTGATTTGGCAACGTTCCACTTTTCCCTTTACGGAAAAAAGAAAGCGTTTAGTGGACGTAGAAACCATTCAAAAGGCTTGTACCGACATTCTGGAGGACACCCCAGCCGACGAACTAAATCACTCATTCGACATGCAAGTATAAATAAAACAAAATATAAAATTGCACTTCTTGGTAATAGAAATCTCATCCATACTCGTAAATCAATTGAAAAAATAAACTATTCTCACAATTTCTGTGGCATTCTGATTTAGCCTTCGCAAATAAATATTTGTAGGACGTTCGCTTCGTACAATCTTGTCTCAAACTCTTTCCTACCTTCTTAAAGGTGAGTATTTGAAATCAATATTTCAAAGTCGGGTTTGTATCTATGTATAAAATAGGGATTTCATAAAGTGCCGCTAATCTAAAGACAAATTACCTGCATCCATCTATTTCGCTTCTGTCTCCAGTAGCGGATTTGTCTCTGTACTAAGTAGGCTCCAGAGAAGAGCAGCATGGAAGATTTCTCCTATGTCGACCTGTATATCAAATAAAAATTAGCCACTTCGATTCGCCAACGTCAACTCAGTCAATGCCTCATAATTTATACATTTGTGGTATTCCATAACGAAGTCGCTATTTTAACGAGTTCGCTAGTACAATTTAGGTCTGATTATGCATGCTATATATTACAGGGGTAGAGTGACAGAGAGCAGAAACGGCAACAGAAACAGAATTCAAAGAGATTTGTATTATTTCTGGAGTTAATTCTCCTTCTGCTAGTATTGCTCTTGCAGCACCATAAAACAGAAAGAGACGCAGAGATGGGAACAGAACCGGAGAATTATACCACATAAAAATATATAAAATTGATGCGTTCGTTTGTAGCGCGGACGATAGAGAATGTTGTTGGCAATTTATTAAGAATTATATAAATATGAAAAAATTACAACACGGACATGGAAAAAGAATTGCAGATGTATACTGAAAAGGAATCTTATATAACGTTTTGTTAGGCTTTGAGAACAAAATAGACGTTTTAACCAACCATTTAATTTCCTAACTTAAAAAAACAACTTGTTCTGTTGCCGTTTCTGTTCTGTATCACTCTGCACCTATAGTAGAACATGAACAGCAATGGTGGTTCAATTCACCAACACGCTGAAAAGAAAGACATTGCTTTCCAATTGAAAAAAGGATGAAAGAAAGTCATAAATCCTACCAAGAAAAAGTTCCCTCCCTGAGTTGTTTCTGCTGGTCGCTGAGCAAAATATGTGATTATTTATAGCTCAGACACTCAGCTAAGTTTTCTGCTATTCCGGCAAGTTCTATTGCATTGTCTACAAACTCTACGTTTTATACATGTTTTCTACACTCAAATCTACATAGTTCAGACAAGTAAGCCCAACGCGTTGCTCTCTACAAATCTGCTATTAATTATACTCTCAAGGCACACATCAAATCGCTGCGGGCCCAGCGCCTTCGGTGCTCATAAATGCGCCACTGCCAAGCATACTCATCTCCAAAGAAATACCACGAATGCCGCTTTGCGATTACTCCCATTGCAGACTTACAGTATTTACTTTCAATAATATTTTTCACAAACTTATCTCATTTGTTTCTAGAGCTTATCTGTAATTTATAAATATAAATGTTAAACATAAGCAAAAAATGTATATGCAAATTGAACAAGTTTTAGAAGCATCCCAGTCGGAAATATAGGGTACAGTACCTAATTAATCGTAACAACATCTTGGGTCTCTCCAGTCAACTGCAATCAAAGGGAGAATTAATGAGAAACCACTGAATAACTCAATTCAGCTTTGCATTATATTGTCACGTTTATTAGTTTTGCGAATAGTGCGAGCACTGAGTGCAACAAAATGTTTAACAAAATTCGCTTTCACTTCTATAATACTGTGAACGCTTCTGCAATCAAGTCACAACTGCAATCTCGCTCATCACAACGTATCCCCTTCTTGTTTACTTCAGCTGCTTTTGATGGAGGGCAAAAAAAATGCCAAACCAAAAATAATTCCCGCACTGAATGTGGTTTTTTGCCAACAAAAATTCAAGCACTCTGCTTCAAATACAGCTTGTCATAAAGTCAGTGGGTGTGTCCAGTTATATGTCCTTCATTGTGCACTGCTTTTGTTTCACATACAATTTGATCACTACGTCTCTGAGGAAGAGTTAAATTACTCTTGTGTCAGCTAGAACCATACTCGTACATATAAACTTAATTATAGTACTCGTAGTTGATTCCTCACAGCATAATTAATTACGTGTTTGAGGCTTTGGGATACTTAGTACCATGCCTTCCAATGATTAGGATACCTTGATCTAGGTGGGAAACAAATCACAGACCACCAGCTCTGCAAAACAGACTCAACCTTTGCTGGCTTAACATTAGGCCACAAATAAATATAATTTCTCATTTAGTCAGCATATTCGCTGATGAAATTCTCAGCATTTGTGAATTTTCCGACTGGGATGAATTGAGAGTATCAATACCAGTCACACGCACACGCACAAATTCAAAGCCTAAGGAGGCTGCTCTGAATTTGCAAGCATTTTCGCAACGGCAAACTTGGCAAATATTGAATTGGTAGCGTCGAACAGGAACGACGTCATTGAAGGCGTCAAAATGGGCAAAAGCTATCCACCCAAATCACACGCACAGCGACTCAGGCGAGCAGGCACGATATGTGCGTTCACAGTTCCATTCATCCCCACAACCCCCGCCGGCACACAGCAGCACGACACACTTCATGACGTCGCACCATACCGCCTCGAAAAGTTCGCCAGCGCTTTATCCATGCCTGCCGAATTGGCCGGCAGTGAAGCGCGTTTGGTGGAACATGCTCGTATCTTGCAGATACTCACTCGCTCGCAAGTACACCGAACACGGCAGCACGACAGCGAAAAGCCGCCGCACTCCAGACTGAAAATTCAGTTTGTGTGAAACCGTCGAGACGCAACGTCGTGACTTGAAATCGAGCGCATAGCATAGAACGAGCAGTACCGCGCATTTGCCGCCGTGTTACAGGATTGTGCTTCCATTACAGTGGGAATTCAGTGAATTCGTAGTATCTGCAGGATACTATTTTTCAATTGTTGACTCAAATATTAATGACAATTATTAACCAGCCGCAACATGGTTGAGGAGGTACCAGCTCGCGGCAGCATTTTGGGCAGTAAGTAGTGAGAGATTGCCTGACGCAACTTTGCCCTGCAGCATGCAATTCTGTGCAACAGTGCACATTTCCATGGGGTTGGTTGGCAAGGGCAACAAGTGTCGAGTGCGTGTTAAAAACATTCTCTAAATTACCTGCGAGCCATGGCTTAGCATATGGTCCCACTAGAATAGCTCCAATTTGTTGGCAAATCCTTAGCGGTTGCGTGGGTGTGACCTTAGCTACTGATAGAAGGTCACACACTCCTGCCGAGTTATCCTGTGCCGTTCTTTGCAGTGAGTGTGAAAGTAAGCGTACCGACCTGTGCCAAATGCACACAGTGACACAAATACACAGGTACACAATCGGACATGGCATGGCATAGCGTAGATATGTACACTTTGAATTTCTGGACGCGTTTGCCAAAATTATTTGGAACACAAGGTCATTTAAAAGTCGCGCCAAAATAATACAAAAATCACCACAATTGCATCAAACGAAGTGCAAGCGAATTTTACACCAGAAATTTACAAAATTATTTACTACTTTAAATAACGTTAATTTTATTTAAACAAATTAACCAAAAAACATATTTTATCAGTCCCTCACACAGTCCCTCACACAGTCCCACAAAACGGGGCTTGCGGGGGTGTGCGTGAAAATGTATTTGTGCTTTTATTCAGCAGCTGTATCGACGCGTACCGAGCAACGTAGCTGTATTGCGTGAGTGTGTTTATATCCTTCAGCAGCTTTACCGGCTGCCCACATCTTTTTGGAAGGCACTCGTACCCATTTACGGGTTCTCCTCAGTTTTCCCTTTGGGGGATGGCGGCTGGGGAGGAAAGCGGGCATGAATTGTTTCTTTAAATGTCGTTCGTGCTTCGATAATTCTTATACAAATTTATTTAGAGGAATATCTTGTCTGTCAGGAGCGGATTTATCTCTTGGGTAACCTCTTGGCTAACTCTTGGTTGCCTCTAGGCTAACTGTTGGCTACCTCTAAGGTATCTCTTGGCAACCTCTTGGGTATCTCTTGGCTACCACTTAGGTATCTCTTGGCTACCACTTAGGTAACTCTTAGCTACCTCCTGGCTATCTCTTGGTTACCTCTTGGGTACCTCCTGCCTATCCCTTAGCTATATTCTGGCTATATTCTGGCTGCCTCTTGGCTACCCCTTGAGTACCTCTTGGCTACATCTTGGCTACCTCTGAGCTACCTCTTAGGTACCTCTTAGCTATCTCTCAGCTAGCTATTGGCTACTCTACGCTACCTCTTAGGTAGGTTTTCGATACCTCCTGGCTACCTCTTGGCTACCTCCTGACTACCTCTTATGTACCTCCTGGCTTTCTCTTAGCTACCTCTTAAGTACCTCTTAGCTACCCCTCGGCTACCTCTGGACTACCTCTTGGCTACCTCTACAACAGACGCGAGCAGTATTATAAGTGCTAAATTATGGTCTGTACGTATTTCAAGGGAACTAGTTCAATCTGTTTACTGATAGCAGCAAATTATTTATGCTCCAATTTGTATCAGTGGGACACAATATCACTACAATAAAATGGGCTTAGGAGCTTGGAATTTAAAGAAGACGGATGACTTGAATCCACTATCTGGTCTACAGCAAACAATTTTCAAAAATTGTTATTTTATTGTTTATACAAATTGTTTCTCTTATTCATCAAATTGTAAATATTATTTCAAAATTGTTGTGAAACATTTCTTTGTTTTTGATTGATTTTTTGACGAATTCCTAAAATTTTGATTCCAAATAATCCCTTTTGGTTTAAGAAGTTGTATAGCAAAAACTTAAATCAAGCTTCATATTAAAACAGATCATTTATTTTATTTAATTAATTACATAAAATATGCCCCTAAATGTGAAATTTATTACATACGAGTATATGACAAATGCACTTCAAGTGATCTTCAGGTGACTTTCATTTGTCAAACAATCCCGTTCATATAACAGACCCTTCATTTAACATTCCATTCACCTGTAAAAGGGGCCCACCATTTAACATTTACATCTGCTGCAAATAACATCCTCAATTTAATATTCCAATCTCCTGTAAAAGGGGCCGCCAACTAACATTTTTTTCTTGGTCTCTCTTACTCTTAATGCAACTATATTCCATATACTGTGTGGAATGTGGAATATTTCATTAGCTTAGTCGGTACTCCTACATGTATCTTTTCCTAGTCCTTCATATATGTATCTTTGGCATAAAGGTGTAAAGCACATATCAGAAGTTGGATTAAGTGTAAAGTTAACTGGAATAGAAAGCAGTCAGAAAACAAAACCTAAACAAAGATGCATCTTTCATGTTAAAATTAATGGAAGATGAATTTGTTTCAGTTGGAAATCGTATCCCTAATTATATATAAACTATCTATTATGTATATTATTATACAAACTAGATTGATCATAATTATTTCATTTGTTAAACGGGCCCTTAATATATATATTTTTTTCACAAAGTCGGAGTCATTTGTCGCTTAATTCATTTCATAAATCAAAGTAAGAATTTTAATATACTGTACATAATGTAGGGTACCTCATTGTCGTTGTTATACGTAGAAAACTTAAAAATGGGAATTATGTAAATTGTTTGTTAAATATATATAAAACATTCAGAAAATTTTTATTGTGTAGAAAACTTTCACATGCAGCATATTTGTTATATGTAGAAAAGGGGCAAAATGCAGAATATTTAGAAAACGTAGAAAATGTAAAAAAATATTTTTTCAATATATTTTATGCAAAATTATTAGAAAATAAATGTAAATAATATTTTTCATCAAATTTCGAAAAATTAGAATGCATTTGGTTAGAGGGAGAAAAGGGAGAAAATGCAAACATTTATAAAACGTAGAAAATGTAAAAATTGTTTTAAATACATTTTATGCAAATTTCTTAGAAAAGGAATATACGAGTATATAATATTCTTCATCAAATTTAGAAAAGGAAAATATATTTTGTTAAATGTAGAAAATAGAGAAAATTCTGAATATGTATAGAATATTGAATATATGTAAAAAATGTAAGTATGTAGGAAATAATAATAATATAGTATGTAGAAAAATTTGTGATGTAGAAAATTAGTTATAAGTAGAAAAGTAAGTATATTCAGAATATAATCTAGAAGACGAAGAATTTGTGTAAATCTCATAAAGAGTGTAGAATATGTAAAAATTGTGGAACATGGAGATAAAACAACAAAACGTAAAAATGAAGAATATGTATATAAAAAATTAGGCGTATATTGTTAATTTACTATATAAAAAAAATATATATGAAATATGGCAGATACATAAACTTCGGAAGTATAGAAAATATATATAATAAGTGCAACAGACAATTTTTTATATTAGTAGCAAATGTAGAGTATGTTTAAAATATGTGGAATATGTACACAATTTTAAATGTAAAACATGTGCAGTATGTAGAATAGGTAAAATATGTAGAGTCTATAAAATATTCAATTACACTAATAGCATTCACCGTTTATTCATGTTTTATTGTGAATTTTAACAAACAATTTGGTTACAATTTATTTATCATAGTTATGAGCCTAATATAGTAAAATTACCTGTAGGAGTAATTAATCTTAACTAATTGTGTGTAGAGTAGCTCAAGGCCGTTGCTTTCAACTGCTCGAATAACCAACGAAAAATTATTATTATTTGTTTATGTTTAACTGCGAGCAAGTTTAGCACACTTTTCCCTGTGGTTTCTATTTGCGAATTTTGCCTGCTTTTTACTCTCCTGCTCCGTGCGCGTTTCACGCAAATTGTGTTCCGATATTTAGTTAGAAATTCATTTAAGAATATTTCTGATTGCTGTTGGTTTTTTTGGCATTTGGAAAAACAAACATTCATAAAACGAATTAAGTACCTATAATAATGTGAGCATGTGCTGAAAATGCGTCTATCCAACTTAACAACAAAGAATCTATTCTATAAAAATTATTTTATTTTATTTCACGTATTTATTTTTAGTTAAACATTTATCTTTTCTGGCCGCTCGATCGGCGCGTGATTAGTTGATCGATAACTTTTGATTGATCAATGATTAGTAGAGTAGATTTGCTAAGGAAATGGTGTATTATTGGCAATATTCTCATGTGAGATTAATTATTCGCTCCACAATGGAATCTAAACTGCCTTTAAAATTGAATTTAAAATTGTCTCAAGTATTGCTTTCTAAGGAACCACCGTCTAATCCGAGTATTGAGAGTTAGATTAAATTGTCAGGAGGGCAATTTCGTAACAATATGTATAAAATGTGGAAAATGTAGAATGTGTAAAAAACTGTTGAAGTAGTAATAATTATAGAATATATGGAAATATGCAGAACATATTGTACATGTAGAAAATAACATACTCGTATATAATATGTAGAATTGGTGGAATGTGTAGAAAATGTGAGAATGTGTTCATATGTACGTAATATAGGTGAAACAAACATTTGTTCATGTTTTTCAAAAAGGTGACAACAGTGCTAAAAAATATTCCATCATAGTTTATATGACAAATTTGGTATTCTATGCAGAACCCATCAATAGTCCTGGTAGCTTCTTCAGATCTTAAATTTCTAACTTAAGCGGCTGATTTTGCTCATAACCAATGATAAACAAACCTATACAGATTGCCAACTAATGATAAACAAAGCTTTTTCAACGTCAGAAAATTTGACGATCAAGTGTCGCTTCTCTGTGTTCTCTGCCAGAGATGAGCACTCTTTATTGTATATACTCGTTGATTTTATGTCAATGAGAACATGCAAAAATTGGAGCGTTACGGAAGGATCTCAAGAAAGAGTTGTGGAACAGTTTTGCACGCTAATTTCATCTATAGTAGACCCTGAGTAGCACTCATTATGCTGAAGGTTGTCCTACTCCTATATTTTACAAATTTTAAAGGTCCGAGTCTACTTGTATGTTGGGCTCGCCAACGTTCTTGTCTATTTCCTTGGTTTAAGTACTATTTCGGTTGCTGCCTGTGTAGGCAGCGCTGTTAATATGCTGCAGGAAACTTCAGTCATCAAATTAACTGAATTGCTTTATCCAAAACTACCCAAGTTTAGATGGGCTGTTGGTCATACAGATGAAGTTTCGAAATCCAAACAAAAAATCGCAGAAATTGTCTGATATTACTAAAAAAGAGCACTAAAAAAAATAAAGGAATGCACGGAAAATAAGAGAGGTGCCCACGGAAAAAAAGAGGGAAAATTTCCTCACATAACTTCTGAAACATCCTTATACTCGTATATACTTGTAGAGAGTATAGAGCTCATATTCTGCACTTGCTCAGTACGGAAAAACGAAAACTTCATTGGAAATCGGGAAATAATTGATTTTATGTTGTATGCAATTCAGTCTGAGATCAATTCTCAAAACTCCAACATTGCACTACAAGCAAAGCAAAGACACGTCCTCTTGGAATGTGGAAACTTCGATTTCTACCATCTAGTTTAATCTGTCTGAGGTGAACTCTAGCTGCCTCTTCAAATTAATTCGAAGAACTAACGCCAACGATTCAAAGAATACAGAATAAAACCGAAATCTGGAGGTATTATCAGTGCCTTGTAGGGCTCAGTCCACCCCTCTCTAGGCTGCCAGTTGAACCCAACTCGCACTAATAGGGCACAATGTCGCACAATCCCACGAAATGGCACAAAATCCACTGTCCCTGAATTTATTTTATAAACTCACATTACCTTCACCATCACCTTCCATCAATGCCACAAAATCCTCTAAAAAAAGAAGTGTTATTTCACTTGGATATCTGCCAATTAATCTGTTGACATATCAGTGCCTTTCTCGTGCCCAATTAAATGGCGTGTGCCCTGAAATAGACTTGAAATTCGCAACATCCCCATCTGCCCCGTTATCCTTTTCACCTGACCTCATTTAATCGCTTTCCTTTCAATTAACAGATTGCCTACCAGCACGTTATGTGCTGGCCATACTCGGCTCGATTGGCATGGCCATCATCTACGGACTGAAGGTGAATCTCAGCGTGGCCATGGTTGCTATGCTGAACCACACCGCCATCGGCCATGGCAGTCATGGGGCACACGATGCGGCTCTGCTACCACTCGATAATCTAACAACAGTCGTGGCTACTGTGCAGCAGGAAGAAGTTTGCCAAAGCCCAGGAGGCACCGGCTCCAACGGCACTGTTGTCATTGAGGTGAGTGTCAAACTTGGGAATATTCCATAGTCCGATTTTTCTGATATAACTAAATTTTAATTGAAATTTTTGTTTTCTAATATTATTCTAATATTTTATTATTAAATTCGTTTGCTCAGAACGGACCCTTCACTTGGAGCGAACCTCTGCAAGGCACTCTGCTCAGCTGCTACTTCTGGGGTTATTTAGTCTCACAGATTCCTAGCGCACGGATCGCCGAAAACTTCTCGGCTAAATGGGTAATGCTCTTTTCGGTTGGCATCAATGTGATCTGCACCCTGCTGACACCGCTGATGACGAAAGTCCACTACATTGGCCTGATTGTTATGCGCGTGCTGGAGGGTATCGGTGGTGGAGCCACGTTCCCGGCGATGCACTGCATGATAGCGTCGTGGGCACCTCCCGATGAGCGTTCCGTTATGTCCACCATTATCTATGTGGGCACATCGTTCGGTACGGCCATGTCGATCCTAATGGCGGGCGTGCTCTCTGGCAACTTCGGTTGGGAGTCGGTATTCTATGTTATGGGTGGATTGAGTTGCCTCTGGATGATACTATGGACCATACTCGTCCAGGATAATCCCAACAAGCAACGTTTTATTAGTCCTGAGGAACGTGAAATGATCACATCACAGCTAGGCACTTCCCAGGCGGATGGTGTGGCAGAACCGGCCGAGCGTCCCCCAGTGCCATGGAAGAAAGTGTTGACTTCGGTGCCATTTTGGGCCATTTTAATTGCTCACTGCTGCAGCAATTGGGGCTGGTACATGTTCCTCATCGAGATACCGTTCTACATGAAGCAAGTGTTGCAGTTCAATGTGGCCAGCAATGCCGTGGCCAGCGCTATACCCTACTTCCCTATGTTGATATTCAGTATTATATTGGGCAAAACTCTGGACACTCTGAAGTCGAAACGTGAGTAGTATCCTCGCTGCTGCTCGAATATTTTATGTAATTGAAACTAAATTGAAAATGTTTTTAGAGAAAATTACCACCACCGTAGCTCGGAAGACCGCCACCAGCTTTGCTACCGTCATACCGGGCATCTGTTTGTTGAGTCTGTGCTACATTGGCTGCAAGCACACCGCCGCCGTTACTCTTATGTCCATCGGCATCATCGGCATGGGTGGCATGTTCTCTGGCTTCCTCTCAAATCACATTGACATAGCACCAAATTATGCCGGCACCCTGGTGGCTTTAACCAACACTGTAGCTACGTTGCCCGGCATTATTGTGCCCATCTTTGTCGGCTTCATCACCAAGGGAAATGTAAGATGCTTATCAAATGTTTTAGGAGTTATCCATTTCATTCTTGCATTCTCTCTCTCACTCTCTCTCTGACTCTCATTTTTCTCCCTTCAATACATTAGCAAAATATTGGTGCTTGGCGCATCATATTCTTCGTCACCATCATTCTGTTCACCATTGAGTTCTGCGTCTTCACCATATTCGGCTCGGGTGAGGAGCAATCATGGAATAAGGCAGCCAAGAACGACACCGAGCGCGGCGAACAAGATGAATCCACTCCTCTGAAGCCCACCACCACTGCGGCCGCCACCAAAAATAATGGCACCTAAGCAGTTATCTCAACCGCCTCTTGGAAGACAGAGCCCCGCTACAATTAAGTTAACTTTAGTTTATATACATATTTAGTTTGTAATCTTGCTAAATTATTTTGTAATATTTTACTACCTCTGAATGGAACCAACCGACTTTATCCGCCGCCTTGTATGTCCAATTTTCCAGACCTTCGTTTGCCTATGATGCCCGCCAATAACTGTATCTGTATTTTGCTAAGATTTTTAGACGAGGTCACGTGAAGGAATGTTCTTCAAATATTTCGGAACTGTTGGAACTAAAACCAAATAAAAGTACTCATTATATGTACATATATGTGTATAACCCCTGGAACAAAGACGCTCACCGGAGTAGCTGGGAGCTTTAAAAATGTACAATTAATGTGAAATTTAATGTGTGTAAAGAAAACAATCAATAAAATTGGATTGAATAACTGGAACGAGGTTGGAAGACTTCATCAATGAGTAGGGTGGGCCAGAGCAACTATTTACAAGAAGGATATAAGTCATTTATACAAATTGCCTTCAACCGTGGTTAGAGTACCCGACAATGAGCAACGTTCCATTGATGATATGATTGGGGTCCCCTACTCCCGAGGAGATGAGAGAAATGCTCGCCTAACTACTGTTAACCACTTCATATCAGGTATTTTCTCTGTGTGTGTGAGAATTGGCCATACCATTCTTCATCCAAATATCATGCT
The DNA here is from genome assembly GCA_920105625.2 of Clusia tigrina. Classification (NCBI taxonomy): domain Eukaryota; kingdom Metazoa; phylum Arthropoda; class Insecta; order Diptera; family Clusiidae; genus Clusia; species Clusia tigrina. The sequence continues at coordinate 12,274,598 of OV050033.1, read as the reverse complement.
ACTTGTATCAATACGACAATACACTATGGTCCAGAAGTCGATTTTTTTGGCATAAAATCGTAGAGAAGAGATATTTGGCTTAACTTTCGCATGTTGGTAACTAATAGCTAGTTAATTTGAAAAAAATGATAAAATCGGAAATTGGGGGCGTGGCACTCCCTCCCCTCATATAGTGCACTATGGCCCAAACGACTTAAAATTCGCATGTTGTTAGCGAATAGCTAGCCAATGCAAAAAAATAAAAAAAATAAAAAATTGGGGGCGTGGCACATCTCCCCTGATTCAATTTTAAGTACAAAATAAGTTACAATTGAAAACAAGTATATGTATACATAATTTTATTGAAATAACACAAATGTGGCTTTATTTTAAGTAAATTCATCTGAAATAAAAAGAAAAATCATTAGATTAGTAAAGAACTTATATCCAATAATCAGAGACATTTACCAAATACATCACTCCGAATCATTAGACCAATATTCTGCATCTAAGACCAGCGGGTAATCTTCAACGTCTGATCTGCAAAAAGTCGAATATCTTTAAATGGGGCAAAAACGGGCAAAAGTAACATATATAACCGTGAAGGTCAGACTCTTACCTTTCACCTAACACAAAAGTTGAGGACAATGCAGGACAATACACATAACTTTTACTCCACGAAACAAAAACAAATCCAATTTTTCCTAAAAAAAAAAGTGGTTACACAAAACATTCAAATCTAAAATTATTCGACCTTAATCTACTTTTCTCTTTATTTAATTCACAAAAGCAAACCTTTATTATTGTTTTCCATTATTAAAAAACGAAGTTTTTATAATATTTTTTCTTTTCACTAGCTCTTTTTGTTTACAATTTTTAACACAGCTGCTCACATTAAAATTACCGATTCCAATATGCCAACTTTGACCGGTTATGGAAAGAACAGGGTTACCCCCTCAACATTTTTTTAGGGGAAATTTGAAAGAGTGGAATATACCCAACAATATGGCATACCCCTTCTTTCTAAACATTACGAAAATTTTTTGAATTTATGCCAAAAAAATCGACTTCTGGACCATAGTGCAATGGTGTAATCTCGGAGAGATGATATACAGATATACTGTCAAAATGTATATGGCAGAGTATTGTTTATATGGAAAAAATCTGCGTTTGTCTTCCAAAGATTCTGGAACAAATAGCCCACCGGTTACGGTATATACTCCTACAGTTACGGTTTAAACTCAAATGTTTACGGTATATAGTCCCTTGGTTACGGTATGTACTCGTATGTTTACGGTATACACTCGTATTGTTACGGTATCTACTCGTATTGTTACGGTATCTACTCGTATGGTTACGGTATATTCTTATATAGTTTACGGAATATAATCGTATGGCCAAAGATCTATGCTTTGATATAAAATTGAACCTGATCTTCGCTTCTAACCCCAATGGAATGCTGGCATAAATTGGTTTCAAAAGGATTCTTAAATGGATTGTGGATAAGGTGCTGATGCTAATAAACATTAATCTGATTATTTTTCTGGTTGATATACAATATACGCAGGTGAAACCTGTGTGATATTTTTATTGTTGTAGCCTTGTGACCTCCTTATTAGTGCTCCCCAAGGTGGATTTACTTACATGGTGGCTGCAAGGTGAATTTCGTGTCTCCGGAATTGTCAAACAATAGCAATGTGGAATCAAAATAAACGAAATTGAGAGGAATGGAGAAATGCATAATAGCTGCTTAAAGTGGCACACAATTCATATAAAATATATTTAATAGTTAAATAGTCTCCTAATTTCTTCATAAAGTTTAAACTTTACAAAAATAACAATTAAAAAACCCTTTTCACTCGAATCAAAACTCTATTTGCAATTGTTTGCGTATTTGTTTTGATCGCATTTTTCTATAATTTCAAATTTGACATCTACTGAGGGAAAGTTAGTTCAAAAAAATTTGTTCTTGCAGCCACCATGTAAGTAAATTCACCTTGGTGCTCCCTGTTCACCACCGTGTAGAATGCATCTACAATTGAAGGCGAATTTCCTTGATATTACTAACACAGTGTACAAACCCCCCTCAGCTTTACAATGGAATTAGCCCTTGGTATCAATAAAACAGCATGTTATGGAAATATTATTATTCTATTATTTATTAAGGATCAATTTTTCGTTCTAATTCAGGTGTTCTCATCTCCGGCATTCATTTTAAACCTATCAACGCACTTTAAAGCGTGCGAAAGCATACCATTAACAATCTTTTACAATTAAGCCATGTCATTGCATGATAATCTGTTACAATAACATACCAGCCACCCCGAAGGCAGAAAGTCATAAACAAGGACACTGAACAGCTGTGCCATCAAAACATTGCGGCCGGCTCATAGCGTGCGCCTCGCTTCGCCTAATTTTCCCAAGTACAGACACAAATTATTGATTATAGATATTTTACAACCAATAAATAATGTTAAAAACAAGAAATTTGCTGCTACTGCAACGCAGATGGAAGGGAAAGCAACGTTGGGTATATTCAAATTTCACTTCCCTTGATTTTATCATTGAGAAACATTATGAAACAAAAAATTTTACATTTTACTTCCAAATTCAGTCGGAGCTGCAGCGTAAGAAGAACACAACGGAACGCGCTTTAGACAATTTTGACGATTTTTATGGGTCCGTGTTTGGTATACGATGGCGGAACGTGCGTGCAGCACTGCTGAGCGAACACAAGTACATAGCTTTGGTGAACAACTTTGGAGACACAGAGAAGACATGCAGTCTGCTGGAAATGGACGGTATTATGAGATGACTTACCAAATATATTCAAATATTTATATATATTTGTTGTTCAGGTGCCATTAATGTTAAATCTCTGATACAATTGGCTAAGGAGCGTATTGAACAGAACGGTCCAGAAGCCACAAAAACTTCGGATTTCAGTGTAGGAAAAAAACTAGAGGGCATCATAAAACAGCAAGAGGAACGAGAGAAAATGTCTTTGTATCCAGAGAGTACGGATAACAATGAAGTGCATATACCAGAGCGTTTGCAATACCGTGATGAAGATACCGCTTCCGCAAATAAGACTATGAATAGTCGCAGTAAGCAGCATGACGATGAGTATTATGTAGATGGCCGAAAAAGTCTCGAACAAGCCATTGAGGAGGATACACATATAGACTTCAAGCGCTCTGTAGATCCAGAATTTGGCACAGGCGGTCTCTATGAATACGTGCCCGCCAATAAGATCAAAGGCATGGAAGACTTTGTGCCCGAATCGGATCATTATAAATACTATCAAACGACCACAGACTTCCCGTTAAATATAGAAATGGAGACGGAATATGTATTTCCCGAGAATTTATGTCTGTACACTTATGAGATGGGCAATTGCTCGGAATTTAAGCCGCCGAAGAGGTGTCTCACCGGTGAGTAAATGGAGGAAATCGATGAGGACAGTGCAAATCCACTTAACTGGTTGTGTTTTTGAGTGTTATGCTGACGTATGCGCCACTGGAATTTATTGTGCACAAACAAATAATCTTAAAACGAAAGGCCAGTCACGCGGTTTTGCACTGCCTCCATCCATATAGCATTATACGACAGCGAATAACTGTTGTTTACATCTTTTAGGCGTACTCTCCCACTTTCTTATGGATGGCGCCTCAGTACTGCCTCCACTCTTTCTGAATGTTAAGCACGGTGACCGCGTTTTAGACGCCTGTGCCGCTCCCGGCGGAAAATCTCTGCTCATGTTACAAACTTTGAATCCCGATCAGTTGGTTTGCAATGATCTCCAGGAATCGCGTGTAAAACGCATACGCAATGTCCTGCAAGATTACATATTCGACTACTCTGAACGATGGGAAGGCAAACACATTATTTTAAATCAGTCTGATGCGCGCAACCTTTCCGAATACGGGAGCTATGATAAGATTCTGGTGGATGTGCCCTGCACCACAGATCGTCATGCACTCATGGAGAATGATAACAATATTTTCAAGCCTACTCGCATAAAGGAGCGTCTGCGCATACCAGAACTACAGTCGGCCATCCTGACGAATTGTCTACGGCTGCTGAAACCCGGTGGCAGCCTTGTCTATGCCACCTGCTCCTTGTCACCCGTGCAGAATGATGGAGTTGTTCATATGGCACTGCAAAAAGCCTTCACGGAACATGGAATAACAGTGACCATAAAGGATTTAAGCGGACTTATCAAACTATTCACCGACATTTACCGATTCGAGAACCCGAAAGGTCTCAAATACGGTCAAATGGTGCTGCCGTATCTGCCCGCAAACTTCGGCCCCATGTATTTTAGCAAACTCACGCGCGATGAGCAATTTCAGTAAGAGCTTGTTTTTATTTATGTGTTAAAGAATGTTGAAATTAAAATTAAATTATAATAATTGGATATCACTTCAGACCTTCCTCTTCTTTTTCGACATGAGCGCAAGGGCGGGAGGTACTTTGAAAACAGTTCTGAAAGTGGGGGAAAGGTGTAAAAAGTTAAAATATATCAATTCATTATCAAAGTGCTCCAAACTTACTGGCATGTGGTACAAATAGGACTGAATTTGCAAAATACTAAAAATTGTAAAAAAATGTGTTTCAATATAAATATTTAATAAACAATTCTTGAAACATACTTGACAAGCACACAGAGCAGACATAACCGATATCCACCAACTCCCGATGGCAAAAGCAAGCAGCTCTGTAGTCGACTTTGGCTGGTGCCGGTAACACCAGGGTGGGACGAATATGCGGATCCGGCAAGAATACCCACAATAAATACTGCAACAGGCCATCCAGTTGCGTCAGACGCAAGTACTGGCCGTCGGTTATATCACAGCCCTGCTGGAGCAGGCCCAGATTTTTATCCAAGACACATGCATCAATAACAATACCCAGTTTCTGTGCGGAGAAAAAGACATTCATGTAGGTCATGTATTGGACAGCACATTCATTGCTGCCGGTGACGACGAGTATGCGGGCGTACATCTTAATGCCAGGCATAACATTGCGTTGCAACTAAAGTAAATACAATACACAAAATACTGGTGGTATCACACACAAAATGTTTTCTAATTACTCTGGATATGTAACACAATGCCATTGACATGCTGCCTGCCAAGAGGCTCTCACATGGCGCATTCAGTTTGGGTGCATTTGTGATGATGTGACTCAAACGCTGCTTTACAGTGCGCTCCACCGCGGTGAAACCTTCATACTGGCCATCCACTTGGCGTATATCCAGTTGTTTAACCGGCATGGGATACAAAAAGTCCCTAAAGATGTTTGTAAAAATTCACAATTTCTAATGGATCTTTCTACCACTTACGTAGCATGATGGTGACTCGACAATACAGCCAATTTATTTTGTGCCTTTTGCATAAGATGTGCATTGCTAAACGCTAAAATTGCTTCCAGGCATTTGGTAAGGTTTTGTGGATTTTGGCGAATATACCTTTGCGAGGGATTCGTGTCCAGTACAATGACAAGCAAGCTTATACAGTCGGGATCTAAAGTAGAAACGACTGAAAACAGAACGATAATCCCATAACTTTGTGTGTGATTTGATTCAGTATATACCCTCCTCTATCGGATTTTCCATATTTTCCTTTACAAAATACGAAAAATTGATGTCTGCCTCGGTAAAAAAAAACAAATGCAACAAATAAGTCAAATATTTAAAATTGTCTAATCTGTACAGGGTTGCCATATGTTGAGAAAACAAAATTATTTTGTAAATAGTGTTGCCTTTGTACACAAAAACGGAGTATACAAGCAAGCTCAACTGCAATCAAATACACGTGTGTAACATATGTATGTACCAGAGATCACAGAGATACGACATTTAAATGTCTCTCGTTTTGCGCACACTTACACATTCGCAAAACTGTAGTAGTGTGGTTGATATTCTTCATAACCAATGATAAACATACCCATACAAATTGCCAACTAATGATAAACAAAGCGTTTTTTTTTTAACATTTGACGTTTAAGTGTCGCTTCTCTGTATTATCTGGTATGTACATTTTTACTAATCCATACGCGGTGATTGTGCCAAAACTTTTACCGTTTCTAGGCCGCTTTACACAGTAGAATTTTTGTACCACCAATCAAGGCGTAGGTACAACATTTCAGCATGGTCAAGGCGATGGTTACAACTAACAGTACACTCCCCCACAAAAACTGTACTACAGTTAAACTATTTTTTTCGTTTTTTTGTAAATCTTATTGCAATTATCAGACGAATTAATTATATTGTTTAATGTCGTTCGTTTTCTGTTTTTATATAAAGATAATTGTGAAATTTTATAGACATGCTCACCATAAAACGAATACTCTTTTTACTCAATAGAAAAATAGGCACTATATGTCAATATAGAAACTCTGTATGCAGGTGAAGTGAAAAATCTGTTACAAATGAGCTGTCATGGCATGTCATTATCAGTAACTGCATCTTTCACTGGGCGTTTAGTTTACCAAAAATATTTACAATTCCATTAAAAACTTATAACATTTAATCAAATTTCCAGTGACACCACTTTCATTAAGGCACAATGCTCGTCCTCGTACTTGGTGACTTACATATACCACATCGATGCAGTAGCCTGCCAGCCAAGTTTAAAAAACTGCTTGTGCCCGGTCGTATTCATCACATTCTGTGTACTGGGAATCTCTGCACTAAAGAGTCGTTTGACTATCTGAAAACATTGGCGAACGATGTGCACATTGTACGCGGTGATTTCGACGAGAATCTCAGCTATCCAGAACAAAAGGTTGTGACAGTGGGACAGTTCCGCATCGGACTGTGTCACGGACATGCCGTGGTACCTCGCGGCGATCCAGAAGCCTTGGCACTAATACAAAGGCAGTTGGATGTAGATATACTTATATCGGGGCACACCTATAAGTTTGAGGCATATGAGCATGGGAACAAATTCTACATAAATCCCGGCTCGGCAACTGGCGCTTTCAATCCCTTGGATACGAACGTTATACCATCCTTTGTGCTGATGGACATACAAAGTTCAACGGTGGTTACTTACGTGTATCAGCTCATTGGCGATGAGGTCAAAGTGGAGCGTATTGAGTACAAGAAAATTTGAAATTAGTATAGCGGGAATATGAGTGAGGATACGGGGAGTGGCATATTTGCTATGCGCCCACATACACGCAGGTGTATTTATGAAACTTTTTGTTAGTAACTACTTAGCAGGAGTGTTTGCAATTGTGTATAAAGAAATTAATGCAATTAATTTTCATAAACATATTGTTTAGTTTTTAATTATTATTATTTTGATAATTTGAATCATTCCTATCTACCCAACCGCCCTCAAATGCCTTTTACGATTTGCTGTACATTTTTCAAAGATATCAAGAACTCTTTTCATTTTTTTTAATACCGTAATTTTTTTTAAAGACTAATATAATTGCATATATTTAAAAATACATAAATTATAAAAGAAATAAAGTTATTTAATATACAATATAATACATTTTCACTTTGCTGTGATCCACTAAAGTGTTGACTCCTTTAAGCACGGTGCATAGAATCGATGTTCACTAAAGCCGAAGCATAGACAAATTATTGTCAGGTGAAAACCCAAGGCAGAGCTGAAAATTCAGAAAGATGAGAAAACTAATTCTGTTCACTTGTTTCTTTTCGCTGAGTTAAATGTTTTTGTTGTAACAGGATAGTTAATAGGCACGATTTGTTTCTATTTGAACCAATCTTTGGCTGGCCTTTATATGGAAATTGTTTCCTTATGCCGCGATTATATTACGAACAAGTCAGTATGGGAGATGCTTATTGTTGCTTGACATATAAAACCTATAATGAACATTGTCGATGAAATGGAAATTTATTTCTGCATTCAGGAAAACGTTTCGCCTAGACATTATTAAGAGCAAAGGATCTTAAGGGTTACCAAAGCTACTAATTGAACCGAAGTCACATGCAAACTTTTTTAGAATACAAACTGAACATGTTCGCTCACAGAAAATTACTCCGAACATGCTCGCATACATACAAAATGACTTGGGGGGAAAACACACACCGGATATGTTCACTTACATACAATATGATACAATCCCGGCCGGCCCAAAGCTCGTTAACGTTATCGAAAACGATAGTAAACCTTCGTAAAAAACGTATAAATAACGATAGTTTACTATCGAAAATTCTTCGTAAAATACGATACTCGTAAATAGCGAATTTTTTACACCGAGCATGTTCGCTAGCATAATTATTGCACTTGGATCAGTTTTCGATCTGGACAACGCCGTGGTTTTACATTTATTCAGTGTTTTTATGATTCTTCTCCCATATACACGCTTGGAAAGAATTCTAAATATTTAGTACTAATACGAAAACTAGTTTAATGCCAACAGTTTGGATCCGTCGATTGTGTAGAGTTTGTTTTATAATTTCGGTGAATGGTCATCCTTGAATTAACCTGAACTTATATTAGATCTATATCGCAATGTTTTCTTGATCAAAGCAGCAGTAAAGCAATATTATTCACTCATATAGGGTAGAGAGAAAAGCCAATAATGATGACTCATATGCAGGACTGCTACGAAAATTTCGAAAATTGATTTTAACAGAATGTTAATAATTCCTGTTAAATTAATGTTAAAATCAAGAGCCTTGTGGTGTTATGTAAACTGTCGAGTACAAGTAATATAAAGTATGGGCTGTATGAAGAAAGTAATAGAATGTATGAAATGGATGGGCTGTATGAAAGCAGCGATGGGTTGTATGAAAGAAGCGGTGGGCTTCTATGAAAGAAGTAATAGGATGTATGAAAGAAGCGGTGGGTTGTATTAAAAAAGCGATGGGCTGTATGAAAAAGTGATGGGTTGTATGTAAGAGGTAATAGGCTGGTGAAAGAAATGAACGATTAGAGAACTAACCAGAAAATACCCATATACTCGTATATGCCCACATTTGCGCATATTTTAAAAAAATAATTATCATAATCACAAAATAAAGAAATAACAGAAATGAAGTTGCAGCTTCTGAATTTTGCTTCCCTAAGAGTTGATTTGTTTAATTTGAAGTAAAATACTAAAATATCTGATTTCTACAGAATCTTCATTAATATATATTACAGTTCTTTCATAGAGTTCTGTGTAACAGAACTTTATTTGACAGTTCCCACCGGGTTTTAGAATCACTTATTTTGGTGAATAGCATTTTATTATAATGCTTATTGAATTTCTCAAGTCCGTCTTCTATATTTTTTGTCGAGTAAGGAGTTATCAATCAATAATGCATGAAAGTGGAAAAGAAATAACGCTCGGCTGCGAATTGATATAAATGGAGCATATTGCCCAGCAAAAAAATCACTATCAAAGACAGGATCTAGGATTCACAGGTATTTTTGTACAGCACATAAAGTGTGGTTTTGTGCTAACTGATGTTATGTGGATGAAAGAGCTAGAGTGGAGCAAGCCGTAGGCAATGCTTTTCTCTATTTTCTTCTATTCCCTTTCTAACATTACTGTCTGTAAGAACACCCTTCACTTCAGCCTCTCTGAAGCAAAAATTCGCTACATCTGAACTAGCTGCTGCTACGAGTATTATGTAAAATCCCGTTCGTTAAGCTTGCTGCCAATTTCTTAGGAACAAATGGAATTGGAATTTTTTAGTGCTTAATTATTAAATGCGAGGTGAAAGCCGAATTTGCAAATTTGATAAAAGGCGAAGAAATCAATATCAATCAAATCAACTCATTGCACAAACGACCCTCTGCATTTGATTATTCATATCTAAAATAGTAGTACATCATTTAACCGTTTAGAACAGAATTCCAATATTCCTATGGAGTTTTTTAAGAATGTTTCTTCGAAAGATCAGCCTTCAAATGTTTTATAATTCTCTTTAATTCCGTATAAATAGAAATTAATTTTATTTATTTGATTACTGCAATAAAATTTCACATACTGAATTTTATTTGATTTATTACAATTTTGATTTAAAAATTTTTGCATAACTATTTTCGTTTAAATACATCAATAATATTTTTGTTTTTTCTTCAATCAAATAAAAGACATTTTGAAAATCTTCGAGTTAAAAATGTGTTCAATTAGCGTACAATTTGCAGCAAACAAATTTGCTCTTAAAGTTTATAATAATGCAAATATATATCAATATGAATAAAATTGATTAAAATGTGATCGAGTGCAACTTAAAATATGCATAAAGTTTTCATGTTCACACCAAAAAACTGTATAAAAATAAACAGCAAAAATTATAAGATGGATCAAATAAATGTTTGAAAATAATTTGCAAATACTTCGAACTCTCAACTACCACAGGTAATTCAATTTAAATAGGCAAAACAAAAAAATTACTAAATAAGTTAAATCTTAAAAAAATAATAATACGTAAAAATGTATAAAAAAAAATTTCAGAAATTTATGCAATTTCAGGGTTAGTCAGTGTTTTCTTTTAAGTTATTTGTTTTTTATATTTAACTATAAATTGTATTTTTTAAATTACTGTATAGTAATAATAATGATGATATCAAAAAGGGCTGTTGGCAATTTCTCTTCATCTCTTCTTTACGTGGTTGTGCAGTGCAGTTTCTTTGTCGTTTTTGTCGCTATTCGCGTTAATATGCCGCAGTTATGCCATTGATAAGCATACAATATAGACTGCTCATAAATGTAAAAAGGAAGCCTGTGGATGTGAGTTTAACCCAGACTGTCAACGCAGACAGTCTTCAGAGTTTTGCCAGAGATGGTTGTCTTAAACTGCTCCGGCAAAGCCAATTCAGTCTATTATTTTAAAGATGTCAACAAAAATTATTAATAATCATTTTTTGTGTGAAAAAATTAAGACTTACATAGTCGCCATTAGCCTCGGGAAGCACAACATTCATTTCGGAAGATTTGGAGCTGACAATTTCGACGCCCAGCGATTCTTTCGTTAAGTACATTTGGCAACCATCGGTTTTATCTATAGAAACTGTGGGAACGAAACCCAAAACCTGTAATAAAATAAAATATTAAAAATTAATAAAAGTATACGTTCGTGTATAAGTGCTTCAACATTTGTGACCAAAATCATGCCCATACTAGAAATATATAAGCAGTATCCATCAGCTATACTGGTTGATTCACGCATCATCAGCGATGGCTCATTACGATACTAGTGATGAAATTAGCAGCCAGTTTTTAGTGTGAATGATTTTGAAGTCACCGTTAACATAAGCAGCGATTCAAGTCACTGTTAAAATTGAATATAGAAGACTTTAACAGAAGTTTTCTGATCAGTCACTTTAACAGTGACTAATGCGCTGGGGCTTTAACAGTGACTACGGCACTGAGTCTATAACAGTTACTAAGGCACTGGGGCTTTAACAGTGACTAAGGAAATGGGGCTGTAACAGTGACTAAAGAAATGGGGCTTTAAAAGTGACATCAATCAATTTAACAGCGAGCAGAATCGCCGGAAATTTAACAGAGGCCTGAATCTTTGTTTCGTGTAACATTGATGGCTTAACAGAGACCTGATTAGTGTAGTATTGACTGAGACATATAGTTACAATAAATATACATAGGTATGTAAATATATGTCTCAGGTATTGATTGTAGGAACAGAATATAAATGCGAACAATTTAACAGCGATTGTCACTGCTAAAGGCACGGAAAAATAGAGTGCATGCAGAGCAAAATTATGACCAGGTAGAAGCGTAATGGAGATTTATGTGTTTCAAACATGAAATCCTAGAGCAAGAGTTACAAACAGACTCAATGCACAATCGATTGTTGTTTTTATAACTTGGTTCTTTGACTAATATATTTATTGAAATTTTGACATAAATCTTACTATTGCTCGCTAGGCATTTACCTGGTTATGAGTAAACGAGTAACCTAAATCGCCACTTGACTACAGTACTCCCTGGTAAGTGATAACAACATATTGATATCAATAAATATCTAATCGCTTAAGGTAGGTTCCCAATGAAGACACAAACTAATTTATCCACAGCACTCACCTGCATCTGCACACTTTGGCAATTGACGAACTCAATTGATGCCACTACAGAGTCGAATAAGAGAGAACACTTTTTGCATGAATCCAACACGATATTGTTCACTTTGCCCTTCACAGTGAGGGTTGAGCCCTCGCATTTGAACATGTACACCACGTTGTTCATTTCGGCATTCTCGACGAGCAGACGCGCGTTATTCTTTTGGTGCTCCTGCAGAGTTTTATAGGAATGGAAAAGATGTAAAAATACTCTTCAAATTTGCTAATATATAAACACCCTTACAATTATCCACTTCTTGCCGTCGCGTGTGAAGACCGGCTCTTTCACCACAGGTGCATGAGGAGCACCGCCAACGCCACCGAATTGTGCGGGCGTCTTGAAGGGAGCAGGACCAGTGCGTAATGTTGGATTTTTATGTGTCTGCATGTCGTCAGTAACTTTCTTCAAATCTTTAACAATAATAATCATAAACATATTATATAAAATGAGTTTCACATGTTTTCTTTGTTGGTCGTTTTTGCACACTCACTTCTAGTGATACCCTCGCCTTGATTAATTTGAGCGAATAAAGCGCTACGCTCGTCGGCGCTACCGCCCTCCAATGACATGGCGGACAGATCAAAAGCCGGTGGTGGTGGTGGTGGAGGGCAAGACCCAATTGGTGGTGGCGGTGGTACTCCGGCGCCAGCTGGCACACCACCCTTACCGGACCACACCAGCCCAGTGGTGTGGTATTGTTTGATGTAGGCTTGCAATTCGGTGAGAGTCTGCACCCAAGCACGCGCCCATTCAACATGGGCGGCACTCTTCTCCTTCCATTCCTTGAGTACCCGGTTTGTATAGAATTGCCCGGCATCGTTCATTTCCTTGACATGCGGCCCGGGGGTGGGAGACTGAAGAATTTTACACAATAATTCAATGAAATAAGGAAATGCTTGATTGATTCATTTACTAACCACACAAACCCATCCCAAAGCTGGGATGCTCTCGCTAATCGCCGACAAATGATTGAAGTACGGCGATGCACGATTCTTCTCGCGATAGTCTTGAATGGCGCTTATCTGCGACGAGGTCGGTTTCAGCAATTCGAATTGCTTGTCCTGACTCGGCTGGGCGCATTGCGTAGCCAATGTTACGTACTGCAGCTGGGCACTGTGGAAGCCATAAAGAAAATTTACAAATATGTGTCACAAGAATCTATATAGTCACATAGTGGGAACCTACTTAAAAGCCGACTTAACCAGCTCCGCATGCTTGGCCACATCGCCGCCTATTTTCGCGGACAACGTCAGATACTGACTCAGCGGCCCGCTGATAATATCCTGATACCCCAAAACGCTCATGCTGGGTGGTGGCGGTAGTAGTAGTGTTTCGGTTTCTGTTTCGTCCTCTTCCACCTGCAATTGATAATCGTCGAGTACCGTGGGTATATTGTCGAGACTGCCTTCTTTCTGTTGGCTGTTCTGACTTAGACTGGCGCTGACGCTGCTGCTATGACGATCGTTGATTTTATTCAATGATGTTTCTATGCGCTCGATGCGTTGTTGAAGATTGTCGGTTTGTTGGGACAATTGGTCCGAGTACGTTTCAACGGGTAGAGGTGGTAGTTCGGCAGATTCTAAATCAAAACTTTCACGCTTTCTTTCCAAGACGGTGTCGAAAGTGCGGTTTGCTATCTCCAATTCACGCGCCGATATTGAACGTTCCAAACGCTCGACAAGCTTCTCCAAGCGATTCACCAAGTGCTCAAGATTTTCAGTTACGGAGGGTTTTAGATCAGGGTCACAATCTGCGAAAGTAGGCAAATTGTAGTAAATAAATTTATTGTATATACATTGATTTAACAAATGTAGCAAATTTTTATTAAAATTTAAATGCTAATGTGCTTAAAGAGGAAAAGTAGCCGGTGAGAGGGATAAGAACGATTACTCAAAATGGAAGATAAATCAACAAAATTCGATGAGTATGCTTATAAATATGCTTATTTCATAATCATACCACGCAAATTAAAAAAATATATATTACTTAACTCGATGACTTCGAAATGCACAGCAATACAAATTGAGAGTTACTCATACGACCCGTTCAGATTTTTCGTGTGTGTTTTTTTAGTTGCATTTTAAACACTTAGGACTCGAGATTTTGGCTCTAAATATTATTACACCTTGCACCATATTTATTTATGTCTGCAAGGCGTTAGGGGAATGAGTGCTAGCAACTAAGGGTTCTTTCTAAAATCTGTCTACGGCTCATCGCCTTAAGTACGGTTTACAATGTAATTATAATCGCCCCTATAAAAAAAGTTTCCAAGTAGTTTTTTGATCTCTTAAGTCATACACATGTTCATTTCTTTCAAACTACAATGGGGGCCCTACTTTTTTTAAGAGCTCCCACCATCCAAAACGACCCCACCTAACAATCATGCAAAACTGTAAGCTCTGAAGGACATATACGAAGTATTCGTGAATTCATAACTCTTAAGTACAAGTTAATGTTACGTCCCAGAGCCCCCTGAATTAGAAGATTTCATACTACAGCTATTTTCTTGAATTCTGATCAGGTATTTATTTAAATTTGAAGGACATAAAATAAGCATTCGTCAATAGTTAACACTTGACTACGAGGTAATGTCCCATAAACATGTTTTTGAAGAATTCGAGATACAGCTACCGTGCTGAATTCTGATAAGGAATTTTCCTTAATAAGCTTCTCTAAGAACTACATTAACTAAGATAGCAGACCCTCCTGGAGAATCTTCCTCTACCTTCGTCAAAATACCCAACAAGAATTGATGAAAATATGTTTCTTTGTTGAAATTCTATAGAGTAAAGTGCAAGTAATAGACAATAATTGAATGAAACCACAATTAAATGCCACATTGGTGCTTAAATTAATTACATTGCTCTCATAATCAACTGATCTCAAATTTTTACACTTAAATAGAAAATAAGTCTTCCCTCAGAAATGTTATGATATATTTGGTGGATATTTGTATGACTGATATTATGGTCATCCAACGAAAAAAGAACACCAAAATGATAGGAATATAATATGTGATCATGTTCCATAGTGTGTAACGTACTCAAGTTACCAGTCCTAATTCAGTTTACTACTTAATTCATGATCCACGGTGTGTACCGTACTTAAGTTACCACTCTAAATTGGGTTTCCTACGTAGTCAATGATTCACAATGAGTACCGTACTTAAGTGAACAGCTTAAAAAGGGTTTCCTACACAATAAAAATAGGAGTAGAAAAGAGTACGTTTTTGCATGGAACGGATTGGAAAATTCAAAAAGTGATTGAATTTAGATATGGAAACTGTAGATCCTATAAAGTTTAATGATCTGTTATATGAAAATGAACATAAGAAAATCTCTAATTAGCAACAAATGAACAATTGAAATAAAAAAATGGGCAGAAACAATAAAATATAGAAACAAATTTATTATTTACAAATTTTCTGCAATTTGAAATTCTATAAAAATTATTTGTTAGCTTATTTTTTAGCTTGAGGAATTTTATCGAAAAATGGGCAATTTGGGAATACTCTTGTC
Organism: Clusia tigrina; assembly: GCA_920105625.2. Classification (NCBI taxonomy): domain Eukaryota; kingdom Metazoa; phylum Arthropoda; class Insecta; order Diptera; family Clusiidae; genus Clusia; species Clusia tigrina. The sequence continues at coordinate 12,259,041 of OV050033.1, read as the reverse complement.
GGAGAATTTTATAAAATTAGTTGATCTGGAGTCGAATACTACGTTAGCTAAAACCCGTAGTTTTCTCTAAAAAATTTAGCAATAGTTACTCTACACGTCCAGAAATATTTTTATTCGAACACAATTGAAATGATTTCACTCATAATTTTGATGTATAACTTATAGGTTTTAATTCATTGCTGAACATTAGTTCATTAAGAAATAGTTTTCATATTCCTTCCTTTTCTTTAAATAACTCTTTAAATAAATAATGAAAAGCTTCAAAAATGCTTTAAGAAATAAAGTTACTCATACGACCCGATGATATAATTCAATCAAATAAATATAAAATTTTTTTTATTAAACTGTTTTTTTGCGTTAATGCTTTTCCAGAATTTTTTCTTTTCTAATATACATATAAAAGTATCTTTAACCTAGCTCAGTAAGCGTATTGACAGGATATACGCACGTACGTGACAACTGCCTATGCGATTTGCCATGAATTATGGGGAGCAAATAAATTCGCAATAAATATAAACGTGATCTAATCAACGGCAAATCAATAACAAATAAAAAACCAAAACAAACAATAATAAAAGAAGAAACTTGCACAGCACAAGGAAGAATGATATCTAAATTAAAATGACATACTCCCATATACTTGACTTAAAAAAAAGTGTGGTATGTAAACAGAGTAAAAAAAAGGGGGGTACGGGAATAGAAAATAAAAACTGTTTCAATTTTCAATAGACTCCAACAAAGTTGAATGGCGACAGTTGTGAAAGAAATGGGTATTTATATTGAATGAGAGGGGTGTGTGTGCGGAAGGCAACTTTTCTTTACTTTGTATTGAATTCAGGGCTGGAGGACAAATTATGTAGGGGATAAATACGTAGGAGACAAATTACGTAGGGACAAATTACGTACGGAAGCATTGAAGTGAAATTTAGTAAAAACTTTTTTATTAATATTTAAAAATGTTTCAAACTCAAAATAGGACAATAAAAAACAGAGGGATAGATATTCAAATGGAAGGGCGCATTAAGAATTTGTATGAATCTAATTTGAGCGCCGTAATAACTGCCTTTCGTAATAAGTACCTCTCGACACTCTATTAATCTAGCATTTTCAATAGCATACTTAAACTGGTTTAACTCTCAAACTATTTATATGACATATTTGAAATATTAAATTGACATATTTGCACAATAACAATTAAACCAGAACTTTTAACTCGAGCTATTTATATGACATATTTGAACGTTGGAGATGTAAATAACAATTAAACCAGATTAACTTTTAAGCTCTGGTTATATGGGCTATTTTCATTTCCTCAGTGACTCCATTTTCTGTGATATTTTGAAGGGATCTATTTCTGGTTAATCTTACTTTCGTAATACATGATTTGGAAACAACAAATACAATTTTTAAGTAATATCTCGGGATCGACAGATAAGAGTATATTTAGTATAAGTTGATAATATTAATATAGCAATCTGAGGGAAATATTGAGTTAGAGATCATAACACAGTCAACACACAGAACGAAATGTTGTTATTAGCTATAAAGCTTGAATGAGAAATCTAAAAATCGACGTATGAATTGAATATTTCAGTGGTAATAATTTCTGCACATTTCCAACTAATTAAATTCACCATACTTTTATTTCTATTGTTAAACTCCCTATTACAAAAAATCAGTCTAATAGCAAATATGCTTCACCACATGATAGCCTTTAGCCTAGGTTAGGTGAGGGTGACCGTTAAAGGGCAAGAATTGGCCCGTTGTGATACCACAGAGAGATGGGTCCGTTTACCTGGAAAAATTTCCACAGGAACTGAAAGAAGAACCATTGCTATTACCCGATGAAGCGAACTATATTGCTTACACTAATAGAGAAAAGCTCAAGAAGATGCCCGAGAAAAGGTGCCCCCTGGAATCGAATGATACTTTGCATGAAAAATGACGCCGAAATGTCCTTTACTCTACTTTTTTCGACGTATTCCACGGGGCCACTTACCCACCCAACCGTCCGAGGGGTACGACCACAACGTTCGGAACCGGTGACCGATCAGCAACAGTCCGAACTGTCCAGAACTCGCGATCGCGACCACGACAATGGGATATGAATCATAGAACAGCTTCTTCGAATCTCAAATTAAAAGTACAGCATTTAAGAGCATTTACAGCCTTAAAAAGAGCATTTGGAACTCTTCTTAAGTGCAACACAGTAACGCTGGCAGGGGAGTGATAGGTACACTCCCTGGAAATAGCAGGACTCAGGGTGACTTTGTTACTAAAAGCAACAGAATTACTACACATGCTTTTAATGACTTCTCTTGTGTTGATGTGCCGGCTTGCGTATAATCAACAGACAGACAATGGAATATAATGATACAGAATACAATGTATAATAATGCCAGCAAGTAAAATTGATTTATCGCTAATGAAGAACAGAGCAAGCGGAAGTTATGACGTCGTTGGCGGTTGGCGACTGTGTGACACATGCTCGCTTGTGTGTAAACAAAGCGTAGGTCTGGGAGGCTACAATTAAACCAGCTAGCAGCACAACAAGGCGCAGCTCAGCACACATTAGTCACCGCCTTGTCTTGACATGTTTTATTGGAATACACTTGTGAACTTCACTTTCCCACTTTCCATTCTAATTGAATTGGTTACATTCAAAATTTATTTGACACAATTAATTGCTGGTGTAGGTGTGTCCCCATATGAGTGTACGTATGTATGGGTGGGAGATGGTATGGAGTGAGTGTATACCTGGATTATTGCAGGTTTTCGTGTCGTTTATTATAAGCGTACGCCCAATGCAGACACTGAACGTTTGCCCCATTAAGCACTTTAGAAAATTGAAATTCGAAATTTAAACGCCTTTCTGCAGAGGATTATTTTGAAATTTATTTTTATAAAAAGTACACAGTATCCATCTGGTACGTGTGTAGATGGCTGCCGTGGTGCTGCTCACAACTTCACACACCGCACTATGCGCGTATATGTGCAATTTCGGTTCAATTTCAATTTCATTGCGGCACCACAGCTCCGACAGCAGCTACAAATGACAACAGAACACGGTTAAAACTGATTCATTAATTTTTAAGCATACACAACGACGAGAACACGAATTTCTGTAGTCACTGAAGTCTCTATGGGATATTCTAGTTGTGTTCTCGTTGTTGTTGCTGTTGGTGCTGCTGCTGCTGCTGATCGCTGTACTCGCCATTATTGTCGCTGAGAAAATTGCCAAATGTACTCGTACGAGCGCGATGAGAGTGGGAATAACTGTGTACGTGCTGGCATACAAGACAACAACAAACACTGCACAACAAACACTGCACAACAAAAACTACATTACCAAGGTAGATACTAGCTGAAATTTGGTGATTCTAAACTATTTAGTGCCTTTTTCCATACCTGAAGATAAGACTTTAAATTGTTTGCAACTGCCGTTCGCTGAAAAACACGTTTGACCAAAGAAAGTGTACTGAAAAATTAATGAATTAAAATTAAGTTAAGCTAGTTTTAAGCCATTAGGATGTGAACTGACCCTCTCAAGCCGAGTGCCAAGCTATTTTTTCAAGCGAAAAATTGGATATGTTTTGAGCACCTAACTAGATGGTATATTTCCATGTGAAACTGACACAATAGTAATCATTATTATTATTAATATATATCATACCAGAATTAAGTATGTATGTGTGCAAGAGATTTTGAGGAATTGAATCCTGGCAACTAATACCTTCGATTCGAAAGGAAATATGTTGAGAAAGGACTATTTCGACGCCATGATCTGGCCCGGATTCGATACCCCACGACTGGGCAACTAGCATGGTTACCACTCGAAGGAAAAAGGATTTTAAAAGAAGCATTTTGCGACCATGGTCTGAGCAGGATTCGATCTCGAGACCACACGCCTATGAGACTATCATGCTTACCGCCAAAAATAATAGTAATCCTATACAGATTGAACTAGAGCCGAGCCAAAGACACAACAGCGTCTACATTTCAAACCGCTTTGGCAGGACTGGCATGGTATATATTCGTTATGTTCCATTAGAATTTGTATGTCAGCAGATTCTATTAAAAATTAAATTTCAAATTAAAATTGTTATTATTACTTATATGATAAATTTTCCCAAAAACTTTTGTATTATTATTTTCATATTCTCGGAAAAATATTTGTGATTCCTACAATATATTCCACTATTGCCATTCAAGAGAAGATAATGCATGAAACTCACTTTTTTTCTAGACTGTAAAATACAATAAATCCCAAAAATAGTGCAGATTAAAATTTAAATAAAGGAATACTCATATTTTTTACAACTTGAGAGCACTCACAGATATATATATATATATATATATAGAAATACGGAACGAACATACCATGGTGGATAAAAACTATGGTAGAAAAAAATATAATAATAATGTTGAAAAATACTTTATCATAAAAAAATGTTTTTGTACATTTTTTAATGATTATAATAAAAAAATATCTCAAATATAATTACGGCAGTAATTCTATTTAACTGGTGTATTCAGACAAAATATTAACCACAAATTTTTCTGAGTGTAATTATTTGTAAAAAATTTATTAATTCGTATTTTTAAGAAATGAAATTAAATATGCACGCGATAAGATAAAGTTACAATCGAAAACGTGTGTAACTAGTCATGAGAATATGAAGTGAATGAATCATAGATAAACATTAACAAGAAAAATATTTTAAATTTGTGTATAAATGACACTAGAATATAAGACATATATATATATATATATATACATATATATATATATATATATATATATATATATATATATATATATATATATATATATATATATATATATATATATATATATATGTATATATATATATATATATATATATATATATATATATATATATGTATATATATATAAGATATATATATATATATATATATATATATATAATACATATGTATATATTCAGAAATTATGATTATAGTAATTATTGAAAATAAAACATTTGTATATATGAGTATTTATATATTCACAGATCTGCAATGATTTAGGAGGCTGTTGAAAATACGTTGTACCAGTCTTCTTAACACATCAATCATACCCATTAATAGCTGTGCATAGTAAAAATGATCAAAATATCTCGGGAATAGAACCACCAATTTATACTATAAACAAAATGGTTTACAGATAGTCCTGATTCTGGAACAGTATTGACTCACTAACTCGTGAGATTGTAATTATGAGTGTTGAATATATTCACAGCAACTGTATGGTTGGTATGTGTGATTGTTATGCTTAGTTAGAGTTGAGTGAAAAAAGTACTCATGAATGCATTCACAGCAATTTTCAGGTCAAATGTACATAAATATTTCACCATTTTGAATGAATAAAAATTTTACCATTTTGTATGAAAGTAGGTACAAAGTTGAAAGCATATTTGAGGTGCTTCCAAATAAGCTCATGAATCTATTCACTGCATAACTTGAAAATATATTTGAATAAATATACTAAAATAAATTCAACGGCTTTTAATATAAAAATTACTATAAAAACCTGGAAAATTCGGTGCACACTAAAAGATAGAATTTGAAAAAATGCCTTAAACAATGAATATTAATTAAATACTGAATAAGAAAAAAAACCGAAAATAAAAGTGAACACCAAAATTCAAGCATAAAATTTATTTTTGAAAACGGCGCGCTACGCACGCACACAGCAATAAAATTAGCACAAACAGCGAATAAACAAAACAAAATTATATTGAAATGAAATGTGTATCAAAATACAGAGCCACACGCCGTCAAACACAAACAAACACTCACACACACACACACATATATACATATACGTATATATTTACTCTTTTATTGAAAATATAAATAATTAGGAAAAAGAAAGAAAATTTTCTCATTTTTCTTCTCTTTTTTAGTTTGAAGGTCGTGTCATGCATGTAAAGTCGTGCTTGTGAATGTGTGTGTGTGTTTGTGTGTGATGAAGTCTATGAGAAAATATTTCACCTCCACTGGCTGCGGATCTGGCGTCACCACTGTACAAAGGCGCATCTGTTGCGAGGGGCGTGAAGCGCACACTGTGCTCCACGGCTGCATGTGCGGCGCGCAGCAAGTCCGTATACAAACGTTGACGCTTCAACTCGAGTTCATCGCGTCCGACGGGCGTAACAGGTGGTTCTATGCAGCCGCTGATTGGTGATTAGCAAAGCAAGAGAGATTTTTGGTTTTAGATAAATACTTTTTTGATACCGCACAATTTTCAGTAATAAAAAAAATTAGTACATAAAAACGAACTGAAATATTTTAATTTTAAAAAAATAAGAAAAAAATGAAAGCAAATAATTTGCAAAATAAAATCAAATTATTTGTAAAATGAAAACTGAAACTAATAAAAGAGAATACGGACTGGAACGACTACGAGATACCTTATGAATGTACGAACCGTCGTATCATGTATAAAAGGATGTTATCCTTTCACTTTTTTCACTGGGTCCTCTTACATGAAGTACACAGTTCCAAATTGATATATTTATATTATCAATATAAACTTTAGTCCCAATTTGTTATATTTTATATAATCAGAGAGTTATTATATTGTATTCATATATTATCAATGGAAGCTTATGTAGGTAGGTAGGTAGAAGTGTCAAGAGTCAAACGAGTCCAATATGGCCCATTTTGATACCATCATAGAATCCCATCCTTTTCTCTAGGTCTCGCATCAACCGAAACTTGTGATGTAGCTTATTAGACCTTTGGTGTCCCACTTCTGCATGTCGACTAGGTTGTCTGTTTAGTAGAACCCAAAGTGGCTTCTATGTTTCATGAATAGTGTACGGCACGTGCATAGTAGGTGGAGAATGGTTTCCACCACCTCTTCGTCTCTGCAGAGTATGCAGAAGCCGATAGTAAGGTGTCCTGAACCTAGTCTTCTGGCGTGACTAGCTATAATGCAGTGATTACCCCAACAACCGCGCTAAGCGTACCTCTTTTAAAATTTAGCAGAGTTTCAGTTCGTTTCCACTCAAGTTTTGGCCAGATCTGTTATGACTGTATCTGATGTTGCTTTGACTTGCCTGTCTTTGACGTTGCCCAGATGGCGTTGGACATTACCACACCTACTATCAACTTTGCAGGAACTCAGTAGAGTATCTAATTCAGCAAATTGTTGGAAGAGTTCCTTGGCGGTGTCTTGTTTGACCTAATCGTGGGTCCTGCAGTTCTCCGGGATATCCCTGAGGCCAGGTTCCCATAGAAGGTGAATCAACATTCCCTGAAATCTCGTCAGGCCCCAGAGGCCTGCTAGCTACTCCACTGTCAGCGACTATCCTTATATTCAATCAGTAAGATTATACCCTCTTTTGCCCATTTCAGGGCTGCTTTAATGACTGTAAAGAGAGTATGCTTATATCTCTCGATAAGATGAAACCCTCTCTCTTTTACCCATTTATTTGATCTACTATTCTGAGTATGAATCCTACAGTTTGACTAAATATATCCAATCCTATGAAATGAAGGGCTCTTCTATATAATACTATCTCTATCCAATACCATACGAAACCCTCGAACCAGAAGGAACCTCTTTCAAGCCTGTTCGTGCAATAACAAATATGAAGAGGTGCATCGGCCAATTCGCAACTGTTTCGTTAATCTTTATAAAGCCTAAAACACTTTTTATCACTGCAGTTAATTAACGTAGCGCACATTTTTTCAATTCAATGCTGCGTTTTTCATTGTAATTGAAACCCACTCCAGTGAAATTAAAATTGCAAATTTGCTTAACCAATCGGAATACCGACAATTGATAATTATGCATATTTACGGTATCGTCGCCGTTCACAAATAAAACGTTGAAAAAAATATGAAAAAGAAACAATGCAGAAAATGCAACGAGAAAAACAAACAAAAACAAAACGTGTTTTAACATTGAAACACGAATCCCCACAACAGAAATAACAATAATAACAATAATAATGAAGAGAAACAACAGCAACAACAACGAACAGAAAAACGAAATCAAATTAACTGTATTGGGAGCATGTTTGGAGGAGGGGGGCTTGGTTGCTCTTGCTTGCTTGCATACATGTCATTTATCCTTTCGTCGTTGAACCACTCCGGCAGTCCGTGGCCAAACAGAACCGAGTCCGGCACACCATCATCGCGCTCGAGGTATGGAGCACACATGCTTTCACGCTTCGGCGGCGGCAATGAATCCGAGAACACATCATCATCCTCGGCCATCGATGCGTGATCATAGGGTGGCGGCGGCAGCGGATCCGGCTCGATTATCTCGGCAAACGAGCTGATGTTCACTTTCTTTTTGATCGAATGATGTGTGGAGTTGTGGCGGGAGAGGCAACTTTTTGGTGGACCGTCACTGTTGTTGTGGTGGGTGTGATCGCCGGGCGTATGGCTAGTAGGCTGATGGGGACGGGGGTTCTGATACGCTGTGGGCGTCGTATGTGTCTCAACGGCTACAATTATGTCCACAGGCAGCATTGGTGGCGTGGCCGACGTATCTGTGCCATTAGCATATGCGTTAGGGGTTGGTGATGATGACGCTGGTGATCGTGGTGTTGGCGGTGATGCCGGCGAATATGATGATGATGTTGTTGTTGTTGTTGTTGTGGTGGTGGTTAATGATGCTTTACTGGGCTCCTCACTTTGGTCCAATTCAACTGTGAAGTGGTGGTGTTGTTAAACTTTATGGTCAAAATTGGGGATATTTTGTTACAATTTTTTTATTAAAACAAAATGATAACGCACTAAAAAATTGGGTAAAATTGGTGTGTGACACATATGTATTCCTGCCAGTATTGAATCTGTAGAGCAGTGGAGGAGCGCTCTGCTCTGCTTGACATTTAAAATGAGTTTACTATTGAAGGAATGAGAGGGTTGTTTTCGTAACTTAGAGAAAATGAGGAAGTTAAACCTAGGTAGCGAAAACTAGGGAGCTAAGACTAAGAAGATAAGCGTAGGAAGCGAAAACTAGGCTAAGCTAAATTGGGAAGCTAAGCGTAGTAAACTAAACGTAGGAATTTAAGCTTAGGAAGCTAAGACTAGGAAAATAAGCCTAGGAAACTAAGACTAGGACGCTAAGCCTAGGAAGCTAAGCCTAGGAAGATACGACTAGGAAGCTTAACTAGGAAAATAAGCCTAGGAAGCTAAACCTAGGAAGATACCACTAAGAAGCTAAGACTGATAAAATAAGCCTAGGATGATAAGCCTAGGAAGCCAAGCCTAAGAAGCTAAGCCTAGGGAGCTAAGTGTAAGAAGCCAAGCTTAGGAGGCTACTGAAAGTAATAATAGATCAGTGGACTTTGTTCCTCTTCAATTGTTTAGAATGGGAATGGGATTTTGCAGTACTCCTCGATCTCCTTTGTGAATAGTATTCATATTGTCATAGGCGGGAATTTGTAGAAGGAATGAACAAGAGTCTCCATAAAGCTCAGAGTAGATATTATGGAGGAATTCCCATCCGCCTCTGCCCAATCTCTTAACGATTCTCTCTAAATTCTAATTCATAGTTCCCTTCTATTCTTCCATCCTTTCTTGTTTTCGGCGTATTCCAACTTTTGATTTAGCAAGTTTTTTAAAATTATCCTTCCATGTTCTATTGCATGCAAGAATTTCATCTTATTCAAATACTTTAGAAGGTTATAGGAAGGGCGTTATAGGTATAAGGTTATATTAGGACGCGATTAAAATCTTAACTCATTTGGTTTAATATTCTAACTATGCCTCATATTGCGCTTCAACAGATCCCATAGTTTATCCATCTCAATCGAATGAAAATAAGCTAGATCTTTACCATCTCGATACTTTGAGTCCTCCCACTTCTATCTATCTATAACAGTACAATGGCTGAGTGCTTGGAGACCTCCTTCTCTATCTTGAGTACCTCAAATAATTCAAAAGGCACCTGCCAAAAGTGCGTAGACTGATGCAGTTCAATGCGCAGAGTAGCAATGATTCATCTGCATTTATCTCTAGACAATATTAGCATAGGATATACCAGTCCAGCCAGTAATCTACACCCGCTGCCTAAAGCTCTGTGGTGGTCCGAACCATTCTCCGTAGACTTCTTTGGTCTGTGATAACTTTAGTTAAACAAAATGAAAGTGATTTGACTTCAAGTTTAAAGCGTATTCTTGCGGAAAATTTTTACACTTTAAATGCTAAAATGTGGAAGGAAAAATTTCGACATTTTACAAAGTAGCAGAGCTGTGTTAGATTAGGAATTAGCCACCAGCGTTAGTGTAGGGTGAGTACCAAGCAAAAGCAGAATTTCATGTGTGCCACACCAAAAAGTAAAATAAAATTGTATCAAAATACAAGAAATTTTAAAAAAAATATCGTAAAAATAAGAATGACTTTTTTTGATAATTTAAAAATAAAAAAAAAAATACTATAAACAGAATTCGAGAAAAAGAGTTGGAAAAAAGGAAATGGAAAATTCAATAACAATACCAATTGCGATTGTGTTCCGGTCGCCTTGTGCTGACACCACGGCTGCAATAATTTCCGCTGCCACTGTTTCCGCCGCTTCTGCTGTATCCGGCTGCCACGTTGCCCCCTTTTGTACACCTTCTGCCTCCGACTCTGCCGCCACAATTGCACTTTTCACCGCACCATTATCACTGCCACTAAACGCTGGCGTGACGCCGTCATCATCGGCAGCGTTTACATTATCATCGTTGTCATTAGCACTGGATTTGCCGCCATTCTCAATGGTTATCGTTGGTATTACCAGCTGCTTATTGGGTTCGATTTGTTCGCCATCCGTCGATTTTTTGTGTTTATCTTTTTTCGCTTGTTTCGCATTAGCGCGACAACACGAAAACATTTTTTCTGTATTTTTTATTATATTTTTTTATTATATATTTTTCTTTTGATTGATGTGTGTCGTTGGGCTTCGTTTTATAAATTAAGCTCGATATATTGTTATATTTATTTTGTTATATTTTTTGTAATAATTATTTGCACAGAAATGTGAAGAGCAGCCCAGCAGCAGCCTATGACGTTGTGCTGTACCACAGTTGCTCTGCCCTGCCCTGCAACACAACTGTTCACTTATCACATTGACCTATTTTTGCACTAAGTTGCCCACATTTGCGTGCGTCACAACCATTAATAATATCTTCCATCTCCCACCAGGTAGGAGTGTATGGATATATGTGTGTGTGCATTTTGCTCATCAGTGCGCTAATTAATTGACTTATGACAGGACAGGTTTATGCAAGAGCAACCTGACTAATCACACACACATATAAACACTTACACTCTCGCACATACTCCAACAAACACTCGCAGTCACATACCTCGCCGACAAACGCTCGCTGGCACACATAAGCAGAGCGTACCAAGTCAACTGAGTGAGCTGCATAGCGGCACTGAACTGAACTAAATTGAGCCGCACCTTTAAAATGAAATCTTAACGCTTAATTTACTCGCAGGCAACCTTCGTTTCGTGCTCCTGTGCTGCTTAAACGGCGTTCGAATTGTGTGCGAGACGTAAGAGTGAGTGAGCACATTAAAGGCTCTCCTCCACACAGGCCTCTGTCGTTATCTACCGTTTAAATCTCTTCAAAAGTAATCCATCAGCAAACTGCTACCAGAACACAGGAGCAGTACCGGGACCTATACCCGCACCAGTACCTCCTTGAACTGTTGACATTTTCTAAAAACTGTGTACACTAAAAAATGAAATTGCTGAGCGCGCACTCTTAAAGAATGTGCGTGCTGGCATTGGGGCCCACATCAATTTGCCTTTCAATTGCATCAATTTCAAATGACATTTTTGAGCGCGGCGGCGGGAGCAACTACAACACCATAGCCACACACACTCATAAATAGTTGCCATATGTGCAGACAGACAAACAGCTCATATAAAAGCCAAAAGCAATAAGGTTAAGAACCTCATAAATAAAAGATGCGCATACGACGACGAACGCGGGCACAGTAAAACATATAAAAAGAAGTGCTATAAAAAATTAAAAGCATTTCATCATCAGCCACAATGTTGACTGTAGCAGTAAGGAAGTGAATACTTCCTTTGACATGGCAAAAAATGTGAGGCAAACAGAGAAAAAATATCGCAGCTCGCAAGTCGGTAACGGCAGAATTTGTGGTGAGGCAATGCGAACTCTTGCAAATAAAATTAAAACGTTATTACTGTACAGGGGAGCGGGGACACTACATTATACGTTGATATTTGATATCTAAGGAAAATTTAATTGTTCCCTGCTCCGTTTTATGTTTTACTCCTAAAGAATACGTTTTAGACCCAATGTAGAACTGCGTGGACGCACATCTGGTATCGCTAAGAACTTAAGAGGTATATGCGTGGCCTATTCAGAAAAGAAAAAATTTTATTCAAAAGGAAGTTATGCGTCCCATACTGCGGTTGAAAAAATGTCATAATATCACCAGAATTTCATATGCCGAGTTATCAAAAGATCGCATTACTTCGGATTGGATAATTTGTTATAGGGATATCTGAAGACAATAATATGTATTTATACTAACGTACTAATTTGAAATAAACAGATTCCTTAATGAGCTATAATCAGATCCAAAAATACACACTGTTTGAGGCTTCCTACCCAAAACTTAGGAGACTTTAATTCGGACAAACGGTGTCAATAAGGACGTTTTAGGGTCACACTTCGGGTGTGATATTTACATGTCAATTTACCAAAGGATCATTTGATTGTATTCCACCAGATTGGATTACTTCTTATTGGATTATCTGAAGGCAATGGTTTATGCTTTTCACCCAGAAACTATTAATGCTTTGGAAGCCAACAATTTTTGCATTATTGCTGATATACAGTTTCAGTTAGTTGATCGGAAAATTTAGACCTATCTTAATCTTACTAAGACCGAAAACGTAATTAAATGGACAACAAATTCTCTATCGAATAAACCGAACATTATATTATATATAATGTGCAAATCTAAAATCCTCTGAAAAGATACCCTCAACTTATATCTTCGTTATAAAAATATCTGACCGACAAAAATCGATTTTTGAGAGAGTTGGTTGATTCTGTTTGGAAAATTGGTTCGCAATCGTTCAAAATTCAAGCATGAAATTCTGTATCTTAACACAGAAGTCAATTGAAGAGCACTGCTTCATTGTTACGCGCACTAACGTACTAATTAATACTAAGAGTACTAAGCTAAAACTCATTTAACTACAGTTTGAAGACTATATACACTTTTACACTTTAACTGTATGCCGAAAATGCATTTCAATGAATACCGGCGAAAAAGTTTTCATTGCCAGAAGAAGTGAAATGTCCAGCGCTTATTATTTGTCTTGTCCAGAAATACTTAAAGACACCATAACTATAGAAATTTGAAATTAAAGTAGTTTCACGACTGGGCAATTCTCTCTACCTAAAGTTGCTATCCTTTTTTAGCCACACCTATTCCCCTCTTGATATCAAATTTCTTGCGTTTGTCATTTTGTTCGCTGTCTTTCTAAATCCCATCCAATTTATTCAGTCTACTTATCTAGTAATCCAGTGGTATTCTATGCAGTGCGGCTAAAATTATCAAAACCAAAAATTTTCCAAGCATATACACTCACTCAAGTCGTAAGGACTTAAAAGGTCGTTAATCTGAATATATAGAGCAGGTTTACGCCCTTTGAAATTTGTGTGTTTTCTTATGTCCTGCATTTATTATTAAAGTATATATATACACTCACTCCCCTTGGCAAAGGAAAACTTTTGGCAAAATTTTGAAAAAATATTTTTCCTTGTGCCAAACCCTTTAAGCCTTTTGTCGCACACACAAACACATTTAGACACACACACACACACACACACACACACACACACACACACACACACACACACACACAGGACAAATACTTAAATATGCATTAATCTTAATGCTTGTAAATATTTCAGGCTCTACGACTGCCACTGACGCCGCCGCCGCAACTGTGAACAAAAATGCAACACTCTGTATACGCAGCAGACTGGAGAAGTTCCAATTTGCCATCCTTGGTAGCTGAACTAGGTCAAGCCGGCCAATAAAAACCGGGTAAATGGATTTCTTTGGTTTGCATTTTTTTGCTGCTATATTCTTCGGCTCTCTGCGTGCAGCAGCATATAAACACACCCCAAACGAACAACACCAACAACAAGATTTAATAATGATGAATTGGGTAGATGGATGAATGGATGGTTGGATGGCTACAAGTGAGCACAATTTATAATTTTTTTTTCTTTATTTTTTGTTTTATGGAGGGCACTAAATTTTGAATTACAGGATAGTAAAAACCCACCACTTCACCACAGCACTTGAGTGTAACGGAAAATGAGTTTAAGAATTTAAGTCAAACACGAGCAACACTGACAAACCCAACACCACCATCACCACACCACCACAAAACACCACAACAATAAAAACTTTAAAAACAACAACAACACACACGCTCAATCTCCTGTGTCGGCTCGACGGCTGTTTTGTTATTTTCCAATTGATGAGTTTTTAATTAAAAAATTAAACACAAATTAATAGAAAAGCGCACACGAAACGAATCGCAACGAAACGGCGAACACGGCGTTCGTACGTTCGGTACAAGCGAACATTTGAAAGTGTTTGGGCACCGGGATGACTCGCGCACGCCGAACGGACACTCTGCTAGCGGCGGCACACTACGCTACGCTCTACGCCTGACCATGTTTGGCCTCCACAATAATATCACAAGGAACTAAAAAATTGCTAATTATCGTCGCTAGCGTTGTGTGGTAAAAACTGGAAATCGCGACGATTTTGACCGAACACGCCAAATCTCCAGCAGGCTCGATAGACGTGTGTGCGGTTCCGTTGGCTGCGTACTTGTACTTGTGTGGCCAAAAGTTGGAATGGAATTAAACGAAAAGATTGCCACATTTCGCGGATGAACAGAGTTGCTGCATGCAGTTGACTCTGCTGGTTGAGTCGAACCGAGCCGAGCTGAACTGAACCGAACTGAGAGAAAGTGATAAAGTTGAGTTGTCATGATGGGTTAGCGGGCCAGGCCGGTGTGAGTGGTGTGCGTGTGTAATTTGCGTAGGCAAATTGCTGTGAGGCATAAATAAATCACTGCAAGATTTCATAGATAAGGAGAATGTGGACAATGAATGCTGCTCATAGTGAATTTAAAATGTGAACTAATTTAAAGTGGGCCATTGTACCAAATCATGATACGCTTGCAAACTACTTACAGAATAGTATTTGGCCCTTTAATAACCCAAGCATACACAGGAGTATGGAGGATTCTTTTGATGTTTTGGAGCAAAAATTATTTCTAAGAGATTTAAGTTATAATGATTAGAACGCACGTTGTATACGTGGAAATTTGAAGCCACTTAAAATTTACGTTACGGTCGGGGTTATATTAATTACAACTTCTCATCGAAGTTAATGAAAATCATAACAATTAATATTAAGTCACAGGCAGAGGGAAGCCCAAGAATATGTTCTCCAGCATTAATTATTACAATTTATCTGCTTTCAGTTAAAAAAAAATCTTAACAACCAACTTAATAATCTTAATAACTAACAGGTAGAGCGCAAGCCCAAGAAATTTGTCTACTTATGCATAAGTTTAAGGAAAAGAGGAAAGTGGCCTATAAGCTCTACTTGCAGGTAATACTTATAAACTTGGTATATAAGCTCTACTTGCAGCTTAAGATACATATAGATAAAATGGGAGAAAGTTGTTACTTTCTCCCATTTTATCTACCCTTATTTTACCCTTTTCCTATATATGCAAAAATTACCAAAGCTTCATTCTTTATGATGATTATTTAAATAATGTCGACCCACCCACAATGTCTTCATATAACCAACTGTATAAGAGGCTCAAGCATACTCCCCTATGAATTCCAGCTAATTTTGTAGGTCTCTGATATATGGGTATTATGTTTGACTTTAACTTCCCATCAAAGAGGTAGGAGTTTAATATATTACAATATTCCTGAAACTGGATCTGAATTTTTTAGATGAGGCCCATGGTGGAAATTTGTCCATCATGGCATACCTTCTCAAATGCTTGTGCAAAATTGAAAAATTCCGAAGCATTTTTTTTTTATTCTCAAAAACGCCCATGCGTCAGAAATCCACAACCTGGTCAATTGAATTGCAATTTTTGGTAGTGACGTAATTAAAGTTGTCATCTACTCTATAGCTATCAGCGTAAACGGATATATTTTCTTACTATATCTCAAAGTAGTTATAATCCGTTTCCACTTGCTGGCTACTTCTTTAGCTTTAACTGCCAGACACATTATTCCCAAATTTTTAACCAAGTGCAGAAAATGAAAGCAGCTTAGCAGTTTGACTCTTTTGAAAAGGACACTCTCGCAAGTTGAAAGAGCATAAAGGGGGACCGACTCACACACGAAGTGTTGGGAACTGTTTTGCAGCGCATGCGCTACAAAAAAACGCATACTCAAACTCCAGACAACATTTGCCGAATTGTTACGTGCTGTGATAAAAATGAACTAAAAATGTCCTTAGGCACAGGCACAGGCAGCTTACACTCAAAACACAATTATTTATACCTTTACGCATAGTTCACATGTTGCCTATGTGCACTACAAATGTACATAAATGAAAGGAAGCGAAACAAAGGAGCAGACAGTGACCAAGCCAACCGAAGATGAACAGGCAGACAGGCAGCAAGGCAGGCACCAGGACCTATGTCTATGCAAAAGCAAAATTAATATAATGAGAAAAGGAAATGGAAAAATGCTCGTAGCGAGTAAATCCCTTGTGAACATACTTGCACATTGGCACAATTTCAGTTTGGCAAGGGACGCGACTGCGAGAGCGGTGAGAGAGGTGAGAGAGGGCGTCAACGGACTTGCAACGCTGGACGACGGGCGAGCAAAAAAGCACGTGTAGTAGCGCATTGGGGTGCGAAATTGCGTACGTGCGTGCGTATGTGTTTGAGTTTGGGCAAACGAAATGCGATGGGGTGGACACCCGCTTTAAATGGACGATTTATACAAAAGTAAGTAAACACCTTCAAATTGTAAAGATTTTCAGTTTCAATAATAATTTTGTGATCAATTTTTTTTATTTTTATTTTGTATTTTATTTTTATTTCAATATTATTTGAACCAAACGCGCCAAACTTGCGAATATGAAATTTTTTGGTGGGACAAACGCAGACCACACCTAACCGAACGAACTTATACTAAAATGCTGCGAAATCCAACAAGAATCAAAATTTAATCAACAAACAGCAGAGCAGCGGCGCGCACTGAGCAGAGGACCGCGCAGAGACACCGAACGCACGAACGATGGAACGAAACGGAGCACATCGGCAGCGCAGCTCGTTCGTTCATTGTTGGTGTTGCTTTTGCCGCTGCTGATGTTGCTTTTGTTTTTATTACTGCTGCTGTTACTTTTAAGAGGCGGCAGAGATTCGATTCAACATGAACCCAAAAAGCACGACCGCCGAAACTGAGCTAGTGGCACGTTCGTTTCTTTGTTTGCTCGCTCGCTGGCTGGCTGACTCGGTTCGCTGCTGGTGGTAGCGAGCGAACGAGGAGCAGACCGACGACCGACCGCATACGCATATTTTTGAATGATATATTTTTATTAAATTTTTTTCCTTTGTTTTTGTGTTTGCTTTCTGGCTTTTGGAATTTTTTTTGCTCATTATTAAAAGACAGCGGCGCAACAGTAGCGGCGAAAGAACAAATTTTGCCGGAAGCGAAGCACTTGTTTGGATTTGTTTGTGTTGTGGCTGCGGCTGAGGCGGCGCGGCAGGCAAACTTCGGTCGTTCTTTACAAAATTAGAAATTATGGCAGCAAATTAGTTTTGCTGCGTACGTGTTCTGTTTGTATTTAATTTGTAAACATACATTTCGGTTACTTGAGACGAAATAAATTGACGTTTCTTGATTAGTGATGGTGAGGCAGAACCAAATATTAACCCATGTGCGGCTAGTGGAGCGGTGTCGAGTGTTGGGTAAGTGATGATGATAAGGCCATGAACCTATCAATTCCACGTCAGAGTTGGCCTAACAAGATTTTGATGTGGCCGCCCTGAGGGTTGATGAGTGAACGAAACTGATTAATTACGTTACCCCACTCGAATATGACCCGTGCCATTATTTTGGGCGCTTGATGGGGAAAGAGTCAATACCAGCATATTTCAAAGCAGCTTTTTATGCGTTTTGATAAATTCATTTTTGTGATTTCGAATATCTTTGCAGCGTTCTTGAATATATTTGAAGCTTTTTAGGCGTTTTGATAAATCCATTTCTGCGTTCTTGAATATATTCGCAGGTTTTTAGGCGTTTGATAAATCCATTTTTGCGTTCTCGAATATATTTGCAGGTTTTTAGGCGTTTTGATAATCCAGTTTTGCGATATCGAATATCATTGCATCCTTACTCATTAAAATATCTTAAAGCATAATTTTCCAAATTGAATAATCTTTGAAATTATTATTTTAATAATGACAAATTACTCCTTGCTTCATTACATAACTTTAAGGATACCATTGACTTATTGAACCCTAAACTTCTTATATCGATATATACATTCAGCTTATCAAATATAAACCTTAATAATATAGATCATTAAATACCCACTTAGAGGCCTCACACTGTTTCCCTTTGCAATAACATCTGAGACGAACAGAAGAACTTTCTGAGAACGATCTGATATCGCATGGTGTAGTATTATAGCATACTAGGAGCGCGTGATATTTCTTAATAAGTAGGAGATAAAAAGTCGTCGAAATGAAAAATTCAGTATCTTTATTTAATGATGGAAACTTGAGCTTTTTTATGGTATTCAAGCAGAACTATTTCTGAACAAAATTGAGAATGTACTTTTTCTAACTTTGCGCTTCAATTGTGGTTTTATAACATGAATTCTGCATTTGAGCGCACACAAATCCGCCTTACAATAATATCAGCTCAATATAGAGGCAAATCCTTTTTACCCACTTTGCAGCTGCCTAATTGACTGCTTCCAAATCTCTTATGATGAACGCAGGTCCATACCAAACTGACTGCTTCTAGATCTCTTATGATGAACAGAACTCCATTGTACTCCAGCCAAACGAAGAATGAACAATCAACAGTATCCCGTTTGTAAAAGCAGTGCTTGCAATCATAGCAAATAAAAAAATACTTTTCGAGATTAAAGCTTTGTTACCTTCCGTTACCAGACCAAGTAAGATAACACTTTCGTGGTATACTGCGGGTAGTTTAATTTAAAAATATCACGTATTCATTTCATATTTTTACCTACATATACATACATACATATGAATATTATTATAAGCAAATCGTATAAACCAAAAGAACCGACCAAGAACCAAGAATAACGCAGAAGCAAGTGAGTATCATTTCAATCGCGGATTAACAGTTTCAGTTGTAGCGTTTCTTTGAGACCCGCTGCTTCTGAGATTCTCCTTTTGCTCTTTCTGGTGATTTTTCTGATGCTCTTTCTACAACGATCATGAATCATAATTAAAGGTTATAACAACAACACCAGCAAGATCATCAAACACAAAACAAAACACAAATGAGCAGGTGACTAACAGGTCCGGTCGAATCGTCTTTGATCTTATACAATAAAATTACTCGTAACTGGTCATTGAAAAATTGCGCATTATCATGCATTAATGTGAAGATCAATTTGAAAATGACGCATAGTCCAGGTTGAGAATAAATCGAAGCATTGGAGAAGTTGGTCACTGGAGAATATTCTAATGAATGATGTCGTCTGAGTCAAGCTGGAGTTAGTAAATAAAGCGAGGACGAATAAAACGAGAACGGATGAACGGGGACGAATAAAACAAGGACGACTACAGCAAGAACAAATAAATTGAGGACGAAAAAAGCGAGGACGAATAAAGTGAAGACTAATAAAGCGAGGACGAATAAATCGAGGAGAAATAATCGAGAACGAGTGAGGCAAGGATGAAAAAATGCGAACACGAATAAAACTAGGACGAAAAAGGCGATGACGAATAAATTGAAGACGAACAAAGCGAGGACGAATAGTCAAGAAAGAATAAAGTGAGGACGCATAAATCGATGACAAACAAAAAATCAACAAGGAAATGTCTGTTGAAACAATACAAAACGAGAGGATCGCACAGAGTAACTAACTCCATTCGTGACAATATATATTCCTCAAAGATCACGCATATTTCTTATTTAGGTTCAGTGCTTTAAATAGTGTACGAGGAATTAATATTTCCAAATTGAAAAATTTCTCTTTGTAGCTGGAATCTTTATGGCGGGTTGCCCCACAACTGACCTCCGCGTTTCGCGGCAATTAAAATGAAATTATGTGCCAATTATTAATTCTATAACAAATTAGAACAAGGTCGAGTGTACAGGAATCTGTACGAAATGAGTGCGTAGCTTAAACTTCAGTTGTAACTGGTTTGCTTTCAAGTCCCCATAAAGTGATGTATTACAGATTTGTTCATCTCTCAACTTGGCAATGACATTCATTTTCCATAAAAGAGGCATTCGGATGCGCGCACTCAGACGTAAAAACTTTCTTATTTAACGTGCTTAAATTAAACAACAACAGCAACAGTTGCAGCAGCAACAACAACATCACTTGCAACAACATCGACAACAGACGCTGCGAAGCATAAAAAAACTACTCAGTGCTGTGCAATTGGAGTGAGACTTACTGCAACGAATTGCAACAAACTGCATTACAATGATGAATGAATGGAATTGCATGAGCAGAGAAAGGCGGAAAAATATTCATGTACACTTTATAAAAGATAATTAAAATCTTAAAATTGCGTATATCCAGCAGAAGATCTCTTAAATCAGTTAAGTAGAAGTACATAAAGTAAAGCCTGAAGAAGAGTCGGTGAAGTCAGCTACGTGACTGCAGTACATAATGGCAATATACGGTATCTAGAAGATGATACAACAGCAGTTTATTAAAAGAACACAATAAAAAATAGAATATCAAATGGTAATATCGTAGAGGAAATCCTGAAGAAGGTATTGTAGTGTGTATTCCGGTACTACTCAAGTGCTAATAAGAAATTCTTGGAGATCAATGTTTGAGTTGAAATTCTTCCTCTTTTGCATACAAATTGCATGAATTACTCGGTACAAAATTTGGACGCATGATGGGACTGCTTATTTTGGACTCTGCTGATATATTTTCATCAAAAGAAAGATGCAATAACGCTCAATATACTATCAATCAGTATATTATATATTTGTTGATTTGTTTTGGTGCGACATGAGACTTGAGCCGAAAGCCTTGGTAATTACTGCTCATCCTTTTTTGAGTCTAAATTCGTCAAGAGCGAACTGCACACTCTTCATATTAAATATGACAAGCATTCGTTCGTTTAGAGCGAATTATATTCTCTTCATATTAAATACTCGTCATTTTTAATATGAAGAGCGCAGTTCGCTCTTTACAAATTTAAAATCGTTAGTTTTAGCGTTGTTGCTTCCCAAAATGCTTCTAAAGAAATGAAACAAAGTAACCATTTTATTACCATCCCCAAGACAATTTTACAATATCAACAGCATTAGTTTTGTGCAATTTTGTCTTTTCGTTCGAATTTTTCAACCTAAAACCATTGTATTACATACCCAATGCTTCAAAATGTGACGTACAAATTTTACAGCGAATTGAGGCCTGTTTATAAAATATATGCTCATATATCAATCGAAGCTCATAATCAACTACACTAATAGCTAAATCTTCCATATACCGCATTGTATTAAAACTAAGCAGCATTGCAAAATATTCAAATTCGCACCCAGGACTTATTAGGTGCTCGCAAAGGAAATCACTCATCTTCTTGATCGGTTTTATTTAGGTTAATTTTTCAGGTTTTTTAGCATACACCTTTTTTCACCTAATTGACAATTCAACTGGCAATTAAACTTAATTAAATTGTTATTGTAGCCTTGAGGACACTTTATTATTGCTCCCTGGTCACACTTATATATCAGATTTTTCTTGATTTTTTTTTTTATTTACACTACTTTTTTAATATAAGAATACTCGAGGGGAAGAATTCACATTACAAACACAAATTCCAAAAAGATCCGCATCATTTTTTAGGGAAAAAATATTCACAATAGTAACGGAAAGGCCAAAAGGATACACTTAATCAACTCCTTCCAATTTGCATATAAATTTAAGTTCTATGCACTCTTTTAGGATAAGAATATTAACAATAGAACCACAAACTCCAAAAGGATACACTTCGATAACTTCTTTCATTTTGCAAATAACTATAAATAATCATATTTAAATAAATCAAATTTATTTTTCTGGTCACTAGCAAATAAAAATACACCTAATGTTAAGTGCTGATTGTAGGGCGTTGGAATTTGAAATGAAGCAACATTTACAATGTGTCTTAATTCAAATAGAAGTGATCACATTCTACACATTTTTCTTCAGTGCAGTCGGAGCCAATTAGAAAAGTAATAAAAACATAAATTGTGTCTACAGTTAAATACAATTGAGTTTAATAAACTTACTTAATAATTATCTGAACAAATAATTTATGGAAATATATAACTAAATAACTTTTTTACTATTGTTTATCAGTAGTTTCTATATATATTTTAATGTAAGATATCGGTAAAACTTCTGCTTACCATGTCTGTATGGAGCTAAAAATCTACCGGATTATTCAGACCTCTTTGCATGAAGTTGTGATTTTTAATTTTTCAAGTTTTATATTTATTGAATAGTTAAAATATTAATAAATTATAAACAGAATTTGTTGCATTCTTTGTTTTTTTACTCGTATTACTATAATCACTTTATAGTCGATATTATAAATTACAGAAAAAATTCATTAAAATTTTGCATATTGGAATTCTCCGAAATCTATTTCGTTTCGATGTGTTAATATAAATTTACCAAAGATAGTTCAATTCAACTCTTCTAATATATTATGCATTTAATGTATCAGCAAATTTCAACGTAAGAATTGTCAAAACAATAAAAAGGATATTTGGAACGAAATGCATTAGAATTGAAAGAGAATGACAGTTCAAGCGACAACTGAAATTAAAAAAGTTCACTTAATGAATCCACCTTTATTATTTATTATTGTATCTTACGATAGGTGTCGGTTAGAACTCAACTAAAAGATTACTCTTATTAGCTTTGGATGACTAATATGCTTACATATGCCATAAAATATAAAGATTATTAGCTTTGAATGACTACTATGCTTACGTATGCCATAAAATATAAAGAGGTTTCCCAACTTCCTGGTATGCCAGCCACTACAACGACAAGTGATCCACAGACATCTGTTCCAAAGACAACTGGTCCACATACAATTACTTCGAACAGAAAAGTGAAGCATAAAAATTGCAGCTACTCATTATAAACCCACTCCAATCTAGAGTCTATCTGCACATATTGCATATCTGTATTTGCACAGCTTTGTGACACATTAGGACAATAATTGTGCAATATCACCGCAGTGAACAAGATGCCAGTTGATTTTCTGCCCCGTCACCCCTTTCAAAGGCAATGCAAACGAAAGCAGAAAAAGAGTTAATGAACAAAATGAATTTGATTGGCATGGGCGTGGTGGCAATAAAAATAATAACAATAATCAAGATATTAAATACACTAACATATGAATCTGCATAAACAAAGCAAGCAATAAAAAATAAAAAATAATAAAAATAAATAAATGATAACGCAACTATTAATGAGAAGAGCATTTCTGCCACTGCTGGCAATTTCCACACTAATGAATAATATTAAACGACTGCGGTCAATAAACATACCAATTTCTATTCCCAATAACTGTGCGGTAATATACAAATACGGACACCGATTCAGCTTTGATAACGATAACAAAACGAAATTAACTAATTGAGTAACACATGAAAATTATTGGCAGCTTGATACCGAGAAATTGTCAAAGCGCTTCGCTGCTCCGTTTGGTAGTAAATTGACAAAAAGCATGAGAAATCAGCTAAAATTAAATAATAGGTTTAGTCGTATATTTTTTGTTCCTTTTTTTGTCGATTCATCTATTTTCATTTCCTCTTCTACTTGATTTCTGTGGTTTCTGGTCTGCGTTTAGATATTGGGAAATGCAATCACTTTAGTTTAGGTTGGGGTGACTCACTCAGCAGGAGGGCTGCGGTAACCGACCGACTGTGAAGTGTCATGCCAGACAGTCTCCGAGAAAAGCGGTTTTACTGTGAATGTAAACGAACTCTAAACCAAAGAAATGAGACACCGTCGCAAGAGAGGAGAAATCTGACACCGTGTTATGATAAGTTCATGACTTGATTTACATACATATATGAAACCTTTTGCATTTGTTGCATATGTATTCTCCAAAGAATTCTGGCATAATTTAATAACATTAAATCATCGTTATAAATAGTTTTAATAATATTACAGCACACAGAATACACAGTATTTATTTTCTTGAATTTTTCATCCAAAATATATGTGTACACGGATATACGACAGCTGTCCACTGTCCGCTCTGCCACCGCCAGCAAAGCAAAGCATCTGTCGCCCACGTATGCTTTTATTTTTGTCCATTTTCCGCTCTTTCGTGCCTACTCCACAAGGCACCACCTAAAACGTTATAAATGCATTGACAAAAAAACAAAAACCAATCAAAATACGCCCAAAAACCCCACACACACAGCATACAAAAGCCGGCTCAGGCAAAACGTTTTTTTCCTTTTGCTCCCCTATTGGTAATTTGTTCGCTATTTCCTATTTGCAACGTTTTGCAGAAATCCAAATAATATTTTTCCACGGCTACACTTTCTTTGAAACAACTTGATTATTGGACTTACCTTATAACTGCTGGATATTATAATTTGTTAATCCTCTTAGCGACCGAGTCTTTATGTTATTAAAACCACAACGAAATGTTTTAATTGCAAGCAAGAAGAATTCTGTGAAGATTTGTGTGTTTCTGCAGTTCACTTCGATACAACTGGCTGACTGAATGTCGGCTAACACAGGAACAGTGTTGCATATGCCGGGAAAGAAATAAAGTACTTTTTTCTTGGAACAAAAAAGGAGCCTTTTTGCAACTCATTATTATTATTATATCTTACACCATAATTAATTATGAGTGCAAGGTGTTGGGGGAATGAGTACTAGCCACAGAGGCCTTCGACTCAAAGAGAAAAGGATTTTGTAGAAAGAAGCATTTTGGAGACCATGACCGTGACAGGATTGGAACCTGCGACCTCGGGGTGAGTCTAGCATGCTTACCATTCGACAGCAGAGGGCGGCTTTTGCGACCAAATTTGAAATTTTGTTTAGTATTAAGACCAGACCTTGAAGCCTTGATAGTTTTATGTAAAAAGTAAGTAAAAGACAAATTAGCAGAACAAGTCATAACGAATGCTTAAGTATTGCAAATTGAAATATACTGTTTAATTGGAATATATTACTAACAATGTTTGTTTTGTTTTAATAAAATTTAATTTCAATGATTTAAAAAAGTATAAATTGAAATTGAAATTACAAATATCTTGAAAGTGTTCACTTTTCTAAATTTCTCAACTCTTTTTTTCGAATAATTTTATGAACTAATTTTAGGCTTACTGTCGGCTCATTTCTTCCTTGTCTTTTTCAATGAATTTTTAAAAGTTACCAGAGTAAAAAAAACAGCTGATTTCGATAATCATATTTTTGTTTAAAGTGAAATTGCTTTTTGCCGAGAAGAACTGTTAAAAATTTTTTAATTGGACATACAAATGTGGTAATTGGAATAAATTTGGTAAATAAATACTATATCAATTGGCATATTTTGTACAGAAAACTGTGAAGCATTGGAAAAGGGAATACATGATGAGCTTGCAGCTTATTTTATTTACTTCTTCTCCTGCCAATTTCTTTATTTTAAGTTTACTCTCCCTTTAATTTAAACTAAAGTTAACGAGTCTCTAATTTAAACATTTGATTAAAAGTGCGTTTACTATGCTACGCAATTTACTATTAGGTGGACGTGCAGCTAGAGAATACAGAGAAATGACTTTTGTTTTGCCGCCACTTACGCATGTGCAAAATTGTAGTGTGAATGATTTTCTTCATAACCAATGATAAACAAACCTATCCATATAGCCAACTAATGATAAACAAAGACATTTTTTGAGGTTTGAAAATTTGTCATTAAAGTGTCGCTTCTCTTTGTTCTCTTACAGCACTGAGCATAATCTAGAGCAAATCAATGTATTAATTTTTGTAAAACAGCAAAAGTGATATTATTTTTCCTTTTCTTCTTTTATGCTCCGTGCTTTTCTTTTTAGCTTCAGCAACTGAATACCCTTAATATGTTATAAATAATTGAATATCAACAATAACTAAATGGCTAATACTATTAAATCAACCCTGTACAAAGTGAGATCATGAAGAAATTCAAAAGCATCGAAATGTATCATAAGAATTTTAACAAATCTTGCATGCAAAACAATTTTAAAAAGTAACAACGCCGAACAAAGTCCCTGAATACCTTTGAAATATAAAATAAATTAATATTGATATATAAATTGTATTAAAGTTTTTGTTCAATTGAAGTTTGCAACACTGGTTGCAGTAAAAAGCAAAATGGAAACTTGTTCCATTGATTGACATCTGGAATACAATTATATACTACGTTCCACAAAAAATTTTATTTATTATATTTTCATAAATTATATTAAAACTACTACGTTTTAAAATGTTTCCAGCAAACATTTGAATGTAATTTTATACCACAGATATATGTTTCATACATACATACATATATATTTCACCGATTTAGAGATAAGATCCACTGACATGTTGTTTTGTAAACTCAACTCAGCTGGCAATGGTTAAAATTTGACGTGTATCGTTCGCTCTATGAGAGAGTTGGCTAAGTTTTGCGGTTCGAGTGCGGTGTTGATTCAGAGGAGTTCAATGTTTTACATCTTTTAGTTTTTTGGATAATCATCAATTAGGAAGATGAGCGGCAGCTGAAGAAAACGAGCGAGCAAGCATTTTAAGAAAACCTCATTAAAGGTAAATTTACACAAATTCGCAATGACATTCCAATAAGATATTCTTATTCCAATTGCAGGTTATGTTAAAACTTACCATCAACCAGTGTAAACTGCGCTAACAATTAATTCCAAGCATTCCAGTACTCCCGAAATTCCCGCCCATCGACAGAACTAGCATTGTAACATGCTCGCCCGCCTTTATAGCTTCCTCTGGCTTCTGTTGCACCTTCTCGTTTGTGTGTATGAGAAATTGCGCTGGCTCAGCTGTCGTTTGCATGCAGCGACGATTTGGTCATATGACTTCTGCAGCAGCAAAACGTCGAACGCACACAAAGAAATCAATTTTCTCGAGCACTGTAAAACGCAACTAAGCAAACTTCCACGTCATCTCAACATAATTGTAGGTCCTGACGACACACAAATAGGCGATGATTTAATCGCACGCATTTTTAACTATGCTCTAATAATGGACATTAGTTACGTCAGCTTATATGATACGCGGCGTATCGCTGGCAGCAGGCATGCTGCCGTGGAAAAACTGCCAGTGCCGAAAGGCATTCACTGCTATCAACTGCAGGGCAATCGTTTTGTATGGACCACGTCAACCACACACATAGGTGCCGGTGTAGCAAACGGAAAGAAGTTGCAGCTAAACGGGTCATCCAATGGCGAAGCGAATGGTCACTGCAATCCTAAAGATATGGTGAAATCTATTGAGGTATTTTCTTTATAATTTTCTGTATTCTTTTTCTTTATCTTATATTTCTGTTCTATATATGAGTGGCTCAACTCTTTTCCGCTGTTATGCTTTTGTTCGTAATCAATTGAAGTAGACAATTTTTGTTATTGCTTATCAGTCCCCACAACAACAACATCAAATTTGAACTTTGCTATTGAAACGGCATAGTAGCACAGAAATATGTAGCTCGAAAATACCAACAAAAAAAAGAATCGGATGTATTTTGGTTTAATTTAAGTGTGTAAAAGAATAGTTCTGAAAATATGTTGTGATTATTTTATTCGATTTCGATCATCATTCAAATATGCAGCTCAGAAGAGAATGTGAGCAGTTGGTTATTCTAGAGCGGGAATTGCTGCATTCATTGCGCTTTTCCCCATTTCTTTCTCCATTGTGAATATTCGCTTATATGTGAATACTTTTCCAGATAGGAATATTTCCCGTTTATATGCTATTTCCACTCAAATAAATATTCACAATAGTATTGAATGCCTGCCAATATTTTATTGACAATGGGCAGTTTTTTTTCGATTATGGATTTTTATAACTAAAGACTCATTTAAAACAACCTGTTGGTACTCAGATTGTGCCTCAATTCAATTATATTACTTAGTAAATTGTGTTTAAATATTTCATTGGATATTTCATTGTACATTTTGTATAGATTTTTGAAATCACAATTCACGATGGTCGTCCACTTATCGCTGAAGTGTGCCGTGAACTGTTCGAACAACAACGAAGCGCAGAAACAAAGCAACTCATACTCAAAGAAGACCGAACAAAGTTGGGACAACGCATCACTGATGAGCTCTCACAACGTCTACAGAAATTACCAGACCCAGAACTGAGCATCGTATTCAATTCGCAAACCTGCACATACGGTTTATTGCCTTGGCAAACTCGCTTCACCGAATTTCAAACAATCGATACTGCTCATTACTTCAATGCGGAAACATTCGCCAGGGTGCTCTACAGGTACTCACGTTGCGAACAGAGATGGGGGAAATAGGCTGAACAACCATCCTATGTATATGCATATGTGGCTTAGGAGTAAACTGATGAGTTAGTAGAATTTATAATAAAAGGAGGAAATAAATAGTTTGCCCAAAAAGAGTGATTCCATTGATAAAAAGCTTAGTAGGGGAGAAGTGCTATCATAAACTTAAATTAGACACAATTATTTGATATTTGTATAAAATATACTGTATTTTTTGAATTAAGTTAAATGTGAAATTGTATAAATTAGTTTTAAGATAAAAGTAAATTATGTATTTGGAAAATGCGAATTTTATTTTGAACAAAAGACCTGTATTAAAATCGGCAAAATAAAATGAAACCAATTTAAGAACAGTCATTTACGTTGTACAAACCTCTTCAATCAAGCGTAGAATAAACCTCTGAACGTGCTATGGGATCATGCTTTTTCGACAATTCGATCCATATCGCTTTTAGCTATTACTCATGGCGAACGATTCGAGAGTTTCATTTCTACTCATTCCTAAGGGATTGACAGGAAGTATTTCAATATAAAAATCTTATCACACTATTTATGGTTTGACAGTTCTTTTTGGGGGCGTCTGGGAAATCCCTGAAGCATACAAATAATACCTCCAAGATCACTAGTCTAGCACATAGATGAGACCACACTCTACATTGAGAATACTGGGTTCGGTGTCTTTGGTCTTCATTTATACCAAGTCCTCGCCTGAGCCTGTATTTCTATGGCATTGACCGAGGAAGCATACAAATCCCAAGAGAACATCTATTCGGACACCAAAATCGGTATCATGCTTCGGCTTTAGTGCCTCCGGCGGAAACTTGTTTCTGGGTCGTTTGATAGCGAAGAACATTATTCTAGTTAGGGTGCCAGATAATGAAAAAATTCTGTTATGCAAACGGTATCATTTTGCTGAAAGATTCTCGGGAAAGATACAATATATTAATCTGCATCGGAAAACCTGCAAAAACATCTAAAATATATAGAGACTTGGCTGGCAAGAGGGAGGAACGAGAAAACGAAACTAAAAGTATCCAAATTACATTTTCCTTAAGAAAAGACACTTGCTCCTCTCTGTAACTCTCAACGACCACAAAAGAAAATGTTAACTACCTCGTTGTTAATCTTGATAGAAGGTTGCAATGGAAGAAACACATTGAGGCAAGGAGAACTCAGGTCCAGCTAAAAGCCATCTCTTACTGCAATGTCTTGGGCTCATCAGACAACTCACCACTTATGAGTATTTCCATCACTATAGCACCACACTGAGAGCCCTGGCACACAAATAAGTAGGGACTGAACGCCATGATGGGGTTGGCTGGGCAAGGAAGTCAACTCCTCTCCAATTCCATTCAGGGGATTGACCAAACCTTTATAAGCTCTTTATACTGATGTACTTATTTACTTGGGGAAGAAGCCTCCAGACCACAAACCTGCACTTTTTTGGAGCATAGCTTTAAGCTCTCTTTATATATTCAGTGTATAAATAGCTTCAGTATTTATGTGATTGGTGTAGATTGGGAGCCCCTGCTCTAGACCCATGTTGATTATTCTAATATGTCTCGAAGTAATAATTTTTAATTTAGCCTTACTGCACTTTCTTGGCAGAAAAGGAGCTTAAAGCTTTTATATGCATACATATATGGAGTGAAAGTTGCTTTAAGACTTTTATGATTGGTGTAGATTGGGAGCCCCTGCTCTAGACCCATCTTCATTGTTCTAATTTGGCGCGAAGTAACACAATTTTTAATTAGTTGTTAACTTTATTTTTGTATTTATTATAAAAAACTGTTTTTAATATTTTTGGCACATATTTTGCGTGGAAAGTACATAATACGAATTGAGAAAAGGAAACTAACAAATCCATTGGTCTACGCACATAGGTGTATATATATCTAAATATTAGTGAAATACATAAATGCGAAGCTGATAAATAATAATTATCGAGGGTGTTCCAAATATGCAATGCGCGTATGTGAAATATTCAAAGCATACTGAAGAAATCCGAAAATAAACCACTAACAGCTAAAAGTATATATATATAAGTATGCATATATGTATATAAAAACGCCTACAAGTACATTTACTACTAACGAAATCTTCACTCTGCACGCAGCGCCTTAAGTAATATTCTTGCAGCAATCCGCTCCTGCACTCGCACAGTCTCTTCGTCGTCACTTCGTTGTCTCACCCGCGCGCTCTCCTTCTCTGTCTCTCTCTTTCTCTCTACAAAGTGTGACGCTTCTGTAGCAGATTCAGCTCTGTCTCGTACTCGTTCTTTGCTATGTTGTGCGGACCGGGTCCCTGAGGAGGCATTTTCTCTTGCATGGTGTGGAAAGTGTTGCGCAACTCTTCCAGCGACTCGGCTAGTCCAACTTTGATATTTTTGAACTCCTGCGACATGACCGACAATTTGCCCAACAAAAAGTTCAGATTTGAGTCCATGTCCAACATCCGTCCCTTGATCTCCTCGACTTTGGTGCCCATGCTGTCCATGGTGCTGAAGGTGCTATTCACATAGACCTCGTTTCGGCCGTGCATCAGACTGAGCAGATCCTTGCTGTCGGTGATCTCGCTGTGCATGATCTCGATTTGCCGCCAGACATGGCTGATTTCCGATTCGATCGTAGAGCTGAGATTTTGCAGAGCCTCCATTTGATACCTGACAATGTTCTCGTCGACATTGTCGAAACGTTCCTTTACCAGTGCCGTCACCTCACTGCGTTGTTTGTCCAGCAGATCACCGATTTTCTGCACTATTTGCAGAGTGCCGAATTCCACCTTGCGCTGTGTGTCCAAAACATACTCCGAATTGGCCATGAGAATGTTGTTGAACTTGCTGAATATCTCGAGACCCTCGTTCAGTTTGCTGTAGCTGGAGTTCATTTCGTTGTAGAATTTGTCCAATGTCTCGGCCGAGTCGGAGACTCCATCGAATATCTTGTTGATATTGGTATCGATGTGCTCCTCGGATTCCTTGATGCGTGCTGTAGTCTTGGCCAGTGCTAAGTGAAAGAAGACCATAGACATTGAAAAGAGGAACTGAAATATTGTTGAAGTGTTGTCCTACTCACCCTTATCGGATGCACTCAACGCATCGATCTTCACGTGCTCCAGCGCATTCAAAGTCTCATTCGCCAGATTGTGTATGAAGTCTTTGTCTTCAATGGTCAAACCAGGATTGGCTTTTGGTGCTGCTCGCAGTTCAGCAATTCCACTGTTGACCTCATCGATTTTCTCCAGAACCTTAGTTTCGAACTCCGTATTTGGCTCCGCAATAGCTGTGGGCGTTACTACACTGTAGCTCACCAACTTATCTTCGATCTTGGTTAACATCTCTGCGGTGGATGGAACACTCTTGAATGCCACTTCGGTCTGCTGCATCATATCTTTAGAGGTGTCGAGCAGTTTCTCCACACTTGCCGACAGCTTCTTAATTTCTCCCAGCATCTCTTTGTTGATTTGTTCCTGTTGCTTCATGAACTCCGGCGTTGCTACCGGAGCAGGCGGTGTTGCTGCCAATGCCGTGGAACCAGCAGCACCACCAGCCGGCATCGGCGGCCGTTTGTAGCACTCATCGTTCTCGCGCATCCACTTGAACATGTGCTCCAGAGCTTCACCCAACTTCTCCGTTTGTATATTGTACTTTTCCTCTTGCTGTCAATGGAGCACCCAGGAATACTTGTTATTCAAGTCCTTGGCAATAATAATAGTCCTTAGGTATATAAAAACTCACCGTGATCAACATGGTCTCGATTTGACTAACTCGCTCGTCCAATCTACCGAATATGCCATTTATCGGCTCGAGACTTTTCTGACCCTTCTGCAGTGCCTGCATTGCCTTCTTCAGCAGCTCACCAAGCGCTCGTTCACGATGTTCGTGGCGCTCCAGTTTATTGTCCAACTGGTTGTAGGAGTAAATCAGTGATTGGATGGTGCCACGGATTTCCTCATGACTACAAAAGGAGAATATTTGGATTAGTATGGAAAACGTTGTTTATATCCGGTCGGATTATAATTGTCCGCAGGTCTGAGTGCTATGGAAGGTCTGAGTGCTATGAAAGGTCTGAGTGCTATGAAAGATCTGAGTGCTATGAAAGGTCTGAGTGCTATGGAAGGACAGTGATCTAGGACTCACTTCCCCAAATGAAACAATCAATTAAAAATGCAAAAAACCGGCCATGTTTGAAGGAACGAGGAAGCAACAGACACAATTTCCATATTCCAGGGTCTTTCTTTTCCTTATTTTGATGAGGAAAGAAATTTCCATAATTGATCGTTCACGCCATGATTTGTCAGGAAGTTCATATTTCCCTTCAATTCAGGAAACACCTCGTAAAACTTTTACTGTGTTGGTGCCTTTGGAGTTCAATCAAATTCCCCCTTTCATTTCCTTGAGGGTTAGAAATTTCCATAATTCTGGATCTTTTACATCATCATTCTGTTTATGGTACGTTGTATTAGTGGGGTATCTGAAGCATCCCGGGAAGAGGAGCAGCAACTCTTCACTTTGGTTAAGCAATTTATCACCTGCATGTAAAAGATACCTGGGGGTGATAGAGTTCTTCAAGAAGAATTTCCTAACTCTAAAAAACCATCAAGAATCTCCATCATCATCAATATCATTAGTAGAAAAAGTTCGTTACGCTCCATAATCCAGTGAAAATCGATCACTGAGTACTCGGAAGATATGAAGATGGACTGAGTCTACCATTTCATGACTGCTGAAGACGCGGCTGGGATGAGGGAAGAATTTTCCTTCTCACAGAAGAAACTTTTTTCCATCTCAGAGAAGAAACCATTTTCCATATCTGAGAAGAATCAATTTCCATCTTCTATGAGATGGAAAATAATTTGATCAGCCCCACCAATGGACTTCATATCTTCGAAAATTGTTTCTTCTATGAGATGGAATATTATTTCCTCAACCGCCCCCATTGGGAATCTCGCTGTTCACTGACGTTATATATCTAAAGGGCTCGAGCTTCCCAAATTTTTCTACAACTCAATAGAAGCTCAACATAATCTGAGGCAAAAGGGATCATCTTCCTCCGTGGGTGTCGACAAAGACCTGCACTCCCACTCCTACTTTAGCCTGAAATAACGCCAAAATCATAGTTCTGTGGAAGTTTTTGCTCTGACGGAAATAACTTCCTGTGAGGAAAAGTGGAGGCGGCTCATAAACCCACCACAGACGCAAGGCTATTAAATTCTGGAAGATATTCTTTGTGGGGCTATTGACTTGGAATGTTTGTTTATCAACAAGTGTAAGACAGATTACACAAGAACCCAGTCCACCCCCATACTCCTCCGTTCCTCTTCCATGGCTTCCCCCCATACGAATTGACTGCGCTGCCAGCCCTCCAAACTGAAACAACCGCAGAAGCAGAAGATTGTGCGAGAAGTGGGTTCCGGCATGCGTTCGTTGATGGATTGACTGATGGGAACGGATGGATGCACTTTTACGAGTATTTATACGATTAGCGCTGCATCCGCCTTTGACGTATGCTATGTAAATATTTAGCATAAGGCCGAACGTCTCATTACATCATAGAAGCACAGCGGCAGAGGCAGGCGGCCAACAAGCCCAACCAACCAGAGCTAGAGCCAGGCAAGGGCACACGCGCGCCTGTTGCGTGGCTATGACTATCATGATGATGACGATGATGATGATCTTTGCTGGAATAAAAAAGAGAGCCCACAAAATGCTTGGCGGAAAATCTTGCTGCTGCCGCGGCAGTGCCAACGTCCGTGACGGCAGCGACGATGGCGTTAAGAATGCGCTTCTTTCTTTCACTTACGCGGCAACTTAAACGCAACCATTGAAGGCGCATGCATAGTCAGGGTCAATGAGGACCAAAGGCGCAGAGCATGACTGTCGCTGACGACTGCCTGCATGCAGGCATTCGCTTCGATAGCGTCTCTTTGAGAGTCCGTTCCGAAAATAAACAATTGAGTTCTTTGAAGCCCTGAATGGCGGGGAGGCAGCGGCATGTGCAGCAAAGTTGCCGCCGTCGCCGCCGCCTGGCATGCGCTCACTGCTCTAGGGTGATTCTATGTCCAAGCCCATGTGTGTGTGTGTGTCCATGTGTGTTTGTGTGCAGTGTGGCGTGTGTATGTTTTATTTTTAGGCTGCCGCTGACATGCAAATTAATGATGGGCTGATTGCCGCAATGCTTTTGAAACAAGTTGGAAAATGTGCGTGCATCTTGGGATCGTGTCTGGCATTTTTGATGGATTTCTTGTGTTTTTTCGATTGGTACTTCCTTAGTTGCCATTATGTAAGAATGCTGCTTGGCAGTTTTGTTGTTGTTGTGTTATTTTATGTTGTTCAAGTTGCTACCTACAATCTGCCATACCAGGCCAGTTCTCCTAAACTGCACCCAAGCACCCAGTACAGAAAAATGCCTTTACTTACGTGACTTCGGCTGGCGTCAAGTCCATTAATCCCAAGCCAATTAGGGTTAGAAATAGAATTTCAATTGTTCTCCGCATTTTGTGGCTGTGTGCAGCGTCCGCTTACAATACGCAGCAGGAATGACTCTGGTGGGTTGTTGTGGAGCTGCAAATAGAAAGAAAGAAGCACACTCACTTAAGTTGAATTATGCAGTTTTATATTTTGTTTTATTTGTCTAGCTATGATTCCAGCCCATGCGTATTTAAATGAAGCTGACCATGTTTGCGTCCGCCACAGCCAACGATCGTTGATCATCACATGAGATCGTTTATGGGTGGAAATCGGAGCTGAATGTGACCAGCCAGCATGCTGAATGCAAATTGCGCGAAATGCAGCGCATCGGACAGATTCCCGATTGCTACAAATTGACAGGCTTGACTGACTTTTCCCTATCGGCAACAATCATTAGAAGCAGTCCTAGAGGAGTTGAATGAAACCCAGAACTGAGCACTGCAGTTGCCCACGCCACGCAGACAAAGTTACCCCAGCCAGATCGATGATACAAATGAACCCTATGGCGTCTAGGAGCGGCAACTGAACATACGGAGATATCTCCAACTGGTGTCGAATCTGGGATCAAGAAGCTTATGAATCTGAGTAAATAGTACAAGGGTACGGACGCATGGAAGTATATAAAGCATTCATTTTTGTAACTAAGCTGATGGCAAGAAAATCGTGCAACAGGAAATAATCGCTCCAACGTGAATATTCCCAGGGATTTGTATAACGATTCCTTGATCATTCCGATAGGAATATACACATTGATATTGGAATCAAATTAGAGGGGAAAATTGCAGGTCCTTTCGTGAATGTTCCCACGGATTTGCACAATTATTCATTTAACATTCCAATAAGAATATTCATATTGATATTACACCAAATTAGAGTGGAAATTCCAAGTAATTATTCACAATAGTTTCGAATATCAAATTAGAGGGGCAAATACCAGATCTTATCGTGAATATTCCCACGGATGTGTATAAATTTCCTTGATCATTTCAATAGAACTATACACTTTGATATTTGAATCAAATTAAAGCGGAAACATTCCAGACTTTATAGTGATCGGATTTGTATAGTGACTCCTTGATCATTTCAATAGGGATATTCAAATTGATAATTGATAATAATTAGGTGGAAAAATTCCAGGTAACAATAGTGGGGAGGGTGAATTTCAATTAACTGGTGGGCATATTAAATATATCAATCAGTTGAGTCACATAATAAGCAGAGGCATCTGAGTAATGGGTCCTTATGTGGTACCATTTGATTAGTTCAAGACAGAAGTTTAATACCCATGAACTTAACCCAACCTCCTGGGGATCCTCAATGTGTGATTGAGTAAATGGCATAAAGAGGAAAAATGTACCTCGACCAATTTGATATATTATACTCCTCCTGCATGTACTTATTAAGGGTCTGCTATTAGTCAAACAGTGCTAAAGAAACTCAGCACTGAGTTGGGGTTCATTGTGCTAATAATCTTCAATATTCAAGGACAGTAAAGCTTCTAACAAAGTCCTGTCAAACCCCCCCCCCCCACAAATTAACGCCATTTCAAACTTATTTGGCCCTTTTATTAATATCAGAAGTATAGCCAGGGATAAGGAATGTGCTCTGTCCATTTCCAACACATCTGACTTAAAATGGTTCAATGCACACCTCCCTCGAGGCGACTCCTCATCCTATTCCTCTTAGGAAAACCACATTTTCAGCTCATTATTCTTTTGTTCGATTTTCCCAATGTTTACAATAAAAATATATTTATAATAATTTACAAAATTCCATTCCATCCTCGTGCTCCTTCATCATATTTCAATATTTGTTTTTATGAACGTGCTGAAGTGAACTTTTATAAACATTGGCAAACATTTTCCAATAAACATAAAAAGAAATAAACATGCAAAGTGTTCATTGTCAATAAAAAAATTCATCTAAATATTTATGCAATCGCTCTTCAATAATTTTTCTTGTACTTAAGAATTTTGTCTTTAATAATATGGGCACTACAACCTCATTGAGCTTTTTGAGAAGAACCTCCCCTATTAAGTTGTATGTACCCTTTTAAAGAAGAGCCCCACGTATTGAGAGGTATGTAAACTTATAAAGAAGGACCTCCGGTATTGAATTGAACGTAACGCTTTAGAGAAGAACCCCGCATTGGCTTTAGTCCAATTCAATTGTGGCTGGTTCTATATATTACTTATTTCCTTCGTAACTTCGGGAATATCATTGTCCACTCCAGAATATAATTGTTATTTTGCTCTAGGAATATATTTCTGTCGCTTATTGCTGTACCCCACGGCGGCTGCGTCCTTATTTTAAAAATATGTTATTTGTATAGACCCATGTTCTATTATGAAGTTCATATTTCTCTACGATTCAGGGAGAAGTACATTGGATTTTTTGAAAACTTTGTCTGTGACGAGGCCTTTGTAATTGAGTCAAATTCCCCCTTTCCTCCATTATTATTATTCAGGAAATGTATTTTATGCACCTCAGCCTGAAGAAATCTATTGTACTGACCTCTACAATAGATCTTCATTAATGAAGATATCTTGTACTGACTACGATTGCAGGCTTTTAAATTGTATGCGGAGGAGTCGGAGTCCGAGGACTTTTCCTTCCAAATAATTGGTTAAACCTAATTGTATTAGATGGTATCTTAGCCCACACTGATCTGTTAGATATATCGTGAGGATATGATTATTATGTCCTTTAGACAAACTTCAAAAGGGTTCAGAGTTTGTCTCTTAATCGACATACATATTTGAGCCCTTGAGATAACCTTCAGAAGGGTTCAGGGGTTGTCTCATAGCCGACATACACTTTTTTTCCTTTTAGCAAACATTCAAAAGGGCTCAAAGACATAAATATGTATGATCGACATACATATTTATGTCCTTGAGAAGGGTTCAGGGTTTGTCCCGCAATCGATGTACATATTTATATGACATCAGTCACAATCTTAGCTGAGCAATCTGGCATTTCGTCCTCCTTTTCTCGCACCCACGTACGAGTGCCATCTCCTTGTCTCTGGCTTTCTATGTAATGATTATATTTCGAAAATTTTTCTGTGTAAAAATTATGAAAGCAGCCAAGTTTGCCCACGACTGTACACTAGGATGATTATATATAATACATAGATACAATAATTGTATATAAACTAATTAATTATTACAAAGACAGAACATGGAAATCGAATTGTGTACATTCCGGCTGCCCACGCAAATTTTCGCCGTACGTAATTCGCACACCGCACGCGTAATAAATTTGAAAATTTCCTTCATTTTCACGACTCTCCGCTGTGCCGAGCCGCGTCCGACCAGGCCGGGTGGAAGATGAAAATTTCCATCTGCGTTTGCCAAAATAATGATGTGCACACTAAAATGCGCAATTTTTACTTTTATTAGGCTTTTGAAGGTGTCCTAGTTTCCGTTTAATTTGTTTACACATACCAGTGCACAGACACACACACACATATATATAAGTACATAAAGACTATATACAATTTTATGGATCAGGAAAAGAAGATAGTTTGTATTACTAAACCTAAACTAGACAAATTCATTTGTGCTTGGTAAAACGCTCCAATCTTAAGCGAAAATGTAAGAAGTTGAAATTCTCAGCCTTGGGTCTGGTAGATAGAAGTGGGGTAGGCCGGAGAGCCGCCGAAGAACGAGGTTTCCCAGCACTCAGGCAAAGATGCCATTGTACTGTTTGGGTCTGGTAGAGAAGCATAAAGCTTTCAAACAATTCACATTTTGAAACAGAGATTTCCGTATCTCGACATAGTGGAGTAACTTATTCAGTTGAATGAGGTTAGACACCAGGAGTTGCACCTGTATAAATGAGTGGTACAAAATGTGGACACATTGCCCAAGGAGTCGCTAGCTGAAATAATGACGACAGATTATTATTAATAGCTCCGGCGAGAATATTCACCTGGAATTTGTTCTTTCAAAAATTGGATAGAATCATACCATGATAAAATTTGTTACATAATAATATTGGACGAGTCATCACCATGATAAGGTTAGGTTAGGTCAGACTGCCTGACCGATTAGGCCACGCATAAACATGTTAGGACCGTTTAGGGCTCACGGAAATAGAGATCATTGAATAGGGAGGCTTGTTTTACTAGCTCCATAAGTGAAGCGATTGTCAGGGTTGAAACCTCCTCCAAACCAGGGAGCCCCTAAGAATGTTAAGCATGCTCTATCGATTGATGGTCAGAAACAGAGGCGGAAGAGGAGGAAGAGGAGGAAACATGATAGAATTTATTACATAATAATTTTATCATGGTGATTACACTATGATTCTATCCCATTTTTGAAGGAATAAATTCGTAAAGAAAAAATAAAAAATTTTGAATTCAAAATGCTTTGTGTATTGTGATTATATTGCATTTAGAGGTACTTTGACTAATGATATAACAACTCCAGTATATGGACTCGACAATTCGATACTCTTTTGACTCAATTTTCATTTGAATTGATTTTCGCTTGACTTGATTCTCGTTTAATTCGATTTTCGTTTCCTCGATTCTCATTTGACTGGACGCTCGTTTGACCCGATTCTCTTTTGACTCGACTTTCGTTTGACTCGTTTTACGTTTGAGTCGTTTTGATCAGATACGACTCTCTCTTAAACTCCGCTCCTCATGAGCTAGTTAAAGTAGCGATTACTACAAAAGATGAATAAGACAGAATTCTAACATTTTAGTTAGACTACCTCAAAATAAATGGCACTATGCGAGGGATTAATTCAATTTAAAGATTATTTTCGTATATAATAAACAAACAAAATTATTGTTGAGCGCCCTCTGATTAAAAAGCCTGCGTTAACACCAGGTTAAAACAACAACGGTAGCAATTTAACTTGTAGCAATATAACGAGTAGCACTTTAACTAGTAACAATTTAACTAGTAGAAATTTAACTCGTAGCAATTTAACGAGTAGCAATTTAGCGATTAACGATTTAACGAGTAGTAATTTAATGAGTAACAATTTACCGAATAGCAATTTAACGAGTAACAATTTAACGAGTGGTAATTTAATGACTAACAATTTAACTAATACCAATTGAACGAGTAATAATTTAACTAGAAGCAATTTACCGAAAACGAGTCAGCATCAACATCATTTTGGACTCGTATTACTCGAGGAGTTACTCGCAAGGGAGCGGTCTCGTCACATCACTAATTTTGATCAGCTACTTTAGTCTTTCATTTTGCTGGTATTTTATACATTGTTTACCCCCACTTTGTGAACCCATCTAAGCTGAAGTGTTTGCCTTTATCCTCCATGAATCTATTTATATCTATTTCTAAATAGATCGTGTTATTCATGCATACGTCAAATTCGAAGCGGACCTAGGGAAAAAGCAATAGAGGCCTTTAAACATTGAGCCACACCTTGCTTACTTGGAAATCCAGCAATTTAAGGAGGTGCATAGCAATCTTATTACCAGGTAGAGTCCGAACAGGTTTGGAAAATGATTACCAAGTGAAACCTTTAGGAAGATTTCTGTGTGTCAAACTTCAAAACTTCACAGAATAAAAAATACAGTCAAATATAATTGAAGTCCAGTTTGATAGGCACAACTCTTCCTTAAGGTTTTTCCTGGTAATCACACTATTTTCTATTAGTTAGTTATGGAGAGGAGACTGCATCAGCATCAAATCTTCCTAATTAACTGGCAACATCATCCACGCTGCTTGTGGAATTGACATAATTCTCGTTTCGTGAACGTGTCTGCGATGATCATTAATGTAATCACACATTCATTAAATACGATTCCCTCTACTACGAGTGTAGACCTACGAGTGTGAACCTTATCGCAAAAATGGTGTTATATTTTAATTGGTTCAAAAGGTTGATAAATTGTGATTTCATGATTTCGAGATTTGTTATTATTTTTTACTTTGCAATTGTTAAACAAATACGGACAACAACGAAAAATAAAAACATTGTCACATGAACACAATTCGCAATCAAAGTCGATTCTAATAATTCATTAATTTATATTGATAATTGTTTTATTATTATTTTTTTAAGTAATAAAATAATTTCAATGAAAATCAGACACGGTGCAGGAAAACCCGTTGCAATTTTCAATGCCAAACTTCGATGCGAGATTTGTAAGCTCACAAATTGATTGGAAGGAGTTCGACAAAGAAAAAAATGCTACCCTGCAGTGAAATTTCAAAAATATTCCTAAAATAACAATTTCAAAGAAGCAAAGACAGTTTTAAAGAAAACTAGGGAAATATTTCAAAGAGAACTTGGAGACGGTTTCACAGACAAATTGGAGACTGTTTCAAAGAGAACTTGGATACAGTTTTAAAAATAACTTAGATACAGTTTCAACGAGAGCTTGGAAATAATTTCAAGAGAACTTGGAGACAGTTTCAAAGAAAACCTAAGAGACAGTTTCAAAGAACTTGGAGATAGTTTCAAGAGAACTTGGAGATAGTTTCAAAGAGAACTGGGAGACAGTTTCAAAGAGAACTTGGAGAAAGTTTCAAAGAGAACTTGGAGATAGTTTTAAATAGAACTGGGAGACAGTTTTAAAAAGAACTTGGGACAGTTTCAAACAGAAGAGATAATTGGGACAGTTTCAAAGACCACCTGAAGAATCGTGATACTCATAAGCAGTTTGAGTTTTTATTATTATTTGCATTAACAAACTAAAATGGTTTGAACAGGAAGCCTAAGTGCCTGGTACAATTTTAATTATTATTTAATGATCATGAATGAATAAAAAGAGAGGCTTAAAAAGTTAAACAATTTTTTTTCTTCAACAAAGAATAATGGTATGTATCAAAAATGCTATATAATTTAAGAGACTTAACAGTTTTCTATAGATTGCTCACCAAATAACGACCATTATACATTTTTATTTACTTAAAGGATAGATAGTTGTATAAAAATTCAATATTACACATTCACAAATTCAATATGGTACATTCATCTTAATAACTGCTTTAAAAAATCATGATTTGTTTTCAAATCAAAATAATGTAATGGAAGTATTGTTGCCTAATTTTTTAAAGAGCTTGAATTGAAACTAAATAGCTAATGAAGTTAATGATAATTCTATTAAAAATATTTCTATCTTAGTTCTACAACAAATTACGATTAAATCTGACTTGAAGTTCTTATCCTTTGGTTCAAATTACGAATTTTCGTAAATTGCTTAAAATTATAGGCCTTATACGAAGATGTAAAATTGATCCAAAAA
Source organism: Clusia tigrina (assembly GCA_920105625.2). Lineage (NCBI taxonomy): Eukaryota > Metazoa > Arthropoda > Insecta > Diptera > Clusiidae > Clusia > Clusia tigrina. Next base: position 12,216,573 of record OV050033.1, on the reverse strand, counting down.
AAAATTCCTGGAATTCATTTAGTATCCAAAATTCGAAAAACTCATATTTACCTTAAAGAAATTACACCAGTGTGATTCATTATTTCAACAATAAATCGGTTAGTATTAATGTCATCAATGTCACCAATTTAAATTAGTTAATATATAAGTACATAAATTATATGCATATATAATAGATATACTAACATTAAATAAGTTAATATATAAATAAGTTAATAGATATACTAACATTAAATAAGTTAATATATAAATATATAAATAAGTTAATAGGTTACTAACATTAAATTAGCTATTTCAAAACAAACTTGCATCATTTAGTTTTATATTAGTCAGTTTCACTGCATTACTTTAGTCAATTTCACTGTAGGGTCTCTTCCAATAAATCTAAGAAGTGGTCAATTTGAGCTATTGGCAATTTTAGATACTTGGAAAAGGAATCTAATTAGTTCACAATGCATACTCACAACAACCTACCTTCGCATATTCACAATACACGCTTTAGCAAGAAAAAAAAGAATTTCAAATATTTATCGAATTTTATATACAAAACTCACTTGAAATTTAAATAAATATCTTAATTGAAATTTAAATAAATATCTCATTTGGTATTGAAATAAATAACTCACTTGAAATTTTTTTAAATATCTCATTTGAATATAAGAAAATTACTTACTTATTAAACCTTTACACTCCTTGCTGCGAGTGGACTATGTTCAGTCTGCTCCAATTAACACCGATTTTAGCACACAAGTTCGATTCTTATTACTTTTAATTTATTTTCTTTTGTGGTAATTCCAATTGTTCTAATTCTAACAATACAATACAACGTGCCAATTTGCTTTTCAGTTTTTGTATTTCATATTCGAAATTGATAATTTTTTAATTTGTTTTTTACTGATTTTATTTTTATGAGGTTTCCCGGCAAACACTGAGATGCCGTATACAGCTGTATCAGCAGCAGCAGACAATCAACCAACACAAGTGATCAGCACAAAGCGAAGCAACCGAATGAATCTTTCAAATTTCAAAAAGTCTTTAAGAGAACTGTTTGTTGGTGCTGCTGCTGAAATGAAGCTGATCACTCGCATGCTGCACCGTGCATCCAAACGAAGAAACGCAATTGAATATACAGCGGAGCAGAAATAATGCAACACACAAACTGAGGGGGTGAAAAAACGGCACTGCAAAAATATACTGCATTCACAATCGTTGAGAACTTTGTAGCGGCAAACAGTTTACAATGGTTTACAAGGCGAGAATATACGGTTCAATTTTCGAAAGAGAGTGGCGAAAAGAGAGGGAGAGAAAAAAGTGTAAAATAAAAGAGAACTCATTTGAACTAATTTATTTAAAAACGAAAATTTATAATATCTATTTTGAATATTTTCAATACATTTAAATATATACGTAAATTCATACAATTCAAATTGACTCTTTATTTTATTGTTATTCTCATTACGATTACCATCATTTATAGTGCAGCATGTTAATGATAAATATGCAACATTTTCTTTTTATACAAATGTCTGCAACCAGTTGTCTGCATTTTTCGGTGATTTTGATGAATCGTTATTACCCAATTTTTTTTGGCCGAGATGCTGGATGGAAAATAGTGCAGGCTACATACAAACAACATGCACCAAATACGCCATATGCCACATCATAAGTGTGCATATTGAGGCATGTGATCTCGCCCATATAAGGGTCTTAATTGCTTTATGATTATTTCAAATTTCTATTGATAAAATACACATTAATTCTAATAAGTGTGTATGGGCATGCGGAGCATATCCGGATTTCGTATGTGTGCTCTACGATTGAATTCAGTTTTTCAATGTTTTGAATGCATTTTTCAAGTGGTTTGGAATAAGAATTTGTTGACTGGTGGAAAGAGTGAGGCAGCAAGCAACCTCACTTCTCATTGTACATATGGTATTTGGGTTTAATTTCTAATATTTTGCAAAAAACTCTTTAAATGTAAATACTAAGCAGTATCTATGAATAACCAATTGAATATATGCCAATAAATAAATCTGTTGGCACAGTTCGTCTGTCCTTTCTTTCGGAGGCCAGTTAAATCGACTTATAGAGTCGTTTACCATTTCCAGCCGACCGCTTGTGAATACCTACAACACTTTTGGCGCTACGTTTGCATTTGTACCATCCTTTTCCGGGCAGTACTATGGCGTTTCTATTTGGCCTACCTCGTGCACCAATTTTTACTTGCACACCAGCTGCAATACGGCTCGACAATAGTTTAAGGGCATTTCGGAGACGCTTTCCTATATCCAGAGAGCGATTCAATAGACGGTGCAAAAACGCTGATTTGTTATCAATTAGAAGTCGTTCCTTAATACCATTGCATATTTTGGAAAAGTTGGTGCCTGAAATGATGGCACAATACTATCAATTTTCTTTATAGTTGAGTAAATATTCAGACTTAATGTGAGTCGGATTTTATTAACAATGTGAATGTAATTGCCAAATTATATGCAATCCGTTAAAACCCGTAAAATATTCACGACTAGACTAAATAAATTGTTTTCCAATAAAATCAATAACTTCTTTCTGTGAACATAATTATATAATATAAATTTATGATTTTTAGTGTCTTACATAGTTCCATGATGAAATTATTCAACTCGTGATGATCTACAATAGTCTCTCCAATTTGTTCGCTAAGTTCTGACTTCCCAGTTGCAGATATGTCCAAATTCTTTTCTTTGTTCATATTGCATTCGAATATTTACCAAAACATAAAATGGAGGCTGGTTTGGCCAAAATGCAATGGGTATAAATTTTATGTTACAATTGGCACCTTCAATTACGGTAAAGAATTTTGAATTTTTTTGAGTATGTAGAACAGGGTTTCCTGCACACATAAAAGTAGCAAAAATTACTACCAAAAATAGTAATAAAGTGAACAAAATAACTTTTGGTTGGAGGAAAAGAAAATATTCAAAGAGTGGGCGTGGTTACTTACCTGAGTGTATATATATGTGTATATGTTGAGTATCATGGTTACATGGTAACATTGGAGTAGTAAAATGACAATGAAAATGGGCAAACTATTTTATAAGTTCAAATTTCGAAACTATTTTAGTGAAACTATTTTATAAATTCAAATTTCGATACTATTTTCATAAAACTATTTTATAAATCTAAATTTCGAAACTATTTTATAAATATTAATTTTGATACTATTTTATTGAAACTATTTTATAAAGTTAAATTTATTTAACGTGTTAACTGGGCAGCTCAATACATATTTCCATTACCTGGATATGGAAATTCTTAAGAAAAAGACTGCAAAGAATTGGTGAAATTATTATCCGGTTTTTACTGCTCAACGCGGTGTTCAAGCTGGACGACATTTAAACTAATCAATTCTGTTTAAGTATGTTTATACTATATCTCTCATTAGCATGATGTTTTCCTCCAAAAACTGATCAATAATACCAGTTTTAGTATGTTTCGATCCGCACTCCTGATGGTCTGAAAAGCCCCTTATATCTCTGTCTTTCCACATTCTTCAACATTCCCTGCTTCTTTTATTAACATTTGTTGCATATTTTGAGGAGGTCCGTTTGCTATTACATCATTCACATTCTAATCCAGATCTATTGTGAATAAGAGCAACAAACTTCACGTTTATTTATTCACACATGTGATTATGAATTGTCAAAGCGATGCTACCAAATTTGTTCCTTTTGACGCGAGAAAACTCGAAAAAATGTTATGCAAGCGACGAAATTGAGCACAAATTGGCATAAACATTTCATAAATATTATTATAATTTTAGAAATCATAACAAAAATCTTTGCGTGAATGTGACAATGTATCGTTTGCTGACATTTAGGCCGGCGGCCGTGCAGAATATTAAGAGGGCGTTGGGTGGCGGCGCAGAAGGTTTTGCCGGATCGTCAGCCGTCAGAGCAGCAACTTGCAATTTTTGCGGTTGTGGCCTCACAGGAAGGCCGCTGTACAATCATCTTTTAAAGCAGCGAATGCCGGTTCTTTTGGACACGGGTGGAAGGGGTGAGTGCGAAAAGTTGCGCAATAGCGTAGTATATTAAAACTATTTATGCAACTACGTTCTATTTATTCACAAAGTTATGACTAAGACGCCAGCTCAAATAACTACGAGTAATAATACTTCGCCATTCCGACATCAATCCACGACGACTACAAAAGCTGAGAGGGTTCCCAAAAAGCGGAAGAAGCATGTCAAACGATCTCACTACACTAAATATTTGGATTTATTGGAAGGTATGTTTGAGTAGTTTGAAATTTAACCCTCGTTTTTAATAAGATCCTAATAGGTACCAAGTGCCATTAGAATCTTATTCAAATCCGTTTTATATTCACTGTATTAATGATTATTTTCATTATAGTTACCGATCTTGCTGTCAAAGAGCGCAAGTCGCGTATTAAACGATTGAAAGCGAAAAAATTACAAGAATTCATTTGCAAAACAAAAGCACACGTTATGCAAAAACTTGCGGACAAACGTGAACGAGCAAGAATTCTTAAGGCTACCACTCCTGCTACTGCTGCTGCTTCTACTCCCTCAAAACCACAACCCATCGAGTATCAACAAAATGGTTTGGAAGCACTGGACACTTCTGCACTTGAGATTGGCCCCTATGATGACAAGCCATTAATTTTCTTCGGCAAAGAAGAGCACACGAAACGCTTAATCAGCAATCCATTAGAAGTGCACAAGATTCTAAAGAGCTATAATAACTTTCGCGATATCATTGAAGCCATGGAGCAGGAGGTGCAGGAAACCGAAACTGCATTGAATCCGTACAGGTGAATAAATTTCAAATTGTTCAGTGATCAAATCTATTTTCGGTATAAAAACAAAATGTATTTTTCCACAGTTCAGCAACTTCAAATTTAAACGAAACTGAAGATCCCTTGGAGTCAATAGGGCCATATTTATTGCCGGACGTTATTGAACAAAGGGAAGTTAAAAAAAAAGCTGCCACTCAAAAAACGAAACCAAGGTTGTGTGTTTAAAAACCAATTTAAAAATATACAATTCAATTAATTTCTGTTTATTTGTAATATTGCAGATTTAAGACAAAGGTTCACAGCAATGAAGAACAGGAGCGTCTCTGCAAAGAACGCGCCTTACTCATCAATCTGAATACCTATTTAAACGTTTGTGTCTCAGCTGGTATGCTGAATCGGGCGCATTCCACAATTCTGACGTACAGGCAGCGCTCCAAAAAGTTCAAACTATTCAATAATAACATAATGACAGCCGATTTGTACAACATACTGCTTCATGGTTATGCAGAGAAGGGTTCTGTTCAGCGCATTCAAGAAGTGTTGACACTCATGGAAGAAGATCAAGTGCGCGCCAACGAAAAGACTTTTGCTGCTGTTTTTGAATGTTTAGGCCGCTTGGAACCATCTCAAGATAATACAACAGATATCAAAAAATATATTGAAATGGCAGGGGACATGGTGCATATAAATAACTTGTATTAATACTAGTTCACAACTATATAAATATCATTTGCATTTTTATAGGGTTTCACATTGAATCAGATTATGGATCGTTCTAAATTTATATCGGATCAACGTGATATCGCTCTGGATGCCATACAAAGAGTTCAGCCGACATTTATTCCAATTTACACGCCGCCGCCATTGGGCTATGAAAACTCTTTGCTAAACGAACTTAATGCTAATGTACTGCCTGCGGACGTGCCTTGTAATGAGGCCAACACCATAGGTCCAGGTAGCGAAATAATGAATTCTAAACGTGGCTTCAACAAAGATCAATTGGAACAAATGGCTCGGGATCAGCTGAAGATCGAATTGGATGGTTCGATAACTATCAAATCCATTGAGAAAGAGAAAGACTTCAAAAATTTAAAATACTGTGTATGTAAAAATGTGTTGTTACTATTTATTTGTTAGACTATGATTATTTTCTGCTTAACATAGCGTCGAAAACTGAAAGAGGTGGAAAGTCAATGGAGAACCAATATCTGCGATGCGATCACACGCGATTTAAATACGTTACGTACACAAGTGCGCTTTAAACCTCACGGCTACATGAACTATTACACTTATCTGAACTCTTTGGACGCCAAGCAGTATGCGGATATTTTAGTTAAAGAAATTTATAAATTGGCGGAGGCTTCGGAGACATTTAGTCCGACCATTGGACAATTGTACAAAGAGTTGGGCGAGAAGGTGCAACACAGGTGAATATAGTTTAAATTATACAGAATAGTGTTCGGCCATAGTAATCATTTGTAGTGAATTTTTATGAAGCGTAATGTATAACGAGGTTTGTGAAGTACTGCGACCAAAAGATATATTGTACTACCTTCTGCTAATAGGATGTTCCTACAAATCTCATCAAACCCTGAAGCCCACAAAAAATTTGAGGATGTCGACTTGACAAGAACACAGGTGTTTTTTCCTTTTGTGCATCAACGCCCCACAAATAAAAATTATGCGATCTGGTGGTTCAGTATACTCCTCACAGAATCGGCGCATGAGACTTGCTACATTTCCTAGCTTGCTCAGATGTTTTTTGAGGTAACAGTATCCAGTGAGAAGCCCGGTTAAAATTCTTCATCTATTCTTGGATATTCCAATGCAAGTCTCACATCTTTTGCTGTTATAGTTGCCTAGCAAGAGTTTAGATTGCCTTAAAGTTACGTGGATTTGAAAGAGTTTCTGTCTTGCACAGTTCTCAATCTCTTTAGTACGTTTCCCCTCTTCCTATCCCACAAAAAGGTTTTGGTCAAATTATTTATGTGGAAGCTCCTTCCCTGGCAAATTTGTGGCCCGCTTTGTGATCATAATCGATAGTAAAACTTGTGTGCCCTCCATAGCAATTGTGGATTAATTGTTAGCCAGCTTCGTGTGCATGGTAGCTACATTTTTCTGTCGTACTCTCACGGTTTAATTGACGGTCATGATGAAATAACACATAACTAAAAAAGAACAATTATTAATTTATCGCTTTCGCTCATGCGCCTTCACTAAAAAATCAAAATAAAATAGTCTTTATAAACAATTTCGATATGTTTACAGCAATGTTGTTGCAAAACATTCACATTGAAATTTTACTTTTAAGTTAAATTTCTTTTGTATTATAACTCGCAAAGATATTACCATGGGCACAGTTGCCTTTTGTTCCAATAAGTGATTAATACCAAAGCAGTGAAATCAATCAGCGCTGTTATTTCACACTTTGCTAACAGTCAGTGTAAAAAGTAGTGGTTTGTTTTGCGCTTAAATCACTGTCACTGTACATATTTGATAACAGTGGCTTCGAAATAATAGTGACAGCGCTATTTATAATTTGTCTCATATCTATTGTGAACCATTTCCATGGGCTTCTGTGTTAAACGATCCAGTGTCTCGTATGCAGAGCTTTTTTTCCATTTTGTTATTGCGTTTATTATTGTTCAGAGCCTGCACAGTATAAAGAAAACCAATTATAATTCTTACATTCTATACAAAACACAGACACCACATCGAACAGAAGAAGAAGAATGGAATACTTGAAAAAACGGGCGAAATTTACGGAGCCTACTGCAAGGTATGGGACACTGCTCAAAGCAGCGATAATCCGCGTCAAATATGGCAACGCTTGGTACACGAACAGCGTACCAGTGGCCCCAGCATGGACCTCAGAGAGTTGGCTTGGCCCCCGAACGTTCTGATGGGAGTGGGTCGTTTCTTATACAATATTCTAATGCGCGACATTAAAATTGATACACACATCATGCGGCAAACTGCCAAAACTAAAAATATTCTACCCGCTTTCTATACACTCTTCCGTAATCATGGTCGCATGGTGAAAGAAGAAGTTAAGCCACATCCCGTGTTGGCCAGGTGAGTAGTGCACTTGCACTTTTACTTTTCTGTATGAATTTGTATTAACTTATTTTCCTTTTGCTTTGCAGGCTTTTACGTGCTTCCAGACTCCAAACTCTAACGTTCGATTCGAATATTGTGCCTATGCTTTGTCCACCACAGCCTTGGAGTACCCCATACAATGGTGGCTATTTATTGAACAAATCTGAATTGATTCGACTGCCACATCAAGTATGATTGATTTAAGACATTTTTTCTTAAAATAGTTACAAAAAAGTTTTCCTATTCTCTCATTAAAGGCCATTCAACAGTGGGAGCGCATAAATGCCTCCAACCCACAGCATCTGTATCCATCCTTAGATTCATTAAATCAACTGGCCAGCATACCATGGCGTGTAAACACAGACGTAAGCTACTCTACGAATTGGTTGTTGGGGCATTTTTTAAACTATTTATTATCTACTTCTCAGGTACTTGATGTAATAACATCTGTCTTTCAAAATGGTGGTGACCAAAAGCTGGATGTCCCGCAGCCACCAAGCTCTCTGCCACCACTGCCGGTCTTACCCACAAAGGACGACTCCATATCGAACACAGAGCGTGCGAAGCTTTTCAAAGAGAAGATGGTTCATCGCAGAATGCAAGCTGAAATGTACAGTTTGTGGTGCGATACGCTTTACAGATTGTCCCTGGCTCAGCATGTACGATTTTATTATTCAATTATAACTATTTTGTTTATTAAACTGCGAAATAATTTGTCACTCTTTTACAGTACCGCGATAAAGTATTTTGGCTTCCTCACAATATGGACTTCCGTGGCCGTGTCTATCCTGTACCTCCACATCTAAACCACTTGGGTTCTGATTTAGCTCGGTCTATGCTCATATTCGATCAAGCCCAGCCTTTGGGACCAGATGGTTTCAGTTGGCTAAAATTGCATTGTATCAATTTGACGGGACAAAAGAAGCGCAATTCCGTGCGTGAACGCTTACTTTATGCGGAACAAATTATGGATGAGATTTTAGACTCTGCGCATAAACCATTGACCGGTGGCATGTGGTGGGCCAAGTCTGAAGAGCCTTGGCAGACGTTAGCTTGTTGCATGGAAATTGCCAAAGTACACGAATCACCAAACCCCGAAGGTATTGAATATAAACTTAAGTCCTAAATGGAATGTTATTGTACTATAATGCTTAAATTGTACCAGTGAATTACGAATTAGTCAACCAATACCACTTCCTACTTTCCAGAGTATCTCAGCCGCTTCCCCATTCATCAAGATGGCTCCTGTAATGGCCTGCAGCATTATGCCGCATTGGGTCGTGATAAAGCGGGCGCTTTCAGTGTCAACCTGACACCCTCCACGGTACCTCAAGATGTTTACAGTGCTGTGGCGGCGCTCGTAGAAAAATCCCGTACAAGCGATGCTGCGAGTGGTCTCGAAGTGGCGAAAGCTCTGGACGGCTTTGTGCGACGCAAGGTGATTAAACAAACCGTGATGACAACAGTTTATGGTGTGACTCGTTACGGAGCACGTCTGCAGATAGCACGTCAGCTCAAAGATATCGAAGGTTTTCCCAAAGACTGGGTTTGGCCGGCCTCCACTTATCTGACATCGAAAACATTCGAAAGCCTGCGCGAAATGTTCACTTCGACGCGTGAAATCCAAGATTGGTTTACCGATTGTGCACGTCTCATTTCCAGCGTTTGCAATCAAAATGTTGAATGGTGCACTCCACTGGGATTGCCGGTTGTGCAGCCGTATAATCGTCAGGAGACGAAAAATTTTACGCGCTCTTCTTTGCGTGTCAGCGAGACGATGTCGCTGGACATGTACGAGCGTCCAAATGTAATGAAACAGAAGAACGCCTTCCCGCCGAATTTCATACACTCCTTAGACTCGTCGCACATGATGTTGACCTCATTGCACTGCGAACGCAAAGGTTTAACCTTTGTGTCAGTGCACGACTGCTTCTGGACGCACGCTTGCACCGTGCCCGATATGAACACGATTTGTCGAGAACAGTTTGTGGCATTGCACTCGCAGCCGATTCTAGAAGACTTGTCGCAGTTCCTCAATGAAAAGTATAGCTTCAAAGAATCGTGAGTATTGGATGTGAGAACTTTTGAACAACTTTCAGATAGTTAATATTGCAATTTTTCATAGTGACTTCTGCAACGATGGTTCTAGTCAAGATCTGTCCAAGCGACAACTGAATCGTGTGCTGCGGCTGTTGCCACAGAAGGGAGACTTTGATCTACGCAATGTTTTGGAATCAGTATATTTCTTCAGTTAAACTACGCTGAAGACGGCAGTCATGTATTTTTAATATCAGTGCGGGAAATCTATGAATTCATGCGAGAGAGGCTCCGTGAAATGTTGATTAGTTGCTATAAGCCCAGGACCTGCAAGTTTACACAATATCTTATAAGTTCTGTCATTTAAAGAGCTACGTTGTGGTAATCATAGAGCAAGCATCCGTGTCCATTAATTTGTGGTAGCTAGATGTAAATATGAACACTTTTAAAGTTGCAATCAGTCTAGTCTGCCATGGGGACTTTTACGTCTTCAACCAATTTAATTTTAGTTTAATCAGAGATGGTAAAATGTGTAATTAAATTCATTTTTATTCTAAAAAGAAAATGTCAAATATACAAAGGTGTGCACACCATTTTCTAATTTTTATCAAAAATAAACAATTCTAAACAATGTTTAAAAAGTGATTTATTGTTACACTCTACGGCCAGTTATTCAACATGCCTTTTAGTTTTATTTTAATTATTTTACACAATTCGATTTGATTTTCGTTATTACGGGTTGTGAAGCCATTGTGAATAGCAATTTCAGTATTTCTGCATAAATTTTATAATAGCGTAAATGCGAAGCCATTGTGAATAGCAATTTCCGTTTCCATCTTAAGTTGCTGTAATTTTCAGCAGCTTCATTTTGTTGTTCTAATTCTAGGACACTTCTGTACAAACTAATTGGGTTCGGAATGTGCCCTTAAAATATGTTTAATTTTTTATTATAATTATAATGTAAGAAAATAATGCCTGCAAGGGTTTAAATAAAGAAATACTACCAACTATGTGGTTCGAGAAAAGCATTTTGAGAGCCTTGGCAGAATTTGACACACAACAGTGAGATAACAACAACGCAACATTACAACACAGAGGCACACTAAAATAAGTATATTAATAATATGAGTATGTGTGATTATAATGGAAATTCAATATCTATCAATATACTAATTGTCCTCGTTTACCCTTTTCAGCTAACTGTTTAAAGATAATATTTTTAGTTTTCTCAAAGAAACAAAATTGTTTGTCCATTATATTAGTAATATTGGTTGTGCTAATCTATTGAAATGCATACTTTAGTTGTGTTAATTATAATGTTCTCACGGAAACAACGAAAGCCAATTACAATGCAACAAATTGTAAACCATTGTGAATGACTACTTTCAAAAATTGGAAAATTTTTCAGTTATCGAACGCCGAAATTCAACCTCGACATCAGTTTATTTAAGTTGTTCCAAATGAATATTCACAAATGGTTTCAAATTTTGTGTGCAATTGCAATATATGAATATGTATCCATATGATTTATTCATTGGAAATACACTATAACGTTAACAACTGAATATGATAAATAATATTTTTATAACTAGTAATCCATTCGTATTACTAAATTTCAGAACAATATTAAAACTATGAGTTGAACTCCTCTTATTTCGCATGTAGTGTACTCGCTACATACTGGTATTAAGGAAAACTGAAACAAAATGTAAACAAATGCAAACGCAAGAATTTGTAACAGTTGCACATAAACGCTGCGCTGCATGTAAAGCGGTCGCGAGAGGGCAGCGCACCCGGCTCTAATTTCCTTAAGTGCGCTGACTGTTCTTTGTTGTAGTTGATATGCAGCACTATAGCTTGGAACCATATTGCTTAGATTAGCAAAAGTAAACATTTTTTTGCGCGTTTGCAATTGAACCATTTGAAGCTCATTAGAAATCCAATGGGAATCCAATGGAAAATAATTGTATAAAAACTCGAATTATTATATAGAGGGCAGATTCTAGAGAGATTCTAGATCTTAAGCAAAGAACCCTGAATTCTCTCTATAAGCGTAACTTCTTCGCTGTATAAACATTGAGAAGTAAAAACGCTATTCGCCTGTCAGATAAGCGGCCTACCCCGCTGTATAAAGATTTGGTAGCTAATCGCATCTGTTCGCTCCTAGCTATAGGCTTACTTCGCTCCTAGCTACAGGCACATTACATGGCTATCCTACCATATATAATAGGTATATTACAGGCTCATTACACACAAAAATATAATTTATTTTCATCTTTTTTAAATGCTCATAAAATGCCTCGAGTGTGTACAAACGAGTAAATTCAAAGCAACACATATTTTATACGGAAAATATAAAAAGTTCTATTGTGAATGATTATTTTCGGTTGAATTCGAAATGAATTTCAAATATGAATGGGAATATTCAGATTAAGCTCTATCATAAATATTCGAACGGTGTTTCTCCTCGGAGCAAAAAGAAGAAACAAAGAAATATTACATCTTTTGAGGGACCTTTCTGACAAACTACCAAATCAGAATACAGTCATAACTCAAAGTATACTTGAAAAGACATTTGATATCATTTGGGCTTTCTTCTCTTTGATAAAAGTTGACATCTTTACGACATTGGATGAGTGGTACGGGGACCACAGTTTTCACCAATTGATCTATAGAATTGTATCGGGACCCCGCGTGGTTTTAAACGAAGAGAAATATATTTATATATTTAATTTATTTTTTTTTTCAAGTGATAATAATAATAAACATGAACCATGTTAGTTCATTAAAAATAGATAAAGTATTCATTAAGCATGTGATTTCGTAGACATAAGATACATCTTTGACAGAGTAAAAATCATAATTTGCAGAATATTGCGTTGCTAAATACTATTGCTTCTATAAGCAATATTTAAAGAGAAAAAACAACCTTGGATATTGATATATAGAATAAGTAAACATGGTTTATAAACGACACTGTGCATTATGTTTATAACCGACAGTTTCGCCCATCTGGCATTTTGATTGAAAATACAACCCTGATCCATTGTGAACTTTTTAAAGGTTATGTAATATTTTTCATTTGATTTGTTTTCACATTCTGACGTATGTGAGTGACCGTTTTTCTCTTTAAAAACAAAACAAAATATTACGGCGCACAATGTCACGGTAGCGCAAAATTTGTAGTGCAATTAATTAGATAATTTATGCTAAAAAAGAATTAAAAATTTAAACCATGCAAAATTGTAATTCGCCCGCAAAATTATTACGAGCAATCAGCGACTATGTCACACCTCTCAAGCGCCAGTATGTGGCGCAAAGAACACCTTTCCTGGCGAGCGCTGCCACCAGCACCAGTGCCAGTGGAACGGGCGATGCAGGGAAAACTACGCTAAAAATGTTCGGTTGGCAAATACACAGCTATGGGGAAGTGGATGAGCTGCAGTGTTCAGGAAAATTAAAAGTGCCACAAATACGAGACGCATCGCAATGTTTGGTGCGTGTTTGCGCGACCAGCATCAATCCCATTGATGTAGCAATGTTGCGTAAGTTTGTGGATATATTTATACTTTTTATATATAATTCATTGTGTTCTCCTATTGGTAGATGGATATGGAGCGACAGCGCTCAATGCTATGAGATGCCAGCCGGACCAAATTGAATTCCCTTTGACGTTGGGACGGGAATTTTGCGGTACATTAGTGCAACGCGGCATGGGAGCTAGATCTGCTCTTAAATTGGGTGAACGCGTTTGGGGCGTGGTGCCATTGCATCTGAACGGTGCACACGCGGAGTATGTGGCAGTGCCCGATTATTGTGTAAGTCCAAGAAGTAAATTACATTGTTTTGCTTCAGTCATTTGATATGCTCACTTGCGTTGTTTCTCTTGCAGCTTGCTCCTGCACCAGAAGAATTGAGCAACTCAGAAGCAGCTGCTGTGTTATATGGCGGATTAACAGCCTGGTCTGGCCTCTATTTAACTGGCGGTTTAGGTGGCATAACTGGTGCTATGTCTGCTGCAGGCGGTGGTGCCAACAAACGCGTGCTAGTGCTGGGCGGTTCTGGCAGTGTTGGTTCGCTGGCCATACAAATACTGAAAGCAGAATTTGCGCAAGTGGTAGCCACTTGTAGTGAGGATGCTGTGCCGCTTGTCAAGGGGTTCGGTGCCGATTATGTGGCAAACTATAAAAATCCAGATGAACTGGCTGGTTTGTGTAACTATGCACCTTTCGACATTATATTGGATTGCGCTGCTCAAGGGCCTGAATATGCAGATACGATAAATTTAGATTTTCATCAGTACATTACGTTCTCATCGCCAATGCTGCGCAATATAGAAAGCTCTGGGATCTATTTGGGTTTACTGAAGAATTTCGCCGCTATAGTGGAGACGAATGCAAAATCGTTGGGCAAGACGGGTGGCTTGGTGAAATGGGGTTTTTTCGTTCCCGCACCACAAGGTATTGATTATCTAAATCAATTGGTGAAACGTAAAAAGGTATTTTTACATAAATGACCAATTATGCATAATTGTTCTCTAATGTATTGATTGTGTATTTCAGTTGCTGCCTACCGTCGATAGTAACTTTAAGTTTAATGAGCTACCAGAAGCCTTTAAGCGGGTTCAATGTGGCCATTTACGCGGGAAAGTTATAGTAAATTTCGATTAGTTATATGAAAACTAGTAAATAATGAATTCATAGTACCTGCACAGAATATCTAAGACCAATGTGCAATACAATTAGTTGTGTGAAATATGGGTCGCAATGCAAGTGTACGAAGACTTTTGGTGGTCAGTCTTCCCCATCATAGAGTAACATAAAAAATGGCTGCCGCCATAGGAACCCACAAGAATATACCACAGAGCGAATTAGCTTAAAAGAACGAACTATTGTGAAACACACAGAAAGGTGATGCACATTTGATACCCTATGTCATCTACCCGGTAGCTAATAAAGAAGTTGATAATTTTATTTGTTTACTTTACTAAAATTATGTTCACGTTCCAAAAGAAATGTATGAATACTTATGTACATTCACAATGTGCCTTAATTGCATACCTTTAATCTGAGTTGAGCACTTAACAGAGATATATAAAAAAAAAAATTAATTAGTTAATGTATTAACGTCATTAAACGTCTTAATAATGCGTAATTTCGTACAGAGACAACAAAAATTTACTTTCAATGTTTTTAAATTATTAAACATTATAAAAAAAGCGATTTGAATGGTCCAATATACGTCAATAAAGATTATGCACTTAACATTTCCTAAGCAATTTCAGTGCATAGTGTACAATCAGCCAATTTGGGAATATGGCGTTATAAAACTTTGACATATATATATATATATATATATATATATATATATATATATATATGTATTTTCATATGATCTTTCCTGTAGTGCATATTTTAAGTGCAATGTATTTGTATGAGTGGAGGCCTTCGTCACTAATAAATTTTTTTTTACTTTTTGCTTTAATTATATATTATCAAGATAAGACCGACCAGGGGTTTAGGATTTAACAAAAAAGTGAGCTCTGATATTTCCAATGAAACCCATAACAAATATATTTTAAAATTTGCAATAAATCAAGGCGATTGCAGCAATAAAAAATTCAAGATAATGTTGCAATTGCTGCCAGTAAAATCAATTTCAAAAATTAGGAAGCACGTTTAAAGCACCCGTATGCATTCAAATTTATAATTCAAATATATATACATATAAATATTTTAATGGCAACGAGTACTCTAGAATGCTGTGAAATAATCTTATATTAGACATATAAGACATGTAGTTGCTAGGAAGTAAGAGACGATTTTCCAGAACAAACTGCAGTTACCTTCTTGATGCACATCTAGCAAATATAAAGTTGATATATGTATACTATATTATATATATATATATATATATATATATATATATATATATATATATATATGTCTACTATATATATATATATATATATATATATATATATATATATATATATATATAGGTCTACTTTATATATATATATATATATATATATATATATATATATATATATCTACTATATATGTAGGCCTACTGTATAAATTTTACATAGAAAACAAATGAGCAGTCAGGTTATTTCAAAGGATCGCAGCGTGTTCGAATTCTGCTGTTTCTAAATATTTTTCTTATTGAGTTGAAAGCCTTGATTGCTCGTACACATTCCTCCAAAACCCTTGCAAAGGTATAATAATAATGATATTTCAGAAGTAAGCCGTTATAAGTGAACATTATTTTTGGATAACCGATCTTTGAAGTCGTTACGTTGAATAAAACGAAATAATATACTTTATAATCTTTGAAAACGACCTTCTCAGTGTATATTTTTTTAATTTTCAGACTAAACTATTTCATCTAATACAATATTTTGAGTACTTTAGTCAATATATTTATAGTTATAGTGGTCCAAGATACCACATTTTTTTGTTATTTTATCATTGAGACGGTTTCGACATTCGCTGAGTACTTGCCCTGCCGTTGAAAAAAGTCTCGAATAGAGCCCATTAGGCTAAAGCATTTTTCTTCTTGTGCTTTTTTTTAAATGTCACTTATTTTTAACTATTTCTCAGAACAATTATTTAATATATATAGTAATTGCATTCACAAAGCAAACGATTCCACAAAAGTCAAAGCTACCAAGCCAAGCGATATTAACCAAAAGATTGCAATTGGAAACCTCGATAGAAACGTGAGTAATATTTTAAGGGAGAAGAAAATAGTATAATATTTAAAGCGAGAACATTAATAATTATTATAACATAACGATAGAAGAATCTAAAATAACGTTTATTTAAAAAAGCTAAAGAAAGGAACATGTATTGAAAGAAAGATTACTGAATATAGAATATTCGATAGCTGCCATTCCCAGTTGTTTTTAAGTAACCATGATTAAGTCACCGGTACGTAAATATTGCTCAAAACTATGCCACCCATTAATCAATTTCTAATTCACAACAGCAGGAGAGAAATAGATACTCGCTACTCAAGTAGCGCACAATGTGTAACAAAAAACTACGTCACTTTGGTATATTTCTATAGGGAAGAAGAAGGGTATATAAATCAGAGAATACATAGAAAATAAATTCTTTTTCGATGCCAGCTTCCTTAGCGGACACACCACGGTTTTGAGTGGATTCACCACCATTTTGAGTGTTCATGTACAACATCCGTCTGCTTAATTTCGCTCCTATGCCGTTTGACGTTTAAGTTTCTTTTCTCTATATTCTCTGATATAAATATATGTAAATTAAAACGAAGTTTGTATATTTTTGAAACCATTAATGTAATTTGATATTTGTTTAGTATGTATATACATAAAATGCATGCCAGGGTCGGTTTAAGTAGAACTAATTAAGAAAATATATGCATTTTAAATATAGTGCCACCACGTCATTAACTATATATGTATGTACGCATATGCCTACCTGGAAACTGAGAAACCTATTACAATATTCATTTATAATGTTAACAACTCCGTAGTAAACTCTAAAAGGCCTTTGCAGATATTAAATACCTAATAACAAGTTAGTTTATTGATTTTATAAATCTAATAGCATATGATTTTATATTAATAATAGCAATTTTGAAGTTACGCTAATGCAATTATATTCAGTGTGAAGAAAAAGTTCTGTAAAACAAAAAATGATAAACTTTTATAATTTTTCTTGTTATTTAGAAGATAAATTATGCATTATAAAAAGATAGTTACGCATCAGTTTAAACAAACACCAACAAAACTGAATATTCTAGTATTCTTAGAAGACATTCTACGCTTTTTACACAGTTGGAAGTTAACAATATTGTGAAACATCCTCTGTAAGGTCAAATAATGGTTAACTTACAAAGTTAGTTGAAAAATTAAAATGTTAATGATATTGTAAATTGTGAAATTGTGTAATATAATAATATATAATTATTATGCACATTATTAATATAACTAATTTTGCTTGGAACTAAGAGTAATATTAATATTATTTTCTAAAAATTGAAAGGATTCAATATCATATCATGTTGTAAAACTATTTCCATTTGAACATGAATTCTGCGCCTCCAAACCCGATGTGGATGCTGGCGACGCAGGTGGTTACCACTTGGAGACTGGTATCCTCGCGGGTTTACACTCATGTTTTGTTTTTATTTAAATTTCTGTAGTCCGGGAAAGGATAGTACATCCACAGGTTACCAGCCTACTCCACAAATTAGATGACCAGATAATCTGTTGTATGAGGCTGCCCCTAACCTGAGAAACAGGCGCCTTTTGCAGCCGTTCGCTGGCATTTAACTCATATATGAAGCTCACTCTAAACTTCCTCTCTCGTTAGCCCTGACCGTACCTCCCATGCGGGTTGTTTACTTCATTTTTAGCTACGGTTGCTCAGGTTTCCAGGGTGTACCACGTGTAGTTGAGATTAGGCATTGAGGAGAGAGTTTGTTGATAGCGACTACCTCAGCTTCTCTAAATCGCCCTTACAACCAAAGAGGGATGTCCCACGACAGGAACCAAGAGAGATATCATATCATCATAAAATCTAATAAATGATTTATAATAACCTCCACATACATATATAAATATTATCACGAAGCGACATCCTGATTCCCACTAATTGCATCATGATGGTTTTTTCTCATGGTGGTGAGTTTTCTCATGTAAAGTTATCATTGTGAATTGAACAATTTGTTACAGCGGCTTATATAAGGACAGATAAATTTGGCAATGCACAGTCCCAGAGCCAAAGAAACGACTTTGCCAAATTTAATGCATATGGAAATGTTATTATTAAAACATTCATATCTCGATTAATCAACTTCTAATGACTTCCTCATACATATACACTATAAATATTTTATTTGACATTATTTTGTTTTGCAGTTTCCAACGCTCGCGTGATAATGGTGCCATTATCAACTTACGTTGTCGGAGATGTCGATCTGACCAAAGGTGGTTTATGGATTATAAGTTCAACATATATAATGTGGAAACGTATGAGTATATAAATGGCTCCGCCAGCAGCAGACAGATAAGTAAATAGCACTAAATTGCGGAATCTAAGCCATAGGCGAGCAATACCGCTACGTTGGCTGCTGCTGCTTACGCCGCTACTGATAGCGTGCATGTTCACACCATGCCCAAGTGATCGGCCCGGTGTCGCTGGCAATTATGGACCGCACATGCCGTGGTATTTCCATTTTATATACTCATTACCTTTGCTAGTGAGTTTCTTTTTGTTCGCGAGTAACTTTTATCACTGCTGTTGGTATTTTCCCCATTTTCAATTTGCTTCTCATGTCTGCGAGGCAATTAATTGGTTAGTCGGTTGATAAGCGCCGGTGAATATTTATTTTTGGAAATTGTTCGCAATCACCACGCAACAATGAGATCGGATACAATTTGTTTACAGCCAGTACAGCTGATTACAGGCGCTGGTTATTATTGTTTTGACCATTTGGACAGCACTTCAGCGGGCATGTTCTTGAATAGTGTTATCCGTGATCCAGGCATGCACTAAGATTCGTTTAAGTTTAACCTTGACGGAGTTCAGCTTATCAATAATTGAAAAAAGTATGTTAATCTTAAGTGATGTGATTATATTCGTATATATAGTACATGTACAGATATGAAAACATTTCTTCAGATAGATTCACTATGCATACACATTTTCTACCAATTGTTTGGGGAAGCAGAAGAAGAGCTTCAGTTCAGAGTTAGTACACCAACTTAAAGGACAACCGTAGAATTGCGCTTTACTTTCATTAGGTTAGATTGATCTTGCTGGCTCAAGCCACACATAGACCAATTGGTCCTTAGCGGTACCAAATGGAGCTAGACCACGACGTAAATCTGTAGTAGGCATTCTGTAGGATGTCAACGCTTTTCTTAGCAATGTCAAAATGGAAAATCAGAAACTACCATTTATGGTCGTGCACTTCGACCAATTTGATCTTTTGTGTGATGCCTAGATTTAAGCTCTTCAAAAACATTAGAACTATATAGGGCTCCATGTTCCAGAACGGGGAAATATCCATGAAATGATACTTGAGTGTGCAGGGGCCCGTCAGGCAACCGCTGACGATGCGAGGGTCCTCCCCATTTAGCATAAGGAGCATCTAGATACTCCTCTGTCTGGGACCAAAAACCGTGTGACCTGCGTTATTAGTTCATTGCCCGGCAAGTTTTCGATCTACACATTTCCTCAACGATTCTTGGATGTGGCCTTCAGGTAGTCCACCGAATAGTTCAAGGTCTAAGGTCTGTTAGAGGGTGCATTGCTACTTTTTTTGGCTTGTTCGTTACCTTCGTGTCCTACATGCCCTGTTCCTAGTTTATTTAAAAGGTATCGGTAATCTTTGACTAGTATTGATGTGCCCACAAAGGCTTGTAACGTCGCCTGAGTGCCCGATAGTATGTATATATGTGCACCAGAGATTTTCCTTTGTAAGCATTCCCTTGTGCGTGCCTCGATGGCATAGGTTTCTGCCTGCTAGATTGTAGCAAAGCCTTTTTGACAACTATTGCCATAGGTGCCTGCTCTTACACTTCCATGTTCCAGTTCAGATCACATTTAGTGCCTCACATGTGAGCCTGGTTCAGTAAAGAATTTATGTGGTCTCCCAGATTCTCTGTCTGAGATACATAATTTATATTTTTTCGAGAATCCGCCATGGAGAGGATTTTTCGGGGACTTTAAGGATTGGGTCATTTTCGAGCATTTTTAGTATACCAGGGAAGTGACACCAACCCAGAAGAGAATTAACAAATAATTAAGTCCTAGCTAAATTTACGGACTCTTCGGATCGTAATCGTTCCATGTTCAATGAGTATATTATTGATGGAAATAGATCCGGACGAAATGTGATTTCAATAGGATGGCGCTACGTGCCATACGCCGATTGGTATAGATGCTGGAATAACCGTTTGAGGCCTGTGTGACTTCCAAAAATGGATCTATTAATTGGTATACAAAATCATGTGAATCGATGATTTACGCTGTTAAAGCAACGATTACTTATGCTTAGGAATCCAATACATAATAATAATAAATAAATAAATAATATATGACCTATATATAATTAGCCAATAAAAAAAAACCTTATTAAACCCTCATACCTTTGATTCATTTTTCTTTGCCTTAAATGCTCTATTTCCATTTTCACCACTGCCTTAAGTGATTTCCATTTTCACCACTCCCTTTCATTGTGCCCAAGGTTTTTTTGCGTTGATTTTGCCTAAGATGAATGTACTTATAAGTAAATTCACCTTGATTTTGCCTTTCCATGTTCTCCACTGTCTTAAATCTGATATTTCCTTTTTCACCAGGAAGTAATCTTATTGCTGAAGTTCATATACATATGTATATACATATATATGTACATAAATACAATTTCCAAAGATCGACATTGTTGCTCAATTAGCTTGAATCTATATCCATTCGGTTCCATTCACTCAATTTTTGCTTTGGGATGTGAGATGAAAAATTAAAAAGAAGTCTTTTCAATTGCAGAATGATCTTAATTCTTCTGATTCTTCTCAATTATGTGGAGTACAGAAATTTGCTTATTCATTCGACAGTTTATTAACATTCCCCACACGACTAAAGAGAATTTACTATTGAGAGAACGCCAAGCTCTCACGGCACATATTATGTTCATAACAGACCAAAGGAACCTTCGTTCGCTTCTCTTTGACCTGACCATGTCTTACAAATATTAATTTTGTTCTTCGACAGCAGAGTACATAAAAATGGGCTATTTGCATGCCTGATAAATATTAATATGACTACAGAAATCTAGGCTCTGTGCTTACAAATGGTCGCAATGGAAATCCACTTTTCTTCTTGATCAGTTTTTTTAAGATCGTTAATTTTTTAGGTATTATTAGCGATCAACTGTTTTCACCTCGTTGAGAATTCAACTGACAATTTAATTAAATTATTATTGTTGTTGTAGACTTATTGTAGCTTTGCGGCCACCTTACTGTGCTCGCAAGATGGGTTAATTACGCTGTAGCCCTATTTCCATTTAACAGTTTTGTTTAGAGATATTATATGAAATATGCCAATTCCGAAAATAATCAACTGACTGAAGATCAATTACATATGTATTTGAGTGTTTATTCAATAAAACAATTAAAATTGTTTAATACACTTTGGCAAATACTTTATATGAATATTTTTTATACCAATATTTTGTGAAGAACCAAACAATGGGGTATAATTTTGGCCTGGTCTGAGCAATCGGAGAAAAGTGGTGACATCCCTTTATAAGTGAATCTTTATATGTATGAACATAGGTATGTATATATGTAAATCCACTATGATTTTATTAGTACCTCCAAAGGTGAATTTATATACATATGTATGGAAATATTTACTGTGGCTTGTAATACTTTTTCCTTTTGTTTCTTTCTGTTCTTTCTCTAGAGTAGTATTATCATTTTATTCTCAGAATCAAGATTTCAAGAAGTATTTTCTAAAATTTAAAATTGTAATTTTTTTGAATCAGTGACAATTTATTTTATTATATTCTTTTAAAATGAGCGTTCCGGCTCAAATGGAGAACCTTATCGATATGTGTAAGTCCATTATACCATTATACTGACCAACTCACCTGATAATTTTGAATCCCGCTGTATTTGCAGGCACTTCGTTCGATGGCGTTTGCAGACGCCTTATGGAGCACTTGTCGCTGAAACATAACTTCAACAGTGCCAAGCTGGCGGCCACTTTGATGAACGTTGTGGAAGTCGGTGTGGGACTCAATAGAAAGATGCTATCGTTTATTGAGCTCGTGGGCGAGGCAGTCGCAAAGCGATCTGTCCCCCATCCGGCTGAGCGGCAACAATTGGTTACCACACGCAGTGCTTCCCGCAGGCGCTGTCTGCGTGGCCGCAAAAGTAGACTACGTGCCGCCAGGCGACACGGTGGCAATCGTCGTTGTTAATGAATGGCATGATTTGACTTTATTGATTTTAAAAATCGACCAGTTTATAAATTATGTGGGGAATTTTGAGGAAAACTCGGTTAAATTAATTTTTGTAATATTATCGGACAAAATCATTGAAATCATTGTGAATCATATAATAAATATATATGTATGTATGTATGTATATACTTGGACTTTATGCACATACATATGCTGAAGCATACAATCGCTCTATACATACAACTTATTATCGGTAGTATTAAGCCTTGGAAATCACATCCAGAATAGTTGTCATGCATTTGTTTGTTATGGTCTTAAAATCTTTTTAATTTTTTTTTTATTTGTGACCTGAGTTGATGGCAATCTAACATTTTTCAAATGCCAGGGTGTGTGTACATGAACTCGCTCTCCTCCCATAAATACTGACCTTGAAATTAATAAGAATAATTTGGGTGTGCTTATGTTTAAGTTTCAATTATTTAATGTAAATTAGTAATTAAAATTCATTTATTTGGGTAACAGTAAAAATAAACATTTCTCCTATTTTGCCTTTTAATATGTTTGCTAATTATTATATTCATAATTATTTACATACATGCATACTCTCCTTACACATCTCTCCATACACAAATGTGTAATAATTATAAATACGTATATTTGTGTTGGATATGTTTTATTTGAATGCAAGCATGTATATATGTATGTATTAAAAAAATATGCATGGTTTGTTATCTCACTCTTATTCTGGAAAGCTCTCGATTTCTCTTTTGCTCTTCCAATTTTATTTTGTCTCTTCACATAAAACAATCAAAAACTCACCATGCTTAAGTCAAAAACTCTTCTTTGCTTAAGTAACCAACTTCACCACTGAAACTATGTACATACATACATATGTACATAAGTATAATAAATTTTTCAATAACAATTCTAAATCGCCGTATGATTCTACTAAAAATGATTTAGGAAACATTCAATATATGTACATATATACATACAAACATCAAATCCATGCATACAAAAACGAAATAAATTTATGCAAGTATTGAAACCTCTTAAACAAAAAGTAGCCGCACTTTTCAAGTACTTTTCAGAATAAATATGGTCACTCTAAGCTATTACATTCGTTGAGGTCATAGGGGTGTAGCTCCCCAGCTCTCGCATTTTCTATCATTCTGTTCCTCTCTCTTCTACTTTCAATGTCCATGACTATTTTCTCTCGCTTGTGGCTGCGACTTTTACGGGCTTAATTTTTTTCCTACCTATATGAAATGTGGTTGGTCCCGTTAATGAGGTGATTCGCGCTGCTGTGATAATGTTGCATGTGTGTGGTTGCCTTAGTATGAGCGCATTTGTAAGGGCTTTCGCAAGGAAGCATAATTTACAGTGGACAAAATCCGAAATACTAACCACAACATTGTTATATTAAAATAGTGGCAAATAACTTTTCACAGAAATTTCATTTAACATTTAAAAATATTTGTAAACACCTGATGATATTATGAGTAAAAAAGAGGAAAGTTAACAAATGCTAACTTTATTTACTGTTGCTTGATAGCTGCTTTTCATATACACACAATTATAGAGCGTTTTTATGGGAATGTGCATTTGATATCCTTAAGGAGATTAGACATATAGTAATGTGCATAGTATGTCGTGAATTTATGGTTTTATGGTGAAAATTACTTTATATATATATATATATATATATATATATATATATATATATATATATATATATATATATATATATATATATTAAGTTATTCATACATAATTAGTATACATATAAAGGAGCACTAGCTAAATAAATATTTTGATAGAATATAAGTTTATGAAACTTTTACCCATATGTAATAAAATGTATATTCATTAAATTATGATTTCAGTATAAAGTATATTTGTTTTTCTTGCTTGAGATATATGGCAATAAACGGACAATAATGATAATAATATATAGGTTTATGAAATTTGCATATTTTTTAAGTTTATTATACTATCAATTCAATAAACAGTATTTTTGTCTCTCTCTCGTCAGATATATGGCAAACAGTCACAGAATGGGGAGGCCAGTTCGCAACGCGTCCATATTTGGTGTCATTCAATTTATTTTGGGGAATCGTTTCGGTTACTTGTTTTTAACCTAAATAGAGACGTAAAAACCATGCAAATAACATTTGATAATGTTATGAGTAAAATTTTAAATTGTCTGTAAGAATAGAAAAAAAAATGAAATTTGCCCAGACATTAATGCAAATGTTATTATTAATTCAATTGTTCTATTATGATAAAAAATATAATATAAAAAATATATGTATGTATGCTTCACGTTTTTTAATTTAAATACCAAACATTTTACTTTTACCACTGTGCCTCAGCTGTATTACATACATTTTTAGCAGGGAGCATCCCAGTAGACAATATGTCCGGCGGAATAAAATGATGGATTATGTAGTCGTAGTGTCTAAATACACATCTTCATTTCAAATTTGTTTGCAGTAGTTGAAATATTAATAGTATTATGAGAAACTATTAATTTACCTGAGTCACAAGGAACAATAATCTCGTCTTGTAATTCAATATTATTTGTATTTCCTGTGTTATGCGCACTTCAAAAGTTTGATCGGATCAAACCCAAAAGGAGACTTATATGGAAAAATTCAAAGGCAATAAATTCAAACATTAGCACTTCAAATCTAAAATATATCTAGATTTTATTTAAACCATAATAATGCAATTATTTTATACGGTGGTGCAACTTGACTACCAGCATTAACTAATTTTTCTTATTCAATTTCTCTGTTTATATATTTGTCCTCTGCAAAAAACTGGTTTCAAATCTTGTGCTGTTTATAATTGTGGAATAAAGGTGGTGGTGATCAAGCATGGTATGATGTAAACAGTTTGGCTTTGAAATTGTAACATGGTGAAAGAAAGGCACAATGAGCTTACCTCATAGTATTGTTCCACAGTATATAAATACCCCTATGTGGATAATAAGTATTTATATTACAATCTAGGATGAAAAAAATGGTGTATAGTTTACCAGAAACTGTTGTCGGTGTAAAGAAATGAGGAATACAAACAAAAATATTGAAAGTTTTTTTTTCCTCTTTCCCCTATTTTTTTCACGCTCCCCTTTGCAGTTACCAAATCGGTTTCATTAGTTTATCCTCGCACTGAACCACCTTCCAACTAGATAATACCTACTGATTTGTAGATACATAGTGTCATTTCCTACCGGGTACTGGCAGCGAGCATGCATTAATTATTTGCAAATGTGTTAGTAGTACGAATACGGTATATCTGAAACTGTGAGAGAGTCGAATGGAGTCTGGTTAAATGCGGGTGAGCTTTTGCTTGCTGGCTCATTCTTCGTTGACAGTTCACAAGGGCAGTACGTTTTAAGTTGGACCAGCGTCGCCATTGGATCTAAGCAGTGAAGAAGCATTTTCATATTATAAATTTAAAAAAGAAATAATTTTCGAATATTTCAAATAATTTATAAAGTGGGAATTTTTGATTTGGTTGGAATATTAGCAAAGTTAACAGCAGAAGTGAGTGGTTTCTAAAGTACGCCATAGTACATAATTTAGTGCGTATTTTAAGGCAGATATTTACGAACATTTAATTCAATTAATTATTATTTTGGGATCTAACAAATTAACAAAAAAACTTTTTATTAAAAAAGTAAAGTGCCTTTTTGATGTAAAATTCTATCAAAAAGGACGAGTGCTTAAACTAAATACTTATAATAATCAAAACTAACACATTAAAATTCATAAAAGTTTTAACTGTTAACTTTCAACAATTTTAGATTTATACCATATTTTTGGTGTGGGAAAACAACGGTTAGTTGGACATACATTTTTTTTTATATATATATCATTTGTGTGTGTGTGTGTTTAATAATCAGAAAGTGCTAGCCGAGTTAGGGCGGCAGCAAATACACACACAAAGCAAGTGAATACAGCCGTAATCGCAAGGAGAAAAGGACATTTCAAGAAAGTCGCCTGTTATTAGGTATGTACCCAAAGAAAAATCATATTGGTGTGGTTAGTGACGTGTTCCAGTCAGGGGTTGGAACAGTCGGAGTGTTCTGTAGCTTTTCATTTTTCACATATGTATGTACATATGCATGTAGTCAGTTTGCCAATTTAAGCAGTAAAGTTTTTAGTTTTTTTCTTCAAATTAATATGCATTATATTGTACATACACTCACACACGCACATATGTATATGACACACACCCACACACACATACACTTGAACGTCGCATGCAATTTATATTGGCTTTATTTTTTTCCGTTTTATTAGTGTAATAGATTACATTTGTATGCGAAATAAGAAAAAAACAAATTTGCTTTGGAAAATGTCTGCAGGTACTCCTTCACATAAAATAAGCTCTGACATGCTCTCTTCACGATAGCGTCTGCGAACCTCACAATTACTGTAACAATAACGCTTTTTCCTACTGTTGTTTTTGTGGCAATCAGCACTGGCTGACTGCACTTCAAATTTTCTATTGCACAATGCAATATGTGAGCATAGGGAAAAGCTAAAATGGTTGAAAGTGTAATTTTTACAGTGTATTTCGGTCTTGATCTAGTCTATTGGAAAATGATTTTCTTAATATAAGGGCTTTGAGCTGTTTGGATAGAAAGCTCATTTAAATGCCATCTAATCTATATGGCTTCCCATACTAAAAACAATTTTTATGTGGAAACGATTCATTTTATAGGCAATTATCTTCACAGGCGATGGCTAGTAAGACTTCTTCTTTGCACATATGCCATTTTCTCCATTTCTCACCACCAATTCAAATCAATTATGAGAAGCGAAAAAATATACAATTTTTCTTCAAATGGCAAAAATATAAAATATTCATATATGTACAAGTGTATGTACATTTACAATCCCTCACAATGCAGCTAGTTCGCAATAATTGCTTTTGCCTATACTACTGCTATGATTTTTTCCGCTTTCATCGTGGCGCGTAATTTGAATTGGTAACTCTCAGTGAATACATACACACACACATTCCAGGCATATGGCGTGATATTTTGCATCATTTTCAAGTATTTGAGTTTATTGTTAGTAAACACACATTTTAAATACATATAGCAAAAACTTAGCAATTTCTTTAGAAAAAACATAAGACTGTGTTTATTTTAAGTATTTTAACTTGAAAAAATTGCGTTTCTTTTTAATTCACAACAACTGTGCTGAGTTAATTAGTTAGTTTTCTATCGTATGTATATATGTACATACATAAATACGTTGTATTTTCAAGATAACTGCAAGCCAAAGCATACTAGCAAATATTTCAACTGCGTCAAAACTGTTTGTTTTTTGTCCTTTTAATTAAGTACATTTAAGCGGACTTAATTTACATTAAAAAATAAAACAAAATTGATCAAATACTAACTAAATACAGGATGCCAGGCATCAGGATTTCGAAATAACTACACAACAACTGTTCAATTTGAATAACAAAGGAAGAATAAGATACTATTATTGTTATTATACGACAAAAAATTGCACGTTGCACAAAAAAACATCGAAGCCGATAACGGTAAATGAATTCCACAACGCAAACATTGTGCGAAAACATTAAGTGTAAACAATTTCTTGACAGTCAAATTTTCGGATTTATTTTGTTTTTGTTATATTTTCTTTGTTTTCGTTGTTATTATGTGCTGAATTTTTTTGTATTTGGTTGTAAACACATGAATTAAATGAAATATGTAAAAAAAATAACCAAAAAAATAAAGTCTTACTTTTTTTTGAAAGAATAAAAGAAAAATTATGATTTTTTTTCATAGTGTAAACAATTACTTGACATACTGTATATATTTAAATTGTCGTATTGTTTGTGTGAGCTAAGGTCTAAGCCTAGAATATCTAATTGGGTAACATATATGCACTTTCCAATAAGTTTTTTAAGCATATGCGAATCTCCTTTCCTTAAAAAGGTAAATCCAGCACTAGAATCATGTCTTAAAAGTTTTTTAGAAAAGTAAATAATTTACATGTACACGTGTATATAATACGCAAATACATGCAAAATATCTACACAAATTATACAAAAACTACAAAAAAAAACAGCTTTCAGATCTTGTTAAAATAAATACACAAATATTCATATGCGTTTTTTACCATTCGTGTTGCCACTCTGGCTCTTTGATCACGAGCCAGTTGTATGCGCAACAAACCCATTTTTATCTGCTTCTGTTTAGTATAGTGCAAAATGGAAGTTGAGCAGCCGCCGTAAAAAAGGAATACTCACAAATACATTCACACATGCAAATCATTGGTGTATTTAAGTAAGTGTGTATTTTCATTTAATTAAGTTTCATATCCTGTCGAGAGTAGGCAGTATGTGTATTGCCACATTTACTAAAATTTCTTGTATTTATTTCTTTATATTAAATTGTAATAATAATAACAATTTCTAGTCATTCCCAAGGAATAATAATATCCATTTCTAAAGTTACTCCCAATCATGTTTACATTTAATTCGTAAGGTTAACGTAATGTTTTTCAAAGTAATTCATGAATTGACGTATTTACTATATTTACACAAGTGTGTTTATTTTAAAAAACAACCGTAGCATACAACCAAAACAATTTGTCAATTTTAAACAAAGCTTCTTTGTTTCGTTAAAACATAATTTATGACTTGAATTGTTTATATGTTTGTATGTATGTACTGTCCTTAATTATGTGCTCAATTTACGAGTATATTAAAAAAACTATTTGGCTGAAGTGCCTAACAATCTGGTGGTGACTTTAACTTGATATTGAACTTGAGTGAACTTTTGCTCTCTTCTTTCATTTAGGAATCATGTCAAGTGTGTTGGTGTGCAGCATAGCTGAACAAAAGAGGCAAAATCAACCGCTGAAAAACTGAAGCAAATGTCAACAGAATTGTTAAGCGTGCCGTAGACCGTCAATCATTTGACGTCAATCATGTACATGTATTTTTCCAAATGCTTGTATTCGTCAAAATTTTCTGATTTACATTATTTGACTTCAAATGATTAATCGTCTATGGTCGGCTTTAAAATTAAAAGCATCTATTGTAATTAGTAGTGATATTTGTATATAAAGATAAAACTAATGCATGGTATCTAGCGTGCTGCTGTAAATGAGTGCATATTATTAGTCAATCAAACAATTACCCCAACTGATATTCTTGAAACCAAATTACATTAAAATACATAATTATGTCTGTACCCAAATAAATTGAAGGGAACTATTATTGATACTAACCTATTCTATTCGTAAACAGTGAGACAATTTCTAGTTTCAGTCTTGTGAATTTGATATTCAGCGACTCGGTTAACCTGTACAATTAAATGAAATTTCTTAATATATTAATTTATTTATTATTACTAAATGAGGACATTCTTACCGAAATTACCTCCATTGTTTGTTAATTCATGTCATATAAAGCCGACCAAAATTACGGGAAATGAGGCCAATACCCCGATTAAATAGTTCGTATTAAGTATGTAGTTCGTATTAAATAGTACTTTTCTGTGGAAGTTCTTTCGTCAAAATAAAGAATTTGAAAATTGAGCCAAATTGGAACGCATAATAAATAATTAAAAGTAAACAAGTAAAGTAAAAGTAATGGTTTATTCATTGTAATGAATAAAATTGGGTGGGTCAAGGACGCCATGAACATAATTCATTTGGATTGACTTACACAAATACATATACGTTTAAGTAATCATTAAGTTATATTTAAATCAGCCAATGTGACTATTGAATTTGATATGGATTGCATTGCGTTCGATTACATATACTTGTGATATCAGCATTAATTAAAGCTAAAACTATAAAACTAACAAAGTTTCCATTGAATCTAATATTAATTACATTGCTTTCGATTCTGAGGTAGTATACTTCTGCATGTGTTCGATACTACAATATAAGGTCTGCAATGATCTTCAATCACAATTATGCCAAGTAAATTCCATCCACGATGTTGATTTATTTGTACCAGGATGCAACAACTAGTGTAACAGCCACCTCTCCTTAAACAGTATCTCCTTAAACTTGAGCCAACAATACCAAAAACCAAGAAAGACAGACTGAACCCCTGTGATAGTCTTTGGTGAATTTTCCAGAAATGTAGTACCTATCGGGAGGCTGTTATCTGCTCAACTTGCTCTCTGCATTTAGTTTGAGACTACTGAGAGAGAGAAAAACGGCTCAGTGATTTCCGTATGCTGGAAAGAACCAATTTATTTAATTCGCTCAATCGCATATAATGGTGCAGGTGTGGGAAATTCTATATATTTTGACGCTTTCTTCTCTTTTTCTCGACATTTGCAATGCACAGCTTAATAAATTGCATAAGTACGACGAGTAGAAATGTACTTTAAGCCATATTCTAATTTCTAGAAATAGGAGAAATAACTACATAATTACTTTGCAATTGCAGGTGACAATTAAATTTGCAATTCCAAATGTATTTGAATGCGTGTGCTGTTCGTAGCCTTCTCAAGCATAAATCTAATTTGAATATTTGTAAATGTCTGCCTGCGATTGTTGCGGCATAGACACTAATTTGTGTTTTTACCATTAGCGAGCACCACTGATAATTCGGAATAACACCTCTTCAGTGGGTTACTATGTACAATATTTGTTATTATAATTAATATAATCGATCAAATCGGAGAGAGAAGAATTGACATAATGGCGGTAATTGTATGTATGAGTAACAGCCCACAACAGTATTCAAATTGATTAATGTTTTTTTTTCTTTTGAAGTTGTTTACTTTTTGGTTTTAATGCGTAATTGTTTCACAAAAAACTATTGCTGCTTATAAAAAATTCAGCCAAAAAGTAAAACGAAAGAAGTAGAGGTTAAGAATTGTCCAAAAGAACAGGTTTTCTTTCTAAGCAATAGTTTTTTTTTTGGTTTATAATTAATGCATAAAAAAATTATTCTTAATTCTTCTTTCAGTCAGTTTTTGGGCTTTTATTGTTCCCACTTTTGCAAAGCAAAAACTTAGCCAAATCCACATTTGTGCTTGCACGAGGTATCAACACATAGATACATATATATATATATATATATATATATATATATATATATATATATATATATATATATATATATATATATATATCATATGTATGTGTGCATATACAAACATACATACATATATGTATATTCTCGTGGTTTTGCTGGTTAATCATAATCGCACAAAAATTTTTCATTGAACTTGAAAATCACGCCACCTTATCTCTTATCTGGAGAGCTATAAGCATAACATGCGATTTATAGCAATTTGTATATGTATGCATGTTTTTGCCATATGCCGGTAAGAAACGAGAGAGCAAATATCTGCCTCTGCTGAGAATTAAGTGAGAGTGTGTGTGTGCGAGCGCGTGCTAACGTTTAGAATTTTGCAATTGGGCAACGTGCGCAATAGGCATGATACATATGTATGTATATGATTACTTGATTACTGAAAATTAATACTGCATATTTGAAATTTATGACGTTAATTAAACAGATTAAAATTTATTACATTCATTATATTTTGATTACAAACATTTAGATTATTTTAAAATATATAATTTATTAATTCTAGTATAAGGTATATTAATAATAATAATTATTATATTATTAATTTAAGTTGATTTCATTTTAAAAGCAACAATCATCATTCATGCATACATATGGATCAGCATGTAGTTAGATTATTTCTTTAAAAAAGAGTTGTTATCCGGAAGCTATTTTTTAAATGACGTAAAACTGCTGTTTATTTGTATACTCTTATTCGTCCTATACTCGGGCTGGCCCCAAAAGTTGTGATCCATTTTCGTCATCTGTTCAACAGTAGTACATACATATGTATTTGTTTTTGTTTATATTTCAAATTTCTCTACCCATATACCCATACAAACGCACGCAGATGCTTTTTACTCGCTTCATCACTGCCTTCGTTTCTTGCGTTTGCTTTTTTCCAGTTAGCGCAAGTCGTACGATTTTTCTGTCGAATAGGAATTGGCTTAGCAAAATCTCTAATTTTTGTGCCAACAAAAGAGTTGCATCTATACATCATATAGTGTTATGTTTGTGTGTATGCGCGGTTGTAGTCAATCGCCAGTCGTGGAGTTATGAGAGCGGGCGAGGGCTTTTGATTAAATCTACGATGTGATGTGATTGTAAACAATGACTGGGAAAAATAAAAAGAATGTGCATGCTTAAAATGCAAACAATAATGACAGAGAAACCACACTATTAAGAAATACAACACAATGCCATATACATGCATGTATATTATATGCAACTGCAGTTGTGTTTATATGAAATATGACCTTTTTACGTAGTCTGTGAAAAAAACAAAAAATTAAATTAAATTAAAACAATATGTATGAATGCATTTAAATTTGTCTGCACTTAAATGTACATATATACATATTTCCATACATACAATCACTGACGTGTTCTCTTCAAAAGACATGTATTGGTTCTCTTTCACTACAAATGGCAAACACACAAGCACACACGCTCTCATTAAATGAAAGAAGTCAGCCAACCCAGAAATCACCTGATTTTCAATTTCTATACCAACATCTCCATAAAAGAAAACGGAGAAACAGTCACATAAAAAACACAGCAGATGCCGGCAACCCCGGCACAAACAATTAAATTGCCCGCTCTTTGGAAATGAGTGGTAAGAGCAAAGACAATATACAGAGTATTATCAGAGTATTATCTTTGGTAATAGCTTTGCACCAATTTGTCCAAGAGCATTGAGTACTGATGAAGAGAGTACATTATACTCTTTTTGTATGTGTAGAGTAGGGTGACCATTTGTAATTTTCTAAAAAAATCAATAGATTTTTATTTTTATGTATTAATTTCTAAGAGAAATTTATTTACATATGTTAATGCCGATTTTTCATATTTCGGTTGTGTGTAGGTTCGGGAATTCTCCATTCGACGTCACTCCACGAATAAGCGTATCTCACTGTTGAATAAATATCCCCAAAAGAAGAAAATATTACAAAATCTCCACAATATTAGCGTTTTTATGCTCTTAAAAATATTGACGCATGCCTTTAGTTTCTCCCCCTCCTGCTTGTGAAGAGAGAAAAGCTCATTTTTGTAATTTTTACTGCCACAACAAAAGATTCTAAAATTACTTTATTCAGTTCCAACACCGACCCGGCCAAATGAAGTATAATAGGGAAAAATTCGCTGTTGATTTTCCGATAAATTGAATAACCTTTTGTCCTTTTACTCTCATTTCAGTTCCGTCAAAGTGTTGCAAAGCGCCGACAAAATAAATACCATTCAAACTGGTGCTGTTAACAATCATCCGGCACCATTACAAAAGAACGGGAAGACCGCACGTTGCAATCGCCGCAGAAAACGCCGCAACAAAGCTCAACAGAATTCAATTCAGCAGGAAGAGCCACCGCAGATAGTAGTAGCTAACACCACCATGCCAGCCCGTTTTGCCGAAGACGTCATCACTGACAATGAGCCCAGCGTTCCTATGGACCTAGGGGGACGCTATCCTCATCGTCCAGTGATGAATGATGATATTGCAATTACGGGTTTCTCTGGCCGCCTGCCTGAGAGTTCCAGCATTGAGGAGTTCAAGAAGAATCTATTCGAAGGTGTCGATATGGTGAATGATGATCCCAGACGTTGGGAGAAAGGTGTGTTTTTTTTATTGTATTTAAAGGCAAATTTTTAGTGTACCTGATTTCCCTTAGGACTTTTTGGACTTCCCGATCGTGTGGGTAAAATCAAGGACGAGGATTTGGAACATTTCGATCAGCAATTCTTCAGTGTGCATCAGAAGCAAGCCGAATGCATGGATCCACAAATGCGTATGCTACTCGAAACAACTCACGAGGCCATCATTGATGCTGGCATTAATCCAAATGACATACGTGGTTCACGCACTGGTGTCTATATTGGTTGTTCCAATTCGGAAGCCGAACAGTACTGGACCAGTGATCCCGAACTAGTTAACGGTTATGGTTTGACTGGCTGCGCTCGTGCCATGTTCGCCAACCGTATCTCGTATACGTTTGACTTCAAGGGACCCAGTTACAGTGTGGATACTGCTTGCTCCAGTTCGTTGTATGCCTTGGAACAGGCCTTTTCCGATATGCGTGCGGGTAAATGTGACTCTGCTTTGGTTGCTGGCGCCGGTATTATACTGAAACCGTGTATGTCGCTGCAGTTCAGACGCCTGAACATGTTGAGTAATGATGGTATGTGCAAGGCTTTCGATGAGACTGGAAGCGGCTATGTTCGCTCCGATGGTTGCGTGGCTATCTTCTTGCAACGTACCGCTTCTGCCAAGCGTGTCTATGCGTCTATTTTGAATGTGCGCACCAACACCGATGGCTTCAAGGAAAACGGGATAACCTTCCCCGATGGCCGCATGCAAAATCGTTTGATACGCGAAACCTACGAGGAAATCAACTTGGACCCCAATGAAGTTGCTTATGTTGAGGCGCACGGCACTGGCACCAAAGTCGGCGATCCACAGGAAGTCAACTCCATCACAGACTTCTTCTGCAAGAACCGTAAGACGCCTCTGTTGATCGGCTCCGTTAAGTCAAACATGGGTCACTCTGAGCCCGCCTCAGGTGTGTGCTCCATTGCTAAAGTGTTGATTGCTATGGAAGAGGGCGTCATACCAGCCAACTTGCACTACACAAAACCAAATCCCGACCTTTACGGCTTGGTTGATGGACGTTTGAAAGTTGTCGACAAGAACTTGCCCTGGAATGGTGGTATTGTTGGCATCAATTCGTTCGGGTTTGGTGGCGCAAATGCTCACGTTATTCTGAAGTCCAATCCAAAACCAAAGGCTATCACGCCACGTGATGGACCGCCAAAGCTAGTAATTTGCTCTGGCCGTACCTTCGATGCTGTCCAAGAGTTGCTTGAGCATGCTACTGAACATCGGGACGACGACGAATACTTCACCCTCATCAATGACATTCATTCGCGTCCAATTCCGTTGCACTACTTCCGCGGATATTGCGTAACGAACAGCAAAGGTGCTCTGCAACGCGAGGTCATCGAAGCCACTGACGAGAAGCGCCCAATTTGGTATATCTACTCGGGCATGGGCAGCCAGTGGGCCAGCATGGCCAAAGATTTGATGCAATTTGAGGTCTTCAACAAATCCATACACCGGTGCGCGGAAGCTTTGCGCTCCGAAGGCGTTGACTTGATCGAGGTGCTGACTCGCTCCACTGAGCAGAGCTTTGAGAATATTCTGAACTCGTTCATTTCGATTGCTGCCATGCAAGTTGGTCTCACTGACTTGTTGTCGTCGCTCGATATCCAACCCGAAGGCATCGTTGGCCACTCTGTCGGCGAATTGGGCTGTGCCTATGCTGATGGCTGCTTCACACCCGAACAAACTGTACTAGCTGCCTACTGGCGAGGCAAGAGCATCCAGGAGACTCAGCTACCCAAAGGCAAGATGGCTGCTATTGGCCTGACCTGGGAGGAAGCCCACAAGCGCATGCCTGCTGATTGCTTCCCTGTGTGCCACAACAGCGCAGACAACTGCACTATCTCCGGTCCAGAGCCATCGATCGATGCTCTCGTGGAGAAACTGTCTGGCGAGGGCACCTTCGCCAGGGCCGTGAAATCATCTGGCTATGCGTTCCATAGTAAATACATTGCAGATGCTGGTCCGAAATTGCGTAAGAGTTTGGAGAAGATTATACCCACTGCTAAGAATCGCACGTCACGCTGGTTGAGTACCAGTATCCCGGAAAGTGCTTGGAACAGCCCGATTGCTAAGCAATCTTCGGCTGCCTACCACGTAAATAACCTTCTGTCGCCTGTGTTGTTCCACGAGGCTCTGCAGCACATTCCCAAGAATGCCATCTGCATCGAAGTGGCTCCAACCGGTCTTTTGCAGGCAATTCTAAAGCGGGCCCTTGGCCCTGATGCCACCAACCTCAGTTTGGTTAAGCGCGGCCACGAGAACAACGTCGAATTCTTCTTGACTAACATTGGCAAGCTGTATGCTGCCGGCAGCCAACCTCAGGTCCTGAAGCTAATGCGACCAATTAGTTACCCAGTTGGCCGCGGTACTCCCATGTTGAATTCAAAAATCGGCTGGGATCACTCGCAGAAATGGTTGGTACCCAAGTACGATGCCGGGCAGACATCTGGAGAGACCATCGTCGAAATCAACTTGGCGAAGGAAGAAGACGCTTTCCTGGTCGGCCACACTATTGATGGACGCATCCTGTTCCCTGCCACTGGCTACATGACTCTAGCCTGGATGACATTCGCAAAAATGCGCGGCTGCGAGTTCAATAAGACCCCCGTTGTCATGGAGAACGTGGTATTCCATCGCGCGACAATTTTAAACAAGGATAACGTGGTTAAATTCGGCATCAATTTCTTCGATGGAACCGGATCGTTCGAAATCTGCGAGGGTGGCAGTTTGGCGGTGTCTGGCAAAATTAAAATTCCAGAGAATATTGACAACGAAGAACTGCCACTCAATCCGCTGCAGGCAAGCAGGATTGCCAATGAACTGGTTACAAACGATGTCTACAAGGAACTGCGTTTGCGCGGTTATGACTACTCGGGTATCTTCCGCGGTGTTGTATCTTCGGATTCCATTGGCACCGCTGGCAAACTGCAGTGGACCGACAACTGGATTAGTTTCATGGACACCATGTTGCAGTACAACATCCTCAGCAAGGATCTGCGTGAACTCTACCTGCCGACGCGCATCGAGAAGGCCGTCATAAACCCAATTAAACACTTGGAAATCCTAAACAAACTGTCCGTGGAAGACCAAATTAAAACTGGTCTGCCCGTTTTTATGTACAGCGATCTGAATGTCATTAAGAGTGGGGGTGTAGAGATGCGCGGATTGAGGGCTTCATTGGCTCAAAAGCGTCCCGGAACGCAGAACCCACCCACTTTGGAGCGTTACACATTCATACCGATTGTGAATACCGCCGATTTACATGAGAATACCGAGAAGGCACGTCACCACGCCATCACCGCAGCAGTACATTTGGTCATCGAAAACTCCGCTGGGGCTCTGAAGTTGAAAGGTGTGGAGTTGGCAAATGGCCGCAACGCAGACGTGCTCATTGGTGGCAAACTCGTGCAGATTATCGAAGGGGAACCCACCATTACAGCTGATGTAGTTATAGCGACTGCAGGCAACAATGATGAGGCTATTACCGCCGCCTTGGGCGACACAGGAGTGCGCGTCATTCCGAAGAACATTGCGAATGAACCCGTCGAGCAGAATTGTCACTTTATCTTTGGCACTGACGTACTCGCACGCCCCGACACAGCCACTTTGGAAAATAGCATTGCCACCATTAAGAACGATGGATTCCTCATCTTTGAGGAGAATGCAGCCTCGTTTATTAAATCCGGACGTCAAACTTTGGAGAAGTACGGTTTTACCATGGTTCAGGAGCAAAACCTGGGCACTTCGCGCATACTGGTCACTGCTAGACGCGCTGTAGATATGAAACAGCGCAAAGCGGTCGTGGTCAATGTGACGGAACAGAACTTCGACTGGTTGGAGGATCTGAAGGAGGCACTAGCAGCGGCCACGGACGAAGAGAAGTACGTGTATGTTGTGAGCCAAGGCGAGGAGTTGTTTGGTGCGCTCGGATTCATTAACTGCATCAAGAATGAGAGGGGAGGCAAGTTCGCACGTCTTGTGTACGTCCAGGACACTATTCCTGAGAAATTTTCGCTGACGTCACCATTCTACCGCAAACAGCTGGAGAAGGACTTGATTTCGAACGTATTGAAGAATGGAGCCTGGGGTACTTTCAGACACTTGAAGCTGGAAACCGATGTAGCGACGTTGCAAGTAGAGCACGCGTACGTGAACGCACTGGTCAAAGGTATGTACTGCCTGGCCAAGGAGCCAGTCTAAGTGAGGCGATACATTTTTTTAAACTGTTTTCCGTTTTAATTTACAGGTGATCTTTCCTCACTGAAGTGGATAGAAGGACCTCAGGTACAAACCTTGGAAACTGATGACCTCGAGTTGTGCACCGTCTACCATGCACCCATCAACTTCCGCGATGTGATGCTTACATCTGGCAAACTGTCCGCGGA
The DNA here is from genome assembly GCA_920105625.2 of Clusia tigrina. Classification (NCBI taxonomy): domain Eukaryota; kingdom Metazoa; phylum Arthropoda; class Insecta; order Diptera; family Clusiidae; genus Clusia; species Clusia tigrina. The sequence goes on along the minus strand of OV050033.1, from coordinate 12,177,558 downwards.
TGCTCTGCCTGGTGATTTGGCTAAGCAGGACTGTGTGCTTGGTCTGGAATTCGCTGGTCGCGACTCTAAAGGCCAACGTGTTATGGCTATGGTGCCCGCCAAGTCACTGGCCACTACTTGCGTGGCTAGCAAACGCATGATGTGGCAAATACCCGCCAACTGGTCCATGGAAGAGGCCTCTACTGTGCCTTGTGTGTACTCAACGGTATACTATGCCTTGGTAGTGCGCGGTCAAATGAAGAAGGGGGAGAAGATACTCATTCACGCCGGCTCTGGTGGTGTTGGCCAAGCTGCCATATCCGTGGCTCTGCATCACGGCTTGACTGTGTTCACCACAGTGGGTAGCGTCGAGAAACGTGAATTCTTGAAACAACGCTTCCCTAAGCTGCAAGATAGTTACATTGGCAACTCTCGTGACACGTCTTTCGAGCAGTTAATCATGCGCGAGACTCAAGGACGCGGTGTCGACTTGGTGCTGAACTCGCTCGCCGAAGAGAAGCTACAAGCTTCGATACGTTGTTTGGGCTTGAACGGTCGCTTCCTGGAAATTGGCAAATTTGATTTGAACAACAACAGCCCATTGGGCATGTCTGTGTTCCTGAAGAACACTTCATTCCACGGTATATTGCTCGACAGTGTCATGGAAGGTGAGGAGGCAATGCAGAATCAGGTGGTGGGCTTGGTCGCTGAGGGCATTAAGAATGGCGCTGTGAAGCCTTTGCCCACATCAGTCTTCAACGAGATGCAAATCGAGCAAGCATTCCGTTTCATGGCCTCCGGCAAGCATATTGGTAAAGTAGTTATAAAGGTGCGCGACGAAGAGGACGGTCGCAAGGTAGTAAAGCCCTGTGCTCGCTTGGTGAATGCTATTCCACGCACCTACATGCATCCTGAGAAGAGTTACATCATTGTGGGCGGTCTGGGTGGCTTCGGTTTGGAGCTCAGCAATTGGCTCGTGACACGCGGAGCCAAATTCATTGTGCTCACTTCCCGTTCTGGGATCAAGACCGGCTATCAAGGTCTGATGGTACGTCGCTGGGAGGAAAACGGTGTGAAAGTGTTGATCGATACAAGCGATGTCACCACTGCAGCTGGATGCAAGAAGCTGTTTGACAACGCCAACAAATTGGCGTTAGTCGGTGGCATTTTCAACTTGGCCGCCGTATTGCGCGATGGCCTCATTGAGGATCAGTCAGTCCAGGACTACCAAACAGTGTGCTCATCCAAGGTTTCAGGCACCAAATTCCTCGACCACCAATCTCGTCAAGTGTGCCCTGAACTCGACTACTTTGTGTGTTTCTCCAGTGTGTCGTGCGGTCGTGGTAATATTGGTCAAACTAACTACGGTCTGGCTAATTCGGCCATGGAGCGCATCTGTGAGCAGCGCCAGGCCAGCGGTTTCCCCGGCACTTCCATACAATGGGGTGCCATTGGTGATACTGGCCTGGTTATTGAGAATCTTGGCGGCAATGACACTGTCATTGGTGGTACCCTGCCACAACGTATGGCTTCATGCTTGCAAACTATGGATCTGTTCCTGCAACAACCACACCCAGTGCTCGCCTCAATGGTGGTCGCCGAGAAGCGCAAGTCCGACCAAGCGAGCGGCGTCAGCCTCGTTACATGTGTGGCCAACATTCTCGGCCTGCGGGACGTTAAGAACGTTCAGGATGCCTCATCGCTTGCAGATCTCGGCATGGATTCATTGATGAGCGCTGAAATCAAGCAAACCTTGGAACGGAACTTCGATATTGTAATGACACCACAGGAAATCCGACAACTCACTTTCGGTGCTTTGAAGAAATTGAGCGGAGCTGTCGAAGGTACAGGTGTAGTAGCTCCACTTTCTCCAGTTCGTAGCAGCCCGAGCCCATTCGGTGATGGCACGCAAGTTGCCTTTTCCGCTGAACTGATGCCCGCCGAAGCTATTATCCGTCTGAAGTCGTCCGCGCCCGAAGACAGCAAGAAACGACCCATTTTCTTTGTCTCGCCTATTGAAGGATTCGCTGTGGCGCTGCAAAGTTTGGCGGAGCGCTTGGATTGTCCAGTATACGGTCTGCAGTGCACAGAGGATGCGCCACTCGACTCCATCGACAATTTAGCCACATTCTATTTAAAAAAAGTGAAAACGGTGCAACCCAAGGGCCCGTATGCCATTGCCGGATACTCATTCGGAGCACTAATAGCCTTCGAAATGGTAACGCAGCTCGAAAAGAATAAGGAAATCTCAGAACTAGTGATGCTGGACGGTGCGCCCAAATATGTTAATTGGTACACTCAGGCCTTCAAGCAGCGTCACGGCACCTCCGAGGACGAAAATCAAAACGAGTCTTACGGTCTGGCATACTTCGGCTTCGTCTTGGCCAATCTGGATTACGGCGGCGTAAGTGTTTCTTAAGCCCATCAAGGCCACTGCAATAGTTACTAATTGCATTATTCCGACTTTTTAGGTTGCACGCCTGTTGATGAAGATACCAACATGGGAGGATAAGGTGGAGAAATGCGCCGAAATTGTCAGCGCTGAAGTGAATCATCCAATCGAATTGGTGAGTTGCAAAAATCGTACTTTGTTTCCCATGATAATAATATCTGAATTTTTCATAGATCGCGAAAGCAGCCTCTGCCTTCTACAAGAAGCTGCAGGCCGCCGATAAATACCAGCCATCGGCGAAACTCCAGTGCGATGTGGTGCTGGTGAAACCAACAGAAAACTATGCCAAATTAGGGGAAGACTACGGTTTGAACGAGGTAAGTTTAATCCAAAAACTATGCGGAAAGTAGGGAGGGAATCTTAAATGTACCCAAAACGATCGTAGAGCAGGGTCCTTCTTTTTGCTCGCATAACGGTTATCACCAGTTGCCATCTCAGATTATATGGAGAAAGTAATGAAATCTCACCACACCTCATCATAAACTGCGGAGCTCTGATACACAAAAGACATACATAGGTGTTTTCGAGAATATATCTTCGATATGAGTAAAATTCCTCAACTTGTTCCCTCCAAAATACAAGAATTCCTGTCTGAAATAAACCTGTTTATTCGTCCCGTTAATTTGTGGTAGCAATTAAAAAGCTTCTTAATTGACCTGATGAGGTATTGCCAGACGATTCCGGCCACCAGGTGATACCGCCCCCGCTAAAAATGTGGAATCTTTTCCTAATCCCTCATAGCGTAGAATGTTTTTGACCATGGATCGATTTCGCTAATAACTCGACGCACTATTCCCATAAGAAATTTATTACCGACACCTTATACAATTCCGATTTGGTTGACTGAGTTACCAAGCTATCTGCCATGGTTATCTGGACCTAGATTGGAAGCCAAACATGGCTGCTTCTAAACCAGTTGAACTCGCATTTTAGTCAGATTAATCCTACTCTCTATACGACACTTTCTACCATCCTCTTAAGCACTTCCTAATTGTATTTGTTTTTTTTTAAATTTGTGTTACAGGTTTGTGAAAAGAGTGTGGATATCCACACCGTCGAGGGCAACCATCGCACATTCCTGCTGGAGGACAAATCGTTGAATGTGATAGAATCCATATTGCAGCGTCTGATTGTGTAATATGCGAGCGTGCGTCCGCAGAAACCAAAAACAACATCATCATCATCGTCACCAGATTGTACTTGTACTAACACACTCACACATCACACATCACACATGCACGCGCGCACACACACTAACACATTTAGCCAAGTAGTGACCTATATTAAGAGCATAGAAAACCAGAGAGGAGCGCGAGATTTAAAAGGAAACTGTAAAGAAAGCTGCAAAAGAAAAGAAAACAAAAACTCCACAAACAATTTATCAAAAAGAAAAGAAGAAAATTCCTTGAAGAAAGAAGTGAAATACTACTACCACTACTACCCTATATGCATGCATATATATTATTAAATATTTATATAGATATATAAGCACACATTTATGTACGCACTCAATTTTGAAAGTGAAATATTGTAATAATGTTTGATATGCACTCATTTTGCACTTATCCACAACCCCGGCTGCATTTAAATAAGAACAAAATGGCGTCCTTCGGAGCCTTTCTACTGGCGTCTTGCATTCGCTGTGCCCAACTAGGTCCAATTAACGCGGACACAGCGAATCCGATTCAGGCCAGTTAATGAGCTATTAATTCAAGATTTTTTTGTTTTTTTTTATTTACTTGCTTCACATTCCAATTCCAGTACATTTGTTCAGCAAATGCGTTGTTTTCCTAATTTAGCAGGAATTGTGTGTTGTGAACGAATATCGCAACAATGGAAAAACACAGCAAACGATATTCTCTATTCTTGCATATTTTTATCTTTTATATAATTAATTAATTATAATTACCAAATAATTGTTAATTGTGATTACGTTTATTTAAACACTTACTCGTAAGTCCTACTCCTTTTTCCATTATTTCCTATTACACGAGCATAGTGAACATAATTTTGGATTGATTCTGAAGAAAACTGAAGGAATATCGATCGAAACAAATTTCCAATTCACACAATTTTCGTATCTTTCTTTTAACTGGAAACCAAACTGGAATAATGAATTGTTTTGCCGGATTGTAACTCTCTCCATCACTCTATATCTCTATTTCTCTCTCGCAGAGCTGAAATGTTTTGCTAATTTTAATGTGTTTATGAATATATTTTGTATATTTAAATTTGGCGGCTGATCTTTTTCGTGTACTCAAGAAGCGGGAGCAGGAAAAACCAAACAACTCCGAGACAGCTGATTTAGTAAGTCGTATTTATGTAATGCTATTTAGCCCTCTACACCACACCCCCTATATGCTATAATGAATTTATTGTAAAGTTTATATATTTTTAAATGGAAAAAATAAATACTGCTAATAGTAAAAAGGAAGTGGAATGGTATTTGTTACGGAAATGGCGGGAAGGCGCAGTTTTTGGGCAATGTATTATTATTATATCTTACACCATAAGTAATTAAGGCTGCAAGGCTTTGGGGTATGAGTACTAGCAACTAAAGCGTTGATGAACGTAAAATCAGTTGGCCAATGTAATTTGGCAGTTATCCCTCGTGCTGCCTTGGCTAGTATGCAATCAGGCGTATTTTTAATAAAATAAACTAAATATGTCTATCTTGCCTCAGTTACTCCCTCCCCACTGTTCTAGAATTGGGTAAACTTTTCCCAGGATTACTCCGTGTACGTGTTCTTTTTACAACTAAATGTAATGGGTTTCCTAACAGCCTGTTCCTCGGGTAAAGCAATTCACAAGCCAACTGAGTAGTTGGTAGGTTCAAGAACACCATACCAACCTCTGTCGTACCCAGCCCATAGTTGGCAGATGACAGATCGTCTAACGGCTTTACATGTTTCCATTTCCAACTGTCCAACTTTCTTTTGTGTGCTTCAGCGCTACTCGATTTCGCACACCACATGTTGCGAAAATTAGTTTCTCCGATTAGATCAAATTACTGAATTGTCTAAAGTAATACAAATATCCACCAATGATGAGCGGTTGTTGGCAGCGCTCCAGAGGAAGACATTTCGCCAGATCTATGGTCCAACAAACGTGGAGGATGTGATGGAACGATGAGCTGTACACCGACACTTCCATAGTCAAGTGCATAAGTACGACTCCGCTGGATTGGGCATGTTGAGCGAATGGATTAGGACGCTCCAGCTAAGAGGGTGTATTCTTCGACACACGGTGGTGGGAAGCGCGCAGAGTGGACGACCTAATCTCCTTTGCAAGGACCAAGTGCTGCGGAACCTGTCTGCACTTGGCATTGCCAATTGGTGCCAGCGCGCTCATAGCAGAGATGACTGATGAAGATTTATTGAAGTAGCCAAGACCGACCGTTCGTTGTAGCGCCATCAAAAAAGAAGCAGAATATAAATATTCTTTCGTCATAACTTAAATTAATTATGAGCATCTTAATTAACAGCAATTCCCTTTGGAACTAGTTTACTCTGTTATTTATTAATCCATATTTATAAAGCTTTCAATAGCATTGGTTTTTCTGCAACTGACTGGGAAGCGTGCAAAATGATAATGATAACCTGGTAAGGATCTTGCACACAGGCCAATTAGTCTTCTACCTCTAAATGCAATTGACCCTATGATCGATGTGGTCAAATGATTCCACAGAATCTGTTCGGCTTCAGCGATCAACATAGCACTACAAAACAAATCCATCGCATTATTAGGTTTTAGGGATATCCTATTAGCAGAGGGTAGTTCAATATACCTTTGGTCGCAGTACTTCTCACACCTCCTTATACATTACAACTGTATCACAAATTCCGATTTCATTATCGGCATTCACAAACGGCAGTTTAGTTAATTTTATAATGCGATATTTATTAGCAATTTTATTGATACTTCTGAGGAACATTGAATAAATTAAGCTACTTTGCATATGCATATTTGACCATATCCTATAGTAAATATCCAGATTTTCAATACACCCATTACAAAAAAGAAAACTGAACTGCTTTCAAAAACTTACCCACGCACACTAAGAAGAAAATCACAATTTGTATACCATTTTAGCCGATATCCCTCGATGCACATGATCAATATGGTGTCTATGGACAACAATAATATATGCATTAAATGCATTCCATAGATGCCACGCCCATTTTGTTCGAGTTTTACAGAGTAAGTATAAAACACCACACACATTTCGGCCTTTCTATGCAGCCACCACTTTGATGCCACTGATATCAATTTTACTTGTAGCAAGTACACGAACCCATTTTCACAACTCGGACCACAGGCGGTTTTTGCCTCAGCTACTATCAAAGCAGCCGGGAATGTATTTAAAAAACTTGAAATAATTAATAAAAATATAACTACCTCAAAAGCTGAATTATATTATTATTTTTCACTTATAAATAACTAAATAATTACCTCAATTAATTTGCCGTAGTATTAAGATTATTTTATAATTTACTTATTTAATAATAAACTATTTATAATTACACAATATTAAATAATATGTTTCATTTTGAGAGGTTGGAGATAAATATATAAAACCTCTCTTGTTTCCCATGTAAATTTATTATGGTTCTGCGACTCTGGTGGTATAAGTTTCCACACAAGTAAGGTTCTGTGTCTCTGGTGATGCTTGTTTGCATTACAAGGATACACAGAATAAATAGAGACACTGCGCCAAACGGATACACACGTGCCAATAACATCAATATATTACTGAGTTGTACAAATTCAGGAAATTATGAGGTTAATTGGTCAGCAAGATCGTTCAATATAATTGCTTAAAATGCTGCTTTTTCTGTGGGGGATTACATTAAGTCACACGTCTAGGACACTAAAACTCAGAATGAGTTAAAGAACTGCATGAGACAAAAAGTCGCCTCTGTTTAATGAATTTATGATAAAATGTCACAGCCAATTTGTGCCTCCTGGATGTGCGTAGCCCAGTGAAACCGCAGTTACTTCCACTATATGTGTTTCCAATATAAATTGAATCGAAAATATTGTAAAAAATTTCATTCTATTTGTTTCAAATTTTTCTACATTGAAAATAGGAAACCTTTTTATTTTTATTCAAAAACCGTTTAATTTCAATTTTAATGTGACAAAGTACTAAATCAAATCTATTGTGAATATTCCCCGTATATCAGTTCCATCAACTTACATTGGATTCACTGGAAATATGAATATTTCCATTAGAATATTATTTGAAATTTGATTATATTGAAAACTGAATGGAACATTTTTAATAGTTCCATTGGAATATTATTTGAAATTTAATTGCTTTGAAACCTGAATGGAAGCCTTAAATATTTCCATTGGAAAATTATTTGAAATTTCATTGCATTAAAACCTGAAATAAAAATTTGAATATTTCCATCATTGATACCCATATTTCCATTGGAATATTATTTGAAATTTCATTACATTAAAACTTGAAGCGAAAAATTTTAGTATTTCTATTGGAAAATTATCGGAAATTTTAATACCGTGAAACCTGAAGGAAAAAATTTGAATATTTCCATTAGAATATTATTTGCAATTTGATTACATTGAAATCTAAAGGAAATATTTGAAAATTCCATTGGAATATTATTTGCAATTTGATTACAGTGATTAAGGAAAAACATTTGAATATTTCCATTGGAATATTATTTGAAATTTGATTGCTTAGAAACCCGAAGGAAAAATTTCATTGGAATATTGTTTGAAATTTGAATCATTGAAAACTGAGAAGGAAAGTTTGAATACTTTCATTGGATTATTATTTGCAATTTGATTACATTAAAACCTGAAGGGAATAATTTGAACATTTCAATTGGAAAATTATTAGAAATTTGATAACCGTGAAACTTGAGGGGAATAATTTGAATATTTCCACAGTATATTATTTAATATTTGATTCCAACACCATTAGTAATAATTGGGTCCATAAGTAAATCTATTTTCAACAAAATAAATGCATAAAAATTTCCATAGAAGATATTTTTTACAAAATTACAAAGTATTTTATTTAATTAATAAATGCAAACTAGTCTATTTACCATAAAGATAGTAGCTCTACTACTAAGCTAACACCACTTAGCTCTATTGTTGTTCAAACACAAACACAGACCTTCTAATTACGTACTAATAAAAATAATCAATGTTACTCATACGCAGTGATGAACGCAGCGAACTGCTTTGAGTGCAACTACTTTTCTTGTAGCGCAATATTGACTATTCTTGGCTACTATTTATGATTGTATACAGAGCCTGAATAAGCGGTGTGGATGCTCCATTTGCAATGGAATTAAATTCATGCCAAAACTATGCCAACAGTCTTTATATGGATCCTCCGTAGAAATGCATGTGCCACACTCATATTTGCGATTATATTAAAATTTGCAAATATTAGGCATATTTTGATAACCATGTAAGTGGTTGTATAAGATTCTGATAAGCGTTCCCCTTTTGTTAGGCTTATCATCAAGAATAGACAACAAAGAGTAGTTTAGTGTGAAGTGGATAAGCAACTTGCATGGCGCTATCTCTCTCTCTGAGTGTATTTGCATGTGTGTGTATGTGAATGTGTGGCGTTCAATTTGAATGTAGTTTGAACAATTCACTACTGCACGATCTCAAGCGGCTCAAGTACACACACACACACATGCATTCACATACAGGAACATGCGGAACCAAAGCGGAGCAACTGAGCAGCTCCTATCTGAACAATAGGCGCGAATACTCGCGTACTCGCTGAGGCCGCTTCTCCACTGATAACACACTCAATAAAAAATGTTTATTTTGTTTTTATTTCTCTTGTTTTGATTTGTTTGGACGAGCGTACATTGGACTACTCTGATAACGAGCCAACCCAGACGCCTTCGAATGTGCCAGTTCAGAAGCGTACGGCGTGCACGTTGAGCGTTACAGCAGGCATTGAGTTCAGTGAAGTCCTCAGAGTTTATTCCCTTTGTTTTCGTGTGTGTATGCGATTAAAATGCCGGTACGCCGCCTGGAAATCGGAGGATTTTCTGTGTACTTGATTTATTCTTGATTTGTTTAGAGTAGTTTTGTGCCATTACATTAAACATTTTTCCTATTTGTTTTAGTTTTTTAAAGCCATTTTAAGGCGACAACTCGGTCAACATTCTCTATAATCACATAAACAAGTGTCTCACAAATTGCTTTGAGCACAAATTGTTGGACTTTATATCCAAAAAACAAATTAATAAAAATATTTGAAGATATTTAAAAAATATATATTTCTTATATTAATATCAATAATAAAAAAGTTCCATTTGGTTCATTTGATATTTGCATACATTTGATGGTATGCTAGAACCTGAACAAAATCTGCTCTAATCTCAATGGAAAGCGTACTTTGAGCTCAATATTTTAAGTAAGTTAAAAGTTGTCTATCATTCTCAGTTTAACAAGTAAGATTTAAATTAAATTGCCATATTTTGCCTCCTGTGATACGGGGTATAAATCCTTTCCAAAAAGTGTTTGGATGAATTCGACTGCCCATCAAGAATTTAGCAGCTCCTTTCACCAAAAAAATTAATTTTATGTACGAGTATTTGAATTCAATAAATAAGGTTTCAAATAATATTATTCCTTAAGCTGTCATATTTTGCCCCCTGTAGTATGGTGTAGGAATCCTTACGAAAAAGTGTTTCTACTGCCCCAGAATCATTGTCTCGAAAAATTCTTTTTAAGTCTTTTTCTCTATGAGTCAAAAACCTTAGTTTCTAGTATTCATTCCCTCAACCCTCTGCAGACATAATTAATTATGCTGCAAGATATAATAACAATAATAATACTAGTAATAATAATAGTCCTAATAAGGCCCCTCAAAACTCTGACAGCTCCTTCCATACAAAAAAATAAGGAAAGAAGAAGAACTGACGCTTGCACTCTCTAGCACTCGTCTCTTGTGATATATCGTTACACTTTCTCCATTAATGCCAAAAATTAAGAGATGAGAGAAAGAGAGAGAGGCAGCGAAGGCAACAGAAGATAACTCAAATTATTGTAGCACAATTTTTAGAGTATTTTTTATTGCAATTGTGTAAATTAATTACAAATAAAAGGGATCAATTGGAGGATCGACCGGAAGTGCTTGTTGTGGCCTTTGTGACCTTCTTTTCAATTGACATTTTAAGGGGTGATGTTCAAAATTTGTTCCACAAAAATTAAATTTTTAACAGTTAAAGAAAAGTTGTAAGAAGGGCACGCTTTGACAAGCTGTTACCTCTTTAGTGTATCCTGAGCCGTAACAAAAGTCACACCATAATTATGCACAATTATGGAAAACAAGAAAGGCTCCATATGAGTTTCAATACGAAAACACACTGTACCAAATAGACTCATAAATCAAAATACAGTATACCAATTTCGTTTGGGAGGGCCAAGTGAGTGCGATAGAGACAGAGTGATGGAAGTTAGGCTGTAACTATGAAGTAAGTTGTAATTTTCTCTCTTTTCAAGTTAAGACAATTTGCATGGGAAAGAAAAGAAGAGATAGAGAAAAAGTAAACATATTACGAAATCTCGGCTACATTTCTGTTTGGCTTGTCTCCTTAACTGTCAATATAAATATATGTACGAATAGTTCGTATTCTGTAGGAATGGTTGACAGAACGAAGGACTCCTTGTACTTCAGCCTCCACCGTATATAGACTCTAAACTAAAATTCTACCGGTCACTTCTGGAACCTTATTGAAGAGCAATGAGCTGTTCTGATCTTTGTTCTGTGGTTCCAAAAATTTAAACAAAGAATGCTTTCTTTTTTTATTTTCCATTTTAGGTTCTATTTATAAAGTTTTTGTTATATGGTTTCTGTTCCATTATAGGTTCTACTCATAAGTTTTGATATACATAAAATTCCTATATGCACCCACATCGTCGCGTCGGTTGATTCTTTTGAATCATGTTGAGTACGTGCCAACCGAGTGGAGCTCAATTTCAAATTGGAATTTTCCACCTATTTCAATATCAATCTTCAGTGTTGCTCAGAATTATTGATCCATATAATCGAGTCCGTACTTTTCGGATAATAAACCAATTCCAGGTAATTGGATTGCTACTATAAAATATGTCCTCGAATAAATTAATCTAATCTCGTACTGAAGCAGAGCAAGAACTGTGGAATGCCTGATTCCCTTCCGCCCCCACCCCTTCTTGAAGCAGCATTCTAGCAGATACGTAGTCTGAGTCGAGTTCGCACTCGCTCTCACGCCTGATTTCAATTGAATGCTTTTTATCGTTTTTGTTTATGTTTCAAATTAGCGGCATTTGAACACGTTCAATAAACTTTCAATATCATTTAAATTAGGTTTGTTTTTGTGTAGTGGGCGCTAATCATTCCGCCGATATTAATTGCCTAACTGCCTGCAATTTAGGGGTATATTTCTTAATATAGTAACTGAGGTGCTGGACAAATTGATTCGATCTCTCACAAAACTTTGAAGCAAATGTTTCAAAGTATTCAATTTTTATGGAATTTCATCATGTATTCTTGCGAAAATTAGTAGAGCTAATAGTTCGTTCAGTGGATTGACTTAAGCTCTCATTAATGATTTATCTCCAATGATTTTTTAATAATTTTTCAAATTACGTCACCTCACACTAATTACTTATCACTAATGACTTTTCAATAATATTTCATCACTAAGGACTTATCAATAATTACTTGTCACTAGTGCCCTCTTTCTAATGATTTTTCATTAATGTTTCACATCATTTACTTAAACTATATCTAAGGACTTATCACTAATGATATTATCTAATAACTTTTCATTAATGTTTCATTATCATGACCTGACCTGGTTCTAATGACTTATCACTAACGATATTTCTCCAATGACTTCGATAGTTTTTGACTTAAGCTATGACTAATGACTTTTCATATGCTCTTTTACTAATGATATTTCATTATGGACTTATCACAATAACTTATGGTCAACTTTTCACTAATGACCTATCGTAACGATCTTTCACTAGCAACAATAAATATTTTAGGACAAAGCTTTCAGTAATGAGTTATCACTCAAGTCCTTTCCCTAATTACCAATGAAATTTCATTAATGACATTTTATTATCTTTCATTGATAATTTATCACAATGTTTTATGATAATGCTTTCAGTAATGTCTTATCACTACTTACCTTTCACTAGTGATCTTTCTCTAATGATATTTCACTAATACCTGTTCATTAATGACTTATCACAATACCTCATGGTGAACGTATCACTTCTGACTTAACACAAATGTCCTCTCACCACTAAATTATCATTTCTGTACTCGTGTTTTGGCAAAAACATTATATCGTCACAATGTCATAGAGGAAGTCTTTGTGATAAAAAAATAGCACAGAAGCTCGCTCCAGTTTCCAGAGTGAAAGTGCTCAACAAATTTTCTCACTTACTGAAACTCAAATATCTGATGAGTTGATCTCTACGTGAAGATTTCTATAAGCACATGCGACAATTCAACATTAAGTAGGAATATTATTTTAAAGGTTGCATACCCACTTCTCTCCTCGATAAAAGGAAAAATTATTTTGCTGGGCACTTCCACAGAGATATGCAAGAGTCTCCTATACTATACTCATATTCTCCTTAGGACAATGTTATTCATGCCATAAAGAGGACAATTCAATTTTTGTGAAAATTTTTTTTACTTTTCACAAACTTTTCTGTGGGATGAAGAAAAATTCCCCACCAAAAGTTCCGCAAATTCGTATTGGAAGTTCAAGAAGTGCCCCAAATCAATGAATTTCTCATTTTGATCCCACCTTACACGAGGCCCGTCAATATCCAGTCGACCATTGCCACATCCACAGCATTTTATGATGTTTTCAACAAAGAACCGAACACAATCAGCGGCAATAGGCGGTTCCAAATCCCGCTGGTTGATTAAGTTATGCAAACTTACATTATTGAGGCCATAAAATAAAAGTTCTCAGTGACGATTGCTGCAACAGATTTATGGCAGGCAGTTGTTTTTCACGTTCCATTTCGTGATAAGCAAAACTAAAGATAAAGCGAATAATATAGTTGTTGAGTGGCAGACAGAAATTGCTCTGGCCTTAAGCAGGTGCACAGCAGTGTAACTTACATACCCATAGTCCATGCCCATAGTTTGTGCCTACGGCTGTAATGAGTGAGAAATTTTCATTTTTCTCAATGAATATTTAAATTTTACTCGTTGTTTTAAATTATACTCTATTAAAAGAAACTGGTACTGGAATCAGGGGAATGAAGAAGGGAATTCGAAGAAGTAGTCGGGAACTTTTCCCACAGAACCGGTTGGCATACTAAAATCTTCTATTTTCTTATTGTTCTTCAGTTAAATAAATTCATTCAATGCCTGAAAGGAAGTTTGATTAAAAGTTTACATTTGCTTGGAAGAAGACTGGAAAGTAAATCAATTCCTCTTTACTTCTGGAATTGCAATTTTAAAATTAACCAATTTCATTGCAATGGATTTGAACACTGTTATTACAAATGGGAATTCATTGGAATAGGATTAGAAAATAAATCAATTCCATTTTTAATTCCTTAAACTGGAGTTGAAACATTCTCTAATTCCAATAAAATTGAACACTGCGATTACAAATGAGAACTGTCCACGCTCCTCTCATACTGTCTCCAACCACAGTTCATCCATGGTTGCACCAGTCATCAAAAAATGTTTGACGTGCGATCAAAAAACTTTCTAGTGGGCTTTTATCGTGCGACAGAGAGAGTATCACAGCTGCTTCAAACTACCCCCAAACGGAGGCTGTGACGAAGCTTTAAATTTAGTACAAAGAACTGACCATACAATGGCAATTGACTGAAATGAATCAACTACTGGACCCGTGCGCACAGTCGCGGAGATTTAATCAAAGCAATGTCAACGTGTGGGCGACTAGGAAAATTATATATGCATGAGCAGTTGTTTACTACTCGTGATATCACACATACGCGCACTCATAGCCCGAGTATGCATGGGAAAAATATTATCACTCAGAGTAACTGACTGAAGGTGCCCGCGAAGGGAAATACACAAATTTTTGGCAATTCCAATCACTGGAGCGTAAGTATCAAGGCCAGGCAAAAGAAACTCCTTTTGGACAGTTGGCACTTAGGTGAGAGTACTCCAATGTTTATCACAGATTTCGCCAAAATGTTGAGTGAGTGGCAGTTTTGCTGTTGCGCTTCCCTTGCTGTTTGCTTGCTCTCATTTCGAAGCCTCCCCTATAACTGATCCGGACCATTCACAATGGCACACCAGACCATACACGCTCACACACAATATCGCCGACTCGCTTCATCCGCTGGGCTTGTGATAAGGCCAGACAGACCAGCAGCGATCACAGCTAGACAGTTGCGTTGTTGCGCCACAAATGACCACCACCACCAGTACGAGCACCCCCAAACGGCAGCAGCAGCGGCAGCGACGGTGTCCACGGAACGCGATCAGCAGCTCGCAAAAATATTGAGTCCGTTTGTAACCCTCGCCATAGTTTGACGGCAGCTAACGTGCGTAGTGTTGTTAAAGTCGCCGCGGTGAAATCTCATTCATAATATTGTATTTTCAATTTGTGCTACATTCTCGGACGTGCAACTGCGGTGTGTAGTAAGCTGTGATGGGAATTTTCGCAAACGTGTGCGATCAGTTTTGAATTTTCGCTGCAACGAACAGTTTGCAAACATTTTCGACGGAACCGCGCGGTGCTTGGCCTGGCGCATGTGTCCTTAGGCCATTCTATAAGTGCATCCTTAAACATTTCCGGTCGGCGAGCTTTGCGGTGCGTATAACTGACGTTTTTGTGTATAAATGTGGCACGGAGATTTTTGCGTTCAAGTGAAAGAAAGCACGGCTTCAATGAAACATTTTCCTCAACTAAAGTAAATAAAAATATAATAAGCTTATAAATAATATGAAAGTTATAACTAATATTAAAGTTATAATATATAAAAGATATAAATTTAAACAAAATAATAATAAAAATATTTTTTGGAGAATTTAGTTTACGATCATTGACTTTGATCGCAGAAGCCGAGCTGAAGCACACACTCACCTACACACCCACACACACACACACCTACACACGCATTTACACTCCCTTACTCACACGTCAAATCAAACCAAATGAAATCCATTCGAATTATTTGCCTCTCTCCGCTCTTTCGCCATATCTCGCAGGGAATGAAACATATTTCTATTGTTTTTGTTGTTATTGTTGCTATTGTTTTTATTGTTGTTGTTGCTGCTGCTGTTGTTGTTGTGTGTAGCATAATCCATAATCAAAATAAAACAAATCACAAAGTGAGCAGAAGTGGATTTAAATGCGCGTGTGTTCCAGTTACACCAGAGCGTCGGCGCTGCTATTTCGGTGAGTGTTGCCGCGACTGCGTTGGTGATGATGATGACGGCGACGATGCCAACAACGACGACGAGAAGATGCGTTAATGATGACGTTAAAAAGTAGATTTTGCAAGTGAAAACAAACTAACCAAACACAACAAATGAGCACAACAAACAAACGAACAAGCAAATCCAACATAAACAACCAAATAAATTAATTTAACGCTTGACACGGCGACGGTGTCAGTGTGGCTTTGGCTCTGGCTCTGTCTCTGGATCTGGTTGGTGCAATTTGGCTGCGCCGTGTCAATTGCGTTCGCTGGCAGACATCACAGTATCTGCGCTAATATCACTAATAAGCATCTTTGATTGAGACAAATTTTCAGTGAAACTAAGGTGAAACCTCCTTTGCGTGATACACGGGCCCTATGTGGGCCAAGGCCTGGCCTATCAGTGGGTTATTTTTGTGAGGGTTCAACCGAAGAACGCAGCTAATTTAGACGAGAACATGTCACTAGGTGTCAGTGGGAGTATCATGGTGATATTTCCCATTTGAATGGCATGTGCTGCGATCTTTGAAGTTCGACTTAGATGGAATTGTTCTGTCTGGAGGAAGAACAAGACGGCACAGAGCAATTTCGAAGCATTTGTCTTGCCTTTGCCAGAATGAGGAGGTGTAGATTGGAGTCAGATGTATTGAGACTGGACAATGTACATGATTTATTTCTGGACAGACTTCTGAAATTTATAAACTAGTCAAAGAAGTTTGACAAGGTGTGACTTCCCTTTCACAATCCGCTTATTGACAACAAACAAATATTTGTAATAAAAAAGTGTGTAGTGTGTTTTTAATAGTCGGCGTCAAATTCACATTAAATAACATCACCCGCAAATCAGAGAAAAGAACTCAGCTATTTATCAATTGTATCTGCGCGATCACTATAGTGACTTAAGTATGAGTCCTGTGTGGTTCAGTGAAATCAGTGGAATTTTCTGAGTCCAATACAACTACGAGTCATAAATGGTGTTTTCCATATGATCTAAAAACCAAGCGTAGAGTGTGGAGTGGATGGCGCCAGACGAGCCGAAACCCACATAATTTCCTTTCAAGAAGTCAACAGTGAAGACAATGTTGTTTTGCTTTTACGATTCCAAGGGCATTATAAGGAGAAGGTCTTTCCAATGGGCTAAACCATTAATGCAGAATTCTATTTTGGCGCTTCGAAGCATTTGATGCAACGTCTTCGTCGTATTCGGATGGAGCATCGAGCAGAAGGAAGTTGGTGTGTGTTGCACGATAAGGTGACCGACCCTCGTGACTAATTTTTTGCACTAAAAAATCGGTTGTTACTGTCGACCACTCGTGTATTCAACTGATTTTGTATCGTGCTATTTTACCTTCTCTGAAAAATTTATTTTCCAATGAAAGGACTGCTTTTTGAGAACACGGGAGCAGATCATCGAATTGCAGACTCTTCAATAAGTATCATTTTTTAGAACACTGAAGCAGACCATCGAATTGGAAAAAGTTGAATAATCATCAAATTTAGAACACTGAAGCAAGCCAACGAAATCAGGACCACACAGTCACCCATATAAATATAATTACGTATACGCCCCCATGTCAACATCCTAATTGACACCCTCTACACTGCAGTTAAAATTCCATTCATATAGATTTTATATAATTTTCAAGATCTATTGAACTTTATGGGAAACAACTATTTAGAAACACCCCTTCCACCCATCACATAAGAGAACACAATCGCTTCGTAATGCCATTAAATAAGCGGGCGCTTAAATTAAATTATGCAAGTGAGCAACAGCCTCGCTTCTTCAATTGTTTCTTCTTGCGGATACAAAATAAAATAAAGAAAAAAATAGATAGATCTCCGCCCTCTCGCTTTCCTTGGCGCTTTCCAGTGCGATAATGAGCGAAAAGGTC
This sequence comes from Clusia tigrina, assembly GCA_920105625.2. NCBI lineage: Eukaryota > Metazoa > Arthropoda > Insecta > Diptera > Clusiidae > Clusia > Clusia tigrina. The sequence goes on along the minus strand of OV050033.1, from coordinate 12,159,801 downwards.
TGCAGCTGAACTTGTCGCGCCATTATCATCACTTCATTTATCTCATTTTAGATGGTCAGCGCACACATTTCCACCCTAATTGACGTAAATGGGCTGCAACAACAACAAAGCTGTTGAAGAAAATATGGACAGATCGTTGTGTGCAAATATTGATGATAAGATTCATTTTTGTTGTTATAATTTTATTTGTGAAAATGACAGCGGAAAAAAATTAATATGGAAATTTTGTGAGAGTGTGCAATAAACAGACACGCTTAGTCGCTCGGCAGTGAGGGGCGGCCTGCAATCGCAGGGCAGTGAGGGGCGGCTTGCAATCGCAGGGCAGTGAGGGGCGGCTTGCAATCGCAGCCAAATAGAATCCGAGTTTAGCTGCATCCAAATTAAAATTTGCATTTCGCATACAAATGATTTTAATTAGCAGCATTGTTTTTTTGTCTTCCATAATTTTTTTTGCCGCTTAGCATGGCCACACAGCGGCGTTTTAATTGGTTTAGCCGTGATTGCATTAATTCCACTGGCATTTTTCTCTTTTTTTTGTCTGACATCCCCTGGGGTTAAATTGATGAAATGTGCTTAGATGGGGGCAAAAAAGGAAAGCAAAAGAAAATTTCCAAATCACAAAAATGCCCTCACTTACTTGAACATGCTTACCTAATACGCTAATAAGAATGGCAGCAGGAAGTGGTCCGTTCAAAGCACACCCGGCTCCTGTTCTGAGCAGCGGATGAATTCGCGGGGGATGTGTTAAGTTCAGATCTTCGTAAACTAATGTTGAAGGTTAGCGACGTGGGAGAGACCAATAGGTCTTGGGCAGACGAAGGCACATATTTAACGAAAAAATCCAGAGACCTGCTTGGCCTGTCCAGAGTAGATATCTCTAAGGTCGTGGCTTGTATAACTGGTCATTGGCTATTCGGCAGGCATGCTCTCTGGCTAGGAGCATTCTCTCATGAATACTGGAGAAGCTGTGGAAATGAAAAGAAGGCGAAGACTGTGGAACTTCGCTTCTGTAGATGCCCGGCTCTAGCTAGAAGCAGAGCTGGTTCTTGAGGGAAATACGCTTTTAGTTCTCTTACCGGAAGTGTCCGGCGCGAAGGTCAAACAAATCCTGCGCTTTATTAGGGCTACGAAATATTTTTACGATTAAAAGTAGAGCTGCAGTGTTATGCGGTGGTATCACAATGAACCCATAGGGTCTGAGTGAGTTGGGCTGTAGACTGACTGCCACAAAAACCTAAACATATCTTGGTGAAGTTTTCAGATTCTCAACTTAGTGACGTTGCTTAGTTCATATCCTAGTGATGTTGGTTAGTTCATATCCTAGTGATGTTGGTTAGTTCATATCCTAGTGACCTTTGCTTGTACCAATTCCGGTGAAGTCAGCTAGTTCATATCTTGGAGAAGTTTTCAAGTTCTCATCCTTCCCTTGACATTTCGTTTTTCTGTTATTTAAAGGGGATTTCATGGGATTGCATCTGTTCAGGAATGAATTGTGGCTGAAGTCAGGCATTTTCTGAGGCTCTATTTTAATGTTAGTGTAGAATATTGGCATTTCTTGGCATATTTCTTCTTAACAAACCCCTCTCTCAGAACACATATCGACGGTTCTATACATGAGTTGCAATTCTTATGTATGATTCTCTGTCCAGATTACCTTTCTTTTCTAAGTACACTTGTGTGTGACTAAAGTAATGTGCTTGAGAGTATACTTAGGAATATACTTATGAACATACTCGGGTATATACTTGGGAATATACTGATGAATATATTTGGGAATATACTTGGGAATATACTCGGGAATATGCTTGTGCATATATACTTGGAAATATACTTGGGAATATGCTTGTGAATATATTTGGAAATATACTTGGGAATATACTCGGGAATATGCTTGTGAATATACTTGGAAATATACTTGGGAATATACTTGGGAATATGCTTGTGAATATATTTGGAAATATACTTGGGAATATACTCTAGAATTACTTGCAAAGATACTTAAGTATATAATTGGAAATATACTTGGAGTAAACTTTTGAATATACTTGGCAATATACTGTTAGTAGCAGTTAATTTTACTGTCATATGTATATTATGGGTAGATTCCATTGACTAGAGTTCTAGGGTATATTCTCTAGACTAGATTTGTAGGATGGATTCACTAGACTATGGATCTAGGGTAGATTCCCTAGACTAATCTGCTTGATATCAAAATTACTTTAAAAGATGTGGACTTTCTAATTGATATTTTGCTTGAGTAATAATTTATAATACCGTGCCTCATATAAGGAGACATATTAGCGTGGATTCATATAAAATTCCGCATCTCATTAGATTGGATTAGAGAAACTATTCTGCAATTTTAATAATAACTTGTGAAATTTTTCTAGGACTTAGAGAAACAATTTTGTTTGTGGGTTCTCCAGATGTTTTCAATCAGTGTTCCATGTTGCTGTCATTTTCATGATCAACATTGTTGGCTGGACGGCCCATTTGAACCTTGGCCTCCCATTTCATTATAATCCATCGATATTTTCTGAGTGGAAAATCGAATCTGATCTGACTTGAAACTTTTCCGAAACTCATCTATCATTGCATTCAATCGATATTTTCGGAGTGGAAAATCTGCTCTGATATGAAACCTTTCAGAAACTTGGGTTTATGTATAAATTATTATTATATATTGCCTTATATGAATAGCTTGACTGCAACACACTGAGAGTAGTTTCGAGTTCCAGACCACTTCCTGTAGTATTTTATAAGGTTTATATAGTTTTTTCTTTGTCACAATTGTCGTCCAAGTCTTTAAGTTTTCATAACTACTTTTTTCGCTTATTTAAATGAAAGTTGAAAGAATGCACCCAATTTTTTCACCGCGCCCCCTCTTAGGAAAAATCATACTACCATGAAACACACAATGCATTCCTCATTTAGATTACTATAAAAATGATCAGTATATTAAAAATTGTATTACCTCAAATTCAATGCAAGGCTGAATTTAGAAATGTGGTCTTTAAAGCACTGAAAAGGAAAACAAAAGTGACCAAAACCTTGGACTTTAAATTGGGTCAAAGTGAAGCTTCGACTAAGCATTGAGCAGCAATCTCATAATCACCATCATCATCATAATCATCATCATCATCATGAGCATAATCGTCGTCAACAGCATCGTACACAAAGTCAGCCAGAATGACATTTTTGTGTATGACAGCAAATAATAGAACGAAAAAAGAAAACAACAACTTCTAAATGGAACACCCACTGCGCGTAGCCTCCGGAATAAATTGAAAATATTTTGTAAAAACGATTTAACAAAACGCAGCAAGACTTCCTCGATTAACGCGATTGCATTACAAGAATATTTGTCATTTTGGTCGTTTGGTCGTTTGTCAGCGGTTGTCATTTAGCGGAGCGCGCTGTTACCGCAGGCCAGTATAAATTACCACCACTCACGCGGTCATGCCCGCAGGTACGTCCGTCCTCCATGACGCCAGTCTTTCGCGCGCTCTCTGCTTATGGGCCTCGTAGCTGCAAGTGCAACCGCGTGGAAAGTGCTGGCTACAAATTCACGCAGTCCAACGTTGCATTTCCATGAGGAACTGTGTGGGACTCGGTGCACTTAAATGTTAGATACCCGTCGTTCAGAGAGGAGCTTTTTGTGTGGGTGTATGTGTGTGGTGGTATATTACCAAGTCTGCAAACAAGGCATGGTACACTTCCTTTCTCTCTCTATCTCCGTCGGTCTCTTTCTGATTGCTTGTAGTGTTGACATCTTGAAGCGTTTTTTTCCATGCAATGAAGATCTTCCAAGTTCAAGGAAAATATATATTTTATAAAAAAACAAACATATATAAATATTTTTTAAGCTCAGCTGATATGAAAAATAACAGGATATTAAGGTGGAAGAAGCATCTTTCACTAACTCGCTTTAATATTTTCCTTCCAAGGTACCAATGGCGAAATTATCCAAAAGCCTTCGGAGTATTCGGACAAATCGTTTGTTTCTGCAGAAACTTTCTTTTACAGAAAGTTTTTACTCCATCAGTCTTGAAAGAGGCCTCTTTAGCCATATTGTTCCATGATGATTGCTGCTATGGCTACTTCCGTGTTGTTCCTTAATTTTTACTGCTCTGATTGCTTCTGATTTGCCTCCGACAGACCTTCTTCGGCCTCGATTCACCAGGAGAAGTCCACTATTTCCACTGTTCCTTGGTCTCTGGTGTGTAGTGCTGAATCAGTGTTTCGTCCACGGTTACGAAATGGCGCAAAAACTCATTCGGACTGCGATTCCACATCGCCAAATACTTTTTTGAAGTTGTCAAATGATTGCGTTTCTTGTCAATTGGAATCGAACCAGAGACTCTAGTTATGCGGATCAAGTCCATCCAGACAACTGCTGAAACTAGCAGCGGAGTCCACTAGACTCTAAAGTACTGATTCTCAATATTATTCTCCTTTTTCGTTACATTTCCTCTCCTCATCTCTTCGTTATTACGTTCGTTGACTCCTGAAGTAACAGTCAACAGAATACCCCATTGAGGTTCTTAGACAAAGCTGTCAAATGCGTTCGCTCTCCTTACCTTCACATGAGCTTGTTTTTTGTGAAAGAGCTATTTCACAGACAACTAAAATTGAATTAATGAAAGCCAACTAATCCTAATTTAGATGTGCAACTGCATTCAACACACAATTAATTTCTATGACTGAACTTTCAAAAGACCCTAATTAAGTTTGTCATGTGGCATGCGAGTACACAAGCCTCTCCCAGATAAATATGACTTACTTGCAAAACCAAGAGGCTCCCCTTGTAAGTCACTAACAGGCAAGCAAATTGCTAAATCAGAGCAATTAGTTGACAAATGCAATTAGCAGATCTTAACGATCAGCAGACTTGAAGCTCAGGGTGCAGTGGGGTGGAAGCCAACCCGCCGTCCTAGATTAAATTGTCCAAAGAAATTTCACCAACTTCATGTGGTCACAGGCTGACTATGAGGATGGGGTGATGCTAATAATTTAGCAAATGCCTCAGCATACCATTGAACTAGTTGCGACACAATTGTGGCGCCTTAATTGGAGTAGAATGCGTAGATCAGCTCAGGCCCAGCTGGCACGAAGAAGGCACGGACTGCAACTTTGGTAAAAAGGTGCTCGTAAATTGCCCCAAATTGACTAACAAAGGTGAATAGCAGAACGAACGCTGCTACATTTGCTCGCAAACTCGGCATATCTTATGCCCAGAATAGCTCTGAATCCAAAGAAATTTCCATTTTACAATTAAGTTTATAAGTGACGAAAATTGCTTTGATGCTCAGATACTGGCAGTGGAAGAAAACGATTGCTTACGCACACACTAAGCGCTCCACCAACTACAATGCTCTTGACCTTGAGTAGTGTTCTTGCCACTTGGTCAATTGTGTTCTTATGAGTGCTTATCTGAAGTCTTCTCATGTGGATACAAATCGATAAATGGGTCTAAATTGACCCATAGATACAGACTTCGGTTTATTTCACATGCCACATTTGCATGCTGTCTGGGATTCAATGTGTTTTGCTGTGATTAGCGGCAATTCTACTAATTATCCGCATTTATGATCATTTTTAATGTATCCCCGTAATCCGTGTTGTCAGTGAGATTTGCTATGGAAAAGTGTCACAGTGTATTGCATTCATGGTGAGTAATAAGTCGATTTTTATTGCTCCATTAAGTTCCAGTAAAAACACAATTAATTTGCACGTTTGCTTTGATTGTTGTGTTTTAGTTCCATTCGTGATGTTAATAGAATGAAACCAGGCAGGCGCTGAGCTGCAGAAGGCCTCAACACACTGTCATAATTAGGAATGTGTTTGACTTAAAGAGGAAAATGTGTGCAAAGGCCTCCTGCCTGATGCCAGATTATACAAATGTGACTTAACAGAGCGTAATATAACAGAGTACGATTGGACAAACTTAACGTATAAGTAACACCATAAATCGGCAGTTTTCTAGTTTATTACTTCAGACATGATATGCATAATTAATCTTATTAATAAACAATGAATAATCATTGCGTTTTTAATTGAAGCCAAGCAGAAATAAACTGATTTTTGGAATGTCAGTTAACATAGAATTCCAATTTCAACAGAGTTCACGTGCTGTTAAGTCTATAGTAATCAGGATTTGCCTGTTAAACCGCCCTTTAAATAACAGTTAACATTGATAAGTTATGTTAATGTTAACATTTATAATTTTAACCATTGATATTTCCACTTTGGATGGGCAAGAAGAAGAGTTTCATGTTAATTCCACTGGATCGATATCTGTTAAGCCGCCCTTAGGAGGTCAACCATTTGAAGTCAAATAATGTGGCTGTATTAGTGATAAATGCATGGGAGCTCTCTCAGACAAAACAGCTTCTTAGCTGTTCGCTCTGACATCCCCTCCAATGACATATAAAAAGGAGGCCAAAGGGAGTACTCCAGGGAGCAATGAAATCCGCCCTTGGAGATTACGGGGAGTACTCCGAGGTTAATCCCATTTCCTGCTGGGTGTGTCCATGTGGCTCATACACACATTTACAAAAATACATGTACATAATTGACGTAAAATTATTGACGGTTTAAGGCACGCTTTAGCGGAGCGGTCAGCAACAACAACTATTGATTTTTTAAAGATATACACAAAAAAGTAACTACTGAATCTAATAAAGTATTTATAAAATTTAATTCCTACGATGTAAAGGTTCAAAACACACTCACTTTCGACACATTGACTGGTGCTTGATTCAACCCTGCAGTCCTTAACCCGCTCTTGAACAAAAGATCAGCAATGATTTCAATTTTCCAGCTGTGTCTATAAACTTAAAAACATTACTATAGAAGCTAATTCAGTATAAAGACATCTTATCAGATAAAATCTGTTTATAAACATCCTCTTAGGTCCGATCTTAGTAACAAATCTCGTGATTCAGTTGAGTGCGATGTAGTCGACTGTAATAATCATCAAATTGTGTTGAAAAAGGGAACACTTCAACATTCAGTTTATTTATGAGGACTTTCATGTTCTTGAACCCCCTCGTAAGTAAATTCTTTAGTTTTATACGAGCAGATATGACACGAGTATCTAATTTGTGGATAAGAATGTTATCTCATGAATTGGCTTGAATAGCTCATTCAATTGTTCATAATTGATTTCCTTGTTATAACAGCTAATTACATACACGTAGCTAAGCACTCTTGTTTCCGTAGTAAAAACACATAATTTATTTAGTTATCTGCCCGTGTTTATCAATCAATATTTTACTCTATCGATAAAACTAATGAACATTTGGAAGGTGCGGCAGCTCAGTGCTGATCATGCAGCAATGAGGAAATACAACGCAGATCAGCACTGAGCCAGTCAATTCTAGTTAATCAGTTAGGAAGGAGTGTAGGAATTGATATAGTAAGAAAAACTCTCTTCAATTGCTTGTCGATAATTTGGTGTAAATTATATTCAAGGGCATTGTTAAAAGGAAAAACATAACTTTCTGTGTGGATATTGTTCTGTTGAACTTGGACCAGTTCAAATTTATGTTCGCAGTCCCTTTAGTTGAGCACCTTTTGTACACAAAAAATAAAACTATTCTAAATGTCAACGGAACATTTTTAAATTATGGCTTATTTAATTTACGATTTGTCTGAGCCATCGGTGGTAGAATTGCTGCCGAATACTTCCACAGTCACAGTTATTGCCAAGATTTAACTTTGAGAACTTTTCGTTAAGACTTTTGTCGACTATTCCGGTTTAATTTATTGCATTTATGTTTAATAACAATCACCTTCGCACTTCTAGTATCCCAATTTTGTTTAATGCTTCATTCAAAAATGAGCTCCTCAGAAACCAGCTCAGAAGAATGTTGAACTTTCTGCTCCCACCATGTTGATCTATTTGTACTTTCTTAACTGACCATGCAGTCCCACATTCGCACTGATAGCTTGGCATATTTTCATGGTTCATTCCAAGAATATGCTTGATGCTTCAATTAATACTGAAGTTCTCAGCTTGCGACGCCAATAACGCTGCAACCTATTATTACCAATTGGTGTCTTTCCCTGTATTCCAGGCATTCGCTGTCCAGTCTATTTCCTCCTACTCCATGTTTCAAAAACAGCCGATCTCCACTTGAACAGAATCACAGTTGGAGTCTTCCTTCAATTGCTCTGCTCCAAAACCTATATTCATAAAGGCTGTTTATGGTCATATCCCAAGGCGTTCTATATATAATTAACTATTGATGGCGGCACAATTTTCCTCTCCCTCCGGCGGTAATATAAAAAATCTAATAAATCTATTTACTTATTTATTTATTCTAGATAATAAACTCAAAAGAAGTGTTGTCGTGGCCTGCAGTCTCACGGAGAGAACTATAGTAAAAGCATAAAATCGGGCAATTAATTGATAAGATTTCGAATATCAAAATTAAAGACGAAATAATACATAAACATAAACATACGAGTGCATAAATAGAGGAAAGTTTTTCTTGATTAGAGATCCAGGCAGTGTTTTCAAAAGATATAGCAAATTTCAAATTAAATTCAACCTTCAATAATGCGGATCTAAACCCATCATTTGTGGCAATGAAAGTGCGAATTTAATATTTTTATGAATTTATTATTAATACGAGTTAATCCTCAAAACGCCAAAGAACACCACCAAAGAACAACAATAACAATAACAATAAACCGAATATCTCCCAGCGACCATAAACGAATAAACTAAAGACACACGAAGGCAGTTGAAAAAGTCAGAGCCGACAGCAACAACAAAAACAACTACAAGAGCAACAACAAGAAGAACAACAACAATAAGAACAACAAGAACTTGTTGTACTAGACCAACGACAAACGCCGTACAAGAACAAACAAGAAATTAGTAGATAGATAACTACTCGACTACAATACTCGTTGGGGAAATAAATGAAACGATGTCATAAGCAGCCAGCATCAGTGCCTATATATTAATTATTATTATAATAATTATGATTACGACTGTGATTATCATGTTTGCAATTTGTGGCAATTATGTGAGGGACGAGTACACCTCCATACACATGCACTTCCAGGCCAACTGAATGTGTGAGAGCGCGCGAGTGTATGAGTGTGTGTGTGAGAGATATATAGCTCATTATATGAGCGACGCTGATAGTTATTAATGCAAAAAAGAGGAGGTAGTCAACAGAGTGGGTGCTCCGTGCATTGAAAGCAAAAGCGAACGAGAACGAAAACTAAACCAGACGCAGTTCAGTGAAGAAAGAGATACTATTAGCAGTTACTGGAAGAGGACTCCTCCAGCACAGCCATACAAATAACCATAGCAACAACACCAATCACAGCAACCTTAGCCAGTCCGTTGCACATTTAGTGTGAAAGTCGTATGGGAATTGCAAGGTCGACCAAGCTACCAACCGACCTCCCTCACAAATCAGCCTCAGCATCGGAATAAACATCATAATCGCCATTATCTCCGTCATCAATTAACGCTGTAATTAGAAAAAGCAGCGTAGTGGAAGTGCAACTGCGCTTACATACAACTACACAGTCGCACAGCCATACACACACACACTCATACACACCCACAGCCACAGAGCCCGAGACGCAAGTCAAGACCGGTCGTCCCCGGCCATTTTTCTGGACTTCGTCGGTGCTGAGACATTTGTGTACCTGAGCGACGAGCACACACAACTGCATACCAACTTAAAGGACAAACGAAACGCGTAGACTACGTCGCACGGCGGAGTGAACGAGCGGACACACGCACAGAACCGCTTAAGCCAGTCACTCCACTTAATTACATTTAAATGCAGCGGACATTGTATAAATTTCGCAAACGCTTCGCTCTACTCGCTCAACAACAACCCCAGGAACAACATCACGGTCACCGCTGTGTTACTGCTTAAGACTTACTCCAGAGCCAACACTCACTGAGAGAAGGATCAAATCGAACACAAACTAAGCATACATTAAATACGACGCTCCCGCCTCACTCACCAAATCGACCAACTGCAAGACGCGTCTCTCCAATCTCACCATCCAACCATCACCAACACGGCCTTCACCAACATGCTGAGTGATGAAACGCACGCCTCAACGCCTGCCGTCTGCTGTAAGAAGCCATCGCACACGTATCACAGCACCGCCACCATCAACACCAGCACCGCCGCCAACACGAACAACAACAACAACAACACCATCCCCGTCAGCAGCACCCTCACGAAAAGCCTCCATGATCTGCTACTGGAGACGGTCGACGTTTTGCTGTCGTGCCTGATTGTGGCGCCATGTGTGATCGCCTATTGGCGCGGCACCTGGGAGCTGATGGGTGTGCTCATATTCCCCCAGAATGTGCCATTGTCTGCGTTCATTTCGTTCCTTATCGGCGGTCTGGGCCATTTGTTGTTCACCCTCACCCAGACCTATTTCAAGGATCACATACATCCCGACAAGCGACGTCTCACCTACTACGTCATCTCGCGGTGCTACACCGCCATCTTTGCCATTGTGTGCGTCAATATGTGGCGCGGATCGTGGATATTGTGCGACTGGCTGACCAGCGCCGATTCGTTGATCATAATTTGCACTGTGACCGTGGTGGCGGTGCTGTTTCTCATTGCCACACGCACGGTGAGGAATCTGGGCGCTGCGCCCTACACTGTCACCATGGATCACAAGAGCGATTACTTTGAGGTGGACACGATGTTTAAGATATCGGTGAGTACAGAAATATATAGTAATTTTTTTTAAATATAGTAAGAACTTTCTAAACTTATTCGTCCTGACGAATGTTTCCTCAAGTTTAAAGTATACAAGCAATTTTCTTAGTCCTGTCAGTGCTTAGTTAATCTGTGAAAACCTAGATAAAAATCAGGCAAAACGTTTACAGAATAATAAGAGCGCTGCCAGCGACTAAGCAACTCAGGATGATCAGTCACTGCAACCACCAATGATATCGACCAATCACAATAGTTATTATTCGCCTAATGATCTCAAACCGAAAAGTAAACATCCTGCACACAATTTTTCACAAATAACATTTCACATTTTACGCTTTCTAAAAGACTCCGTGACCATATTCGCAGTTCGGAATTTCCTGGGCCAGGACGCAGCGACTGCAGAAAAATCATTGGAGCAGGTAGGCAGGCGGGACATGCGAATTAGTTTCAAATCAAGGACGCAAAATTTATGTTTTTATGATCAGTGAAAAAAGCCAAACCGAACCAAGAGACATACTTCGCTACTAAGTTGAGGTTTTTCCATTGATATCCTTGACTATTGAATTGAACAAAGAAAGAAATATCACAGAAATACTCGTAGACATACAATGAACCGTAATCCTTGAATAGTATTAACTATATGCTGGCCCTTTGCCATGCCTCTTGTCTTCACTATTTATTTACATTACAGCAGTTTTTTTAAAGGAGATTATTGGGGTTTAGTCGTTGGTTTTTTTCCGAAAGGTTTGCATAAGTTAAGTTAAGGAAGATGAGACGAGGCAGACTTTCCAAGCGAGCACAAACAGCTTTCGAATACATGCCTTCAGTATAGAGCAACAGGCTAGACTGTAAGGGTAAATAAACCAACTAACGGACCCAACTAACGATCTTAGTATGATGAAGAGAACGGATTTGTACCCAATTATCGATTTTATTGTGATGAAGATAAGGCCTAAGTATGACGAAGATAAGAGATTAGTACCCAATTAACGACCTTAGGATGATGAAGAGAAAGGATTTGTCCTCAATTATCGATATTAGATGAAGAGAACAGATTTCTACCCGACTTACGATCCTAGTATGATGAGGAGACCAAATTGTACTAACTAACGATCTTAGTATGACGAAAAGAATGACATTGTACCCAATTATCGATATTATTCTGATGAAGAAAGGGCATTATACTCAACTTACGATCGTAGTATGATGAAGAGAATGCATTTGTAACCAAGTAACGTTCGGATGATGAAGAGAACGTATTTGTAACCAATTAACGATCTTAGTATGATGAAGAAAAGGGATTCGTAGTAATCGCTGTATATCAAATCTCCATTGACAGCAATTGCGAAACTGTCAGAAAGCACTCAAAAAGAAAGATTACGGATAACCAACGTAGTGAGTGGGTATGGTGGTTGGTTAAAAAAAGGAACTACTGTTGGGAAACGGACATATATTTTACTCTTCATACGGTAATATACGATTTTATTTCTACCGTATAAAGGAAATTGGAAGAAATCATCTCCAAAGTAACACTGAAACAGACAGTTTGGAAGATGGGGTTTGCAAAAGATCTCTTTATAGAACTAAACTTATAAACCATCTGATTTTTCGAAAATTTTCTATAACTGTAGAACTAAGGGTTCAGGGCCGTTGAAGTGAGAGGCCGCATCCTTCCTAGCTAAGCTATCAGCCTTCTCATTTCCCTCTACTCCTATGTGGCCTGGTACCCACATTAGAGATAACTTGTTCATGCTCCCTAGGGAGTTTCGCTTCCCAATACAGTCCCACACAAGTTTAGAGCTCACTAAGGGTGAGCTCAGACTCTTGAGTGCTGCTTGACTATCAGATAGTATCACGATGTTTTTCCCCCGATACTTCCTGTCAATGTTGATCTGGGCACATCTTTCAATAGCGTGAATTTCCGCTTGAAAAATGCTTGGAAAAGAACCCATTGGTTCCCAGTAGTTGGTTCTAGGCCCAAATACTCCTGTCCCAGTTCCGTCCATTGTCTTAGAACCGTCAGAATACCATAAGAGGGAATTTTCTCTAATTGTATACGTCTCAGTTAGACCTTTCCATTCTTTTTTGCAACTCATCATTGTACAGTATTTGTGTGCAAAATTGAATTTTCTTGGCATAAAATCCTTGTGAGATTTTAGTATACCGTATTCTTGAGTAGAATTGTTACCCCATATATTTTGGGTGTAATTTGATTCTCTCGAAATAATTTCTTGTATTCTGGTAAGAGATTTCCTAGCAGAGTCTTGAATTACTAGATGTAAGGGTGTTAGATCTAGTATAACTTCCATTGCTGCTGTTGGACAGGTGCGCATAGCTCCAGTGATAACAAGGCAGGCAAGGCGTTGTACTTTACTTAATGCAGATTTCGCTGTCTTAAGTCTGACTCTATTTGACCAGGCTACAGAACCATAGGTGATGATTGGTCTCACCATCATAGTACACATCCAGCGAACGATTTTTGGGTTACATCCCCAAGATTTACCAGCAAGCCGTCTGCATATCATTAAGGAAGCTGTAGCCCTAAGGGTGGTTGCTGTCAGATGAGCCTTCCACAATAACTTTTTGTCGAAAATGACTCCGAGGTATTTGGTCTCAGAGCTAATATCGACCTGTGTACCATTTAGAAGAATAGGTTTCATATATGGTAGAGATCTTTTTCTAGTGAGCGGCACAATGGTGGTCTTTGAGGCATTGATTTTCAATCCTGTTCCCCTGCACCATTCACTAGCTGCTAATAAGCCCCTCTGGATAATATCGCAAAGAGTGGATTCAGATTATCCTCTAGCTATTATCACAATATCGTCCACATATCCTTGACATGATATGCCTAGATTTGTGAATTTTACCAGAAGATCATCAACTACTATGCTCCACAAAATGGGCGATAATACCCCACCCTGCGGACATCCTTTATTGACTTTGACTTTAACAGTTTTGTCACCTGCTTCAGCTTCAGTCAGTCTACTGTTGAGTAAAGCTCGTATCCAATTGGAAGTGGTATTATCTATTCCTCTATTGTTAAGAGCCCTAATCATATATTCATGAGGAGTGTTGTCAAAAGCCCCCTCAATATCGAGAAAGACACAAAGTGCTATTTTTTTTTTATCCAGTGCTGCCTGAATAAAATCAGTCAGATGGTATAGTGCGGTTTCAGTCGATTTTCCCGCAATGTATGCAAACTGACAAGGATGTAAAGGTTCCCTTTTCAATACGGTCTCAAGGAGATGTATATTAACTATTTTCTCCATTGCTTTAAGTACAAAGGATGTCAAACTGATAGGCCTGAAGGATTTGGGATGGGCCATATCCTTCTTGCCTACCTTGGGGATAAATACCATTTTAGCTGTGCGGCATGCTTCCGGCATGTACCCAAAAGCAAAACTTGCCCTACAGTGCCTCACCACTCCTTTGGAGAAGGATTGGGAAAATACCATCCGCACCCGGCGATTTATATGGCTGAAAAGAGCTGATGGCCCATCTCATCCTCTCAGTAGTTATTATTTCTTTGGTCACCTTCCAGCCACTCTTGCTTGCTCTTCTAGGAAGAACATCCATCTGCAAAGATGGCGGTAACTGGATCGAGCTCCCAGGAAAGTGCACACGCAGCAAAAGGAGAGTGCGATCCTCTTCATTTGCCGTGAACGTCCCATCCTCAGATTTCAATGCCAGATTTAAATCGACTTTGTTTTTCGCAAGAGCTCTATGGAGTCGTCCTACTTCAGGAGTCGATTCTACACTTTCACAAAAGGATCTAAAGCTAGTCCTTTTGGCTTGTCTGATCTCTTTGTTATAGAACGTCAACTCTTTTTTATATTCTTCCCAGTCCCCCGTACGCTGAGCTAGATTGAATAGCCTACGCACCTTAGTACGTCTAGTAGACAGACTAGAGTTCCACACCAAGGAACATTCCTGCTGTTTTTCTTTGTTCTTAGAGGACAAGATAAAATATAGGATTCAGAAATGATTTCATACAGCTCATTGACACCCTCCTCTAACTCCACCGGATTTTTATATATTCCTTGGATGTTTGAGGATGAGAGTAGTGAATGCACTGAACTATCGAAGAGTTCCCAGTTAGTATACCTAGGATTTCTAAAAACTACCGTTTTTGTGACGATATCTCCTATATCGAACTCAATTATGCTGTGGTCCGACAGAGAGGGTTCGTCCGAAACTTTCCAATTGTTAACAATATCAGTTAGCTCTGGACTACAGAAAGTCATATCAAGAACTTCCTCCCTAATTACATTTCTAAAAGTATTATTCAATATATATAAATTAAGTGATAATAAAAATTCTAGAACTGACTCACCCCGTTTATTGGTGTCACTGCTACCCCAGATGGTATTGTGTGCGTTTGAGTCGCAGCCCACCAAAAGTGGAATCCTTTTGGATAGGCAATACCTCGCCAGCTTATAGACTTCCGGGATGTCATTCACATCTCCCGGAAAGTAGGCCGATGCAACGACTATGTCGCGAGAGATCCCATCATCTATGTACTTTACCATGATGGGTGTGAGATCTCGCGACATGAATTTTGAAAGACAAAAGTAGTTAATATCATTTCTAATTAGGATACAGGTGCGGAGAATGTCAGCATTGGCATCCCATATTACCTTTGTAAACTTACTAGAAAGGCCCCTAATTTGATCTTTGTAACACCATGGCTCTTGAATGAGGGCCTGTTGTTCCTGGCAAACACCCTCCCGATGACAGCCGAGGCTGCTCTGGCATGATGGATGTTTGCTTGAGCCACTTTCAGTCTCGTCATCTTATGGAACAGGTTGTGACGGGCTGGTGTTATTCCTACCTTCGTCCTCCTCGTCCATAGAGACATCCTCCAGACTGTGTACCAGTGAAGGACAGTATGCGGCCTCAGCCCCTATCTCAACACTGGGGGCCCTGGAACCTGGGGCTACTACTCGTAATTACCTTTGACAGAGGTGGGATGTTTGTCTCCTCTACTTCCTCTGCCTTGGGTTTTTCTTGAGTACGTTTTGAACAACCGACCTTGATCTTGCTAAATCGGTAGTTCAACGCATACCCCGAGCTCTTTATTAATTGCATGGACCCATCATCTATTTCTACGGACAACAAGTTGCCCTCGTCCTTGCAACTCCATACTCTCCAGAAATTGGTGTTCAGCCCAATATTTTGGCTAGAGAGAAACTTTAGTGACACAGCTACCTCTTGTCCACTACTACGAGGGAGGAAGAGGAAGACTGTGTGTGATTGTGGGAAGTTGTCTCCCACTTTGGCGACCACACTGACGCCCTCTCTCACTGAAAGCTGCGTCATGACTCCTTTCAGCTATTCCACCGAGTCTGTCGAACAGCAGTCGATGCTCAGGAAGCCAGGCTTGAAGTGAATACCATCGAAGGAGAATTCTTTGGTCCACTCATCAACCAGCCTCTTAAGCAACATGTGCTCAACACTTGTCAGCTCCTCTCTAGTCAGGATGGTGTTCGGATAGTCCGCAGCAACAACAGCCACCTTGGTGACGGACGCCACCTTAGCGTAGCTACCTGCTGCCTTGGACCCTCCACAACTAGGTGGGCCTGACGGTGTTGCCGTCTTCCTCTTCTTGGCTGGGTCAAGATTAGGAGAAAAGGTGTTTCGTACCCTTTTCTTCAGGTTCTTGTTTACATTCGGTTGTGATATTGTGCCAGCCGAATCCTTTACAATCCTGTACTCCTTTCCCTGGCCAAGAGCATCATCTGGTTGCAAACCCTGAGACAGGTAGGTGAGGTACCATCTGACTCCAGCTCCACTTAGCTCCTTTCTTCTCGGGTCATCCAAACCCCCAGGTTGACCACGATCAGGAAGAGGGATTCCTCTCTTGGCCATCCTGTAGGTTTTCTCCGAGGTGGTAGGACGGGATGGATTACTCCCTTTGTCCCCCAGTTTTACTCCCAGTGTCAACAATCTCTCCTTAGTGGAGATGGGAGTTTGTTGAGTTGGTCCCATTTTTGCCCTGGCAGCAGCAGAAGTGGATGGCACATCATCGGAAGAAAGTTTCCGAATTCCTGCACCACCCATCCCGCCTACTGTCATTGAGGGTCCCATAGGTCCACCCACTGTTTTGGTCACGGATGAAGGTCTCCGTTCATTGACCGCAGCAGCATTTGTTTTGGGCTTAGCGGGTGATCTTACCCCACTAAGCATTGGCTCATCAAGGATTCTTTGCTCCATCTGATTTGCCAATTGAATTGCGGTGATGTCCCGCGGCATTTTTTGTTTATTTTTTTGGTTCTTCATGAAGATTCTTTTTGCGGAGAATATAAAGACCACTCGGACAGAGATCCGCAATATCCGAGCTAGGCTATTACCACCGAAGGGCGCCTTTTATTCGGGGGCTCCGTTTACGACTAGACTACTTAACAGGGCCTCTAGCCTGGCAGATCATCAGCACGGGTCGCGTGACACCTTGATCCAGCCCTTACCTTCGAACCATAGTCAAGGTGTATTTCTCAATGCTGTACTATTAAGGAGTATCAAACACTGAGCGCTACATCCTGACCTTAGCTAGATCCAGCACCATCAGACAATTGATGCCATTGTAGACCTATTACCAGCCGGTACCCTCGGGCAGGGTTCAGTCGAAGGATTTTCTACCGGCCAGAACTATGTAAGTGCAAAATTTGGTTCACTACCCAGGAGTTACGTGGTCTGATATGTAGAGGGTGTCTGTTTCTTTAGCACTCCAAAAAGATAGGTTGGAATACTGATTCGTACATCTTTCAAGTTGTCCGGAGCGAATATTGTTTTGTAGATTAGAACTTATCTTAAGCTTTTCCACATCCGGGGGAAAGTTTTATTTACTGAATAACAAAATTTGACAATGACAACGTTCTCGTTAAATATTCCAATGATTTTGAAAATATTTCATCAATTCCCTGGTGGTGATACGTCATTAATAACCGATCAAATCAGGCAATATTAATTATAATAGATTCACAGTAAACTAAATTTAGGAGAAAGTGATACCTTAGTTAGTGAAAATTGCATGACCTCTTATGAGTTATTCTTTATCCTGTCCACAGGAAACCTAAGAACTACCTAAACTTTTTTCGTTCCATACATGGTGAGAGAATACTCACACTCAGCCACCACCTTCTATACTCCCACCACCTCCTATGCTTCCACCACCTCCTACAATTCCACCACCTCCTATACTTCCACAACCTTCTATACTTCCACCACCTTCTATACTTCCACCACCTTCTATACTTCCACCACCTCCTAGATATCCACCACCTTCTATACTTCCACCACCTCCTACACTTCCACCACCTCCTACAATTCCACCACCTCCTACAATTCCACCACCTCCTATACTTCCACGATCTCCTACAATTCCACCATCTCCTACAATTCCACCACCTCCTATACTCCCACCACTTCTACACTTCCACCACCACATACAATTCCACCATCGCCTATACTTACACGGCCTCCTACAATTTCACCACCTCCTATACTTCCACCACCTCCTAGATATCCACCACCTTCTATACTTCCACCACCTCCTATACTTCCACCACCTCCTACAATTCCACCACCTCCTACAATTCCACCACCTCCTATACTTCCACGACCTCCTACAATTCCACCATCTCCTACAATTCCACCACCTCTTATACTCCCACCACTTCTATACTTCTACCACCTCATACAATTCCACCACCTCATACAATTCCACCACCGCCTATACTTCCACGGCCTCCTACAATTTCACCACCTCCTATACTTCCACCACCTCCTATACTTCCACCACCTTCTACAATTCCACCATGGCTTCTCACTCTTCAATCCTTTACATCTCTCATGCTATTATAAAATGTCTAAACATGAATTTTCTTTCGTTTCTTTTTTTAGGGTTTCCACCAGCCTGGCTTGTATGTGTTGGACACATTATTCTCGGTGTTTGTTATCGGTTCCCTGGTGGTGATAGCCTGGAGGGGTCTATGGGGCATCATGGATCTAACATTCTACCCGGATGATGCTCCCAAATCTGCCTGGGGTTCCTTGGTATGTTCAATTTGTTTGGTATTTTGTCTTATGACCTTTCTCATTGGTCCGCCCCCTGGGGATTTTCCGCCTACAGGTCATTGGCTACGTGACTGTGTTCATAACATTCCTGCTGCAGCCGATAATGCGCTGTATCTGCAGCAAAATCGACGGAATCTGTAAATTAGTTATATGCGACATTTTCTATTTTATGACCTTCTTTGGAGCGGTAAACGCATGGCGCGGCATATGGCAGCTGTTGGACGTATACTTGTATCCAGGTAAGAGTCTTGGAGGCACCCTCCATTTAATTCTGTAGACAAGATGTTGGCAAATCTCCCTCTCTCCCTCTCTCTTTCTTTTATAGATAATCCCATACTAAGCTATTGGATAACGCACGTCATTCCATTTCTAATACTGGCAGCGCTCAAGTGTTCCAATTCCATTCTGGTGCGTGGCGTTTTCATCGATGCCGACGGACCGGACGGCGAATGCGTCGACATTCCCATACACTACACTAGGCTGCATTTCCAACGCGAACGCAACAAGAAGTTGGGTCAAGCGCATCTGCAGCATCACCACCACCATCATCATTACCAGCAGCCGCACCAGCAGCAGCATCAACAGCAACATCATTTAGCCAGAAACATCGAACGAGAAGCTCAGAGTACTTTAATCGAGAAGCCCCTCAAACCAGAGCCGAAGATACAAAGCGGCATGGACGCGACACAACTTGTTTGAAGTGAGTTCGAACTGATACACGTTTGTCGTAGAAGAGGGCAAGGGAAAAGGAGAGGGACAGGCAGAGGAAGAGGAAGAGGTGTGGTTGTTTTTTATAGTTTTAAACTTATTTAATTATATACAATACTTAATTTGAGTAAAACGCAAACGTTTTCTAATGTAAATTTGCTTTGGGAAATTTTAAATTTTTAATGCCAAGTTTGAAATGAGAACCAAATAAATTAAATATAAAATATAAAAGTATAAAAATAATGTTTACAAACTAAAAATTGTACAAAAGAAACCAAACGAACGGATTTGTGTGTGTAAATGCGCTTACTTTAGGTATGTTTAAATAAAATATTCTAATTTAAGTTTTAATAAAAAAAAAAAAACCAAACAAAACAAAAACAAAAACAAAAGCAAAACAAAATGTTTGAAATATTAAATGTAAATTAAGTTAAGTATGTTTAATAATTGAATTTAATATTGCAAAACTGTTTAAACTTAAGTGAACATTTTGAATTTTTAAATATTTGAAATGATAAGGAAAAATAATATTTTATTCATATTCAATGTTGAAGGAGGGCGTATTCAGAGCCGATGATGATATCGGGGAACAAATTTAAATTTTATGGCATTTTTAGTGAAAGCTTTTAGGGAAATTGAAATATCGTGCAAATTTTGTAGCAAAAATAAAGTGTAAATAAAAGAAAATGTTTGTTTATGAAATTAATCTTGAGAGGCGCACAGACAATGCCTGAGACCTGGCATGACCGTCGACCGGCAGCCGCCCATTCATTCTTCAAAATTTATTACGACGCAAATCAGAATGATCGCCTGGTCTCTGGCGACATTGCCTCATAGTACGTACATAATTGTGGTTCCTGGCAAACTGTCCCAGAGCCTTTAGGAGCTCCCAGCCATGGTGTGGAACACAAACTCAGTATGTGGAGGAGCAAAAGTCCTCATTGCAGGCTCCGGAGGTAATCATACGCGACTCTCAGTACTTGCTGGTTAACGCAGGGAGTCATTTGCTGAGGAACAAATGTATCATAATATGTATAAGTGGCTGCGGGTTGGACATACCCTACACTATAATAATGATAACGTAGTTCGTGTCGAACTGTCCCAGAACCTCTGGGAGCCCTTAACCAGGGTGTGGCATTCAACCTCAGAATGTGAAACGAAATCGTTGTTTTCTGACCTCGACAGCTCCTCAACTAAGTACACTACACTACCCACCTTCCAGTCACAAAATTCACCATTGCGAATATTATTAGACCCCAGCAATCACCAGGCAAATATATTAAAGGAACTCTCCGATTTTGGAAAGGTCCAACCAATCTTCTTACAATGATGCAAGTTCAGATAAAGACAAATATGATACGAATGTGCTACCATTGAAATTGATGCTATTGTCTTTCCGAGATTTCCTCCTGTAAATCAGGACTGAAAATGAATATTACTGGACCCAACTTGAAAATGAAATATCACACCAAAACTAAGAAAACAAATACCCAATTAGAGTTATTCAATATCACCTCAATACAACGTTGAAAAAGGTCCAAAAGGAATAGGCACAAAACTAACACTAGTCCAAAACTAATTCCAATTTTCTCTTTTAAGTGTTGTTGCATTCCATAAATTGTTGAGCTCATTCCCACTGGGGCCTAGTTTTTGGTCACCCTTCTAACTAGCTATATAAAGAATCTTCTCTGATATGTGTCTTCGAATCAAATTTGTTCTGTATTTAAGGTAAAATAAACACTTTTAATTTTCATCAAGCAATTTATTATATAGATCTGTGATCAACAAAAATTTGCACGTGATATTTACTGAGGATACATCGCCAAGTTTACTTTTTACATGGCGTGCTTGCCAAGAAAAGTTTAGTCGAATGACCACAATGGACCACAATATATAAATTACGAGAAAATGAAAGTATATATTGAAATTATTCATGAAGCCACTCAACTATGAACTGTTTAGATGGTTTGTTACCGGGTGTTTTTAGTCTGCGCCTCCCCTACTTACTAGGAATAGTAAAAATTATTCAAAGGATTTTGTTATATTGTGCGGTTATTTCTATAGAAGACCTTAAATTTCACGATAATTTTGCCCTATTTTTCCCTAGGTATAGAAAGTCCTTAAACTGCATTATAATTTAGCTCTATCTTTCACTATATACTTCTAAAGAAGTCCTTCAACTGGATTATAATTTGGCCCTTTTTGCACTAGGCATTTCTATAGAACACTTCACTGGATGTTTGCCATATGTTCCATTAAAGTTCCTTTTCAAATTAATTTACGTACAGCGCAATCATTTCTGTGCGAGGAAGCAGCTCCTGAGAAGCCCCGATCCACACAAGTTTGTACGCGATGCATTGCAGAAGTATTTTTATGACTTGAATGAACTTGGCGCCAAGGTTCGGTGCCACCACCAAAAATATTTACGACTGCATTCATCAAAAAACAAATTCAAATTGAAAATGAAATTGTTGCTCTTGAAATGCAGCAAAATAAAAAATAACTATGCAAAAATCTGAAAATTTGATTGCCACGCGTTTGGGGTCCTCTACGAAGAGTGTCTCTGCAGCACAGAATAAGTGCGATAAAGTGCGCCGCATATAAATGCAACAGCGATGCAATGAACTGAGAGTAGGACCCTACTTGAGACAGACAGCATAAAAGTCACCAAAATAAAATAAATAAATGCATTAAAACGAAATGAAAACAATTCAATTGCCAATTGCCACACTGCGAAATTAGAACTTTATCTTTTGTATCCAACTTAGTTTGAATTGAAAGCACGAAGCGGCATGTTCTCAACCCAGGAAGCCAAACGGAATCGCTCTGACTTTGGAATAAGGCGTCAGGTTTAATACCATAATAATAATAACAACAACAAATAAATATCAAAATTAATATCAAAAATATTGATACTGAAATTTGCTAAGATTGCAATTAACAATCACAACAACAGTGATAAAAAAGGGAAGAATATAATTAAAATATTCAAGAAATATTAAAAACTTTACATAACCACTCTTAAGGATTCGAAATTGCCGAGAGTCACCCTACTGCACTTTTGAAATATGGGTATTCCTGATATACGCATGCTGATCACCGTGGACTTCGAAGTGTTCGGCCATGTCCAGGGTGAGTACCATGCTTGGTAGCTCGGAAGTCTGAGCCAGCAGCGAGAAATTCGTCCAAAATGAGTACAAATAAAAATTGAAGAAATAAGTGTCTAAAAACAAAAAGTTCTGTTTCAAATGCAAACAAATTAAATTTAGATAATCTAAAATTAAAGGGGCACTCAGCAAAACTGGCTCCTTTGTTGTTATGTGCGGTCGATTAAGAAATCTTTAGGCACTAGTTTTTTATTGAATGGCTCATTTGGTCCAACTGAGTGTGTAGCGTGCAGTCTTTTAGGTGTGTTAGTGTATAGGAGGGAGTACATATATGTGTGTTTGTGTGCGCGAGTGTGTGTGGCACGAGTGACCTTGACATTTTCAAGCATTTCATTCAATACACTTTGTTCACATTTAATACGATATTTCAAACCAATTTATACAAAATATTAATCAGATGTACTCTGAGTAAAGAACTCCTGGGGCAAATTCTCTGCATTCAAAATCCCATTGGACTTGGTCACTAGAATAGATCCGATTATTGAATAAAATACATGCGTACACCAATTTCTATACAAGTGGATAAAATAATTATTTAATAGATTATTAAATATTACAAAAATACATTAATATATTAAAAAATATATTAAAATATAATATACCAGGTGTATAAGCTTAAATCCGCTGTTTGCTAATAGATGGCGTTAGTGACCATATTTAGTTACCATAGAAACGTCATACTTTTTTTTGTGTGAGTTCGACACCGGTTTACATCAATCATTGCACACCATCAATGATTTCCTATAATAACATACATTTTCCCTTGGGTAATCATGTCTAATTTTGTGCCACAAAAAGAGCATATGCGGGAAGCTCTACTTTTTTGCTTTAATTTGAAGAAATCGTCTGCCGAATCGCATAGAATGCTTGTGGAGGCCTATAGTGACAGTGCGTTATCGGAAACAACTTGCAGAGATTGGTTTCGTCGGTTTAAAGACGGCAATTTTGACCTGAGTGACAAGAAGCGTGAAAATCGACCCAGAAAAGTGGAGGACTATGAATTACAGGCTCTTTTGGATGAGGACGATACCCAATCGCAAAAAATGCTTGCCGAGCAGTTAGGTGTTACTCAACCAGCCATTTCCATGCGTTTACGTGCCATGGGAAAGGTAAATTATATAAAAAATTATAATAATATTAATAAAAAATTATAAAAGTATATAAAACATTATAAAATAACATAAACCATTATAAAACCATATAAAATATTATAATTATTAATAAAAATTCCCAATCCTGCCCCGGGCATGGTCTGAGAATGCTTCTTTCTAAAACTTTTACTCTTCGAGTAGATTATATTAGATTAAAGAAGAGCGAGATCTAGTCAGCTAGTCACTGCGACCTCAAATGGGCCTATTGTAATACGCTCAATAAGTTACAAATCCTCTGAGAGTTTAGTATTCATCAAGAATTCAAAGAGCTTCTTGGGACATTCGTCCGCAATTTGTGGCGGTTCTAGGTAGTGACCTAAGTATCGTAGTCGGGTAGAAGGCCTTAGTAGCTAAAACTCGTTGCCCCAATCTCTGTCAGATAGAATTATTTTTAATATTATTACTTGAAAAACAATAACTTCATTATTACTTTACAATGCGGAGAGGCACTAGGTGCCAGCGCCTTCAGCTCCAGATATAATTCATTATGGTGCAAGGTATAAGATTAATAACAATAATAGTAATAATGAAAAATTCTCGCAATGCCATTCCGTTCTTCAAATAAATTTTGAAGTGTTCGAAAAATCAGGAAATTCCATGCAACTTCCACAAATTTGCACAGATAACATTATTCATACATACATATACACATATCTACATACAAATATTCTCAGCTACATAAGAGTACGGATTTTTCTGGCAAGACCGCTTGGTTTGATTCTATGTAATCTTCTTTATTGCAAAGTACTGAAGCTTCTGGGTTGACATGATTCCTCAGCATTTCTTCGTATGCACAGGTGCATGCTTAGTTATTCATTTATTTCTCATATAAAAATACAAAAAATCACCAAAGACCACTTTATATGTTTTCAGCTGGTATAAATCAGACCTCGATTCTCAATAGTAGAAAAGTAATTTTCCCGCAAGGCTCTACTACAACCGTATTCCCTTTGGAAGCCAGTTCCACATCAATAATCATGAACATAAATTCTGTTGTGGAATAGTACCATGAATTCCTATACAGTACTACCATAGGAATTTTGATTTATTTACTAGTTCATCTGCAGATATGTTCTATTAGAAGTCAAGGATTGATTTATCAGCCTTATATAATAATATACTCTATACCTTATAATTATATCCTATACCTTATACCTTTTATATATATTATCTCATATATATCCTATACCTTATCTATATCCTATACCTCACATATGTATATCTTATACCTTATATAATTCGCAGGCTGTTATATGACGAAAAACACGCGGGACCTCTGCACTAAAGCGGGCATCACAGGCTGGGTGAAAAACACAAAACGTGGCACGGTTGAGGGTAAAATGCAAGGGCCCAAAGAAGAAGTGGATAAATTGTAAGTGTTGCTACAACCTGCACCAATTAACCTACATGAACAATAAATTGTATATCATTACTTCTTGAACTAGGATACAATGGCTGTCGCATGAAGGCTCGCCAGGCTGCCAAATTGAGAAATGCGAATTGCGCAATATGGGAACCCTGAATCGGTTGGACTATAAGGACTTTGCAATTCGATTTTAGTTTAGCAATATAATTTGGTACTTTTTCCAAATATATTTTACTATTTTTTTCGTTTTGTGAATTTTTGTATGTTTATAAATAAAAATAAATGAGAAAATTATGCACTAAAATCAAATTTCATATAAAGAGGAATGGAGAGAAAATTGTTTTTTACATTCGAATTGATACTAGCGCAAAAATGGGTTCAAATTCTAGTCAATTATATTTAAAAGCTTATTTAAATACCACTAATTGGCATATCAGCCTCAAGTAAATGCATTTCCAGAGTTTTTGTAGTTTTACAACATTTTACTAAATTTGCCCTCTCATATCAAAGACAACAATGCAAGTACATTTTAATTAAGTGACACAACTTTATTGAAACTTTCTACTTAAGCTTAGTACCCCAGATTTAGCATGATTGGAAACGTCCGTTGGCCTTCATACGTTCGAACGACTTTTGAGGATTGTAGGTCCTGTAAATAATATATATACTTATAGAGTATTATAGATATAGATCACTTCTGCTAACTTACTGGTAGAAATCAGCGTAAGCCTTCTTTTTGGGGTCGTTGATCAACATCTTATAAGCTACGGTCGTGGCAAAAGTCAGGATAGTCGCCACAACTAAGTTTTTTTTGATGGTTGCATTATGGAGGCCACGCATCACGGGCTTAGCAGCGCTAACAACTGTCTTAGTTGGAGTGGTCATGATGTTCTATTTGGAAGAAATCAAATCGTTACTTTTTCGTAATTACGTAATTTATAATATATAAGTCAAAGCTCTAGAGCCAGATAAATTTCCAATTATTTAAATTTTTCCACTTTATTGCCTTTGGAGCGATTATGTACTGAATTGTTTAAATTATAATGTATTCATTTTTAATACAATTGGATTTTATTAGAAAAACAATTTGTAAAAATATTCGCACCTTCCGTAAAATCCAATTGATTTTCTCTGATTAAACGTCAAAGTGACGTTTCGAATGTACTTTGCATATAAATTATTCGGAATTGTTCATTTTTCGCACGTAGCATGAATGAAAGTGCTGCCAGACACAAAATTCATTCTGATATGTATTAAATTGTGGAGTAATTTAAACTGAGTTATTAAAAATAAAATGGTTATAAATAACCTTTTTTTTTTAAACATATCGAATCAAAAATTGTGCTATTTGCAGATTATAAAATACACTTTTCAGATTATACGAAACAATAAATTTGGGTTTCATAATGAATAATATAAATACAAAATTTGTTAGTTTATATTGAATAAATGTGCTTTTGGCAACGTGTGCATGGTATTATATATACTCGTATATAATATATATATATATATATGTGCATATATATATATATATATATATATATATATGTGCATATATATATATATATATATATATATATATATATATATATGTATATATATATGTGCCTTATATATATACAATATAATATAATATGCGCTTAGTGATTATCAATGCCAAAATATCACTGTCTTTTAACGCCATCTAGCATTTAGCAAAATATCATTCTGAAATTAATTGTGATTCTATTTATCATATTCCAGATATATGAAATAAGTTTGAAAATCACTAAAACCCCCATCTACTAAATTTCAGTTTTATAATAAGCACTATTTCTATGGTAACTTTTTTGGAAGCACCAAAAGAAGAAGAATTGCTTACAATTACCCATATTTTCTAACATTTTATTTGGGAATTTTTCTACGATGAAAAAAAGTTACATCTCTTTATGTCTAATCGTTTCCTTTCGGTAATTCGTAAACCCAAAAGAATGTTTTTGTTCTTCTGATTCAAAATTTAAATTTAAAAATACTATATATTATTAATAATTTATGAAAGCGATTCAAAATATTAGCACGAAGTGCTTAAATCTCTTAAATATGGCAAGATTCCCCTAAAATGTAGTTTTTAAGTATCAATTACCTTCCCAAATTTTTAATTAAATATAAATTTTATTTAAAAACCATGAAAAATTAGTTTAGAAATTTATATTAAAATAAAATTTTATAACTTTTATTATTATATATGTTGCATTATACAATACAAAATGAAGTTGGCAACGCCCATTAAGTGTCAAAATTGAAGGAAATTTTCCAAAAAAAAATTACATAAAATATTAATTGGAAATTGTAGTGGCACGGGAACGAATGCCAGCTGTTCTTTTCATGCACACGATAAACGTACATCATGCTATTGCGGTCTCACACACGCTAAGCGATCGCACATACAAATCGTTGAAGTCGCGAAGTGGAAGTCAAATGCAAATGGCGGTTGTTATTGTTCGTGGTCGAAAATTTCTACAACACGAAAATTTTTTATAAAATTCTTTTAATAAATATGAAGTAAATGTAATAATTATAAGGAAAACATAGAAATTAATGTTTAAATTTAAAGTGTTTATAAAATTTAAGTGCAAGCAAGCGGACACAAAGTGAAAATCGTTTAGTGAAAATTCGCTCGTTTCGTTTTGCTGTAGTAAAAGTATAGTAAAAGAGAAGAAAAAATTTCATCAGTGGCACTTAAAAGTGCGAAGAGAACTTTTTCGTTTAATTTTAAGTAAACGTGTGTGAGGACAAGAAAAATGTTAAGAGCAATGAAAAAATTAAAGTTTATGAACAATAAATTCGCATGAGATTTGCGTGTGGTGGAAAATTGTGCAGTAAAAAGTGACACCAGTGTCGCAGGAAAGCCATTGTGGAGCCCCGTGGAACTTGCCTCGTCGCTGCTATTCGGCGCCGTTGAGGTGAAAAGTAACGAAAAGTGCGATTGCCTCGAAAGGAATAGAATGAAAGTGAATTGTAATTAAATGAAGTGACTGAGATGACAATTGTTTGAAAATATTAACAACTTAGTTAAATATAAGTGTAAAAAGTTTATCAGTTTGAAATTAAATGTACGCCAGTGGAGTGCGTTAAACGTGCGGCATGCGTGTTTGGTAACGTGATAGTTAGTTGTCATTGCAACAAGGCCGAAAAATATTTATAAACATTTCTACAAAAGTTAACAAGTTTAGAATAAAGTCAAAAATTATGTTGCCATACTAAACGAGAAGAAAAAACTAAACAAATGCGTAGAAAAAAGTGTGTCAAGTGCAAAATTGCAAAAATGGCAAAATTGTTGCACCTATTTTTGCCTTTTACATACAAATTGTAAAAGTTCATCGGCGCCTTTTTCAACCAATCAATTCGCTTTAGTTTCAGAAGCAAATGAACTGTATATTTTTTATATAAAACGCTTCTATGTATAGAGTTAAGTTTAAAGTAAATGTTAAATTTTTGCTTAATTTTATTAATTAAACATCCGTCGTGTGTGATTGTCGTGTGATGATATGCAACTTAAACAGGTGAGTTGGTGTCGTTGTTGCTTTTTACTTCTGTTTTCATCAATTATTTAATAGCGCTATTCTGTTCCCTCTTCCCACCACCCCATTTCCAGTGTTATTGCCGTCGTTGTCACTTAATTGGATTTCGGTGCTGCCCGTATTCGTGCATTCTAATTTAGGTTCTCAGTTCTCCTTTATTTAACTTAACTAGGGAGCCCCTTCTACCGACATTTTTGGCACGTGGCTCTCTATCGTTTGTGGGAACTTTGGAACATTTGACAGTTCGAAATTTGTTCTGAATGGGGTTTTATGAAAAATCATGCATTTACGTTCCTGTAACTTCCCTTTTTAATTATATACAGATTATATCTTTTGGGCTTTCAGCTTCGCTGCAATTCGTCGGGTTTACGAACGTTCCTTTTATTTTCGTTTTTGTATTTTGATTAATTTCTTTGTGATCAGTGTTGTCAAGTACAATATGGTTTTAGTCATATGCACTCCTTGCTGTATTTCCCCCATATCTACAGACAAGAAGTAAACACATCTGTTCAATTTTTTTAGTTTATTAGCATTGAATGTTTCCGACCAGGGTTATAATTGAATTGACATATTGTTACAAACATTATATATGTTCTTTATTCACTAGTTCTCAAAATTGTTTAATTCGCAACTACAGTGTTGACAACACTGCTTTGTTAATTTCCTCTTTACACCCAATTTCACTCGCTGCTCGTATAATTTAATTTTCTCTTTTCCTTTTTGTTGTGTACATTACACCCGAGATACGCAACGAGTAAATTTATTTTCTCCCTCACACACCCTGCATATACAAACATGATTTTGTACAAGAACTTCAACTAAAATGGCGGCGGTATCGATAACAGAAAAAAACGCACTTCCAGTATTTCCATATTCCAATCTATGAATTGTTATTAAAATTAATCTTTTATTTATGAATATTTTAAAATAAGTTTATAAATTTTGACAAATACATGTGGCGTTTGTTTTTGCTCTCATAGAACTGTACACAAGTTAGTTCTTTATTGCTGGTACATGTATTATTACATTTTCAAGAGACTAGTCATACTCCTCTAACATATATTGGAAATAATTATTCCTTGGAAAACAAGAGCAAAAACAGAAAACCAGAAATGTCAAAAACTTGTATTTTCGATTTCCCTTTGCTTACATTCGTTCGTTCAAAAACATCTTAAAAATTACTTAAAATGGGATTTTATGCAAATTTTCGAATAGCAAAATTGGACTACAATTTTAAAAAAATAATTGTTTAATAAAGCAATACCAATATGTGATAAATTTATTAATTGTCTGAGCGAATTCACTAAATTGTTAACTACTTATAACAAATGTTTCGTAAACTTTTTATTACTTAATCTTGGGATATTTGGTTTGTAACTTTTGGGATATTTGTGATTAAGGCAGAGTAGAGAAACGTTTCCCAAATTAGTGTTGTTAACCCAATGTTTATATTAGGGCTGAGTATGTTGCTTCCTAGTTTTCTCACAAACTTCATACCAGCATAGTTTTAAAAATGTCTTATATTCGATATAATGTAAATTTATGATACAATTAATTAAAAGTAAATAATATCAATTTAAATGAAATAAGAAAATGATTTTAGAACTTTAAATTGTTTTTGAAGCTTTCATGTACATAATTGTAAGGCAAGTCTGTAATTTAGATTAGTGATTTGTTGCTGGTGGATAATATTTTTAATTGGTTTAACTAGATTAAAATAAAGTATACATTTTTCCATCCCACTGCACTTTCAGTTTCCACGCTTTAATCAACAATTTGCGAGACTGTAAGTTTTGCGCCAGAAGGGTAGTGTTAGTATGTAGTCTCCTACAGCCCTTAATGTGCATTCAAAGTTATGCATCAGCACATTTTTCCAGTGTGAATTGTCAAAACAGAGGGAAAACTTAAAAATCAGCTGATAAAATTACATGCAACTCAGCGAATGACAGTGAAAATGAAAATTGCAATTACAAAAAAAAAATTATTGATGCATTCACCTTGCAAGAAGTCTATTATTTGAGCTAACAACAACTTTAAAGGGAATGGGCCAAAATTCTGTGCCAAGTCTTTGAATCAAGTACAGGAATATCGTGGTGGTAACTTTCTGTTGTGAAGTGTAAGCAGTAACTCCATGAGAGTGGGATCTTGCCTGTTGCCGGCCATTCTCATTCCCTTCCCATTAGTCAACTTCTAATGGATAAACTTCAGCAGTTTAATAAACGCGTTTAGTGATATAAATATTTATTATCTATTATATTTATTCTGAATTATCATTATAATAATCCAAATCATCTCACGAGATCTGAAAAAACAAAACTCGATTTACACACTCGATTTCTTTCTTTCTTTTCCGAATTCAACTGTATAAAGTTTGCGAAAGCACCTGTAGAACCGATTTACAGGTTTTTGCCTGAAGATTTAATACCATTTAAAGACAGGAACCAATCTAATTACATAGCGCCAATGGCATAATGCAAACAAAGGTCATTTAAACTAACTTGAATTTATTTTTGATGTGGTGCATCCACAATCTATATTTTTTGTATTTTGTTCTAGTTCCCGTTTGCATCGTATTTTCCCTTTAATATATTTTTGTTGTTCGTTTCCCTTTATTATTATTTATTTTTTCTATTTTTATTATATATTTTGTTAAATCACATAGGAAAAATCTTGGAATATTTCATACATTTTTATTATTGCAATATTTAATATATTATTATGATATTTATAGCTTTATTTACTATTTTATTATTGCTTTGTTTCATATATTATTGCATTATTGAATATATTATTGCATTATTGAATTTATTATTATTGCATTATTTAATATTATTATTGCATTATTTAATATATTATATAATTGCATTGTTTATATATTATTATTATTATTATTATTGAATTGTTTAATATTATTATTTTTGCATTATTGTATTATATATTAAAAATGTAATGAATTGTAATCAGTACTCGACAGCTTTTGTCTGAACTTTTGGGTGAATGTGTTCTAACATACGAGTAAAGTTTGTTGTCGATCAACTATAATTTGTTTTATGTGTATTAAGTGGTTAATTACATTCAGATCCGTTCGAATATTATCACTCAGCAATAATTAATGACTCGCAAAATAATGAAAGCGACCAGAGAAATGTCAAAATGTAGGGCCACCAAACGGGCCAGTTCGCCCTCTTCTATCGCATTGTGTATGCACCACTGAAAAGTTACTCAAATAAGTTGAGTCTAAATGCAAATGAGCTTACACATCGACAGATCCGTGCAAGAGTATTTTAAGACGGACCCTTGATAGTGTCCCTATATGGTTATGTGCGTAAACAAAAGAGTAATCGCCTATCTACTCTTGCTCCAAACAATGCGACACTTGTACTTGTACTCATATTGAAGTCGAAAATCTTATCTTTAAAGTACTTAAAACACTGCGCTACGTGACTGTTTGAAAGGCACCGGGTTGTCAGAGTGCTGGGAGTTCATATTAGTGAACATAATCCAGATTTTGGTGTCGAGGTCGTTTAGAGGTGCTTATAGAGTTACTGCGTTACAGTGTGTGCGCTTGTATAGATGCTAAGAATGCTTGTGTAAAGATTAACCAAAAGGCAAGACCAATAGATGAATTTGTTGTTGTTGTTGTTTTTGTAGGTTTGTTTCTTTTGCTAACTGATAACAATCGAGAGAGAGATTGCAGAGAGTGTACCGCAAAGCGTTGGAACAGATGAAATTGGTGCTATTTGGTGTTTTTTTTACAGTTCATTCGCAGCCGCCAAATAACACACGCAATGGATTTGAATCTTTAACCGGGCTTCATATGATAAGATTTTAAATAAGGTGGAAGCCTCACGTGGAGTTTCTCTATGCCTCCGTTAATTCGAATCAAATCGAAAAATAAAGTGGAGGGACTGAGCGACAAACTAATTACACCTAAATACATCTTGCAAATATAGAAAATTTAAAGCTAGATCATGAATTTATGCTGGATCACGATTTAATGCTAGATCATGATTTAATGCTGGATCATGAGTTAATGCTAGATCATGATTTAATGCTAGATCATGATTTAATGCTGGATCATGATTCAATACTGTATATATTAACAGCCTCTAGAGAATTTAGCTTCGTTTTCGGGTTGCAATACCTAAAACTAACAATCACCCAGAACCTCTGAATTTTTTTTTGTTCTTTCTCCAAGAGTACCTGTCATCAGGCTTGCCACCTTATCTGTGTTCTTTGCCGTTATTGAGGGTTTTTTCTAATTCCAGTGGTGGTTTCTTTGATAAGTAACCGCACAGTATAAATTAAGATCTATATCTATTCAAGCAATTTGTTAATCTCCTGCTTAGGGGCTAACGTTCTGGATAAGTTTATTTTTATTTTCTTTATTAATTAATAATTCAAAGATAGCAAAATGCAATTATTTTAGTTTGTTGTTAAGGTAAGATAAGATATACGCGAATACAAAGAACATTTCTCTCTATTTTACAGCAGATTGAACCGTCTGTGCGGATAACACTGTCAATCCCCAATGATGCGGCGGAAAGGTTGCGCCAAATGGCTGCCGAGGACAACCCGGCTCTGCGTGCCATTGGTATTTTAGCCGTACAATTAGAAGGCGACTCTGTGATATCCCTAAAATTAGCCGGACATGACATTGACATCAATACATCAGGTAAGCTGTCACTATAGCGAGGTATTAATATGGAATCTTATTCATAATTACTTTTTTAATAGACAATGTAACCGGCTTAGGGAGTGGGGCGGCTGGCACGTCCTCCATTGGTGGTAATGACACCACTGACTTGGGCGATCTGTCTCAATTGCTGTCCAGTGGCCGTAATACTCTGGCGAATATTGGGGGACCCTCCACGAGCAGCGCCTTTGTGCGAGCACAACAACAACCACAGCAGCAGCACCAGCAACAACCGCAAACACAACAACTGCTACAGCAACAGCGGCGTCCTATGGCCCCGAATGTTACTGTTGTTGCAGGCGATGCATTGTCGCTACAGCAGAGACGCAATATAATGTTGGGCGGGCCTAGTACGAGCAGTGCCGCCCAAGCGCTTTTGCAGAAGCAGCAGCAACAGAGTTGCTTTAACGCTGGTACTATACCGCCCGTCTTCAAATCGCCGAACACAGTGTGCCCCATGGATGGGAAGGTGCCGGTGCCGCCATTACCGTTGAACTCGGGCGGCGGACTCAGTGGGCGCGAATTTCCCTTCGAAAGCATGCGACAGGCGCGAGTTCTCCAGGGGCGTGACAGTGCACTTAGTACGGGTGTTGCGGCTGCGGGTTTAGCAATCCCGGCTGGAGCAGCACCGACTGTTCTGCATACGCAGCAGGCGACACAGCAGCAGTTGCTGAGTGGATTGGGACCACCGCCGAATGTCGCTTTGAAAGTAATCAAGAATCCTCAAAGTGGAGAAATTTTAACGACAACCGTTGCCACCACCAACAAATCTCAATTTCTGCAGCCTCCACCACCTCCGTATCCGGGAGTGGGCGGCACGACGTCAGCTATCAATTCACCTGCCACCACACAAATCATTAAACCCATGCCAACTTACTTACAGCAAAACGTCACTGTGCCAGCGGCCTCTCCAGTCACGCCCACCAACAACATTGCAATATCTTCACCGTTGCTGGTGAATCTGTTGCAGAACGATGGCAACTCTTCAGTTAACCAAATAAAGTCGCTTACGTCACCACAACCGCATCTAATACAGCAGCAGCAGCAACAGCAGTTGCAGCAGCAGCAACAACAGCAAGCGCCTTTGACGAATTTGAGTCCCAATGCAGTTGTTGGCGTTGGAGTCCAGCATCAGCCGCAGCAGCAGCAACAGATAATGAATTCACCCATTCGAACGCCACTGACGCCAACCGAATTCATGCTGGCTCAACAGCAGCAGCAGCAGCAGCAACAACAACAACAACAACAGCAGCAGCAGCAACAACAACATCAGCAGCAACAACAACAGCTGCAACATTTATCACAGTCTTCGACAGAAAATATGCAGGCCTCAGTTCCGGCCATTGGTGTGCCTTCTCCTACAACAAATCCAAATGTACGCAATATCCAGCAACAGCAGATTCTGCTAAGTCCGAGCGGCAACAATTTGTATGCACAGCATCAGCAGCGGTTTCAGCAGCAACAAATATCGCCACAACAAGCGGCAATGTTACGCCAGCAACACCTGCAACGTCAGCAGCAATTGCAGGCAGCTGGCATGACTCCGCAAAGGTTCCTGCATCAACAACAAGTGCTGCAGCAGGGTGTGGGAGTCGTTAATCCCATGTTGACTGTGCACCAGCAGCAGCAAATGCGGCAAATACGACCGGGTCTGACAGTACAACAACAACAGGCACAACAACAGCCCCAGCAGCAGCAGCCCCAGCAACAGCAGCCGCAGCGTCTAATTTCCCTGCAGCAGCAGCAGCAACCACTGCCAACAACACAACAAATTCAACAACAGCAACATCAGTTCATGGCAGCAGGTGGCATGTCGCCTGCAGCACACTCACCAGCTTCCAGTCAACACTCAATGCAGAGCCCACTGATGGTAACGCACCAGCAACAATTGCTGTCCCCGTCGACCACACCTGCCCAGTCCCCACACCAACTCCCACACCACCATCCGCTCTCGCACCCACACCTCACGCAGCAAATACAATTGCAGCAACACGCCGCTACCATGCAAACGTCGCACGTACCTCCCTCAGCGCTCATCGTTAGTGCAAACACCACCACGCCAACCTTGCCACCGCCGCCTGACTACAATCAAGCGGCGGCTGCCTCGGCGGCGGTACGCTGGCCCGCTCTGAGCAAACCCATGGACTCGGCCACGAAAAGCAGCTTCCAAGAATTCACGCGCTACCAGATGCAATACAATCTGCAGCAGCAGCAGATCAACAGCAATCAGGGCCAGCAGCAGCAGCATTCCCAACAACAGCCACAGCAGGTTCAGTTGCAGCAGCAGCAACACCAACAACAACAACAACAACAACAACAACACATCCAACAGCAACAGCAACAACAACAACTACAGCAGCAGCAGCAACAACAGCAACAACAAATCCAACAACAGCTACACCAACAACAGCCACAGCAACAGCAACAACAACAACAACAGCAGCCGCAGTTGTTGCATACTGAGACCCAGATTGCTGCGTTCG
The DNA here is from genome assembly GCA_920105625.2 of Clusia tigrina. Taxonomy (NCBI): domain Eukaryota; kingdom Metazoa; phylum Arthropoda; class Insecta; order Diptera; family Clusiidae; genus Clusia; species Clusia tigrina. The sequence goes on along the minus strand of OV050033.1, from coordinate 12,123,870 downwards.
AAGCCGCGCCAACGGTTCCCGGTGTTACGGGTATGAACAGCGTGCCCAGCAGTGGCTTGACTGATCCTTTAATCTCATTGTCTGATCTGGATGCGCTCACCACCAACGACTTGGACGCTTTGCTGCCCACATTGAGTTGTGATTTGGACTCGACGCTAAGTCTGGATGACAAGAAGGAGTTGGAGTCGTTGTTGCAGGATGCTAAGGATCTTGATTTGGATCTAATCGAGGAGAATCTTTCGGCAGTCGGAGTGGATGTGGACACGGCTACAGCAACATCATTACTCGGGGTGGATGCACAAATGCCGCCAAATGTCACAATGCATATAAATGCCATGCAAATGCCACAACCACAGCAGCAACAGCAACAACCGTCACAGCAACTGCCACAGCATCAACCGCAAATACTGCAGCAACAGCTGCCGCTACCACCACCACCGCCTCCTACACCGCAACAACAACTACAGCACAAGCAGCAGCATCCACAACAGCATCCACAACAAATTGTCATTAGTGGCGGAGTGAGTTTGCAGCAACAAATGCAGATGCCACAGATGCCGGTGACGCAGCAGTTGCTGGTGCAACGTCACACGCAGATGCCGCATCAGCAGGTAACTCAGGTTGCAGTGCCTGGTCAGCAGCAACAACATCAACTACAACAACAACAGCAGCAACAGCAGCAACAACAGCAACAACAACAACAACAACATCAGCAACAACAGCATCAGCAACAACAGCATCAGCAACAACAACAGTTCCTGGTCAACTCACAAGCAATGTCGACATTTGTGCAACATCAACAACAATTACAGCAGCAGCAACAACAGCAACTGCAACTGCAGCAACAACAGCAACGACAGCAGCAGCAGCAGCAACTACAGCAGCAACAACGGTCGCAGCATCTCCAACAAATGCATCAGCCGCAATTGCAGATGCAGCAGAATATTGCTGTCGCCAACAGCAACTTCATGCGCTCCAACTCCGCTGCACCCACGTCAGCGCCGAACTCAACGTCCACTCAGAAACAATTCTTGATAAATCCGCTTACGGGTGAACTAGAGCCCATTCCCAGCGACGACAGTGAGACCGAGGCCGAACAGGAGACCCAGCAACTGTTGGTGGGCACCGCCACGCCATTAGGTAACTTCAACAGCAACGTGAGCGAGATGCTGCCGCAATCACTATTCTCAGAGGAGGACTCGAACTCGTGCAGCACAGCAGTGTCGAAGGTGTCTGCAGTCGAGCACAATCACGCCATCGGAGTGGGTCATGGCAGCGACACGGACCGATCGCGCGACTCGCTCATCTCAAACAAGTCGGGTCGCAGCCGCAAGTCGGGCAAGAGTAGTCAAATGTGCAATAAAGCGAACACGGCGGATGCAGTGAGCATGGCCTCACCACGTTCCACCAATAGTTCGCCTTCGGCAATGGGCGCAGCAGTACCCGTAGGTGGTATCGGTACTGTTGGTGGTGCTGCCACCAGCAACAAGAAAGCCAAACAAACAAATTTGTTGCGCGAAAAACTGCAGCAAGGCGTGCGGGAGAAGAAGGCGGCGGTCGCCAAGCCGAAACGAGAGCGGGCTAAAGCCGGCAGCAAAGCAAAGGGAGCGGCAGCGGCAGCGGCGGCGGTGGCAGCGGCAACAAATGCAGCTGGTGGTGCTACGGCAACGGTGGCTTCGGTAGCGACAGCTACTGCCACGAATGAGAAAATCAAGTTACGCTTAAAATTAGAGAAATCGGAACCGGTATCGCCCGCTTACAAAGTGGACGTTTCTTTTGTGCAATCACCGAAGCCCTCGTCGGAGGCATCAATGACAATAAACACGCCTGCGGCTGTTACTTTGGATACCAGACTTAACAGCGGCGGCGGAAGCAACAGCAACAATAATCACAATAATAGCAACAACAACCACAACAGCCAGCAATATCAGCTTAACGCGCAAATGTTGGCGGCGACCACAATGCAGCAACAGCAGCAGCATAAGCAGCACACGCAATTAATACATCATCAGCAGCAGAGCCAGCAGCAGCCTTTTAACAACTTCACACCGCCTCAAACTGCGACCAACTCAGGGGCAGCGTCTCCTGCGACCGAAGAGCCGCGCGTACCACCACTGCATATCAGTTTGCGTGGCGGCAAGAATTCAATTGTGATCAAGAACAGTCGCAAGGACCGCAAGAAGCCCCAAGGCATTAGTGAAGGCGACGATGAAACCAAAAACAAACTACTGAAACGCAATAATTCTGCAATTAACGAAGATCATCAACAGCAACACCGGCAGCCACCACAGCAATACCATCACCATCACCTACAGCAACAGTTGTTGTCGACGGATGGTGCCAGCGAAGCCAAGCAAGTCAAGCTGGTGCCGCTGTACAACGGCAGTGGCGACAACAGTTTCAAGGCGACACCCATCGCCGCCGCCACTGCCACTACCACGACTTCTGCATCAGCTCTGATTGCCGGCAAGAACGGCCTCACAATCAGCGCCATATCGACGCTGGACAGCAAAGTCAACTCGGTTAGCATCACTCCGGCCACAATTGGCTCAACAAATGTGGGGACCATGCCATTGCCTCAACACTTGTTGCAGCCACCGCAACAGCAGCAGCAACATCATCATCATCAGCATCAGCAGCATAACCAGCCCCATCTCCATCAGCACCAACACCAACATCAACATCCACATCAACACCCACAGCCACAATTCGCAAAAATACCAACCACGCTACCCAGTAGCATCACGCTTAGCACTGTGCCGCTGAGCAACAGCGGCAGCCACGTCACAAATCGCCTCATTAGCAACTTGAATCTGAAGAATGCGTTGAAGACGTCAGCCGCCACAATCACTCCGATTGGCGGAGGCAAACCACTGACAAAAAACCATAAGCCACCGTCGTACCTGACGGCGGTGCAACAATTGCAGATGCAGAAACAGCAGCAGCAGAAGGCCGCCTTGGCCTCCATGGCCGAGAAGCAGTCACAGCAGCAGGTTATGGCGGCGGCAGTCACGATGCTGCCCAGTGCCACGACGCTGAAGCGCGTCGAAATCAGCAAAGTCGACCGTAATGATGTGAGTGCGAAGGTGGACATTGTTGCGGGCAAGGTGAACGAGGCAATAATCGCTGCTGCTGCAGCTGCCAGCGGTGCAGCAGTGGCGGCAGTGGCAGCAAAAATGCAAAATTGTGATAAAAAGCCAGCGGGCCAACACGAGACTCTGTCGCTTGCGGAGGGTGAGCTGAGCAGCAAAGCCACCAGCAGCATCCCAGCATCTACATCGGTGGTAACAGTGGCAATTGCCACCGCCGCAGTAACTGCAACGACGACGACAACGTCAACGGCAGCCATTATTGCTGGCTTGCGTAATTCGCCTGCCAGCAACGGAAGCGGCACACCGGGGCACAGCAACAACGGAACTGGCGAGGACAGCGGCATTGAGTCCATGGACGCTCTGTCGGAGAAGAGTCCGCATCAGCAGTCGTCGTGCAGTCCGGCGCAGCAGCTGGCAACTGAGAAAACCAACGCCACTCTACCTGCAGCGCCACTTTCTGTGGAGACGAAATGCTCGAGCGCCACCACGCTCAAGACGACGGAGGTGGTATCGTCGCTGGGAGGCGCTCACAACGCCGATCAGAAGTTGCTCTCAACGGAAAAAAAAGAGAAAACCATAAATCCTGTGCTGACTTTTGCCGATGACGAAATCGAGAAGGCGCTGGCCAAAATGGAGGGTTTCCTCCCAGATGACGCTGGCGAGGGAACGGCGGCAGTTACAGTGACGCCAGTGAGCAGCGGAGCGGCCGCAAAGGCTGCACCGAAAGTGAACGGTGAACACGTCGAATTGGCACCAGAGCTCAATAACGACGACGACGATCTCATTAAGAACCTCACTGATATCATGGAGGCTGAGGACAAGCTGCTGCAGCCGTTGACTATGTCTGAAGCGGTGGGTGTTGCCAAAATAGAGCTAGCCTTAACTGCCCAGAGCGACCGTGCCACGATTGTAAATGTGGCGGAGACGAATGTTAAAGTAGAGCAGCAGCAGCAGCAGCAACAGATAGATAGAAAGGCGACAACTATTGCCGTCGCAGCTGCTGAGCAAGTGAAAAGCAGCGCGAAGTGTGATATCGTGGAGGATCCACTGGCCGCGACAAACAACGGCCATGCCAAGGTTAATGTGGACAAAAAGCCGACGGATAATAACAGCCTGCTCGGTGCTAAGTTGGAAAATGCTGGCAAAGCTGCGCCTCTGACTACCGCATCCGAGAAACCAGCAACCAACGCTGCACAAGGAGGCGGAGGAGGAGCGAAGGAACCACAGGTGGTGCTGACGCCAATTTCCATTGAGATTCCCGCTCAGTCAGACGTTGACTCGCCACGCGTGCGTACTCGAGCCAGCAGTCGCTTGGAGAGTCCTATGGACGTGTCCAAAGGAAGTCCCTCGATGACGCCCGAACCATCAGCGATGGTGGCAGCAGTCAACAAGCACGTCATAGCTACGCGAGCAGCAGCTCTCGACCGTGTTTGCATTAGTCCAAAGCCTAACACGACTGCGCAGCAGGCCATGAGTGTGGGTGGGGCTGTAGGAACATTGTCCGCCGCTACTAACAACAGCAGCAGCAACAACAACAATAATAAACGCAAACGTCAAGAATCCGAGAGCAGCAACACTGGTAGCGAACCCGAAGCGAAGCGAGCTCGAACTCCGAGTGTGGCACCAAGCAATATTATCAGCGTCACCACCACCGTTGCCGTTGTTGACATTGTGCCTAAGAAGTCGGCAACAATGTCGGATTCTATGGCTACAATGGCTACGAAAACGGTAACAACACCATCAACATCATCACCAGTAATCGCAACTCCGACCGCAGCAGGAATGGTATCGTATCCACCAGTCACCAGCACAATCACTGAGCCGGAAAAGAGTAGCATATCCAAAAAAGTCGAAGAATCCTCAGATTCCGATGAACCGCTCATTGAGGTGGCGGGAAAGGTGCGAAACTCTAAGAATGCTGCGTCGGGCAGTAACGAAACAGAAGCGTCAGTATCCATCGTGCCAGTGTCATTGACAGAAGCTACGTCAACGGTGAGCTCAGAGAAGATCACACGCAATACCAGGATTCATCATCAGCAGCAGCACGATAGTAAGTTCAGTCCCTGTGTTCAGTGTCCCGTCTTTGGCCCCCTTTACTCCTCTACTAACCAATTGGACGCTAACTTGTGAGAAGCAGTTTAGACGTAGCAATTAAGAGACACCCTTATTCGGACAGATATTATTATTATTAGTGTTCCAGTGGAGAGTTGCTTGGCTCAGTGATATGGGCGCGTTCCCCAAAGGTTAAGGGTCCCAGGATCAAGCAAATGGGTTGAAACCAACTCTGGTACTAATAAGAAAAATATACATTTAACTCTTGGTGCGGAGCAATCTTTAGGAATGTATTGAGGACTCTAAGGCAGTGTTTCCAGCCATAACATAGACTTGGTTCTTAGTCCACTTGGAGGCTGTTGCACCAAGTACACATACAGCCGGCCCGGTAGCCATCATATGGTTTAGATATGACACTATTCCGTTCTTCAATCGAAGCCTTTAATCATTTTCTTCTAATTTGTACTATTTTTGTATTATATTTGATGCTAGGCGGTATGGCACGGATCCTGAAAGTAGACTCAAATATTCTTGAATCCTAGAAACCAGAACATTTCCAAAGCTGCTCCATACCAGTTCTTCGCTTTAAAAGTATCTTTAAGCATTAATTCAACCGCCTCCGATTTGACTTTCTGGGTCTCTCTGTACAACTTGGCTGGACTCGCCCAAAATTCTACACGAATTCTCTTGAATCCTAGAAAACAGAACATTCCCTATTACTACCTCCTTAGAAAATTCTTCCATTAAGAATAACTTCAAAAATGTAGCTCCACCGAACATTTGGCAGAGTGTTCAAAATGAAACATTGGAGGACTGTAATAAGGGTTATAATTGGGGAACTACCGGCGAATCCTTCTCGGTTCCAGGCTTCAAAGAAAATACACTATTTGACTCTTTCTTCCACTCTCCAACAAACCCCCCAAACGACGGCCTTCAGACTGTTCAGGAGGTAACTCATGTGTTGGATGGAGCAAAAATACCTCCAGAGTTTTTGGTCAAAACCTGATGACTTCTCCATTGACAGGGGAGCGGAAATAAATAAACCTCTCTGCACGCTCTTTATTGCTCACACATGCCTTAACGCTCCCTACGGGCAACGAGAGAAGAGCAGCTGGGAATTTGCCTTGTACAGGGGGCACTCGGGTCTCATTGCACCCGGTTGATGATTGATGTCAATATAAACCGCCTTTTTACATTTTATTTTCAGTACTAGATGGTTCGACGAGAGACCGAAAAAGCTGAGATCCTGTGGACCGCACTGGTCTCTCTAGTGAGTCTCCTTTGAGGCCGCCACTTCAACCTAACCTCTAATCCGAAACTTAACTTGCCAAATTGCTTTAATGGATCCATTTGATTTCATTGTAGAAACGGCGTCAAGTGGCAATCATTCTGCAGCACCAGTGGCAACGTCTGTTCCTGCAACTGCAACTGCAGCACCAACTGTTGCGACGAATGCTGCTGCAACCGCAACAGGTGGAAAGAATGTCAAAAATATAGCAGGTAATAGCAACAACACCAATAACAACATCAGCGGCAATAGCAGCAGCAACAGTAACAGTGCCTCCTCCAGTGTGACAACATCGACCACAACCAGTATTTCCAACTACTCGAATAGCAACAGCAACAGTAGCAGCAGCAGCACCACCACCACAGCCAGTGCGGCTACAGCGCCCACAACTACACTGGCGCATGCCACGCGTGGAGCCACACATGCTTCGACCACTGCCGCCACCACAGGTGCTCTGGCAAGCAACAACAACAACAACAATAACAGTGGCACCGCAACTGATGAGAAAATCGGCACCAGACGCAGCGTACGTGCCAGCGCGGCGGCAAATAAGATCATTTATAGTCGCAGCAATGCAGCGGCAGCAGCAGCGGCCGCAGCCACGCACAACACCGACGGCAAAACAAGCTCAGAGAAAGGCGCGGCAAGTGCTCATGCGGCGGAAAGTGTGGCGGAGGCGCGACGAAAAACCAGAAGTGCAGGTAAGACTCAATTGCGTTCGCGTTTGAAATTAATTGCGGCGTATTAATAAAAACAATTTCACTTTTTTCAAGTTATCGGCGAGGCTTTGCTGACCGAGGGACGCCGGAGAAGAGGTTCACGTGACTTCAAGTGACCAAAGTCTTGCGCCTCGGCTACAAGTTTGAACGAACACGAGGATCAATTGAATTTATTCGATGCTGGATTTGTCAGCGAGAGCTGCTTTTTATTAGCCGAGGTGCAGGAGGAACTATCAGCAACATGTGGCAACAAGTACGTTGACACTAATGATGTTGAAGATTACGATCGTGTTGATGATGGTGACGAAGATGTTGAAAATGATCGCGTTGGTGGTGGTGGTCGTTGTGTTGGTGGTCTCGATGACGATGACGACGACGAATATGATGTTCTTTTGCGTGATGCGGCCATCAATTTGGCAAATGACGATAGCAGCAGTGCAACCACCACACTAACGAACTTGGCTGTGACTAGAAGTGCCGACGACAACAATATCGACGCCGCAGATGATTATGATGTTGATGGTGATGATGATGAGACGTTGTCAGAGGAGCAGGATCATCTGCTGGAGTATCATACAGCGGCGGCTGCGGAAACGGTAAGTTTACTGCTCCCGGAATTGCAGCCAACGGCAGGGTTGGACTGCACCAACTTTGCTGATTTCGACGAATTCAATTTGTGTCTGAACAACATACTCAGCGATGACGATGAGTTGTCGGCGAACGATGTGATGCTCGGGGGTGTCGCCGGCAACAGCGTCGACATACCCGACAGTCATTTTACGCTGAAGGAGAGCAGCAGTTGGAACAAGATGCTAACCCCTAACAGTACCCCAATCGATGATATGCTCAACATAGCGCAACTCAGTGATGATTTGGATTTGCATTTTGACGATTCCCAATCAATACCGCCACTAGCTACAACAACACTACCAACAGCAGCAGCCGCTGCAGCAGCAACGGATACAGCGAATAGAAGTTATCAATTACTAACAAACTCAATCATGCCACCACTGATAGCAATTGGTGCTTCGCCAACATCGACAAGTGCAGCATCTGCTCAGCAAACACATGAGCAGCAGCCACTGCAGCAGCAGCTCTTAAGTGGCAACGGTGCTGGCGGCAGTTCCACAGCCATGGACGTCATCAGTCGCAATAGTCATAGTAGTATTGTAAATATATTTCAATAATAGTTCATAATCTTGTATATTAGCTAGTAAGAGAAACGTGAGCATGATGCTGTAGTGTATGCGATTAGGCAATGCAACTATACAACCACAAAAGCAATAGAACAATAAGTGATATTCATACTAAGGACTCTAAAAAGGACATCATAACTATACTAGATAACTAAAAATTTTACAGTGTGAATTGAGTATTTTTGTATGTGAATTTGATACTGATTCTGATATCGATTCTGATTTTGAATTTAGATAACGCAACTAATTTCGTGTGAATGAGTTGAGTGTCAAAAGTGATGTTGGGGTGTGTTGGTGGATGCCTTGCAGTGGGACGAAGGAATGCTCGGATGGACTCCATCTGTTATTTGCCAACTTAGGGTTGTTGTTAAATCATTTTAAAAAAGCCAATATTTATTATTATTCTTTTACTTTTTTTTATTATTAATTTCTAGTCAATTATATTTTATGGTTAAGCCTAAAAGAGTGAAACACTTTTTATTATTTTAATAGATTTGTTTGAAATTTTTAAATTTTACAAAAATTATGCATATTTCATGAGGATAATCAAATTAAAATTATATATACAATTTTTTGTTTGTTTTGCAAAACTAAAAACAAGCAAAATATATTTTATTTAAAGTTTAAATTAAAATTTTTCTTTTTTCATAATTTCACTTGATATTTTATTTAAAGCAATATTTTTGGTTTATTATTTTTTTTATTTATTATTAATTTTTTGGTTATTAATAATTTATTATTATTTTTTTTATTATAATTTATTTTTTATTATTTAATCATTTTTTAAAATTATTATTATAATAATTTGAACTAAGTTCAATTTAATTTCAATTAATTTTTTTTGAGCTATTTAAATTGTGCGAGAAACTTAACTTAATTTCGTTCAAAATCAATTTGAATTTTTTTTTTGCTACAATTTGCAAATTGTATTTTTTTAATTGAATCTTATTTTATATTTAAAAAATCAAGTTTTTAAACATAATTTGAGCTTAATTAATTTCATATTTGTGCTCCATTATTTTCATATTTGAAATTTAATTTTTTTATATGAATTTCTATTTTCTAGTTATTTTTTATTTTTTAAGCTTGTTGCCTTTTGACATTTAAAAAAAAACCCTTTCTACTTGCATTAAATTTCTTTCTAGATTATTAAGCTAAAAGTTGACCAAGCTATTCATTTTAGTTGTAAATTTATTTAAATTTTGAATTTAATTTTTGTATATTTAAAGAAAAAAATTGTTTAGCAAATTTCGTTCGAACTGCAGAGCACCACAACCATTCAACTGGATGAACGTTTTTTATGCGTAGACACAATTATCCACACTCATATCCATACATATACAACAAAACAGTCACTCACCACACACAAACACACACACAAACAATCATGCAACTGAAATTGAGGTGCGACTATGCTATACGAGGTGCTTAGCATTTGTTTTTGTTTTTTTTTTTTACCAATTTGAGCAAGTTGAACGTTTCATTTCCACTTTGTCCCTAAGAGAATATGAAATGTTTGACAACCTGAGCATTTTTGTGGTACGATTACGAGAAACGGATTTTTTTTTATTACGAGAAACGTATTTTTTTCTATTTAATCAAGTTAAGAGTAGAGAGACAAGGTTCCAAGTGAAGTCGCCTGTGAGAGTAGACAGCCTTGGAAGTTATGGTTCGAATTGAAGTTGCCTGTAAGAGCAGAGAACCTTGGCACTTGTGGTTCAACGTGAAGTTGTTTTTCGCCTTGGCAAATTCAACAATAGGGCTCATGGGAATTTACTTTCGTTAGTTTATAGAGGGAAACCCCCAATTGATCCATGGTTAAGAGATATTTTTATCTCATGAAAATCATATCTGAAGAGAAAAAAGCAGACACGACTTCAATAAAATAGGTAACGTCTTCGTATTGCATAATCGTCCCCTCTGAATGAGATATAATTTCTGTTAATTGCGCCAACATATTACACACAAATATATATATACTTAAAAATATTTGTTGACAAAATTGTTTATATCCTAAATCCAAAAAGAAGAAGAAAATGAAGGAAATCTGTAACTGAGTTTACAAGCCAACCCAACATGTTCATAAAGCAAAATTCTAAATTTTATTTATTCCTTTTTATGAATATATGCATTTTGTATTATGTAACTTGTATATTTTCTTATTGAATTATATTTTTAATTAAGTAAAAGTAAATTAATTAAAATATGTAATATAAAGAAAAAAAAGCGTAAAAAATATAGAAAAAATTGTTTACACGCATACAAACATAGAGTAAACACATACACACATACACACGTGCAGATGCTTTTAAGTAATGTCTAAGTTCACATGTAATAACAAAAGCAATAAAAAGAAGATACTTTATTTATACTTATACAAAAAGAAAGAAAAACCCTTTATACTTAAAAAAAAATTGAAAATAAAAGCCTATAAAGTGCACATACATACGTAGTTAATTCTATACTACCCTCCATTTGCCCCTCCCACTTTTTACAATATACAGTTCAGTGTTATGTATTTGATAGGTTACCTTTACACATAATTTAGATTAAAAATGGTCACACACTCACTCACACCCATAAAAAAGCAACACTTCTTCATCATTGTTATATACTAAATGCATGTATATTATATTTTAGTTTTAAATATTACTTAACACAATTTTAAACGTACGTAATTAAGTTGAATACATTAATAAAACTTGTTTGCAATTTGTTTTATAGTTTGTAAATGCTTTTATATTACACAATAATACACACACATATAGATACATACATATATATATTTATATATATATAATTATATATATAATTTAATTTAGTTATATATTTACCACATCTGCGGCATGTTGTAGGCCAGAACAACTAATTTCAAAACAAGCAAGAAATGATTACATTAAAAATGCAAGCCTAGTGTTTATTTGTATAAAATTTAGTACTAATAATATACACATACACATACATACACATACACACTTATACATATATATATATATATATATATATATATATATATATATATATATATATATATATATATATATATATATATATATATATATATATATATATATATATATATATATATATATATATATATACATATATTAAATATATACATAGCAAAGGAAATTATATACACACATGAAAATATATATATTTGAAAAATATATGTAAATTAAATATATTTCATATTGAGCATTATAATTTATAGTTAATAAAACAAAAAAACAACAACAACAAATAAAGCAAAATGCTTCTAAAACCATTTCAAAACGTTTGTAAAGAGAAAACTCCTTAGATAATGTATATAAATCGACTATTTTTGCTAAATGCTATTTAATTAAAAATGAAAGAAAACAAAAATAAAACAAAATGAAATAAAAAACACAACCACAAAAACGACAAATATATATATGAAGAACTTGCTTTATACAACTCGGAACACTAACAGAAAATGAAAGCAAAGCAAATACAAACTGAATAATTCAAAAAATATATAAATTCTTATATGAAACTCATAAAATGTTGTTGCAATTTGCTTCTGTCTCTTTTAAGTTTGAGTGATTCCCCCTTAATAACTGTGTTCCACTTCTCTCTGCCTTTTCCTCCACGCATTATACAATACACTTTTCTTATACCTACAAAACTACAACTACACATAAACACACACAAACACACACTTATTGCAAAATTGTAAAATTAGTTTATTTTGTTGAAGTGTAAAAAAATCATTTTTATACTTTCTATTATTAAATTTATTATTATTATTGCTATTATTATGTAAACACAAAGTTTTAATATATTTCTATAAATTTAAATTTAATTAAACAACAACCACATTTTGCATATATACAAATTATAAGAAAGCAAATACAAATACAAATAAAAAATAATGTAAAGAAAAACAAAAAGCAAAACAAAACAACTGAAAAGTAAACAACAACAAATAATTTGAACAAAAACAAAGTGTCTTAAAAAATTGTAGTATTAGAATTTATAATTATTAAGTTTATTATTATTATTATTATTATTATTTAAAATAATATTTAAAATTTAAACAAAGATTAATAATAATAATACAAATTCGTCGATATATAAAAGTAAATTATGCAAAGCGATTAAGTTTCATATAAAAAAATAAAAATTCAAAAAACAACAACAAAAAAATACAAAAAAAACTACGAAATGCATGAAACACATTTTATTAGTAATTCGAAATATAAAAGAAAAAAATTCAAAATAAAAATTATATTATTAAAAAAGTTGATACATTTTTGCAATTGTTGAGTAAAATTTTATTTATTAGATTTGGGGGGGGGGGGGGTAGTATTATGTCATACTTGGGTAACGGCAGAGACAGCAAAATAATACGCAAATTCCAGAAAAACGGAAATTCATGATGTTCCGGAAGCTACGTTTCAGGAAAGAAAAATATATTTTGCATGGCTGGGGCGATTTCACAGATAATGGATACAAATTGGCTCATTTCAAAAAAAAATTTGCCCTGGTACTAGGAAGTCAATTGAATAAAGTCACGAACATTTTACGGTGAAGTGAAATTCATACCCGAACAAATATAAACTGTCGGATGATCTCTCTTCGGCTTGCATTGCCTGCTTATACGCTTTATTGAAAGGTAAACAAACCTGACCAATGATGTACACAACACGGTGTGATTACTCCGCAGCTGCAATTATAAACACACCATAAGTATTTAATGAATAATTAATATAGTGCGCAGTTCTCAACAAAAGTGGTAACATAATTTTTCTGAACTTTAACCCTATATCATAGAACAGATGTCAGAAAATTATATATATTTCCTTTAGTATTTGATCCTTCAACACTTATTATATGCAAGTTGTATCTTTTAATCTCAATACTTTAAAACTCTTACCAAAGAGTATGCATAGAGATTGAATCACTCAAAATTTTGTGAAATTGAAGTGAAGGCGATTTACTAGAAAACCCCTCGAAAAAAATTTTTGCAGCTATAATTTCGTTCGTCATGCGAGCTCTATATATGTATACTCTTTGCTCTTACTTTTAAGGAAGCTAAGCCCTAAGCGTGATGCTATATTACTCGCTTCACACCAAGTGAGTCTGCAAGGACCCCATCAATTAGTTATTCCAAATATATAATAAAGAGTTATTCTACTCACTTCATAAGAATTTCTTTACTGACTTCATGAGAGTTTCTTGACTCACTTCATAAGAGTTGTTCCACATACTTCATAGAAGTTATTCTACTAACTTCATAAGAGTTATTCTACTCCCTTGATAAGAGTTATTCCACTCGCTTCTTAGGAGTTATTCTCCACTACGTGGGTTATTTGATATTTCAGATTTGTGTGCATTCACTCTTGAGATTTATGGCTATTCTGTTTCCTGTCCAAATTATGCCTTCATACAAAATTTATTCGCCTATCTAGTCAAATATAGTGATCAGGGAGTGGTGATAAGTGTGCCCTGATAATGATGTTGCCTATCTTTGACATTAAAGAGGGTATTTTCTTTATTAAACTTTGTATTACACCTTGCACAATAACTAATTATGTCTGTAAGGGGTTGGGGAAATGGGTACTAGCAACTAAGCTCTTCGAATCGTAGAGAAAAAGATTTAGAAAGAAGCATTTTTGGGCCCATGTCCTCGGCAGGATTCGAACCCACGATCTCCGTTTAACACTTTTTGTACGTTTTCGCACAATCAAAGAAAATTTCCTGAAAGCAAAGTTCTATTATAAAAATAGGGTCTAGATCGACAGAGTTGAGTTGTGAATAGAAAGCAGCAGCGATAAGATCTAAGATTTAAATGTAGATCGAAAGAGAGTTGAGTTGTGACCAGATTTAAGCATAGAAAATCGTGAAACTACTGTTTTAATTATTTAAGTTTTAATATAAAAACTTTTTAAAAGTTAAATAATCATACCAACGATTTTTGTATACAAACTCTTTTTGTACTACTTGCCCCCAATTCAGTGATATGAACAGAAACTAATTTTCGTTCCGTTATAGAAAGCAAAACCAAAGTGCTTTTAAGTATGATAACTCGCGGGCAATGGAAAAGGCATTAGGCCAGATTCTAGTTCAGATTCAGAATCTTCATATAATACATAAGTCCCACTTTAGATGGATCTGGACTTGACCAGTCAATTTAATTTTTGAACTTGATGGACAATAAGAGAAAAACGCATGCGCACCAAAAATGTTGGAAGGGTGGGTAATTTTAAAGGGATATGGAATAAACGGCAAGTCCTCTGGAATGAGACTAACTGCATGGAAAGCAACGGTTAATTTTAAAGGGGTGTGGAATAAACGTCCAGTCTTCTGGAATGAAACCAAGTGAAAGGAAAGTAGTTAGAATTCCAGGGAGTTTTTGCTTCGTTTCACATTAAATGGAGCCGCCAAATTTAGAGCTGAATTCCAGGGAATTTTTGTTCCATTTCACATTAAATTGGGCGCTAATTTTAGAGGTGAATTCCAGGGAGTCTGTTCCGTCCACGGTAAATGCGGAGCTAATTTTAGAGGTGAATTTCAGGGCATTTCGGTTTCATCTGCCATTAAATGGGGCGCTAATTTTACATATTTACCCATTTTGCAAAGAAAACAAACACAAATTTCAATTTAAAAGTTTTGCAATTAAAAATTTCCACTCTTTTATTAATATACATAAATTTTTGCTTCGTATTACGATAATATCAAGATCTTAAAATAAAAAAATTAATTATTTAGCTATATACTCTAGTTGGATGAATTAAGATAGAGTAAAATTGAAATTCGTTAAAAACGATATTTTGTAACAATTTCGCTAATTCCTATATAAGCAATTAATTATATATTAAATGAAAAAACTTTAAAGGAATAATAATTACGCCATTATAAATTGGAGCAGTGCTCGTTAAATACAAAATAAGGATATTTATATATATACTCGTAAAATACAAAACTCCCAGTTCATCATAATTTTCAATTATAAACTTCAACAATAGCCTACGGACATACACTTAGATATGACACAGGGATCCACAGACAGATACAAGGATGCATGTGCCATTTGGATTATGTATCAATGTAATTTATTTAAGGACCTAATAAGAGAACTCGTAAAAAATGGGGTTCATTACTCGTATTATCACAAAAGCAAACGGGGAGAAATAAAAAATAGGGTTGATTAAACATGCCCACTTTGAAATGGTATATTTGAATCCGAATTGGAGTAGCAATGATCGATGATATCCTTAAAATTATCTTCACAGTCCGAATAAGAACCAGCGGAGCGGCAAATACTAAAAAAAGAAACAATATAGTATGAATACGGAAGGGGAATGCAAACCAAGAAGGGTGTAATACAAACTTAAGCTTAGCCAAATATTTTCTATGCTGAAAGCATTAAAAGGAATTCTTTGGTTTTTTAATTACACAATAAAATACGAACAATTGACTTGAATTGAAAATTATAATCAGCCCTAATCTGCAGAAAAACGTTCCGGGATATTTTCTCTCTCTTCTATACACGGACAAAAACTTTAAGGGCAGATTTTTTCCAAGCCATTTTGAATTCTAGTTCCACTCAAAAAATTGAAGGTAGGAATGAGTTCATTCCCTTTCTTGTGAAGCTTCCTTCACACTCCAGCAAATTCTCAAATTCAAAGATCAATTATTGTTTCATATTTTTGCCCGGGAAGTATATAAAATTTCCTGGATATTCTATGGAAAATAGGGCCGAAATTTAGCTAAAACCAGGCTTAATGTTGTATTTAATCTTTCTTGGTTTTGTTGGGAGATAGGCCTGTGGTGTGCCAGAAACTGACCGTTGCTGAGGTGAGCTGCGCTCTGCAATTGCCATTGGTTGACTCTGGGGCATCTGCAGCAGGGTGGATATCTTCGTCGCCGGCACAAACATGTGCTGCATGTCAACCGATGAGTGCGATTTGGACAGACAATCGCCGCCATTGTCCATATGTGTGCCACCGCTGTTGTTGTTGTGTAGCTCAAGGCGATTATTTGGATGCGTCAGCATTGTGGCATGAATTTCGTGTGGATTTCGTTCCTTCTCCGCTAGCGGAGCAAATATGAGCAAAATATTTTCGACCGTTGCCCGCGTTTCACAGCGTATGCCCGTGATATCGTAGCAGAGCTGGGCAATATTTTGATTCAGCAAATAAATAGCGTATTTCACTGGCTTCGAAGGTATTGCCGAGCGGCTATACAGCGGAAATCTGCGGGATAGCGCAAGAATAAGTAAATACAAAGACAGAAATTTAAAATTCCCAGACTCACTCTCGCGAAGTATACGATGGTATGTCTTTGATTATGTCCATAATGCGTGTTCTGGAGCCCTCGTGGAGAATGGGATTTCTGTAAGTCAATTAAATATATTTGTTAAAATAAAATAATCTATACAAAAATGGTAAAACGCACCTCAATGGACGATTTTTAATAACCGCAATCATTTGCACTAAATGCGCCACATAGCCCAGTGCAGCGCTCAGTGCCATCGGTGAGACGTGCTCCAAACTGACACTGTTCGCGTATTTGGCATCGGTGACGTATGTGTCCATGTTAGGCAAAGGGATGCCACATATGGTGTGAAAATCGTGCTTATTCCGACTGATTGGATATATCTCGCGCAACTCCATGCACAAAGTGGTCATACGGCGTTCCACATTTTCCAACAAGTTCCGTTTCGCTTGCCGTTGCAGCTCCAAGTCCTGTTGCTTCAGCTGGTCTCTTTCGTCGGCCAGTTGCCGGCACTGCTCTTGCAGCCACTCTGCCAACTGCTGCCGCGACTCCGTGAGGCTGGACAAATGAGTCTGCTTTTGCATAATACGTTTCGAGTAGGTGCTGTGTTCGGTTTGCAATAGGCGTTGCTTCGAACCCAGCTGTTCGCACAACGCCTGCAAATGCTGGGCACGCAGCAGAGCCTTTGGATCAATTTGTTGTTCCTCGGCTAGTAACACACTCAAAGTGCGTCCCATGGAATGATACAGCGAAGAGGAGGATGATAATGAAGTTGTTCGTCGCTTGCGCAGTATTTGCTCCTTCGTTATACAGCGCACGCTAATTTGTTTGATTTCGGCAGTTAATTCCAGACTTTCTCGTTGCTTCTGCAAATGCAGGCGTTGCAGCTCCTGAATACGTAGCAGTTTCTCCAAAGTATAACTACGCCGCACGTCCGAGTGGTTGCGGTAGAGCTGCGTGTACCGAGCTGTTGATAAACGCAATAGGTCTCGTTGCCAATCCAGAGCACCAGGACTCGAACTGCGACTCACTTGCGGTGAGTTTATGCACAATTCATCAGGTGTGGGTATACTGCTCTTAGGTAAACTGGCGGAATAGCGTTCGAAGTTAAGTGTTAGCTGGTCCCGTAGATTGATCACGTTGAAAAGTTCAGGCGAAGCGAAGTAGTCGCCATTCATTTGGAAAATTAGCGAGTTAGCACGAAATGTCGCGTCCGCTTGTTGACTCACCAAAATTAAACCGGAGAAATAAACACCCCAGATGAAAAGCAACTTATCTGGGGGTTGCGGGAGTCTATTGGTTGGAAGGCAGGCATTGGAGAGCCCCTTGGACAAGGCACTGGGTGGATCAAGCATATAATTAGAAGCAATTCTTAATACAAGATAATCAACTCACCTAATTTGTTCTTTACATTCATAATCAATAGTATGATCCTCCTGCCCCAACTCTGCATGGGCAACACTTAAGCGTGCCCAGACTTTGACACACACACAATTCGCATTTGATTTTAGCATCTCCGCACAAGTGATTTCCGCCCACTTTTGCTGCATGTGTCGTTGCGGTAGGGCTTCGCTCCTATAAAACGGCGCACTCTCTTTGCTGTTGTGCAGCGTGTAGTAAATAAGTGTGTCAGCATGCAGGTATTCAATGTTTACGCCTTGAATGCTAATAAGATTTCGCAGTCGGAGTTGCTGGGTGGCCAAAGGCAGCCACTCGCGACACCGCGGACGCATATTCATCCTTAACGTAGTGTTTCACTTTGCCCGTGCCAATATTGTGGGTGCTTCTAATCTATTTTTAACATTCTTTGCACTTTGTCTCGCTGACTTTCGTGTAATTTAATTTATTAAGATAAGTATGGAAATAATCCTTCGTCTGTGTTTCTTATTGTAACGGCTCAGCTGATGTGACAGGGTAGCATTCGACCTTATTGGGGAAGAAAAATTAGTAAAACGTACTAAGTAAGTAAAAAAGTAGTAAAAAGTTGTATTAAGAGAAAAAGTATATACGAGTATATGAAAGTTATATTTATTTAAATAAAAATAAAACTGTTTAGATTATAACTAATAATAATAAATAAATTATAAAATTTTAGTTTCCTACCTTTTTACTTAATTGTAACAGCAATAATATAATAATAATATATAAAAATTATTAATCTAAATAAGTTAAAGGTAAAAAGGACAAGACCTGCATCATGGTTCAGTATCATGGTGGTGAGGGAACTATTTGTGATATGTGAAATTTGCAACGTTAAACAAAGACTAAGAGAGCATTAATAAAGCGACTGCAAGGCTACAGCAAGTCTAACGCAATAACGCACCTCAGAAAGACGAAGAAGAAAGAATTTCTCTCGTGACAACCTAATAAGTGTGCACTGGCACTTCCCATCAGAGAAGAATGAGATCGGGAACTTAAATGTGAAACAGCAAAGTAGTGAAATAAGGAACACGGACTTCTGCATATGATTTTACCATATTTTCCCCAGTAGGAAATTACTTCTCAGCTTCTCATTACCACCAAAAACTGTACCGAACAAGAAATCTTACCATAAACATCGCGCAAATTCAATACATTCTCCGTAGATTGACTGTTGAAATATAGAAATAAATACGAAAGTATTATTATTATATCTTACATCATAATTAATTTTGGACGGTTTTATAGGAATGAATATTAGTAACTAAGGATTTCAATATGAATAATATCAAATAGAACTATGAAAGATAATAATTATTTCTTTTTATGTGTGTAAAACAGTCTTCAACAAATATTATTTTTAGTGACTTAATTCATTATTTATTTTATAAATATTGCTGGAAAGCTAACGGCAAAAATAATTACATTTCAATTCTAATTAAACAGTTTGTTTCCGAATTCAAGAATTTTATCAAATGTTACCAATATTGCTTTAATTAACTCTGAAGAGTTAATAAGTGATTTTTTTAAACTTATTTTTCTTTCGCAAATATTTTATATTTATAGTTAACTATCTAAATCTTCCCTCTAAAATTTGAGTATTTCTCTGAAGTGTTAGCAAGGTTGGTTAAACGTCGAAGAATTTTTTGATTTGATCAAATCATTAATTTTACTCATTACACAGAAATTGGATTATATTCCTTGCCTGCAGCACAGAATTGAAGCAGAAATGAACAAAGCTGCATTTTGAACCTTACTATATCTCATTCGCACTCAAGGTTTTCACAGTTATTTGGCATTTGTTACGGAAGCCAAACGACTTTCGATAGCCACTATCTAAGGAGTAATAATAAGGTGGCTGCAACAATAAAAATATTATTAAATATGCTCAGTCAGATGAATTGTTAGTTAGGTGAAAAAGCTGATTGCTAAAAAACCGTCAAACAATTTAAGAACGTAAAAAACGATGAAGAAGAGGAGTGATTTTCTTTTGCGGTCACCTAATAAGTACTGCCTGCCAACATCATTCATTGGACTGCCGTGTAGCACCTTACATTCTCTCGTTCTTTTATATTGCACACGCTATTTTGAAACCAGCATGTTAATAGTTCTGTGTACGGGAATCAATTTCAAAACCTTTTCATTGTGGCTATTTGACACCATGAAATTATATAATTACATGGTGGTTTGTGTTTCACTCACATAAAATGGCGTGTTGCTAGTTGTAAGCATTATTTTGTTTGAAGTTCCATCTTCGAAGCCAGCCTATAGTTTAAATACAAGGATGAGAAGCCGTGCACCATTTGGTTTTTAGCAGCCACCTGAAGCCAAGCGCGAAGTCCGTCACACCATTATGAAATTTCACTAGGCGTCAAACTCTCAGCTCTCAGCGGACGCTGTGTTTTCTTGCTCTCTCCTCTTTGTTATCATTTTCGCATCGTTGTCATTATTGTTTGTGTTTTGCTATTGGCTGGTTGGCAGTTTTCTGCGTGTTACAAATCCAAATATCAATACAACTGCATTTCACGTTTTCTCCACTAACCATTGAGTTGAGTAAATGCAGCGTTTTTACTGTGTTAAATTACAAATTTTATAGAAACTAAAGACAATAAGGAATAATGGGAAATCAGGGAGCCAAGGAGAAACTGGACAAACCGTACACAGCCGATGAGTTGAAGGTGTTGGAAGTGGCTTTTCGTGCCGCTTCTGGCAACGCGGAGAAGCTGACCAAAGAGAAACTGGTGGTAAGTGCATGGCAGTTGCTGCAATTGCAGTCGCATGCTGCATAGTAAAAATCAATTGCGGCAAGGACAATTGCTCACATGGTTACCGCCGTACTGCAAGGTCATGTCAAGTTTACATACCAGCGTAGTCATGAGACTGGCGCAGCGTGTGCGGCATAATTGATTGACTGTCTTCCGCCGTGATAAACTCACACGTGCGTCATGTGTTTATCAAACAATTTGCAAGCAGTTAACTGGCAAATTCGTTCACAATTTCCACTTATTAGCACACAATACAATCACTTTAGTTTGATTGGAACACAAGAATGAATCTTTTTGCATCATTTCCTATGCAAATGACACACTAATTGAAAGACATTTGGTGTGCCACAAACAACGAGTGGGCCCACTGAATTGCTTAGCTGGTAATTTCCGCCGGTAGCTCATAACTAGGCAGCTAATTTTGTTTAATTGAAGCACAATTGTAGCGTTTCCATTGTCAACTTTCACCATTGTTATATCATTAATATACCACTGTGCGTTTTACAGGAACACTGGTCCACCATTATTGATCCCCACTTGGCACAATGCACAGCGAATTTTCTCTTTACCGCTATTAAAACACAGTCGCAGCCGCCCACAACAATAACGCTCGGACGCTTCGCGGAACCCTTTTATATTGTGGACCGCGGCACAGTGGACGAGAAATTTTACTTCTTGCTCAACACCATTGCGTCCAACAATTCGGATCATTTCGTTTTAAAGGAATTTGAGATTGTGAGCTATGCTTAATTGTATAATTATTATTTACATATTTTTATATGCTTTATTTTTATACTTTCTATATAGTACGTGACTTCGGTTTTAAGAGCGTTTCTAAATTCGCAGTCGGATAATGCGGATGCTGCTTTTAGCAGCTGGAAAGAACATGGCTACAATTCAGCCGACCGCACAATACAGGCATACGCCAAAGGCCTTATACGCGATTTAATACCCGATAGTAGGCAAGCCTTGGACTTGCACAGACTTGAGCAATGGCTGCAAATCAATCCTATATTTTTATTGATCTGGCGTGATGTGTTCGCCTCTTTGTACAATAAGAATGCTGGCAAGCTGCCCAAAATCGGCACACCCATAACAACGACCTATATATTGCCCTTTTGTGAAGGTTTGTGGCAGATTATGACAAATTTAATATTGTTTTTAATATTTTTATACACTTTATTAACTTATAATATTATTTATTATATTATTAAACATAGTATCCGTTGCAGCCCTGCTTAACCTTTCCAAGTAGCGACTAAGGTAGCTTCAGAACTTCAGTTTATAAGTACACAGGCGACCATAGTTAAGTGCACAGACCACAGTTAGCCTCTTAAGTATCAAATTCGTCACACTTGCATCGCTGAGAAGCCTTTCTCTAACTACCGCCTCAATTCCAGAAGGGCCCTGATTATCCAGAAGTATATATTTGAGAGAAATTCATTGAGTATTTTGAATTAAGTACTTAGATCAAAGCTAGCATCTTAATTTACATTTCACATTTGCATCGCTGAAAAGCCATTCTCTAACTATCGCCTCAAGTCCTTGATCGTCTAGAAGGGTAGATTTGAGCGTAAGGGCATAGCGTTTTTTGAATTTAGCAGCTGTTGGAAGTAGGAGACTTTATTTTTGGTTAGAGAAATGGGTGCGAGGAGATCAAAGTAAAGTTGAGTACCATTTATGGGGACCTTCTCTGACAATCGGATAATATAAGTTTAAAGAAATAAAGCGCTGTCACACATCCGTTCTGGATTATTTAAACGTTACTTCTGTGTAGAACGGGAAGCAATGAAGTGATCAATTAAACCCAGTGCTAAGTAAAAAAAGATATTTACTTATCAAGCACAGACGAAAGGAAATCAAATTCATTCAAAATCAAATCCAAATATGATTAAATAATAAAATATGATTAACGGAGCTAAGCCTCAATTATGGTAGGGATACAAGCCAACAGAAACACAACTCTTTGCCTGGAATACACCATCTTCCTAGCTGGACTTCACATGAATCAACGAGGCCACAATAAATATGCTCGAAAAGTAGATTAACACAGTCACGTGTTGTTAAATGTCGAAGAGTTGCCATCAGGTCATATTTGAAGCGCTAGAAACCCAAATTTTGTGTATCAAATCGTAGCTGAATGCTTTGAATTATTGAACCCATTGTCAACTATAAATAAAGCAGCTCTTATCTGTCTGCCAGGGCATACGGGCTGCCAAGAAGTGTATTATAGACTCATTAAGAATAAATAAAAACTAGGGGCAATAAACTGGCATCAAGCAATCACTTATGTTGCTCCTTCTGAACAGAGTTATGTGAGCAGAGTGCGGGTCATTATACTTGCACGCTTAGGAGTATTGCCCTAGAAGATGAATACGAACCTAGGTAACTCATACTGGCCTCGTGTCCTGCCGTCTATACAAAAAATGTGAGTGACTAGACAAATATGTCTTCAACGAAAATTGCTACTGAAAGTGTTTGTCGAAGGTTACTATAAATTTTCTGAATAGCGTAGAATTTAGGTATTTTAGAAGATCCTTTCGTTTTACAGCCAAGAGGTCGGATAGTCCCGCTAGAAAATAGTTCCCCAGGGCTCTATTCGTGGCGGTCGCCAGAGCTGGGCATTTGCAAAGATAGTGAGTTATTGTTTCCCTCTCGTCCGAGTCTTCACAACTTCTACAATGGATATTGAAAAGTCTCTGCATTTTCTCCGCATGCGTACCTACTAGCCAGTGAACCTGTCAAAACCGCCGTGAGTCAGCTGGTGTCTCTACGGTCCCTGTTTATAAGATCCCTTGACTTAGCTATATTGTAGACTGGATAGCTCGCCCGGGTTGTATTGCACGTTATAAGTGACCTCCAATTTCTGCCCGCCAAGGGGACACAGTACAGGTAGATTCCCATTTTGATCGCACCCAGAAAAACAGATGCTGACTCCGCTTAGGTTAGGTCGAGAGAGACTCCCCTGTGCGCCAATTCATTCTCCTTCTCATTTTCATCGATATTCCTATGGCCGGGAACCCAGATGATTGTGATGTCAGCATGAAGACCTTCTCCTTTCATTGAGTAGGTTTTTTATGCCGGCGCTCCTTGTTCAAGCCCTGACTCGGACCAATTCTAATGGCATAGAAATGATATTTGTTTAAATTCTTCAGAGCCATGTTGCTCGATTAATTTACTTGGCTCTGAGAGTATTTCTAGTCATAATAAAGCATCTCCACGCGTAATAATTCTGATAAAATACACTTTTCGCCTTTCGTTAACCTTTGCTAAAAATAGTTTATGCAAGTCAAGCCCTATAAAACAAGGCCTTCGCCAGATTACTGTATAACGCAGGGGGAGAGATCGGCATTTTTGTTGCCCATGGCGTAAGCACCGAACGATATAATATATTTTTTATTGTGTACGCATATTGCAGGTGTCCCAAGTAATACGACTTATACGCCCATCATCGATATACCGCATGTGATATTTGTGAATAGTAATTTACCAAATCAGCATCGTAATAAATGGCGCTTTTTATTCTCATCGAAAATTATGGGTGAAAGTTTCTCCACCATGTTGGGTAAAATACTAAAACAGGGTCCAACATTGATTATAGTCGAAGATGAGGATCATTATATATTTGCTGGTTATGCGTCGGAAACATGGACATTGAAGCCAGTATTTGTAGGTAAGAAGAGACGAAATGAATTGAGTTTACGCATATTTTATAATTTTTTCTTGTATCCCACAAAGGTGATGATTCCTCTGTATTGTTAACATTGAGTCCTGCTATGCGCTGCTTTAATGCCACTGGCTATAATGATCATTATCAATATTTGAATATTAATCAGCATACTCTGCCGAATGGATTGGTGAGTGTTATAAATTATTTAATAAATTTAAATTGAAGTTGTGTTCATGAAGTCTCAAGAAGGATACTTCTTTGAAT
The DNA here is from genome assembly GCA_920105625.2 of Clusia tigrina. Taxonomy (NCBI): domain Eukaryota; kingdom Metazoa; phylum Arthropoda; class Insecta; order Diptera; family Clusiidae; genus Clusia; species Clusia tigrina. The sequence goes on along the minus strand of OV050033.1, from coordinate 12,099,161 downwards.
ATAGCTTTAGGCTTCCAGGTAGTGACCACATAGCTTCAAGTGGGCGCCCGTATTTGTGTGAAGCTTCTAGCGTATGGTTTTTTGCTTACTGTAGCGCTTACATGGTAATGCAGGTGGTGAGCACGGTTGCGAAACTTGAAAAGCTCCACATAAATGATTGGGGACCTTTGTTCACTGCTTTCTCTAAAGATTCATCAATCATGCTGTCATATAATTTTTGTTACCTTTTTTCTTTATAGGGCATGGGCGGCCAATTCAACTATTGGGGCTTGTGGATCGACAGAGAGTACGGTTCAGGACAGAGCAGTGAAACCTGCACAACATATCGGGACTACGTTCAACTGAGCAAACGTAAAGATTTTAGAATACGTAATTTGGAAGTGTGGGGAATTGGTGACGTGCCGCGTTTGGGTGACGATAGTGATGAGGAGGGTGTAAGTTACGATATTTGTCTTCTTACTTACGGGAGCTGCTCAGTATATGTCCAGTTCACAAGACAGTCTTATATGGTTAATATATTCCAAAGAGTGTGCAAGTCTCTCTGGTATAGTAAATCGTTACTTTTTGCCGAGGCTGGTGGCAGGTAAAAACTTCTTTGGTTGAACAACAATCAAGTTCTTGAGAATCAATCTTGTTGCAATGGTAATATCAACTTGTACGGGAAGGAAAGCCTTACGTTGTGTGGTTTATATGGTCTTATATCCGAGAGTTGGCTGCGATGAAATGCTAACTCCCAGCTGTCGCCATGAAACTAACGACTGAAGTTCAACTAAGAGGGAAATGCACTGTAATTAGTAAATACTCAATACATAGGTTGAGAGTGGAGTTCAAATACAGGCGTGAACCACACATGCGTCTACATGCGTACTGCTGAGCTGAAAGGAAAGTATTGGAACAGAGAAGATGTGTGAGATGGGTTGTGGTGGGCTGCATTGCTTGGGTCTTTGAGAGAATCGTTAAATGACGACTACGCTGTTGAATTAAATATAAATAAGTGGACCATGGAAACGTGCTGAACTGACAAATTACTTCAACCACAATGTTCTAAATTGCAATTGTTCTGATTTTTTATAAAGTAAAACATTAAAGCAGAGGCGATGTGCGAACTGAGTTATGATTATGAGTAACCGAATTGAATGATTTGAACGATTCACTTTACCAATTAGTTTGAATGATTCATTTGAACGAATTATTTGAAAGAATCATTTGAATGAATCATTTAAATAAATATTTTTAATGAATCATTTGAATAAATATTTTTAATGATTCATTTGAACGAATCATTTGAAAGATTCATTTGAAAGAGTAATTGGAAAGATTCCTTTTAACGATTACTGTCATCAATTAATTAGTTTGAATAATTCCAATTAATTATTTGAAAGAATCATTTGAATGGTTTCAAGTGAGTCATTTAATGGAATCATTTGTATAAATCATTAAAACGAATCATTTCAACGAATCATTTTAAAGATTAGTTTCAACAATTAATTTGTACAAATAGTTCCAATTAAAAATGTTAACTAATCAACTGAATGAATCATTTGAACGGATCGTTTAAAAATATAATTGAAAGAATCATTTGAATTAATCATTTGAACGAATAATCCAACTAATTATTGAACGAGTTATTTGAATGGTTTATTCGAGTGAATCATTAAAATGAATCATTTGTATACATCATTAGAACGAATCATTTCAAAGAATCATTTGAACGAATCATTTGAAGGAGTAGTTTCAACAATTAATTTGTACGAATAATTAGATGTAATGATTTGAATGAATTATTTGAATGAATAATTTGTCTGAATCAATAGAAACAATCATTTGAATGAATATTTTGTCCGATTCCTTCTAAAGATTACTTTCATCAATTAATTAGTTTGAATAATTCCAACTAATAATTTTAACGAATCATTTGAAGCATTCATAGGAATTCATCATTTGAATGATTCATTTGAAGGATTCATTTTAACGATTAGTTTCCACAATTAATTAATTTGAATAATTCCAATTAATAACTTGAACTAATCATCTGAATGAACCATTCGAACGTATCATTTGAATGACTGTATTGAATGCATCCTTTCAACGCATCGTTTTGTACGAATCCTTTGTATGTATTTACCCGAAGGTGTTTACTTTGTTTGTCTGGTGGTATACTGAGCAGCCCCGCTGTTTTCTTCAATAGGATTTACCATATTAATAAATAATAATAAATTTGTCAATACAGTCTGATCAAAGGGCGCCAACTTCGGTGTTGAATTCGCACTTGGCGGACCGTGTTATGCTGGAGTTAGCTGGGAAAAAGATGCACTCGGATGGCTTACGTGAGCCGGACATGGACACATAAGATCGTCCTCTTCCGCTGCATCCGGTTGTAATTGATTGCAATGTATGTGTTTGCTGATTTTTACAAATTTTCCACGTTTTTAACAATTAATCCAATCAATTAATTATACAATTAGCTTCTATTAAGTCATTCGTATTGGTATTGCTTTTAAGCCGTAAACTTTAGTATTGTTCCTCCTGTTGTTTCCTATAGCAAAATTTATTAAGTAAATTAAGTGAAATTTCAACTAAAACTTATTTTAATCAAACACTCTTGAAAAGTTGTTATTGTGAATTTGTACAAATATTATTTCCTATTTCATGTTATTTTTGCCAATTTATTTTGTTTCGATACTGAAAAGCAACGACTCTCAAATAAAAATATCAATCAAATGAATCGGTTTATGTTATGGTTTCTTTATTAATTATTGTTAATATTTGAGTGATTTACGTACTAATTTTAATTTACATGTGGCCTTGAAGATTATTGCCCAGAATCGTTTTTCCTAACATTTATTTGCTTTTGAATTTTGTTTTTGTTTGTATGTTTATTTAGTTGCTAGCTACCTCTTTAAAAGTCAACGGCGAACCCCGTCAAAGTCACGCCGGGCGCAATTTCCTCCTCCACATAGGCGCCGACCTCCTCGAACGATTTGGCATCTGACGCATTGTCCAGACTGCGGCCCACAGAGCTGGATTGTTGTCGCAACGATGGCGCCCGATTGCCAAACTTGCTCGCCGCTCCATAATTGGTCGATGTGGCGGAGCCGTCTTCGTCGAAACGGCGTCCGGTGGAGCGTAGTTTCGGTGGTTGGAACGTGCGTTCGTTGCTGTCCATCATGTCGGAGCTCCTGTTGTACTCGTAGGTGGTCGACTCGGTGCGTGGGTAGTTGGTTTTGCGTAGCATGGCCTTGAAATTGAAAGGAGGATCTTCAGAATCCTGCAAATAACAGAAAGATAACAGGAAATGAAAGGATTGTTAACAAATGAATTGAATTTATTTTCAGTTATTGCGGAGCCTCTTCAACACCACCTACATCCGCATCGTTCGAGCGGCGTGCCATGTCCTGCAGTTCGCGCACCGGATCGGAGGGAATGAAGGAGGCGCGATTCTGTTGATAGTTCGGTTGATGCATGCGATTCATTTGATGAGGCTGTGTGTGTGTTTGTGTGTCGTGGCGTGGGTACATGTTCATGGGCGGCATCGGAGGAGGCGGTGGCGCTGCATAGCCCTTCAGCGAGTTGCGTCGTGACCCGGACCGATTGCCCCACGGCTGGTTAGTGGCATTGTTGTAGCTGTTGTAGTGACTATTGCTGGCATTGTTGGTGCTATAGTTGTAGTTGTTGTAGGCATTCATATTCATCTGCACTTGATTTCTGAAGGAAGCATTTGGGGGTGTTATCAAGGAAAGGAGGGAAGAAAGGGAATGCATTTTTTACCTGCGCAGCAAGTGAGGATCACGGTAGAAATTTTGATTGTAAATCACATCGCTCTCGCCCATGCGGTCCCAGTTAGTCTGACATGCTTGCTCCTTTTTGTACGCATTGTACGTCATCAGACATGACGTCATCGAGGGATTCCTCTGCAGGGGACTATCCCAGGGCTCCTCCTCGTCTGGCGTTAACAGATTGTTCGAGAACGATTGACGTGCTATCGAATTCGCCGGGTCCACCATGTACTGTGTGTCGTAGAAGGGTATTTGATCCAAGCGGAAGGGTAGTTTCTTCATGGGTATGGGCATGGGACCCAGCTGCGACGAATGCACCTCACGCGTGTTGATGCGGTCGAAGGGGGCGCTGCGCGTGCATTTGTTAAGACCAGCGACTACGCGTTGATTATAAATGTGCACCTAAATGGAGTGGGGTGGAAATTGTATACAAAGAAGCAATTGCTTATTTCAATATCTCGTTAACTGGAACTATTTCCATTAAAGTTAAATAATCTAACAATGAGCCTTTAAGTGGTTGAGGGAGCTTTCCTGAAGAGGGATACCTAAATAACAAAGGTTTTTGTATTATATGACATAATCCAGTGATCCGAACTATGAACTAATTTTCATAATCGACTGCAGAACAATTCATACGGATCTACTAGTATGTAGAGTATGCAGAGTGACCAGAAATAAGTGTACACGAGTGTTTTCTTCATTTCAATGAAAGGATGAAAGCCCGCGGGACCAGAGGAACCAAATATAATACAAAGAATTCTATCTCAAGCCATCCCTATTAAGAAAAGGCCGAACTACTGAATAACGAAAGTAGTGCGGACATCTGGCAAGATGACGTAAGTTGGTGAGACGAGGTCGCTAGTAAAGGTAGGGATAGAATATTGTTCATAGACGAGAGGCCAGACACAATGATCAAACTGGCAGGAGTTGCTCTGTGGAGGCTCTAGTCACAAACTCCATCACTGGACATAGCAAAAATTCTCCACCCAGGTTGTTTTGTGGTACAATAATTATTGTAAATCAGAGGTGAAAATACCAGAAATTGGACACTTTGGCGTCCTTCCCTGGAGAATGTAGTCCTCCTGTGATACGGAGTCGAATGTACAGCTCAGAAGAACCAACAACCAGCCGAGAGCAACCGGGGCCTAACCTAACCTAAGGTTTGACTCGAACGCACTCAGTAGCAACTGGTTGGATGCAACCATTTCATCAGTTGTCCGACTGTGGTATGAAGGAAGTGTGTATAATATGTTGTTGACGAGGTTTGATGCTTGGGTGGTTGTATAAAACTTCTGAATTTTGCTGGCAGATACTTCAGATAACTAATACCCGGCCTTTCAGCGTGAACTATGTGATTGAGCTACTTCGGACGTACACTGACTGATGGATATCTAAGTGAGGCAAAGGAGCACCCTCACACAACCGAAAATCATCTCCCCAGAATCAGTCAGTGCTGGTCAGTTCTGAGCTGAGTTCGTACCTATCCGTGGAAGTAATTTTGTCCAATTTTATTTATTTTTTTTCCTGTCCTGTTTACTTTGTCCTGCACCTTGTATACTTAAAAATAATCCACTAAATTATCTCAAGCGTATACACAAGCTTTCCTTCATCTAAAGCCTGAACTACACCGCACCGAATGAAGCTCTGTCTGGGGATATACTGAAATGTGCATGCCAACTATTCGACATGCTGCACGGTACAGTCAACATTTGCTTCAAGGTCGAATGTTGCTCATACGCCGCACTCGACTAGCATTCAAATTCATTTGCTCACCTGCTGTGACAGATTGACGAAATCCTGAAATCTCGCCGCTCTGTAGTGCAGGAGGACCTGGAATAGGGACTTTTCGCGCCACTTCTTGGCGTACAGCCGTATAAAGTCCGCGGTCTGCTCATTCAGTTGGCCAGTCTTCTCATTCACCAAGGGCGCATAGCGTTGGCGTTCACGAAAGCCGCGATAGGCTGCAAATAGAACAGAGCATGTGGTTAATTTTCTTCTTCTTTGTTGGTGGAGGAATTTCACAACAGCCTCAATGGAATTATGTCGAAATAATGAGTGTCAGCCCGCGGGCAGACTTGTGTGTGACACCGATCAAAGTTGCAATTAAACGGACATTTGGCCTTGGCATGTGCGGCTATAAAGGTGGGCATCGACGCTCGGCACGGCGCTATTATGGCATATCACCTTAATTTAATTAATTTTTCATTTATTTTCCATGCGGCACTTATAATTCATCTGCGTCAAGGCTGCGTGTTGTGTTTTGTGTGTGGCTAAGCAGCTTGGCAGTTGTACACTTCGTGTTGTCGTCGTCGTCGTTGTTGTTGTGGTTCTTGTAATCTTATTTCGCCAGGCAACGGTAGCAGAGTAGGCTTAAAAAAGCACACCACACCACAACGTAAGAAGCGTGTCGTGGCGCAACTGGCCGCGTCATAAGCCGCTTAAAATAGTGCTGCGATTTGTGCCACCTCCCTTGGAAGTGTGAATAAATTTGAGTGCTGCTCAGCGCCTTTTTCAATTTTTCTTTGTTTGTTTATTATTAGCAATTTATTTAGTTTTTATATATATGATATTTATAAGGAAATTCGCAATGCAATGTGGAATAAAGTGCGCCTCTATAGTGAGCGTAAATTTGTAAATACGTGTAACTATTTTTCATAAAATTTTATTCATCCTCGTCCGTGGCCAGCTCTGCCTCGGCGATGCGGGCTGCCGCCAGCGCCTCGGACATGCGTGCGGTCTCGAACATTTCCTCAACCTCGGACGGCGTTTCGCTCGTGTCAAAATATTCAACTTCATAATCTGTAACAGTGCGTCCCTTTTTACCTTTTTGGATTTTGCTAGCCGCCTCATCGTTGCGTCCGGGTCCTTTAGCTGCTCCTATTGAGAAAAGAAAACGAGGCAAAAGTTGTACAATTATTCAATTCGTCTCATACATAATAGGTTTCTTTTTAGTGATGATAGGACACAATTCAAGCAGAGAGTTAAGCGAATGCAATCATGAGCCTTTTTCGAATTCGTTCGAGACCCCTATGCTGCCCTCTTTACTTGCTTAATTTTATTATAAGTAATTTTTATGCGAATTGCAGAATATTTTCAAGTACCTAGCAAAATAGCACACAAAGGCTGCTGAATGTGTTTCCTGCATGCTCCTGCCTGATATATTAAAGGTGGCAGAACGAAGTATGCGTAAATCTAAAGTCAACTGTAGTATACTTTCAGGCGCCACTCTCGTTGAGGGGCTTATAAATGTATTCAATGCACTTCCATGCCTGGCACACTTCCATATAATATTTTATGTGATGTGATAAATTATGCAGCATACCTTTAGGCTCCTGCAAAAGTGCCAGAAAGGCTCGTGAGTGAATTCGCCATGCATTGGCATATGCATAAATTAAAGTGTAGCATGCCTATGGTACCTCCAGAGAGGTTCATGATGGGGAACATTTTTGTATTGGGAGATATACATAAACTTTGGCATGGTTATATAAAGTATACCATACTTTTAGGTGCGAGGAAAAGTGCCAAAAAGGCTCATGAATAGGCACCATTTCCGTATTATCAGATACTCATCAACTTTGATGTGATAGGCTAGGCTATGGAAAGTGTAGCATCCTTTTGGGTGCCTTCAAAACGTAACAGAACGGCTCACTGCACCACTCTTCTACGCAGCTTTGCGTAGTTCACTAATTCTGACTTGATTTCTATTTTAAAATGCTTATAGCTCTACACTCAAGCAATCCTCTTGTGACGTAGTTGCTCAGAAATTACAACTTTAAACAGAGGTAATCTTCTATCGTCCATCAGTTAAGTTACCCAAACTCCTCTGCCTCACTCACCTGATTTGCCACCCTTGCCTAGCACTCGTTTTCGCGCTAGCAATGCTCGCATCATGGACTGCACCTTGATCACCTTCTTTACTTGGACCTCATATAATCTGCACATGGAAAATAGTTTCGTTAAATTGATCCCCCTCTGACAATGCACTCGCTCTCTTACCGGGACAAGAACTCATCATTGTAGTAGCGTAGGAACACTTTAGTTTTGCCTATAGTCCAACCCTCCATTTTTAGGCGCACCATCAACAGTCGGCAATTATCCTTGGTTATATCCACGGTCTCATCAAAGTCGAACGCAAGAAATTGATAACTGTCTCACACACACAGGGAAAAAGTTGCTTCATATTCAGTTTGCTTGCACTTCGTTGCCAACTCACCGCTTCAGGAACTCTTCGAATGTGATGCGACACGAGTAGCCCTGCTGCCGTCCAATCACCGTGTCCAGCACGCCCAGAGCCTTCATCTGCTGCTGCACCATGTCCGAGTGGAAGCCGCGCTTCTTGTACTCCAGATCGGCGCGTATGCAGCGCACAAAATGCACCCCCAGATTGTTGCTTTGACTGAGTATTTTGAGGACCGTCAAGCAAGTGTACCGGAAGTTGGCAGCCAAAGTGCGAAGATTGTTCACTTGCGATATGCAACCGGCAGACAGCGTGTTCAGGGCCTATGGACAGAATAGAGTATGGTTATGAAAAGACAACTGTTTCTTGAAAATATTCCAGCGGAAGAAATGGATATGGCCGTCAAATCAGACCTCAATTGACTGACTTCACTGATCTGCTTCGCTTGCAGACTTCAACGGACCCTACTCGGGTCTACCCGCGTTTTCCGTTGGGTACTTACTGCCGAGCACTTACATAAGACTTTCGTTGCGTATCGTCGGGCTTATGCTGCACATTCTCGAAGGGCATGGTCAAGTTACCAGCTTTGGTCAACTGATTGGTGAACATCAGCATAACATTCTCGTCCAAGGACGAACGGAATGTTTCTATCATCTCGGGCGGCACAAAGTCTCGATTGATGTCGGTGAAGGCGCGTGTGTCGTACAGGATTCGACCGGTGTAGTGAGCCACCGAGATTTCGGTGGATGTGTGTTTCTTCACGAATTGGCTATGCTTGTCGACCACCCGATCTAAAACATTTATGAGAACATTATTAAACATCGTCTGAGACAAGCGAATATCGAAGGTATGCAAATAAATTCTCCAGTAAACTTAGTCCTGAAACCAATTGCGAGAAGGTATTAAATCTTTTTCTTGAATACATTAAAATTAGTCAAGAAACCTGTTTCGAGAAAGGGCTCAACTTTGTGAACCTTCTTTAAATGAGTTTATGTGGTCCTTCAAAAAAGTTGCACCTCTGATGAACCTTTTTTAATATTGTTTAAGAGTTGGTAAGCTCCGTTGTAAGGGGAGAGATTTTACTCACTGGGACGTGATGTCTTCCAACTATCATAGGCACTCAGTGTGCTACTTTTTAATTTAATATTGGAAATCCTTTTGAGAAGAGTTAGAAACGCCCCAAGGAAGGGCAGAGGGATCCTCATCACTTTTTTACAAGGAACATTTTCTATGCGTTCACTTTTTAAGGATTTTTTGAATTATCTTTGAAAATATTTGACAAAGTCTCATAAAAGTAGACGGAGATTCAGACAGTTCTAAAGATCTCCTGCCTGAACACAGGAACCAACTCTTCAAGATAATTATCAAGGAATTTTATAGTATACAAAGGAAAACCAGGGTATGATAATATACGGGAAACAGTATCTGTGACTGGCTAAATTAGTGCAAGAGCTGACTTAGCATGAATCTCTTTCTTATACTTCTAGAGATTGTGAAAACTAACTAGTGAAATACTGGAATATTTCTCGACCCCTCCAAATTAGATCTGATATCTCATCATAGAAAAATCTTTCCAAACCTTCAAGAGATCATGGCATTACCTCATAGGATGGATGTAACCCCCATTGAGAGATGTTTCCTAATGGAATACTTCGATGAAAAACGAGGACGTTTGGGTCTCAAGACATCACGATATTATTCACGCAGATTCCAACCCTCCATCATTAGAGATAGTTTTTGATGGTTTTCCACAACACGACGACTCTTAAAGACATTCGAGTTACTCACTCACCCATTATCAAATCCTGATCCTGACTTGTACGAGAAGCATCATCGATTATATAGAAGAGTCCATCTGGTTTGGTCAGCAGATTATCCAGAGCAGTTTTATTATCATAAAAGTTCAGGTTCACTGTGGATATATCCTCAGCTTCCTGAAAAATGTCAACAAATGATAATCGATTCGCTGAGAGAGACCGGGAGATCCAACAAAAGAAACCCCACCATTTCCAGCATTTCATTGACGAAAATGCGCTGATTGTAGTGATACTGCATCTGTTCATTCAGCGTGTTGATCATCAATTGCTCCAAACCATTGCGATGGAAACATTCAAAGCCGAACATGTCGTGCACTACGATGGTGTTGGTGTCACCGCTAAACGAACGACAGAACTCTTCCAAATAAATGGTCTTCATTTAACGCGCTAACTAACTACAGGTACTTACAAGACGGCCCTGGGGAAGGACATATTCATATTGATCTTGTTAACGATCCAATCGACCAGACGCGAGTAAATGGTCGAGGCAACTGCATCGCGGGCATCTCGTGCCTCCTCCGTGCTATACTGGCGCCGCTCGGCGATGCCGCCCTTCACCATGATGAAATTGGTCAGCGACCACATGAATTTCTTCTCATCCACCCGCAGCAGTTCACCAATGCGCGTCACCATTTCAGTGTTCTCGACCTCGGCGTATTTACCCGATTGTCGGAAGCGTATGTTGCCAATGTTGAGCACCGCCGCCAGCACTTTGCGCACCGTTTCCAGCTGTTTGTGATTGAAGTCCAAATCCTGCAGAATATTTTCGTATTCCTTGAAGTGTTCCACATTGCCAGCGGGATCATCGCGGTGATATTTCAGTTTGCTGGGCTGTGAGTCCGCTGGTAGGCGCAAATAGCGATAGCCGCGATCAGCTTTGAGATGATAATCCTTGAGGCGATTCTCGTTGTTCATGTAGTCATAGAAATAATAGAGTATATGAAAGTTGTGTTGGTTCCTGTGAATGACAGAAAATATGATTCGAACCAAAGCTAGGAATAGGTATGCTCACATATCTGTGCTGGACACACGCAACTTCTCCAGCATGTACATGTTGAAGATGGCGCCGCTCATCTTGCCGGTCTTACCGAAAGTCAAGAAATACTGCAGCACACAACGCGTGGAATCGTTGTTAACGGGAGTGCCCGCATTCACCATCATCAGAATGGCTCTAATGGAGTTCTGCACGCGAAGCGTAGCACCACGATTACCAGCACCCAAGTAGCAGAGGTGCTGGATCAGCAAACGCACATTCGTTGACTTGCCCGAGTAACTCTCACCCGAGAAGACCACATGCTGCGGTTCCTTGTGATGCAGCATATCCTGGTACGCCATGTCGGCTACCGAGAAAATATGTGGGGAGTTTTCCGAGCGCGACTTGAATTTATATTTGGCATGGAACTGACAGAGAAGAAAATAGAAGAGAGTGAAGTTATTTACATACTTAACACCTCACCTCATCGTCGAATTCATCGGACAGATCGTTTGAGTTCAGGGACAATAAAATATCGCCTATAAAACTATATGTACCCCCTATTTCTATGCGACTTCGCAGCGATTCTAGGATGGATTCCTCGACTGGATTATCTAAGGCTGCCAAATCCTCGGAGTACATGCGCTCTGGCTTTGCATCGAATCTCTTGATGTAGCCGCGATCGACAAAGATTTCCGGCTCCTTGTACAAAGTATTCGCATCGCGACAAATCGTCAACAACTCACGGATGTCTGTTTGTATCTGTAATGAAGGAACAATTAAAAGCAGCTTTCTCCTTGACCCATGCACATCACACCTCCTCATCATTGTCGAAGAGTTCGGTTAAGAATGGATGTTCCACCATTTCCACCATCATGGGCCGATTTTCGGCGTTCTTCTCCAGACACTCTGAAACGAAGTCGTTGATATGCTGCGACCAATTGGTGGCCCTCATGAGTGTCGGTGGTGGATTGTGCACGATTTGGAACAACGTGCGAGTTGGATGCATGTCAGCAAAGGGAGGTTTGCCGTCAGCCAACTCAATGGTTGTAATGCCGAGGGCCCACACATCGGCTCGTGTGGTGATATCCGGTTCACCTGCAAGCAGTGAGTGACCGATTTTACTTGCCTGAATAATGTGGAAATAACACCATAGACTTACTCGCTTCCATGGCCGTGACCACCTCGGGAGCCATCCAGCAAGGCGACCCAATGCAAGTACCACGCTTTCCCAAAGTCGAGTCCACCTGACGCGACAGACCAAAATCGCACAATTTGACGCGACCATCCTTGGTGAGCAAAATATTGTCACCGCGTATGTCGCGATGGAGCACATGATTGCGATTCAGCTCGATGGCTCCACGGCAAGTTTCGCGTATAATGTAAGCGATATGCTCCTCACGCATACGCCGATCTAATAGTAGCAGTTTATTGACCATATCCACCGCGGATCCACCTCCACAATACTAAACAAAGTCTTTTAGGCTTTTGACGGGTTGGAGGACTTTTCAACTCACCTCAATGGCAAACCAAATTTCATCTGGCGAATTTTGTTTCGACAGTTTGTAAGCACCGTAGAATACGGGCAGATTCGGGCTATTGCAGTAATCGCGCAGCGTGCGATACTCTTCCTCAATGGACACTTGGTGCTCCTCATCGTAGTGCTGGATTTTCAATGCAACCATACGCTCATTCTCCAGCTCAGTAGCACGAAACACTTTGGCATTGACGCCTTGAGCAATCTCCTCGTAAATTTCGAACTTATCCGTCGGATCCGGCAGTTGAGTGTACGGCAAATACATATTGTTCCAACGAAATATCACTCAACAAAGGTGCTTTCACAGCTCACTGAAATAGACCGTAGGAATTTAGAACACCGAACCAGAAATAACGCGGTGTCCGTTTGGCAAGACTACTGGTCGATCCACCCGACCTGTCCAAATGAAATGCTTAAAAGTTGCCAGTTAAGCCGAACCGTCACTCTTTGATTGTGCCAAATAAGAATGCCCCGCAAAAAGAAGAGGCACAAATCGCATTAGGAAACAGTGGCAAGAATGATTGTGTGGAATTGTGGAAACCGTAAAAGTGTCTGAGCGACCGTGGGTATTTGGAGCACTTGCAAAGGTCTCAGCGTAAGAAACATGCCAGCACGTAAGAAGATTTTGTGCCAAATGGTTTTAAGAGGGGAGAAGAGTGTGGAAGACTATTAACTGGAGACTTGGCCTCTCAGAGACTGTTGTTTTGCACTAAATGTTGAATAGGTTTCATGCTTTGAGGTGTTTGACTTGGAATTACTCGTGTATAATAAATAAAGTTATCATTTCATCGATTTGGAATGAAAACTCTCAGGGAATTTTAGCACCAGCAGCTCTATTCTGAATATTTCTGTGGAATATTTCTCCGGAATATTTCTCTGGAGTACTTTTCCGGAAAATTTCTCCGGAATATTTCTCTGGAGTACTTTTCCGGAAAATTTCTCCAGAATATTTCTGTGGAATTCTTCTCTGGAATATTTCTCCGGAATGTTTCTGTCGATTTTTCTTACGGATTTATACGTCATTCAAATGTGAAGATATTATCAAATCTGAACAAAAATCATAGGAATGTGTATATTCATTTTGGGAACCTATTCAATTTCCTTGTTAGAGGAACAGGGTTGAGGAACAATTTTTAGGGAATTGTTATTCAGCATCTGATTATTATGACTATAACTGAGATTTCGTTTGGAGGTTTGTTGGTAGCGGTGAAACCACTTAAAAATAACTTGGACTGGGATTATAATTCTCGAGTATATTTAACTAACGCTATTATAAGAATAAAGAACGGTTTGGTGAGAGATGAAGTTAGGTCTCAGGTTTAAGGACGGTCACATAACCAGCTGGTGGATGCATATACAAAAGAGAGTTTAAGGAAAATTCAAAGATGCCTATAAAATACTGGAACTCCTGTGAGAATCTGCTATAAACTTACCTAGTTATATTTTACCAGACTTTATTTTAGAGATTGAAGATAGGTATGAAAAAATTAAGAGAGAAGGAAGTTAAAAAAGTTGAAATCCAAAAATAATTCTGCAGTCTCTCGTATGAAGTACTGAACCACTGAGATCTCCAATCAAACAATCAATTATTTCACTGATATTAGTCAGAATAAAAGAAAAAAAAAAGAAAATAAATACCGCAAATTTCCGCCAAATGAGAGAAAATTCGATATATTTGGGAACATCTTGAAAAATAAATCCGGACTACTTCCATTTTTTAACATTTTAAGTTCCGATGAAACATGTGGAAAGTTCTCGGTATTTCGTAGTCCGAAAGGGTAAAAATTAACTTTTCATATCTATCCTACGCCAATAATACCAATAACACAAAAATATTATATTTCTCGACATAATTGAAAGAACCTTGGGACATATACGAGCAAAGAGTTTGCTGATGTGCACCATGCTTAAGTGAGAGACAAACCTTAAAGTAAGTACCGATTTATCGGTGATTTGGAACTATGAATCTAATAAACTTAGTGCTATCTTTCACCTAGATTAAATTAATCATCGATTGATCGGTAATTTGGAACTATGGAATTGGGCGCTTCATTAGAAAACAATCTAAAAACGCTATGCTATCTTTCACTCTGATTACAGAGTGAGAGACTGACTTAAGCCCATATTGATTCATGAATAGATCTGATGAAGCGGAACAGGATTATTATGTACAAGCGAAAAAATGTTGTGTAACTGGGTGGAAATTCAGAACATTATCTAGATTCTCTAGTTACCATTAATCTAATCAGATCAGCTGGAGAACATTTTATAACTATTGAGGAAAATTTGAAGCACTTTATTTCTTAAACTATTTTCTCAGAATTGACTTTAACAATTAACTGTTCAACCGCACAACAGACAAAAAATGGGGAAAAAGAACCTCATAAATGTCCAGAAAAATTTAACGTCCTCCATAAGACGGGTAGGGTGTTTGTAGCTTCCCACACTATGCTATGGTCACATGTGAAATAGAAAATTATTGCAATATTTCGGTAAATTGAAGAATATGAAATCCTTTCTACGGAACCTTTCGTCAGGATCGTGAAAAAATGTTGAATAACACAGAACACTTGGGTATGACACCGTAATGGATTGCGCTAATTGATTGGTTGTATTGGTCTTTAAGATCCCCACAAATGTTCGAGAATATCCACAATCACCACAGTTATTTGAATTTTTGATACAACTAAATATAGAAGATTTTTTGGAATCAGTTCACTCGATAAGTATTGAGACACTATTTTTTAACTTAATTTGAATACCAAAGTTAGAATGTTTAATTTTAAAATTGTATTCTCTTTCTCCGAGATCTGAACCGACCGACGTGCAGCTCGATTCGCTGCAAAAAGTGTACTGAAAATTTAAAAATTCTAGGAATGTCTTTTTTTGCACTACGAAAGGCCTGATTCGAGGCGCTGAAGCCCCACAAGATGCAAAAAATGAAATATATTAAGGAAAACAACAACAACCAGAGAATATATTCAAAAATGCATAAAAATTGTTGTTGTCCATTTGCTTGGGTAACGAATCTATCGATCCGCAGGTGTGGGCGCCCGACACCAAGTAAGTGACACCCGGGCTGCTATTTTGTTGCCTGCTGCTCCGTGGCGTGGCGCCAGGTCAGCACTTGCCTGGGTACGCCTGAGGTTAATTCAATTAGAAAAAAAAGGCTGCGACAGTGGTGTCTGCCGATCACGTGCCACGAATAATGTCACGTAACTGAGAGGGGAGGAGCGACACTGAAAACACAATAAGAGATGGAAAATAGATAATAAAAAAAAATTTTTTTAAATAATATTTAACAAAAAACCATCAAAAAATAATTGAAAAAATAAAAATTAAAAAAAAAAAATTAAAAAAATAATTGAAAAAAATTGTATTAAAAAAAAAATATAAATGAGAAAAATAATATTAAAAAAACAATCAAAAAATAATTGAAAAAATAAAAATTATTTTAAAAAATTAATTAGTTTTAAAAAAATAATATTAAAAATAATTGAACAAATAATTGAAAAAAATAATATTAAAAAAAAATAATTAAAAATAAATGAAAAAATAATATTAAAAAAAAATTATTTCAAAAGTACGATTGAAAAAAATTATACTAAAAAAATAATTTCAAAAAATAATAAAATAAATAAATAAAAAATGTACAAAATTGATAAGCAAAAAGTTTCAAAGAAACAATAGAAATAAAAACTAAATTTGTAAACAAAGAAAAAAATTTATATAGAAAAGTACTGGAGTAAGAAATAAAAAAAAATAATAAAAAATAGATTTAAAACAGCTGTTTGCGGTTCCTAATTGCATAATCTGAAATTCTCAAATTTTTGAGATGATACCTGAGTTTGCAGGGGACGTCAGGTACCCGGCGAGGATTCGGAGGTTCTCTCATAAGGAGTTTTTTAGATATTCCTCTGTTTGGGACCAGAAATCTTTTAGCCTGACTTTGTTTTAAATTACATTGCCCCGCGAATTTCCGATCTACCCATTTCACCAACAATTTTTGGATGTGTTCTTTTGAACTACAGAATGGTGCAGAGCCTATTAGGGGGCTTGTGTGGTCAGCTTGTTCGTTGCTTACGTATCCTTCATGCCCTGTAATCGAATGCAATTCTAATGTATTGTGATGTCCCAGTTCATTTAAAAGCTTTCGGAAAACCTTGATCAGACTTGAAGTGGCCGTAAAGACCTGTAACGGCTTTAGGGCTGCTTGACTGTTGGTTATTATATATATATATATATGTTCACCAGAGATTTTCCTGGGTAAGAATTCTCTTGTGCATGCTTCTATGGCATAGGTCTGAGCCTGGAAGATTGCTACTAGTCTTCCCTTGGAATGGCTTTTCTGAAACTAGGGCCATAAATGCAGGCTCCTACGCTACCATTTTCCAGTTTGGATCCATCCGAGTACCACCCATTTGAGCCTGGTTCAGGGATGCATTTAGGTGTTCTCCAAGATTCTCTGTCTGAAATACATATTTTGTATATCTTGGAGAATTCCACCGGGATGGGAGGGTATTTTTTTATGGTTTTTGAGGATTGGGTCATTTTCGAGCATTTTAACTATGTTATGTGGTCTGTTAGATTCCCACTTTTGTGTTCAATGGAACAGGCTAGTCTCAGAGCCTTTGAATATGCCTCTATTTTGATGGCTTAGCTAAGTGGAGGTATTCTTAATAGCACCTGAAGTGCCATCGTTGGGGATTTTTGATTATTAACACTTTGTTTATGATACGTTGTTTATGAAATGTTATTTATGACAAGTTTTTTTATTTTACTTTTGTTGGTTGTTGATGATTTGCTGTTGTGACATGATTATGACTATAATATGTTATTTATAACTGGTTGTTAATGACATTTTTATAAATAACTCCTGTTGTTTGTGACTTTTCATTAATGAGATATTATTATTTGTGAGATATATTTTTTATGACTCGTTGTTTGTGACTTGTTGTATATGATTTGATGTTTATGACTTCTTGTTTATGCAATTTTACTAACTAACTAACTGATGTTCTTTGACTTTTGATTAATATATTTTCATTGAGATATGATTCATGATAACTCATTGTTTCTGACTGACTCATTGTTTCTGATTGGTTGTTTATGACTTGATGTTTATAAAATTTTATTAACTAACTAATGTTGTTTGACTTTTGATTAATATATTTTCATTGAGATATTATTATTTATGACTCATTGTTTATGACTGGTTGTTTATGACTTGATATTTATGAAATTTTACTTAATAATTGATGTTGTTTGTCTTTTGATTAATATATTTTCATTGAGATATGATTTATGACTCATTGTCTATGACCGGTGGTTTATGATTTGATGTTTATGAAATTTTATTAACTAACTAATGTTGTTTGACTTTTGATTAATATATTTTCATTGAGATATTATTATTTATGACTCATTGTTTATGACTGGTTGTTTATGACTTGATATTTATGAAATTTTACTTAATAATTGATGTTCTTTGACTTTTGATTAATATATTTTCATTGAGATATGATTTATGACTCATTGTCTATGACCGGTGGTTTATGATTTGATGTTTATGAAATTTTATTAACTAACTAATGTTGTTTGACTTTTGATTAATGTTTTTTCGTTAATGAGATATCATTATTTATGTAGCTGTTATCTGTGATAACCATGCTAGACTTACACTCAGTGGGTTGCAGGTTCAAATCCTTCCCCGGGCTTGATTTAAAAAATGCTTGTTTCTAAGAAATCTTTTTCTCTTCGAGTCGAAAGCCTCACTAGCTAATAGTCATTCTCCCAACCCATTGCTGACATAATTAATTATGGTGTAATATATAATACTAATATTACTATTATTTATGACTCGTTGTTTATGGCGTGCTACTTATTTTTTTATGGCTTGTTGTTTATGAACTTTTTGTAACTAACTCCTGTTACTTATAACTTTTCATTTATGTGATGTTGTCATTCAAGACTCGTTGTTTCTCACTTGCTATTTATGACCTTTTGTTTTACTAATGACTTTGAATCAATGGCTTCTCAGTAGTGACCTCCCATTATTGACTTTTCACTAGTGACTTAACGACTTCACTGTTTACACATGTTTAGTAATGAAGGACGAAAAGACCATTTCCTTACATTATGACACCGCCTCCTTGACATCATGCCTGAAAATGAAAGTAATCCAGAATCTTCTCGCATATATTTACAATATTTTGTTTTATTTGTGATTCGGTTGTTGGTTTAATAAAAAAAGACAATAAATACTCGTATCTTAGAAGTAAGTCTATGAACTCTTTATACACTTGTGCGCAATATTGCTATAATAAATTTATTTATTTATTTATATTGTATTATTTAATTTAATTCATAGCAAAAATTAGTTTATATATTTTTATTTTCGTTTATTTTCGGAATGTGATTTTGGTTTCTTCTTAAATGTGGATTAATATGCCAGTAATGCAGAATTTAAATTATTCAATTATTTACTTTCTTAAGTTTTAAGTTTCGCTTTGATACTTCGTTAGATACAAAATTTTTCATACTTCGATTTTCTTATTCATTTATTTTAATTGTTTGTTTTCTTCTATTGTAATTTTATAACATTTTACACATTATAATACTGTTTTACCATATGTTTCAAAGTCTTTTTGTTATTCATAATATTCTGCATTTCGTTTGTCGCTCTTCAGTGGCTTAAATTTCGTCCCCTTCTTTCCTCTTTGCCTCCCGCATTGGCGGTCGTTTCAATTACACACGCTAATCCATTCCTCCACTTGACATTCGTCGCATTCCACACTGCAGCACCACTGAAACTTACAATGACAACGTTCGGCGCGCTTCTCCTTGACTAGGTTATAGCCACGCCCACAGCAGAGCGACGCACAACCATCGCTCAGTGTGCTGTTCCTATTGCATTTACGTCCCACTGTGCCTGAAATTGAATATATCGAAAATAATATTTTAAGACAAGTTAAGCAGATAAGTTGGCTTAAAATCTATTAAAGGAAGGACCAAATGGGGCCTAGTGTTGTGTAGTTAAGATAGTTCACGCATCCAAGACAGTCGACTTATTGAAGACAGTCCACACTCGAAGACTTATCATGATTTAAAACATACACTTCCAGAGCTTAACTACTCTTAGAGTGAGACATGTTTCAAAGTGGCCACAATAAGGATGTTCCATAAAGTCAGGAAACAGGAGACGTAGTTTCGATAAAAAAAAAATCGATCTACTCGTATATGGAAATAAGGTAAAAACATTTTCCAGACATAATTATCGACCCCCTACAACGAGTTCTGTGTAAATGGTAACTAATTAGAATGGTAGCTGCAAGATAAACTTCCCTTGAGATCTAGTGTGCTGAGACTACTAAAAAAGAAGAGGGCTTGAGACATATTTTAATTGGTCTAATTTAAGACCACATCAGTTTGAGAACCATTTTGCTGAGACTACTCAACATGATGAATGCGATTCGTATCAGAAGTAGTTTAATAGGTCTAATTTAAGATCACAGCAGTTTCGGATCCATTCTGCTGAGACTACTATAAAATATGAAGGCAATTCACTTACGAAGTAGTTTAATCGGTCTTATTTAAAACCACAACAGTTTCAGATCCATTCTACTGTGACTATTATAAAAGCAGAAAGCAATTGGCTTAATATGTAGTATAATAGGTCTAATTTAAGATCACAACAGTTTAAGAATCAGTTTGCTGAGACTACTCAAATAGATGAGGCAAATCGCTTAAGAACTAGTTTAGTTTAGGTCTAATTTAAGATCACAACAGTTTAAGAATCAGTTTGCTGAGACTAGTGTCTAAAAGAAAAATGGCAGTTCGCTTACGACGTTGTTTAATAGGTCTTATTTAAGATGTAATATAAATGTCCCTTGAGATCCGGTCTGCTGAAACTATGCCAATTCTCTTAAGAAGTGGTTTAATAGGTATAATTTAAGACCACAAAAGTTTAAGATTCAGTCTGTTGAGACTACAATAAAAGCCAATTCGCTTAAGAAGTAGTTTAATAGATCTAATTTAAGACCACAACAGTTCAGCAAGTTCCACTTTTAGCTTTACTTATCAGTGCTGCTTTCAAATCACACCTGAACTGCACATGCGAACTTTATTCATTATGTTCGCTTTATTTCCAAGTAGACGCAGTACCAAAGTCGTTAATGGGTCAAAATAAAGTGATTCAGTGAAGAAATATCAACGGTAATTAATTCATTAATTTTATAACTATGTAATTATAAAGGTATGTGTTTTTACGAGCAGTATCAATTTTTATTTCACTTAATTGATTGGACCCTATCAACCGTTGTCATCAGCGCCCGCCTTCCTAATTAAAAGTGATTAATTGTAAACGTTGTCAATACGGGGCGCTGCAATTAATTGCGAACCGCACAGTGGCAGCGTTAAACAAATTCAACAACAACCTCAAAACACAACAACAATCAATTATAAATTAATAAAATATTAAACAAGTAAACAATATTTATAGTCGGCCGTAACGACATGTACAAACACACTACAAACACATCTATGATGGTATCCAATTCACCAACATATAAAATTTCATGGTAAATTGGGGATGTATGTGGTCCGTAGTGTACCGGAATTATTACAACTGATGATAATAGGTCGTCGGCCTTCAGCTTCAACTAAAATTTCAGCTGAATATCTCCTCTAGGACTTGGTTTATGGTCTTTAAAATAGGTGGTACAGGCAAAGGGACAAATGGACATGATTAGATCGACTCAGAAGTGATGTTGAAAGGTATACTGACCAATGTGGGCGTAAACAAACGAGCATGACTAATATGTTTCAGGAAGTGATAATGGACATTTGAAAGGGCCTCAATGAACCATTTGGACGTAAATTAACAGCAGCCATGCCCACCATCAAGCAAATTGATATGACTAAATGGATTCAGGAAGTGATATTGAAAGACATGCGACTTTAAAGCAATGTGGGCGTAAATTATCAGCTGCCATGCCCACCATCAAGCGAATGGACATGACTCAATGGACTCAGGAAATGATACTGATTATTGACATAAGAAAAGTATGCGACCTAGTAAACAATGTGGGCGTAAACTATCAGATGCCATGCCCACCATAATTTAGAATTCTGTATAAAGAACGAAAGGTTTCTATGAAGTAATAATTTTGGGTATTACTGGGAAGTTCCATGGAACCACTGCTCCACCATGCCCACTTTTTTCTAAAGACTTTGTTCGATGAATGAGTACACGCACCCTTAGTAGTGTATAGGGTATACCACAGTCGGTTTATGCCAACTTGAGCCTTTTTACCTGGTTTTTTCTTAATTACTTGCGATTATACTCACTCGCTTTGATTAGCCGAGAGTAAAAAATTCACACAACAATAACAACACATTAATTATTTTTCTAACAAGTCACACTTTTGAGGCGAAACAGCAACAACAACCACACTACAGTTACTTGTAACAACAAATGGCCTAAACGGCGTTTAACGCAAGTTGCATGCGCATGCGAACGCCTCCTGCCAGGTATTGGTGGGGTCGTACATACATAGTTGGCGCCGACATTTACAACCTAACGTGCAAAGTTGGCAAGAAGGTACAGCGGTCGTCAGAAAGGCGCACTTAGGTCATCATTGACCCTTTGTGATACCGCATGAGACACAAATCCCAAACCCCTTCAAAGGTCCAGCCATTTGGAGCTTTTTATGAAACAGTTGATGGAGCTTATCTTCTTATTTGGAATATCTCCCAAAGAGTTCAGCAAGTGGTCACCCAGGAAATTGATGGTATAGTCACGCAATTTGGCAGTTATGTAGATGTGGATGTACTACTAGACCATATGCAATGTGGGGTGTCTATATTTACTGCCGCGCCCACTATTAACATATAATCCTAATTAAAAATCCATAAAAGATTTAGCCGAAGAAGCATGGAGAACATTCTGAAGCCATTTGCAAGAAATAGGTTTCATCATATAAAGGACACGCCCACTTTCCATATAAGGAACGTCCTGGTCTAAAATTATAATTACTCTAGGTAGGATCGTAATGATGGTATGTGGATAAAATGTGCATCGCCATGGTTTAAACGGCACGCTCTAGTAAGGCTAAAGGGTATTTCGAATTCGGTCTAACCCGTCCTCAGTTTCCTTTATTTATTTTTACTGATTCGGTTTAAGAATGACTCCAATCAGGAAATTTATTTATCAAAGATGGAGTTGGCTTGACGATCACTGGTATATATTGGCTTCGATGCGTGAGTGGTTCCACTGTTGTGGCTCTCACTTTAGCAACAACTTTTTCGGGTGCTGCGTGTTACCATCTGCAATGTGTATATTGGCCTATTTGCTTGCAATTGCGCCGGGCGGTAATGTTGCCTGCCTGTGGCTGATGTTGCCACCGGTTGTTGTTGTTGGTGGTGGTTTTGCTGCACCACCGTGCATGAATATTGTCTAAATTGACAGTTTGCATTTAAAGTGTTAATTATTTCATAATTAATTTATCCAAATGAAGTGCGAATTATTTGCATGTTGCATGTTCGCGTAGCGTGTTTTATGGCCTGTTAATGCTTAAACGCTGCTAACCCGGTTGTTGCCAGTCGCAGTCTGTGATAGCCGCAATTGCTGAAGTGTGGCTGGCAATTAATTCGCTTTTACAAGCTGCCAACTTTGTTAGTCCCGCGTATTTATTTAAATTTTATTCATAATGCGATTTTAAGTGCTTGAAAATGATTGAAGATTACTTGGATACAAAGCAAGACAATAATAGTAAAGTGGGTGTGTTGAAAGTGGGCGGTGGGGGAGGGTAGGTGGGTTAAAAAGTAGCGCTATATTTGCTTTTATAGTGCATGGATGAAGTTTCAGTTTCAAAAGTTTGTGACAATTAGAAAGAGATAGAATGAGAGAGCGGGAGCGAGAGAGAGATCGAGAGCGAAATAGAGAGAGAGAGCGTGAAAGAGAGAGAAAATAAAGAGAGCGTGCAAAAGAGTGAGAGAGAGAGAATAAGGGAGTGCCAACAGAAGATAAATCGAGAGAATAGCAGAACTGCGAAGAAGCAGGCGATTATTTCTGGTCTCTTCTAAATACACTCAACGAGTATTTATCAACGAGTATTTTATCTATGAAAATTTATCAATTAGTATTTATCAACGAGTGTAATTATCTACGAGTATTTATCAACGAGTATTTATCAATGAAATTTTATCAAGGATTATTTATCAACGAGTAGTTATCAACTAGTATTTGTCAATTAGGATTTACTAACGAGTATTTATCAGTGAGTTTTTATCAACGAGTATTTATCAACTAGTCCTTAGCAGCGAGTATTTATCAACGAGTATTTATCAAGGATTATTTGTCAACGAGATTTTACCAACGAATATTTTTCAACGAGTATTTACAACGAGTATTTACCAACGAGTATTTATGAATGGGTATTTATGAGCAAGTTATTTTCAACGAGTATTTATCAACTAGTCCTTAGCAGCGAGTATTTATCAACGAGTATTTATCAAGGATTGTCAACGAGATTTTACCAACGAATATTTTTCAACAGTATTTACAACGAGTATTTATCAACGAGTATTTATCAATGAGTATTTATGAACGAGTTATTTTCAACGAGTATTTATCAGCGAGAGTTTACCAACGAATATTTATCCACGAGTATTTATCAACGAGTAGTTATAAACGAGTATTTATCAACGATTATTTATAAAGGAGTATTTCACAACGAATATTTATCAACGAGTGTTTATCAACGAGAGTTTGCCAACGAATATTTATCAACGAGTATTTACAACGAGTATTTATTATTTAGAGTGTGTGCAGTTCATTCTTTAGGAATTTTAATCGTTAGTTTTGGTGTCGCGTGGAAGTATGATGGGCATCCTTGGATATCAAGATAAATAAGAAGCAAGGGCCATGAACTAGTATGGAAAAGGACATTTTATTTCTGAATGATGTGTAAGAAATGCGTTTTGGGTTAGATTAGAGAGGTTCAAGGCCTCTGCTGTGGACAGAGCTGCAAAGAAAATTGCATAAATAGTGCCCAACTCAGAACGATATAGAAAAAAATTTGAACATATTCAGAATGTTTCTTAAGAAGGATTCTGAAGTTAACGAGTATGTTTATAGCAGTGTACGAATTTATATCATCGAGTGATATTGCTGAAGTGAACCTGACAATAGAAGATGTAAAAACGCTTGTGGATTGTCTGTGCTATGATGAAAAACTAGAGAAAATTGCGAGTGGAGGATTGATTCTATTAAGGGCCTTAAAAGAGGAGTATACAAAGGTTAAATAGGGCTCTTTCACACGATAAGAAGTGTCTGGCACTCAACCACGTTCAAAGTGGAATTCATTGTATCTGAAGACAGGATAACGCTGCACTGATGTGAGTTAAAGCATTAGGGGAACCACCCATGCAACCAAATAGGCATGCTATTGAAGCAGTGGTGAGTGATCGTGTGAAATGACCCCATGAATAGAGAAGCTCACAGAGTGACTCCCACTGCTTTTCCTCAAATAGTAGCTTATCGATTCTTTGTGTGTGAATATGTATTGTGAAATTAGCTTACCTTGTATGTCGGCGCTCAAGTCGCGGTCGCAGAAATTCGGCGAGCGCTGATAGTAGAACAGAGACGTCTCCAGTTTGCGAGCCGACCTCTGGGCATTTTTATCGGCCGTTTTACGCGTCGGTCGCTCATGGCGTTCGCTGTTGCGTTCCGTGTTCGTGGCGCCGTTGGATTTTTTGTTGCGCGATCGCTTCAACACCACAATGGGCTCACCATTGCCCAAATTGGACTGATCGACCAGAATGGCTCGACGAAACTGATGCTTCAGCACTTTTCCGACCACATGAAAGTCCGGGGCCGATTTCCAGCAGGTCTTCAACTGGCAACTGCCGGACATGCCGTGGCACTTGCAGCGAAACTCCATGTTATTCGAAACGGCCTAAAGCGGGAGATCGTTTTGCATATGCTAGAAAATTCTAACCCGCCCCTTATGTACTTACCATACGTCCGGCATGATTGTTATGCAAATTGATTTTGGATTGTATGTCGCCGGCCTTCTCGCGGCAGTCCAAGAAGAGTTTCGAGAATTCGACGCCAAAGTCCATGTTGTGCGAGCAACCGCCCCACTTCCAGCGACTGGCGATTTTGGCCCGCTCATATTTCTTCTCCTCCTCGGGTGTGAGAATTTGATTCGTCTCCAGATACTGCAGGAAGAGCTTCTTCTCCTTGTCCAGGCTCTGGCGGAGATTCTTGTTCAATGTCTTGCGATTCACCGACGGATCACAGCCGCACGACATTAGACGACCCTGGCTGCAGGCACGCGCCACACTGTGCGCCACACCGGCTGCCGAGATGGCAAACGCAAAAGCGCTCTCTCGATAGCCTAAAAAGAAGGGAGAAGAGTGTGACTTGAAAATGTTGCATAAAAATGTATTTTTATTTTTAATTTGGTTTTCGTTTTTTGCGCTCAGCGCGGAGGAAAATGACCTTCCAGGGAATCTCAAAAATGCCAACTTATTTGTACTGCATTTATGTATAAGCGACAATCAACCGCACGGATGTGTGGATATGTGGCCGTGTGGTGTGGAGCATGCGCAGTCCGAAGTGGTGTTGGCGTGGTTGCCATGAATGCAGTTCCCATGGGAATTGTTACCGCGTTGCGCTGCGGCACTTTCAGTTGTTCGGTGGTGCGATGGAGGCACATAAAAATGTAGTGTCCAACATACATTTTCGAGTGCGACGTGCGGCTTCTGATGACATTTCGCTTTGTTACGCATTGTCATTGCGCGCTGTGATTGAACACTCGGGCCACAAGGACATTCTGCAGATCAACTATTTGCGTTGTTGCTGTTGTTATGGTTCTTCTCATTGTTGTTGTTGTTGTAGTAGTTTGGTGTAGAACGCGCTGCAGTTGCAGGCAATTAAAGTCGCTTATGCAGCCTCAGAGTGTGAAATGCGAAGAAGTTAAGCAAATGGCACGGCTTGCTTGGATGGGAGTAGATAATATGATAAAATAGTCCACTTGGGTTGGAAGCGGACAGATCGTGAGATCAGTCTACAGCATGTGAGTTTAGTTGCTTAGGTAAATAGTGGAAGGATGGTGAATGTTGTATGCCTATGAGTGAAGAGGCTTTAATTAAATCCTGGTATATTCGAATATACTTCCAATTCCTGTTTTTTCGTTCATCCCGTCGATTATCCTGCATTCAAAGCATACACAAATTCCAACTGCTGTAGATCGATGTTGAATAAAGAACAAGCTTGACATCTCCTCCAGAATTGTCACCAATATTCTTTGAATATACTTCCAATTCCTGTTTTTTCGTTCATCCCGTCGATTATCCTGCATTGTAGGCGATTTATTCAAAGCATCCTCAAATTACTACTGCTGTGGGAATGTGGGTCGATGTTGGAGAAACAACAAGCTTGACATCTCCTCTAGAATTGTCACCTATATTCTTGGAATATGCTTCCAAATACTGTTCTTTCGCTTATCCCGCTGATTGGCTGTATTGTAGGGAATTTATTCAAAGAATCCTCAAAGTACTGAAGCTGTGAATCGAAGCTGGATTAAGAATAAGCTTGATTGCTTCTCTAGAATTGTCACCAATATTCTTCGAATATTCTTCGAATATTCTTCCATTTTTTGTTCTTCGCTCATCCCGAATTATCCTGCATTGTAGGCGAGTTCTTCAAAGGATGCACTTATTATTACTGCTGTGCATACGGCAGCGGTAAAATGTGTCACCAACATGTCAACAGACCTATAATGACATGACTGCTAAAAATAGAGTAGAGTTCAGACTGAACCCCTGACATTTAGTAGCATGTAAAAGCCAAACAATGTGCTGGCATTTACCTAAAGGGCGACTGATTTGCCCTGGAGACTTCTTACAGTGCGGCAAGTACGCGTGCATGCAGACGACATAAGTGAATCCTCCCAGCCTTGCAACGGACTCAAACGAGCCGAACCGAAGACCAAACAAAACCAAACCGGGACAGACGAATTGCAACTGCACACTCGTAAACCAGGCAGGGAGTAATTTATATGCATACCCTGTATAAATTATATTGTAACCAAATCTCTTCATTCAATTTCAATTTAAAAAATTGTTATCTCCGTTGACGGATGCGAACGCTGAATGCGAGCGATGTGATTTTCGATTAAACGAGCCTCTCAAGCGATGCAAAATTTGAATAAATCGTTCGTTCGGTCGCATCGTTGCTGACTGCAACTACTGCTCCCATCCTAACTAAGTGGAACGTAAGAATGCCAACGATCGATGGCGAGGCTGATATCTTCAGATAGAAGTTGACTTTTAAATGTCTACTGCAGCAATTTCAAAGAACGGGCAGACGTAGAATTTAGTTGGGAACTGCAATCGGAATTTGCCATACAAGTAAATGTGAAAGCTGTGTCTGTGAGCGGGCTGAAGCAGTGGCAGGGTGAGCGTAAAAGGTGCTTTGTTGGATTTACAGCGCAATATGTCATTAAGGCTAAGTTTGAGTCTAAACTTCCTTCTAGGAACAAGAGAGGGTAAGCCGAGATGACTTTTTCCATATCTGAGCTGCTTGTCGGATGATGCTGGTATTACATGAAATGATTTATACTCTTAAAGATACCACAGAAGACGGAGGGAGTCGAAATTATCTATGTTCAGAGACTACACAGTCTTTGAAGATACCAGAGATTATGAGAGGATATTAGGATATTTAGGAAAATACCAGTGATTATGAGAGGCGCTAGGAAATTATCTTCAAGAGTCTGAGAGATTGCAAGAAATTATTTCTAGAGTGATGTCAGAGCCTATAGAAATTATCTCGAGAGAGATGCCAGAGACGAGAGGAACACAGAAAGACTGAGGGTCCCTAAAAAGGCCTCAAGTGGTAGAACGGAAGGAGGGATTATGGACTACACTTTGGTGTCTAGAAAACAACATATGTTTTTGAGTGTCTTAAGTTGGAGACTTATGATCGCACTACGAAACAGGAAATTGAGCTACAGATTAAATTGTTCCGTCAGTGATTGCCTCTGTTTCTCTTCGGCAGTTCTGAACGGGGACTTGAATGTATTATGAACGACTGTGAGTGACAAACTGGTTGTATTTATACGTTCTGAAGACAGGTTAAGAAAGGCGCCAGACAGTTTTAGAGATAGTCAGTCACACTGATGGGTACAGTTCCACCGAGGAGAGATGTGAAGTGTTGACGGGATGCATATATCATTTGCTTTCTTGGAATTAGAGCACATGGCCCGCTAGGAAACCGGGGACTCTCCAGAGATAATATTTTTCGGAAGTTCGGCTTTTTAACATTCCGAGCTCAGTTATTTAGAGAGAGAAGTCAGCGCTGTATTCCGAAGCGCTGAGAACAGCACAGAACGACAAAAATGTATATGGGAACTTTACAACTGTGGTCAAATTCTATCTCTGGTGATGTTCTCGGTTTCATGGCAGGATCACTAGACCCAAGAAAACACATTATATGCACATGCAACTCCAAGAAAGCAAATTATATCTGCACCCCTGCTAATGGTTTTTTTATTTCGAAGTCGATTCAAGCAAGTTACCTAGAAGTTGCACAAACCTTGTGGAAAAATGTCTTTGGTCTACAGAAGAAGCTCCATAATGGTTGCATCCATCGAAATCTTCTCCAAAAGTTCTTAGATCTGTGCTATGACTGACTTGAAATTAACTTATTAATGCCCGTTCTGTTATTCAGAGTTGGAAAGATTTTTATCGACCCTACCCAACCACTTTAAATTTCTCATTACTCACTCCCGAAGTCGATCGGAATTATTTCGCCACCGCCAGAAGCAAACAAATTTGGCATTAATTCGCAGCCAAAAACAATGCAACTCATAAATCGTCCGGTGCAACTACTTCCAAGTAACTACGACCAATATGGTCAACGTATGTCAATGAACAGCCATTAAAAGAATTGAAACAAGACCAAAAACAAAACGAAGTGGAAACAAGTCAAAGCCACAGTGACAACCCCAAACAAAGTCAAAAACTGACTGACGGGTCAACTATTTTGCATATCTTATTGACTGAGTCTGTACGCTTGCGCATGGCCTGCCATGGCCATCCATGCATTATTGTCAATCAAGCGACAAGCGAGCCAAGCAAAGAGTTGCCATTTGCGTGCATATATCAAGGATGCCTGCCATACAGCCAACGACAACCACGACCACGACGACCAAGACGACCAAAACGATGACCAAGACGACAACCAAGACGACGACGTCAGCGACAGAACGACGAGGACGGCTTTTGTCCGACGTATGTCGCAAACAATTACCTACGAATTGTTGCCAGCGTTTCGCCGAAATGTGCGCTGAAAACGATGCGATGAGGTGGCAAGCGTAGTAAGGAAGGTGGTCGCATGATGCAATAATGCGGTACTAGTAATAGGGAGTGGAACTGTTCTGTCCTGTGAGGGAAAGATAAAGCCCACGGTGATTTAGTATAAAAGTTGTGGAAATGTGAATTTTAAACTAGGTCCATTGTACACCCTTAGAGCCTATAGGCGTGTTTCCAAGCCAACCATTTAAGGACGTTGAGGTAGGAATTCTATACTGTTAGTCATCACGCACATTTGATCAAGAGAGTCTCAGACCTACTTTGTCGAGGAATTACTTTAATATTGTTATTGAGGTTTCCGCCACTTTGAAGAGAGTCTCCCTGGCTTTGTGGTGTTATGCTCTCAGATTCTTAAGCTGCCTCCTCGCTAGGTGCAAAAGGGCTCTGAAGAACTCTGAATGGTTCTTCATTCTCTTAACTAAAATTTTGTAGAGTGATTTCCAAAGAGAGATTTTGAGATTCTGTCGGTATTGCCAATCACACCTATTTCTCTATTTTTTGGGGTTGTGACTTTAGTGACTCCATTTCTTCATTTATTACTGGTGTTGCCTACTTTTGCCAGAGAGTTTAAATAAGCGTTTTCTCTCGTTTTTTTTTCGACAAGCGAGCAACTCGAACTGTAAACAGAATTTGCTGGGAGCGGATCTATTAGCAATCTTCTAATCTTTAAGAGAATATTTTCTGTGAAAAAGTATATTTGCGTTTCTTTGATTTGACAGAATAATTCACAAATGTCGCTTTCTCTCGTTTCTTTATCTGTCTCTCTCTCTCTTTATTTCACTAAATATTTCTTCTCTCTCTTTTATCTCACTATCTCTTTCTTTTTCTTTCTTTTTTTATCTCACTATCAATTTTTCCTTTCTCTTTCTCTCCCCTCTCTCTCTCGCTCTTTATTTTTCACCCTCTTTTCACCCCATCTGTTTTTTTCCCACCTTTACCTCTATCTTTTTTCTCACTATCTCACTATCTCATTATCTTCTTCTCTCTTTTTCTCCCTCCCTCTTTCACTTTCTCTCACTGCTTATCTCACTATATCTTTCTCTCCCATTTTCTGCCAATTTCTTCCTATCTCTCTCTCTCTGTCTCTCTTTCTCTCCCTCTCTTTCTCTCTTTCTCTCTCCCTTTAACTCTCTCTCTTTATAACTCTCTCACTCTTTCTGTCCCTCTTTTTCGCCCCTCTCTTTTTTCCTGTTTCTCTCTATATTTTATCTCATTATCTTTTTGTCTCACTCTCTCTTTATCTTCCTCTCTCTTAATCTTTCTCTCCCTCGTTTATCTCACTATCTTTTTGTTTCACTCCCTCTTTATCTCTCTCTCTCTCTCTTTCTCTTTCTCTTACTCTTTATCTCACTAATTTCTTTCTCTCCAAAATTCCTGCCCATCTCTTTCTCTCTCCCTCTCTCTTTATCTCTCTCTAACTCTTACTCTTCCTCTTTTATCCCACTATATTTTTGTCTCACTCTCTCTTTTTCTCCCTCTCTCATTCTCTTTCTCTCACTCTTTCTCTCACTCTTTCTCTCACTCTTTATCTCACTATTTCTATCGCTCTCATTTTTCTTCCAATCTCTTTCTCTCTCTCTCTCTCTCTCTCTCTCTGACTCTCTCTCTCTCTCCCTCTCTCTCTATCTCACTCTCTCCCTCTATTCCTAACTAAAGTAAATTGGCCTCTGTTGATAACGATGTCATTTAGACCACTCGCATAGTTCTGTTGCCATTGAGAAATGTTCTGCTTGGCTTTAGAGAAGCACCGGCTACTTATACTACCTGCCAATGATGCCATGGGTTGCCCCAGTCTCCCTGTATGCAGAGTGCAATTTATGCGCAGTCTATTTCGAGGCACTGCAAACGTAAGTCGCGTTGTTGGGCGCGATTGCAGCGATTTGCAAATGTTGCTGGCACCTAGAGACACAGAGAGAGAGAGAGAGAGAGAGAGAGAGAGGGATATTGTCGGAGCGAAAGAGAAACTGAGTGACATGCTTTGGAACGTATGAACGGCAGGATTGATCGATTGATCGTATCGCCAGTCGTACATACGTTAGCGTTTAAACGTTGTCGTCGATGTCGATGTCGATGTTGTCGTCGTAGTCGTCGGCAACATTCCTCTTAAGCGATTTGATTGATGGCGATTTAACGATATGTTAAGCAATCAATTGCTGATTTTGTCAACGACATTGCGACGTTTTCGCGCTGATTGACAAGAACGCGCTAGCTGGCAATGCTGACGACAACGATGATGATGATGATGATGCTGGTGATGGTGATGGGAACGAGAGTGATGGTTGGACGCGTGTGTGATTGTTTGACATTTGGCAGTCAAATTGCGTTTGCAGCCAGCACAAGGATACATCAGCATGTGTGTGCATATATTACGCAGTCGGCCACCAGTGGACTTTATTTACCTGTCTCTGCGCCCCCTGCCCACTTTGACATGGCGTTGACAATTGATGCACCTCAATTTGGACGGGTGCGAGTGCGATGTTGTGACGATCACTGCCATTGATGTGATACGAATCGATGCGATTGGTTTTGATTTGATTTGACTTGCGCAATTTGTGTGCACATATGCAAATGGCGTGCCGGGGCAGTGCTTCGGTGCATTTGACTGACAATTGACAAGTTGAGCGATTGTCTGCCGGAGGCAGCCACACGGTCGCATTACTGCATGACTTGAATGGATGTCTTAATTTTCATTGCTGCGAGGTTTGGTGTGCGCCTGCCTTGTATGGTAATGGCGATTGTGGTGCTTGCCCCGCAGTTGACAATGTTCATGTCGCTGGCAATACTCGTAAATATACAGATGTGCATTGGGCAATGTTCGATTTGACACATTAAATCAGGCGGACAAAGTGACAGTGACGTGGGCTCGCGGCTTGGGAAATTGCAGCGCGGTGACATGCGTGGCTTGACAATTGTGGGCAATTGCATTCATAACTGACCGCCTAATAAGGCGTTCACTTATTTTATATGCAAATGCTAACATCGCCGAATGCTGATTAGTCTGTCGGCGTCGTCATCATTATTATCATCATCAATAATCGCGTTACCTTATATGCCACACACATTCTCCGCCCCGGTGACTTATCGTCGGCTGCATCAATCTGACATGAATTCGCAATATGAATTACATTAGCGTCTCTTCTTAGTCCACAGCCATTTTTCATCTGTTACCCCAGCTATTTCAGTTTGCATTCCATGCACCAGTTTACACACCGCCCATAAATCATAGGGTGGCACTCAACTTGTACGGAATGAACGCGA
Source organism: Clusia tigrina (assembly GCA_920105625.2). NCBI lineage: Eukaryota > Metazoa > Arthropoda > Insecta > Diptera > Clusiidae > Clusia > Clusia tigrina. The sequence goes on along the minus strand of OV050033.1, from coordinate 12,066,238 downwards.
GATTTATGGGTCGTCTGTATTATCATTAATAACAGGCGGGACAACAAATTCAAGCTGGGATTTGGTAGCACCGGGTCAAGTGTGATAATTTTTTGTGCGAGCTTTTAGAATGCTGAGGATGATTATAAGTTAAAAGTGATGTCATTTGTTAAAGCTTCGCAGTTATATCCTGTTTAGTAACTTCATAAAATAATGCTACCACACTCCCACTCACTTCGTGCTACGAAGGAAGTATTGAAAAACTATCGGGAAAACGGTTGAAGACAATTGACTCTCAAACATAGTCAACTTTGACATACCCTCACTCATTTCTGAGGGGATACTTGAAGAGAAAAGTCTGCATTCACAGGTCAAGGACATTTGAGCCACTGGTAAAGGATAGAACCAAAATACCTGGGAAGCCTTCCAAAATAGTTCCAGAATTATGATGAATAATGATATCGCAGGCAAAATAAGTATCACTCGTGCCCCTCGATATCCTGGCAGCCGCAGTTAGTTTCGATATACCCTAAAGAATAATCCAAGTACCTGAGTGGTCTTGGAATGAAAGGAAGTATATTATGGCCAAGTTTCCCTCAAAAGAATGAGAGGTCTAGGAATGAAAGTAAGTCAATTATAGACAAGTTTCCATGAAAATAATAATACAAGTACGTCAGTAGAGTTGGAATGAAACGAAGTAGTTTATGGGCAAGTTTCCCCCAAAGGAATAATGCAAGTACCTGAGAGGTCCAGGAATGAAAGTAAGTCAATTATGGACAAGTTTCATCTAAAAGAATACTGCAAGTACCTGAGAGGTCTAGGAATGAAACGAAGTGGTTTATGGCCAAGTTTCCCCCAAAAGAATTATGCAAGTACCTGAGAGGTCCAGGAACGAAAGTAAGTCAATTATGGACAAGTTTCATCTAAAAGAATACTGCAAGTACCTGAGAGGTCTAGGAATGAAAGGAAGTGGTTTATGGCCAAGTTTCAGCCAAAAGAATTATGCAAGTACCTGAGAGGTCCAGGAATGGAAGTAAGTCAATTACAGACAAGTTTCCATGACAATAATAATAGAACCCATTCTGGAAACAAGGCATTATCTTATATTCTATCATTCTTGTTGCAGAATGATTAAAAAGTCTTAAAGTTCCTGCCTCACTAATACTGAAGGATGTTTAAGGTGAATTTGGAAAGTGACTGCTATAAAAAGGAACCTAATTTTCAGTGACTAATGAATCCTTAGCAAAAGAGCCTTCCCTTTGACCTCTGTCCATCTACATATCTATCAAAACTCACCATGCCATCTCAACAGAATTTTGTATAAAGTCCTTCATTGCTGCCTGCCTGCATTAGCCTCCATCAGCCTCCATCATCCTCATGAACCACCGGCGAGCAACGTGACAGTTGGACACCAGAGTTTCAGCTACCGGGTATAATCCAGCTTCCTAACAATCTTAAATGTATCATTATGCACACAATTATGCGGGCTCTCCCGGTCAGCGCTACAAATGAGCAGGCATTACATGCAATAGGAGCATTATCAGCATATTACATTTTTCCTACGGCACATCAGCGGAGAGCTCCATGGGGTTGACCAAAGCAGCGCTCGTAAAGCGGGCAACGAAATTGCCAACATGTTGACAACATTCAACAGCAATTTATGGCAATAGCATTGGCAATCGTTATGGCCATGGTCCATGGCAGTGGGCAAGTACCTACCGTGGTCCTCTTTGTGAGCGATTGTGTGTGTGTGTGTGTGTGTGCGGTGTGGTAGCGCGCTCATTTCAATGCATAAAAATCGCACGACAATCGATCGTTTATCGATTGACATGATCGGCAGATGTCGTCGGTATGTAGAGAAATTTATTATACATGGCAACGAGAGGAGCTCAGTGCACAAGCACACATACACACACTAACACAAACAGATTCAGAAACACATACACACACATTCGTATCGATACGCTTACAGTAGCTGCATTGTGCAAGGATGCGAGTTGGCAGTCGAGGCAGTCCTCTGCGAGTACTGTGCCAGAATGAATGAAGTTGGGCGCATTGTTTGACAGTTGGATTTTAGCGTATTTATGCATGAAAGCCATAACACGGTGAGGGGTGTGGTGAGCTGGCCAATGGCAAATGGGTGGTCCCATTTACCCAGCGAGCACAATTGTTGCCACAGTGCGAGTGATGGCAGTGGTGAAACGCTATGCTATTCGGTTTGATTTGACAAATTGACAGCGCTGAAGGGCTATGAGTGCCATTAAATTTTCCGCAGCCGAAGGAACTGGGTGTTTGTAGAGCGTAGTAATTGGTCGCAGTTTTAAGTAACTGATCTGACTGATGATGGTGGCTTTGTAAAGTGATGGAAGTGATTGGGTGTGTCAACAGCTCATGACACCACTACCAACTGCATTCTAACTATTGTGCGATAAGATGCAATTCATCGAGTGTTAGACAACTGACAAATCAAACTAAGCTAGGGACTGACAAATAATCCTTTGTCCGTTTAGATTCGATCTATTCGCCAGGTTGATAGTTCCGAATAGTCGACACATTCTTCGTTCCCAATACATCCAGACCCGGGTAATATTCCTTTGGCGAATAGTTCCTCATAATGCACTTCCTTTCATTCTTAGACCACTCAGGTTATTGGGGGAGACTTGTCCATAATCCACTTCCTTTCATTCCCAGACCATTAAGGTACTTGCATTATTCTTTTGGGGAAAACTTGTCCATAATTCACTCGCTTTCATTTCTGGACTACTCAGGTACTTGGTTTATTCTTTTAGCGGAAAGTTGCCCTTAATCCACTTCTTTCATTCCTACTCAGTAATTTGCTTTTTTTCATTCCTTTTACGTAGAGACTTCTCCATAGTCTACTTTTTTCATTCCTAGTACACTGAGGTACTCGTATAATCGTCTTCGTGGAGACTTACCAACTTACAACGTGCTGAGCAGCCTCTTCTTTTTGTTCCTAATACATTTAGGTCAATGAATCATTCACCAGGTTTAGAGTTCTGAATAGTCAAAACTTTCTTCGTTCCCAATATATCCAGATCCGGGTAATATTTCTTTAGGGAATAGTTTCCTATAATCCATGTCTTTTCCTTCCTAGACCACTCAGTAATTTATACCATTCTTTTTCCGTGGAGACTTCTCCATAGATTACTTTTTCCATTCTTAATACGCTCAGGAATTCGAAATGATTTGGTTCTGGAGGCTTATCAATAGTCCACTTGCTGAGAGTCCTCAACTATTTGTTACCAATCCTTTTAGATCAACGAATCATTCGTCAGGTTGATAGTTTTGGCTAGTCCACATGACCTTACATTTCTATAGCATTCGCACATCGATATATTTCTTTGATGGAGACTTTCTAGTAGTTTATATTTCTAGTACTCGTACATCTTGGAGCTCTGACATTATTACTCCGATAGGGATTTGCCCTTAGTTCTGGAAAGTCAACTGATTGTCGTGCCTAGTACATCCGTGCAATTATTTCAGTGAGTTGCTGATTATTCACTTTTTTAGTACCTATCGGGGTCAGCGAAATGTTCCCTAAGTACCCAAGGAATCCAAACCCAAAGAGTGATATCAAATGGCGTACCTGCATTAATTGTTTGTGGGGTCATCGCCGCTGTAACCAACCAATCTGTACCCTGTTTGCTTTAAAGTATGTCCTTTTGCTGCTGCGTCCCCGTGGTAAGGCCTTTACTCAAGTCATGATACGCATCCGAACGGCCAAATAGCTCCCTCACTCTTAATTACTGGGACAAAGAGACCCACGGTTATCACATCTCCGGATACCATATTCTGCTTATTATTATTGCAAACAAAATGGGCCATGGAATGGTCCAATACCGTCTCTGGACATTAATGATTAATACTGAGCATTATATTCTAAGGTCCCTGCCCAGGGTGCTGAAGTAACCTCCTACAGGAATCGTGGTCTAGTTCTAGTAACTGTTAGTTTCTTGATTTCATTGCTGACAGTCCCCGTACTTTACTTCCCAGTGACTGCCGGGAATCTAATTGATAGATCTCCCCTGATTGAGGTTGATCAGCTTTTAGTATGATCCTTTATTGAAAGATTCTCCACCTTTCTCAATGGGGTCCATACTAAAACCATTAACCATGACTCAGCGAGCCGTAGCATTCCTTCCTCAGCGATCCCTTGGATTCCTTCGCATACCACTTCTTCTTGAAGCAGCTAAACCCAGTTATTTGACGTGCTGAGCCAAAGATCACATTACTCAAGATGCCAACAAGTAAACACAACAAATATGATAAATGTTATCTCCGACAAGAGAGCACATAATTCTCCCAAATTAAATTCATTAATGATGCCGTACAGAAGGGAACAACCAGCAAAAAGCCAACACTCAATGCGTCGACACCAGAGACACGCCCTGCTACACTTTTATCACGCATCACTTTTTATTAGCATAATCGGCATTACTCGAATTATTGATCACGGATCACGGAGCACCGAGCGCGGTGACGTTTCAGTGTTCACATGTCCAACACTGGCTCGGAATGCGTCATACAAGCGCGCTCCAACGACGTCTTTGGCTGCGTTCGTGCTGCGAGTGTTGTGTGGTGGCTTCCTTCTCGTTTCCGCGAGCCGCCGTAAATTGATCGGGAATCAATTAATAAAGCTATTTGATTGCGGCCGTCAGCTGTCATCGGTGGAAATGTTGATCGGTGCCAATGTTTGTCGTGTATCAAATTTTATTAAGTGATACATTAAATTGTAATTAATTGACAGCGTGTTCTGATTGCAGCCAGCGTGGAGCACGGTTGTGGAATTTTTCTCACACAATCCGACTTGAACGGCTGGTCTGGTGGCGGTGGCTGGGCTTCTTTTGTCATTAATTGCCGGCGGCCTCTTCGACATACGAAAATTGAAGTACGGTACGGTGAGGTGGTTAAATGGTTTGCTGAGATGAGAGCAATCGGCAAGTGTACTGGGAGAGCAATCAGCAAACGAACTGGGAGACATCAGTAAAGGAACAGAGAGCAATCAGCAAGCAAACTGGGAGAATAATCAGCAAGCGTACTGGGGAAGTAATCAGCAAGTAAACTGGAAGAGTAATCAGCAAGTGAACTGGAAAAGTAATCAGCAAGGGAACTGGGAGTAATCAGCAAGTGAGTTCCTTCCTATACCGCAATTTATTTCAAGTATGTTTTCAGTTTTTGGGAAGATTTTCTGCTCTACAATTCCCTTGAAAATGTCTGAGATCCTTCTCCAAGCAGCAGCGACTTCAATTGAGCTATTTTCTCTCTCTTTATCTCGCTCCTCTGTAAAGGTAATTACGGTGAGACTGCTCTAGTGGTGTTTCAAGATCGAATTGACGATTTGAAGCTGAGTTATTCAAATATTTCACCTCAATCACCCAAAATACTTAATCTATTATACTGTACTATATCTCCAAGTACTGGAATATATCTCCAATTAGAAATCACACAGTCTTTAAATAGCGGCTACTTCAACAGTAATCCAAGCACATTGAGCACGCTCCGAAGTGGTGTTACCGACCGAAACACAACACCGCAAAGCTATACAGATTTCAAAGCGATTTGCCTACCAGTTGAAATGAGATTTGTGCACAATTGTGTGACAAGTTTGTAAAGCAGAAACTTGTGCGGAAAAAGTGATGAAACCAAAAAGAAGTCATTTAAGACCGAGGAAAATAAGAGCAACTAACTCTGATAGAGTAAACATGAGCACGATCACTCTTACTACTTACGCACACACAAACACAGGCAGGCACTCCCCAGCAAGCGAGCACGGAAATCGAATCGGCCAAAGGAGGCATTAAATTGAGCTACGACAACAAAATCAAAATAACAAAAAAAGACGAAACGCTTCACAAAACGCAGCGGAAATTTGATATGTGGTCAAAGTGGAGTAGCCACATGTGCCATTATGCCATTGTGCCCCGATTTGCTCCAGCACAGTGTATTCGCACCTAAGGGTTGTGTTATATTTGTCGCAATTAACTCTTGTTATGCTCTCAGGGTGGACAAGACACTGCTTCTCTCCGAGAAGATCAGTTCTGGGAAAATTCCTGCTACAAAGAAGTATTAAATGTGGTACTCACGCTGGTCACACTTCCAGCGTCCAAAATTCTGTGGGATGATCAGTAAGGAAGAAAAACTGGATTTACATAAGTTCGAAGAGAGTGCCAGAAAACTATAAGAATTACTGGCAATATTATAGAGGTGAGACATCAAAGAATACTCAGCACTGAAAAAATTTTCCCATTTCTACCCATCTTCACTTCTCATCTAGTATTTAACTATATCAGAGACTTCTCAGGTCTGAAAACAGTCTTCCATTCAGCCTTCTTCACTTCTCATTTAGTATTTTACTATATCAGAGACTTCTCAGGTCTGAAAACAGTCGTCTATTCAGCCTTCTTCACTTCTCATTTAGTATTTAACTATATCTGAGATACCTCAGGTCTGAACAAAGTTGTTCATTCTACCCATCTTCACTTCTAATTTAGTAATTAAGTTCATTTGGGAACCCATAGGTTTGATAAAATCATCCGGTCCTACGATAGTCACTTCTCATTTAGTATTTAACTATATCTGAGATACCTCAGGTCTGAACAAAGTTGTTCATTCTACCCATCTTCACTTCTAATTTAGTAATTAAGTTCATCTGGGAACCCTTAGGTTTGATAAAATCATTCGGTCCTACGATAGTCACTTCTCATTTAGTATTTAACTATATCTGAGAGACCTCAGGTCAAAACAAAATCTATCATTCTGCCATCTTCACTTCCCATTTAGTAGTTAACTACATCTCCACATTTAGTAGTTAACTATATCTGAGACCACTCAGGTGTGAAACAGTCTTTCATCAGGTACTATAAATGAGTATGTGCGTTCCAGAACACATGAAATGAGAGAAGAATCGTTGTGAATAAAACTAAAGAGAGACTACTGTGTTGTCTCCATATGAGGTTTACTAGGATTCCCTATCGCTCGTTCAATACGAACACCCTCTACAGCTCTGTCGACCTCACCTTCTATAGTTACACCTTCCCTCAGCTCCACCTGAGTTGGAGTGGCGAGATGTGACACCCGCCTTATACGCCAGCAAACGTTCGCCTGTGAGCGCTCGTATTAGAATATGTTAGACGCTGTGTGATCGCATGAGAGGGTTCACTGCTTCTACTACGTTGCGGTTTCTGTAATATTAGAAGTGCTCTCGAACGACTCTCGCTGGCCGGTCCCACTCCTCGGCCTGGCCAAATGGACTGGCTGTGCGTGTCTAATAATGCTCCGCTTAATAGCTGTGGACTGGGAATGGCGTGCGAAGACAACGACTGCGGATGCGCGCACCATGGTCAAATGCAGTGTTGTAGGTGAGTCATGATTGTGTTGCAGCTTTGCAAAATTTAATTAGACGCACTTTGTTGTTTGATGTTGGCAGTGTTACAGCTAGTTTCCTGGAGGTGTAACCGCAAACTCGTTGACAGTTGTTGCGGTTTTTCACATAATCTGCTTGTCAGCAGCGTTAGCCGCAGCGCAGCGCAAGCTTCTCTCTCACTTTATTATTATTATTTGATTCAATTTTTTTTTCTTAAATTTATTTAAGTATTATTTTTGTGGGCATATTTATTAGCTTAAGTCTTTAATGGGGCCTGAGTTCGTCTTAAGCTGGGCATTTAGTGTCGAGTTTATGGCAGCAATACCGCTACTTAGTAGAGAGCTTAGTTTATGAGCTGCCACCTCGCATAAGTCGGACTGCGTATGTCGCGGATGTCCCTCTGTCTGTTTACTTACCTTTTTTAAGCAAATTCGAAGCGTGTGGATTGCGACTCTTCGTGCTCAGCGAGGAACAATTCCAGCGATGCCATTGGAACTGCAACAGATATGATAGAAAATTTCTCTCTTTGCAGTTAGTTATTAGGAATATTTTGGAGGGGTTTGGTTACTTACTTGTATTTGGCATTCTCGTATCGCCAAATCGAGTCCTTCCAACGCGGCTGCAGTCACATCACTCGCCTTGTAGCATAATTCGAGCTGATCTTTGGTAAGTCCTGGCACAGAACGACACGTGGCTCGTCCATCCGGCAAACAATTTAACCTGGAATGAATTGAAAAACAGGAATAGAGAGAGGAGGAAATTAGATTTATTAGATTAGATACACCGCGACCTTAAAGATCTGTTAAGATCCCCGTATATATTTAAAAAAGATCTATAGATCTTCTGGCAGGTTTATTTCCGACGAGGAGGAAATAGAGCATGCTTAACACCTTCATATATTAAGTAATTCACACGTGGACGACTTTCGATGACTGAGTACATCTATGATCTATTTGGATCTACTTAGAAATAGTATGTAGACTGCCTCATTACGGGAGCATGACTTGGGTGCGATAAGAACCAGTGATTCCTCTCAGTGTAATCATACACTAACATGCCTCCGTCCTCGGCTTGGTAGTCATGTTCATGTGGCCCTGGGGGTTACTTACAATAACGGTGTTTGAATCGGAAGTGTTTGCTATACTGAAAGTAGCGGACTGAGTAATTGAGAAGAATTGACGGTCTTCAGAGATAGCTAAGCTGTAGTGAAGACCCTGGAAAATGTGTTCACAACTTCAAAGATTGTCCAAGAATGTAAGTCAAGACTTAACTCCGTTGCAAGATGGAATTTACTTGAACTTAACTGAGTTCCGGGACACTGCGTTGGACGCTGGAATAAATAGTAGTGTAAATCCAGATTAAATGATGTTGGAAAGCACAATATGCTGATCCCAATATGGGTTACAGGACACATGGGCGTTATGGGGATTGAAGTAGCGGATAAACTTGCGAATATAAGATCTGAGATCAGTTTTACTGACCCGGAACCTGTGTTTCCGAACGTTTTGCTGCCATTAGGATCACTTTTAGAGATTGGGTTGCCTGTGCATAGAATAGTGAGTGGGAAGCTTTAAGAGGCAGCAGAAAGGCCTGTTATTTCCGATAGAACGTTTGGGTTTCTTCTGTCACTTGGTAGGAGAGACTGCATACTGCTGATAGGACTGATGACGGGTCACTTTGCGTGAGATGAGCATATGCAAATGACAGGCATACTAGAGAGAGTACTTTGCAAGGTTCTTAGAGAGAAAGATAAGAAGAATGAACCGGGCTTTCACAACTTAAGCTGAGCAAACTTTGGCATTCAAAACTATTTTTTCCCGGATTATATACTTTCTTATTGTCCTTTATAGTATGAAGTCTCCATTCTTCAGCTTTTCTATGATCACTCTGTCACTCATGGTTGAATTATAGAAGGTGAACTCGTCTCAGATAGTGACGAGAATTCTAAACCCTTGCTCTTCCGTCATCTTTTTTCTTCCATTATAGTAGATTTGTATTAAAATATTTCCTACCAAAGACCAGTAACGACTCTAACGATGATTTCACTTTCTATAGTTTCGCTTCCCTAATTGTGTCTCTCATTTCTTATGATAATTGTCATTGCATCACTTTCTCAATCGCAACCACAGCTTCACGATCTGTGCTGTGGCAAATAGCGCTTTTCCGTTCGATGATACACTATTCGAGCACAAGCTTCCCTCGGTTCTTGCGAGTAATGCGCTCATAGACAAGCTGATTATCAAAGTTCAAGTCATTAGCTCAGCGTTCAGCAATTAGAAGCGTTCTGCCCGCATATAGTATAGGACAAAAAGCGAAGCGAAACCAACTCGGCTGAATGCAATCTCAGCCGTTTCCAGTGGTGTCATTAGGGTTGAGCTGGGCTTACAGAGGAATGCAATTCGAAAACATGTTTTGAATCGTTCACAAAATTGATAACGCAAAAATTCGTAGCTGGAGACTTCAGTGCTAAAGAGCGAAAGTGATTTATGCGACGACCGCGAGTGTGTTTAGTTGGTGATAAGGAGCGATGCTGACATTGAAACTAGCAGAGAAAAATCGTTCTGCCAGTCGAGAGCTTAGTTTGTCCAATTGTTTTAACAACGACGGTGCTATTTCTCGCTGGAATCTAACATGGAGCTGAAACTTTGGCCAACACTTTTAACTGGAATTCTCCTACTGCTGCATGTAAGGACTTTCGTCTAAAAAATGTCCTCTCAAACAATTTTGTGTAAAATCTTTGTGAACCTTTCAGAGTTGCAGCTGCGAGGTAGAGACTAAAATCATCAGCGCCAACGAAGAGCGCAATATCATATTGCAATTTTTCAATTATGTCGACTCGATATCACGCATCAAGCTGGACAATATGCTGGAGATGACGAGAACCTTTGTGGAGCAACTATTGAATTCGATACCGCACGATCAGCGCGGTAATTCGGCGGAGATGCTGCAAGAGTTCATCGATCAGGCGGAGCAGATCAGACGGAGCGGCAACCTGAAGGAGAAGGAGGACGCTTTGATGCAGCTGCAGAATGTCATTACGACGATAGACACGGAAATGGTGAAACAGGAACAGGAGGATTTGATTATAACGCGTGGTCTGATGGGCACGTTCGAGTTTCTGGCCCGCTTATCCATCGAGGAGAACAGATTCAATGAGAGATTTGTAAAGGCTTCGAAGATATTGCATGACTTGTTTTCTCCAGAGGGTGAGCAGCGGAATGCGATGTTATTCGATGTTTTGACGGAAATCGAGGGAGCAAAGGAAATTGTACGCTGGGAGACGCTGAGGCACCGTTTCCAGCAAGTCAAGCAAAGCGTGTACGGTATTGGAGAAATGTAATACGATTGTGTATTTGCAATGACCTTGAAAATGTTTTTGTCGTCGGTGATAATCCCGCTTTGTTCAAATGTTTCTAAGCACTTTTCGTCTATCGTGTTCATTCGTTTCAAAATGTGATCTATTTTTATATTATTAAATGTTATTTCATATTCAAAGATATCGCGTTTTCTGGTCACGCTTTCAATATAACTTTGGATGTTCAGAGCATTATGGAAAACAAGTTAGAGTGAGAGCGGTAGTTGCACTCTTATTCGGCGGACGAGTATGACAGTTTTCCGTTCTTTGTGTCATTTCGTCGGACATGTGATCTAATGTTTTTATTAAACATTATTTCATGAGGTTTCTGCCGTGGTTTTCTATTGTTCTGGAGCTTTAAGGATGAAGTTGGGGAGAAAGATTGTCGGTGTTTTTTTGTTGATAGTTTGAATAGTCCTGAATATAGTCAAGAACAAGGTTTGTTCTAAGTGAAATTTGGCAATACACAATGACAATTGGATTCTCTGGATATCAAGGATACTTTCAAGATGCATGATGATTTGATGAGAATAATGCAAATGACTTCTTTTGCGACTTTATGCAATGAGAATATGTTTTTAAGATAATAATTTCAGAAGAGTAGGTAGGTACGTAGGTTTCAGTGGCTATCAGGGTCGCGAACACTTGGCCAGAAGACTCACCTAGGCCATTCACAGGCCCATTGGTATGCTACAAGTTAGGGGAAAAAAAGTGTACTTCCTCAGAGTCAGTGTGGAGCCTCCTTACTCCAGGCCATTTGTGTCTTTTATACTGACTTATTTGAGACCGTCCAGTTCATTAAAGAGGGGGCACCCTAGGGTTTTCCCACTGCCCCCGGAGAGGGTCAGACAAAGTAGATTGACAAACGTCTCCTCTTCATCCTCTTCATGAGACTAGTTTTAAAAGCAATTTGGCCATGATATAAATTCAAAAGTCATTTTCAATTTTATTACGTCACAAAAGTATACAAATTAGTAATGATTTTCTAATGATGATTTTGTTGATGATTATTATGATCATTATGAAGAAACCGTTTCTGTTCCGAGAAGAAAGCAGCGAATATTATTTTCATATCGATAATTAAGAAATTGTAAGAAATTTATATGGGAAAACTGGATAAGAACTTGGAAATATTGCGAGCCCACTTCTGAGGTACACATTTTATATCCCAGCTAAATCCCTCACTAAATAAGGAAAGCCAAAACTTATTTGAAGAGTAAACATAAATGCTGCTTAATTTATTTGTCTACATACAGAAATGTTCAACGTTGCATATACAAATCGACAAAATTAATCGGGGTTTTGTTCACAATCATTTTGGTCATGCCGTACAACAAGTCCACCTTTGGCACAATCTCCCTCACCCGCGGTATATCATCGAACACGGTGCCGAAATATTGATGACGCTCCGGCTCGTCTTTGGTCGCCTTCTCGAACTCCTCGCGTAAACCTTCGACGGTTTTGTCCAACCACATAATCAACTCCTCCTCAATGCGCTTAAACTCCGTCAGAAAGCTGTTGGGCAAATGTGGCTCCAGCTGCTTCAGTTTCCGATTTCTTACAAACTCCATTTTGCTCTCAACGCTCTTGAACTTGGCGTTGTCGTCCTTAGACGCCGTCTCCGTCAGCACTCTGTTAACCGCTTCAACATAACGTTTTAGGTCTGCGCGGTCTATGAGCGTATTCGGGCTGTGGGTCAAAATTTTTGTCACAAAATCCTTGGACGTGTAAAGTAAGTGATTCAAAATGAAATTCATCTGAAAGACCGCGTAGTTCTCCAAGTCGTCAGAATAGGCTTCGGTTGTGGGAGTTGGAGTTGAAGTTTCCGTGCCATCGCCGGAAATCTGCAGAGGAGCAGAGTGTTGCAACCAGTGAATTGAGTGTATCACAGTACTACCGTGGATATGGTGGCTCACCTGGAGTACCAGCAAAGTGGACACCCATATTTGGAAAATTTTCTTGTTTATCGACATTTTTTCTGCGCCGGTATATTTACGAGAAATGCTGATTTGATACTAAAGCACAATTATTTAATTGCAGATATAACCGAGTAATTTCGAGTACAGTCTTACCCCGCTAAAACGTACCTTATCAGTATTCATTATTGCATTGGGTGGCTTAAGTTTCCGTACAGCGGTAGTCGCTGTAGTTGGGTTATACGTGTGCGTGTGCGTGTGTGTGTGGGGAAGTTCCTTATCAGCAACGCTTTTTATTAATTTGCGCATAATTAGAATTAAGTGATTTGTTTAGCTTGTTAGGGTGCTTACTTTGAAGAAATCAACAATCTTTTTAAACACAATGGAGCGAAATTGAGTTGCCATCATATAAAATATTTCATTTTTAGAGTCAACCCAGCAGAGATCTGTGCGTGTGCACTTTCTGTGTCAGTGTACGAACTGCCAAGAACAGGGGTCTACCATTGCAGTTGACCACCTTCTTCTAGGGATTTTCCACCTCCAGGAGAAGCTCTCAATGGATTCTTTAAGTCATATCAGAAGCACTGATTGAAGCTCGTTTACTATTCCTACTTATCGATCTGAAGACTTTTTTGACCCTACGTAAATTATTTTACCAGGTCTAATTCAGTGCGAGTGAAGAACGAATCATCTTCTGAATAAACCAAGACGCAACAGTATCAACCTTATAGCTGTTTGCACGGGTCATTGGACTATCGGCTCGCACGCTGAAAAAGGGGCATTACCTTCAATGTTCATTGCAGAAGATGTAAATACCTACAAGAGAGAAAAACAGTTGCCACTTTCTTTGTGATTGTGTGGTCCTCTCTCGCAAACTTTTCGGAAGTCCTCTTCTGGAGAGTCTGGGGCATTGCTATAGATTAGAGAAATACCTATTTCAGACCTAACAAAATTTATAAACTATTCTGACTTATTTTAATTCATAGTATATATCATTATCTTTAGGCTCGCAAGAAATAGGCAGCAACTTCAGGAGACATACCGGATTTGCTATATACATACATACTATGATGGTCAAAATAGCTTGGAATGACTCTTTGCAAGAAATAGGCAGCGACATCAGGAGACATGCTGGATTTCTATATGTATATATAGTATTCAGGTTTAGTCATGATGGTCAAAATAGCTTGGAATGACTCTTTGCAAGAAATAGGGAGCTACATCAGGAACTATGGTGGATTTTCTATATGCATATGGACTATTCAGGTTTAGTTATGATGGTCAAAATAGCTTAGAATGACTCTTTGAAATATAAATAAATAGGGAACAACATCAGGAATTCAGGTTTAGCCATGCTAGACAAAATAGTTTCGATTGACTCTTTGCTTTACAGAACTACATTCAGTTTCCAACGGAAATTGCTTGCAGTGAAAAGTATTCAACAACCCGTTCCAGAACTGTGTGAAAAATGTGCCAGTATTAGATACGCTCCACTTGCCAGTGTGGAAATGGCATAACAATGGCCTTAGCCCCACGAAATTAATCCAACTCTTGTTTCATTTGGCCTCACACAAAAGATTTCTTCGCGTCAAACTGCGGCGGATTCTTATCTTAGCGAATACTGAAGCCACTTTTTAGCAAATAATTTTAATATAATGTACAACTACGACGATACGGGTATATATATATACGAGTATATTTTGATAAACATTTTAAGTGCTCTGCGCACACTTTGGAATGTCCATGCGAAATTTTGCAGCATACAAATGCTGCCACCGCTTGGCTCCATCCAATGCTGCACCGCCTACGAGAGTATATGAACTCACGCGGCTGCCACGCTGCAATTGCCTTAAATATACCCAAGTTTAAAGTTCATTAGCAAAAAGAGAATATACGAGCATTACACTTGTGTTCAAAATAATGAGGTTGTGTAATGAATGCCTTTGCCGGAACTGCAATTGAGCGTAACCGGGCTGAGGCGGCGCTCAGAGTACCCGCCACAATTGTGCCGTGCGAAATTATAATTTCAATTAGTTCACCGAGATCTGTGCACAGTGGCGGAGTCATGGGTACGTATTCGCCTCTAAGAGGTCGATAATTTGCGGCCCCTCAAGTTTGACTCCCACAGAGAAGTGACAGGATTCCCCTGATATCTTATATATAATAGAGTGGAATAGGTGGCTGTGGCTGTGATGATGGCAATCATTCCGGCTGGCAAAGGTAGAACGGGCCGAGCCGTAAACTTGTCAAGGTAGACAGTAAAGTACTGATGAATCCAGTCCTGACGGTTGTGGCTGGCACGCAAATGCTTTGCAGGCCGTTGGCTGCAATTGTCGTGCCTGGCATACAAAATTTGGTTCACGTACGTGTGTGAAAATGGCACGTTCGCGTAGGGATTTTATGGATTATGCGCTCATTTTTTGCAAATCTTGGGCGTATCCTTAAACCTTGCTCAATTTGTGGAGATCTGCTATGAAGTTCCAGGTTGAGAGAAACGTGAGACAACTTCTTTTTAAGATCATATTAGGTTATCACAGCAATGCAGGGTAAACAAGCCAAATCCTCTGCAATCTCGATTAGGTCTCAGTTAGATCTGGTAGGAGAAGTATCAGCACTCTTTGCGAATATAATTCCACAATTGTTTTCATTATTGTAGATGAGCCAGGATGACAGCACTATTTTTCACATCAGCCACGGTCTTCGCCACCATATCTCACAGTTTCGAAATGAAGAAACTTTACAAGTCGTCTCCAGACTTCAGTTGATCTCAAGAGCTGCGCCTTGTCTCCAGACTACATATGTTCTGAAAAGCAGTGCTTCTACAATTCGTCTCCAGACTACAGTTGTTCTGAAAGGACTCCCTTTATAATTCGTCTCCAGACTACAGTTGTTCTGAAAAGCAGTGTCTCTACTCCTCGTCTCCAGACTACAGCTGTTCTGACAAGAAGAAACTTTACAAACCATCTCCAGACTACAGTTGCTCTGAAAATTAGAACCTTTACAAGTCGTATCGAGACTACAGATGAATAAAACACAATAAAAGAAAGATCTTACTAGGTACGCTTCACGATAATAGCTCCATTTGCAGAACTATATCATTTCTTCTATTGTACGAGTATATTCTGTTAAATATCTTGCTAACAACCTGACAATCCTCTGCTATAATCGAAGCAATGTTCGAGGTCAGAAATACAACATTCCATTTATAGCTGTTCAGAACTTCTCCAAGTATGTTGCGATTCGTTACAGAAATTGAAGAGCATCATAATAAAACTCATTAATGAGAAGTCATTAATGAAAAGTCATTACTTATGGGTCATAAACAGTGAGTTATAAACTGTGATTCATATGCAACGAGTTAGAGATATCAATGTGCATTCCAAAGTAAACAGTTTTTAAAAATAGGTATTTCTAGTGAGGCCACCAATTGCTTGAGTCAGAAAGGGATATGCCTCACTGATGTAATTGCATGACATTTGGACTAATGGAGGCGCAGTTATTGCGACTTAGTTCTGGAATGTGTGGCGATGAACTCGAAAGCAGCTTAACCAAATCAAAAGACAGATGTATTGTAATGCGTGCGTGCAATTGTGAATTGAAAGTAGCACGATATTAGTTGAACTATTAGGAAGATCAGTATACTTAACAACATGTAGTTTACAAACTGCAATATTATGGAAATTTCAAGATTGGTAGAACAGTAAATTGTTAGAAGAGTTGGAGAAAGAATTGGAACAGAAGAGTTTACCATGGCAGAACTCCTCGGCACACCTGAGCCAAGTTGGAGGCATTTTTATATGCATCTACTGACACAACTTGTTATTATATTTCATTTCTGGAGCATTTTACTTTAGTAGATCATTAGATTAGATGGAGTCAGCGAGACCCAAACAAAATTCTCTCTCAGGGGTTCTCGCGGCTAAAGATCTTCAATAAGATTGCTAGGAATGTTTGCTACGAAAATAATTAAGGACAGTGATTGATGACTAAAGGAGTAAGTGCAAACGAGTGAAGAGAAATTGAATCCAACTCGGATTTCAATTGAAAGTGGAGTACACCATTAAATGTGTCACAGGAATAGAATTTGTACCAAGGTTAAGTACTGGGAATCGGAGGTTTGTTTAGGACACGAAATCCTTTTTCAAGATTTTTCTAAATTGGTACGAATATTACAGAAGTTGCAGAGGCCAAGTCAAAGTATCATTATTAATTATAATTCATTATACCTTGCACCATTATACATTATGTCTGCAAGAGTTTGGGGGAATGAGTAATAGCAACCAAGGCTTAAGATTTAGAAAGAAGTATTTTTGAGACCATTCTCGGGGCACGATTCGAACCCACGACCCCTCGAGTGTAGTAGTCAAACATATTTCATCTACGACTCTTAACACCTAATCTAAAGTCCAGAAACTAACCAACCCAAACACCTCCACCCTGGTGTGAACCCAAGGTTAGTGTATGCTCCGCTTTCCTGTTGACATGGCGCGACTCAAGGGTTAAGCCGAGGCGCACTGGCGGTGCTCGCGGTTCGTTGCGGCACGTTAAGCGTAATAAAGTTGTGCGCGAAGAGACGCCACTTTAAATTGACACGTACGCCGGGATAGCTGCGCGTAACATAAAAATTATGTATTTCAGCGCTTTTGCAGACGCCGCCAACGCCACCATCATCCCAGCTTCAGTTTCAGTTCCAGTGCACATTCCCGCCGGCACAACGTCGCATCTGATCCTAAAGAGTCAGGAAAGCAGAATACGCGTTTGGACGTGGCTGCTGGCGAGGGAAACGTCAACTGATATCAGCTATGAAGAAATCACCTCTGACCTTGAATGGGCATGTGTGAGTGCTTGTGTGTGTTTGTGTGAGTGTGTGTGTGTGAGTTGTTCGGATTGGTGGGGCAGGCGCGCTTTAAACAAGATTTTTAACCTCAAATGCAAACAAATTAAGCAAAGGTGTGGCATGTTGATTTTAATGTTGACTGCCGACTGCTGCCCTGCTTGCTGCCTGGCTGCCTCGCTGGCTGGCTGGCTGGCTGCCCATGTGTGCCCACTCGCAATCGCTCTCATGTGGTGGTGGAGGTGATGGTGGTGATGTGGTTTTGTGTTTGGTACACCTCGGCGCGCCGTTTGTGGCCATAAAAATGATGAAAAGCTTTCATTAATTTTAAAAGCGCACAAAATGCCGCCGAAAAGATGTGGAAGATTTGCTGCCGCAACGTGGACGACGGACGGTGGACGACGGACAGTGTACGGCAGACGAGTTGAAGCCTACGTTCGTGCATTGCAATGTGCAGAACATTGACGAGGATGACACGGTGTGGCGAGATTTCTATTGCACGCTCTTTTAGTTGAGACTATCAATGGAAGTGCGGACGCGGACTGTATTGAGACAGAGTTTCGGGCTGAGCTGAGTTCAGTTCGGGTTGCCTGCAGATACCAATCAGTGAATTTTTTGGGGGTAATAAATACATTTGATAATTCTCAGTGGCGTTGTCGCGGCTATTGACGGCGGTTTGGTGGCTCTGGCTCTGACTTTGGCTCATCATAATTACTGAGCTTTATGTGCCAGATGAAGAAGAAAGTGTTGCAGCGATCTCCGGGGAGGTACGAAATGCTGCCACTTCCACTGCCACTGTGCTGGCGCAGCCTCTGCCTTTGTCTCTGCCGCTGTTAGCCAAATTGGTAGCTGTGATTTTTTTTGGTTTGGTTTTTTGGACTTTAAACGGTTTTTTTGCTGCTGCGGTTGCGCCTTGCGTGCATGAACATGAGTCTGATTGCCTCCGAGTTTTATTTTTTTTGTTCGTATTTTTTAAAATATTTTTTTTTCCTTTCCTTGAATACTTTTGATGAATTCTTTCTTCTAAGAATCTGCTGCTGCGGCTGCTAAATGAGTGACTGATCTGAGTAAGCATCTGGGAGTATCGGAGTAGCGTCGGCAGTGGCAATAATGACCCCCGTTAAAGTTATTAAAATTAAATTACGTGTATGTATTTTTAATGTTCCTGTGATTTTAATCTCCCCATCAACTTATTTTCCTCTTTTTTTTCTTCATTTTTTTAATTGCATTTTTTGAGTTATGTCTTATTTTATTTTTGAAGTAATTATAAACTAAGTTTATGGCAAAAAGTCGCAAATTTGTTGTTGTACATTGCGAACGATTCAAGGTTAATTGCCAGCGTCGTGGTTTGGCTGCTTTTTCAAACCTGAACCACTCCAAACCACATCAAATTAAATCAAATTAAATTAAATGAATTTTTGTCTAGAATTTCCCAACCGCATTTTCGTCAAATTCCTCGGCAATTGGGCGTTTATTTTATACAGTTTCTTAACCCTTTTTTTGCCATGGTTGTCGTTGTTGTTCTGGTTGTAGCTGCCGCTGTCGGTGCTGTTGTTGTCGGTGTTGTTGTTGCTGTTTCTGTGGTGGTTTGTGGTTGCGTTCACTCATTTGGCTTTGTCTGTGATTTTTCCACTTGAAGAATGAATGCATCAAATTGTTTTGGAATTTATGCTAACTACGCCAGTGCCAGAATGGAAGCGCACCAATTTTAATTGCAAAAGATTTCTCGTGATATGAATTTTTGCTTTTTTCACATTTTTTGTTCGGAATATGCTGCGATTTACAGGGTGCTGGGAAAAAGTATTTAAAATTTACACAAAATTTTATGGAAGAGTGGAAAAAGCGCTGAACTAGAATGGAGATACGCCTGTTATTCCTGTTATGTTGTTGCCTCTGGAAGATATCAGGAAGCATAGCTGGTCATCCATAAAGAGCCGCGCGGAGGCTACCAAATTCTTGCATGGGTCAACATAAGATGGGCTACCAGAGTCTACAACAAACTTCACATAAGGCGTTGGTATATCCCTTAACAAATGGGCAGACGAATTGATTACCTGTATTATATACAGGGGCTGGACAGTAATCATCAAATCCGATATATTATATATTATCTATGATATATGTAAGAGCTGGACAGGTTATCAAATTCGATATATTGTCATCAAATGCGATATATTATATATTATGATATATGAAAGACATGGACAGGTATCATAAAAGATGATATATTGTATATATTATCTACGATATATGCAGGGGCTGGACAGATATCATGAAACACGATAAATAATCATGAAATACGATATATTATATATTATATTATATATTCGACAGGTAATATCAAATTCGTTATATGCAGGGGCTGGACAGGTATCATCAGATACCAAATATTATACATGACTTTTGAAATGAAATCCCTTCTTGGGTATTACAACACAGGAAAATATTTCGGTTATCTATGATGGAGTGCAGTATTGTAGTTGGCTGGAAAAACAGAAGAACAGACAATTCTCATTTGTTTGAGTCCATCCTGCTGATGTAAGGTGGGCCCTCATGAATTATATATAGATTACATAGATCAGAGCTTGCTCGAAAGCAACAAAACTCATAATCAAGCTACGACTTTCTTCGCGGGCTGGATTTTTTATCTTTGTTCCTATCAGAATAAGTGTTCCTCAGTGTATATTCTACATTTCTTGCTAGTCAAGCAGATTTGTCGCTCATTTCTAGAAATTCCAAGATTTCATCGTTCTGCATGATGTTTGCTGATTATCCTTGCCTTGAGATTCGCCTTCATTGTTGGTTTTGTTTTCCTGTTTAGTTTTTTCTTCTTTATTCTTTTCAATTTGGTTATTGTTTTGTGTGATTTGTGTCATTTTCTCATCATTTTTATCATATTTTTCGATTTTATATTCCTATTTCTTTTAATTTTTTCTATCATTTTTCTACTTTCTTTATTGTCTTCCTCTAATATATTATATTATAGTTTTATCTTTTGTTTTTCCTTTATTTTATTTGAATTTCTTCCACTTTTATCGCTTGTTTTTCCTTTATTTTATTTTAAATTGTTTCTCTTTTATATTTCGTTTTTCCTTCTTTCATTCTTATTATTTTTTATATTATTTCCTTACTTTCGTTATTGTTTTCATTCCTATAATATATTATATAGTATTTTATATTAATCTCTTTTTATTCTATCTTTTGATTTTCCTTTTCTGATCCTTTTTATTTTTCAATTATTTCTTTACTTTCTTAATTGTTTTCCCTCATTTAATATATTATATCATATTTCTTCTATTTTATTTTAATTGCTTTCTCGTTTATCTTTATTCTCTTCGGGTATCTCTTAAAATTTTTTAATTCTTGTTCACTGTTTGAAATAGTTTTCTTTTTCATGTTCATCTCGTTATGTGTTTCACAGCATTTCTTCATTCTCTTCAGTTTCCATTTTATTCGAATTTATCCTATTCTTCTTTTCGGAATAGAGTCACTCCATTTCTTGCGGCATTCCTAGATTTTTTATCATTAGACCGATTAGATTTTGATCATTAGACCGAGAGAAGTGTTTTGATCATTATATCGAGGTGTGATTTGGCATATTCACGCACAAAATAATATCCTTGATTTTAAGTCATATTATTCTGGAATACCACGGCAAAATTGTTGCCATTATCCTAACATTATTTGGAGTAATATCTTGGAGACTTTGTCTTCTTTCATTCACCAAATTTATACGGATCTACTATTCGTGATATCGGCATACGCCAATCTAATGTATCCACTACTCTTGTTGAAACACTCGAGCATAAAAGCGTCATCATACAAAAAAGGACCACAATCATGTACGCGTGTGAGTGTATTGGACTGCGTCTCCACCCTGTGTTCTGGAATAGCTGAAAGATCAAAGCATTCCTAGCTGCCAAATGCGAACATGAGTGCAAATAGCTGAGCTACAACGACAGTAAACTTGGGCGAAAGGAATTTCGAGATTGTGGGAAATTGTGTACGTGGCGCGCGTAGAAATATTTTTCTGGCTTAAAGCAAAAAGAATCAGTTTTCTGCTTTTACTAGGAAGATATTAAAATGCGCTCGCTAATCCTTGATTTATGGCAGCTACCGTTTGCGGTGCCTGCCTCTGCAAGAAGAGTTCGTCGTGTGTAGTCGGAATGGCGGCGCCTAGTTTTGATGTGAGGGATTGAAACGAAACATATTAAAAAAATATTAATAATAAAATGAAAGAAAAGAGAAGGGAAATTTTCAATATTTAAATACGTTAAATATTTGTTAACATTTTTATTAAATTTTATATACGACCAAGCTGGGTCCTTGAGGAATTTATTCAACAGAAATGATGGGAATAATTCCAACTCCATTTCAATCCGCGGGCTCTGTGTGTGTAAATGTTGTTGCTACACTTTCGATTGGCCATTAAATGTGATGCTGCCGCTTTATCTGCGAAACATTGGCGTCGATAAGCACTGATACCAAAAACGTTCGATCGATGAATTTATATACGCGTTTCAATTATACGCTGCTTTATCGAAAAGGAGCCAGGAGAGAGAGCGAGGCTCAAAGGAGTATCGCGTGTACTGTGCGCTAGCAGATGACTCACTTGGCCACTAATGTGGAGCCAGCATACCCAGCAAGCTGCGTCGTCAGCATTGTGGCATTTTTCGTAGTGGCAAACGCATCCCAATCCGCTGCAGTGCAACGCCGTGAGCCTATATGCACATAGCACAGGACAACCGGGAAGTGAGCAGGAAGTGTGAATGGACCAGCAGCAATCCTTAAGCAGTCACTCCAGTCTATCTTGATTGTTCGATCGTATGAATAGGCCCATTCTGGCACCACAGCTCCTTGCGTTTCCTATGCGAATGTTTCCCGGTTGCCTGGTTGCCTGCTGCCGACAGCCATGTGTGTATACGGCCCCATTGGAACGCATCTGTCGCTTATCAGTTTTATTGACTTTTGTGTTTTGCGTTAATTTCGAACTCATTTTCTGTATTTCTTTTGCTTGCTTTATCTTTTTTCTATAAAGCTGTTAACAAAATGAGCATCAGTTTAAATTCTTTATCGCAGAAATACTTAACATTCAATTTTTGAAACCAATTAAAATGCATTTTGCATTTTATTGAGGACTCTGCTTTCGTTTTTGTGCCTCACTGGCTGCATTCAAATCGTGTGAATTTCTTTTAAGTGGAACGCGTCTCTGATTTTTCTACTGATTAGGCGAGAAATGCTTTAAGAGCTGATTGCGTCTGCGGTTCGACTGCCAACAGTCGTATACAAAAACGGAAAAGGACCTTTGTAGGTGAGTAAGAGGACGGTGTGTACCAGTTCGTACCAGCAATATCACATCAGTACTTTTCTACATCCAAGAAATATACAATTATCTCCAGATATCCCTGATCCATGCAGCCGATGAGTACTCAATATGGCAAGCAAACTACAGGGCACTTTTTGAATGGGCATAATCCCAGATGCAACGAATTGGAAAAGGGTAACATACCACAAAACCACTGTGTCAGCAGCCATCTAGGAAGAGTTGAAAATTATGTGGTACGGAACACTTTCAACTTTAGATGCGTCGTATCTTATATGAACATCCAGTCCAGTTTAAGAACTTTGGTTTAAGAACTTAATATTGTGTCAATAACTGAAGAATGTCCTTAGCAGTAATCTTCATTGCAGTGTCGCTGACCATCTAGGAAAAGTTGCAAGGATGTGTTAAGGGACACTTTCAGTGAGGTGTGGGACTTAACATTTATGACCGTTTAATGGTGAATTTTTATCTTATCACTAATGACCATTTAAGTGCTTTTAGTGTCTATACATGCTTAGTTATGAATAGCAAAAAGACTATTTCGTCACAATATGATTGTTTGACAACGCTGTCAAGTCACTCAGATTTCTGGCGGAGCATGAATTGCCATGGTTTTGCTTGTTGGAGTAAATAAAGACTTCTTGTTGTTGAAATTATTGTAGTTGTTTTTGAGATCTCCGGTGAAGATTGTATACCTGATATCTTTTGAGTAGGTTTGTGCACTTATCTTATAATTTGGCTGCCTGGTTAAAAGGCTCCTTAACTTTCAGCTAGAAGTGACCTCATTAGGCACTTAAATTTAGACATATACAAGGGAAATCGGTACTTAAGAACCGACTGGGGCTCTCATGAGGACCCCAATAACATTAATTTCATTATGCAACACAAATCTTTGAGAAACTCAATTATATTTATTTAAATTGAATTGAGCTTCAGTTCAACATTTTTACTTTCTTTGTCTCTTTTCTTTGTATAACTTAACTTTCAAACTTATTCTCAGGCTCTGCGCTGGCTCGATCCTGAGCGCATTGTGCATGGCCACAAAAATGCCTTTCTTCCTTGCTGACTCTTGCTGCCTGGGGCCTTCCGGCGGCTACCTCGCTGGCTCCGTCTTAATTGGCCTTTCGCGAGATAAGTTTATCTGTGAAATATTTTGTGCGCCGCTGTTGCAGATTTCGATAATTTTGTTGCAGCATTTTTGCGTATGCACTGCATTAAAATTTCGTAAATCCTGAATTTATCTGCTGCTGATAAGAAAATGACGACTGCACTGATAAATGCGCGCCGACCTGGTGCTGGTGCTGATGCTGGTGCCTTCCTGTTCTGCTGCCGATGATGATGCTGCTGTTACTGATGCTGCCGCTGCTGCATCTTTTGTCGCTTGTCGCAAACGATTGCTTAAATGCGCTTAAATCTGGCTTACATTTCACAATCGGGAGTAAACCTTTTGCAAAAGTGGCCAAGCGTGTGAATGGAAATTCCTGCGAAGCAGTGTTGGAAGCAGTAAAAATATTTCTTGTTCTTTTTTGGATCCAATTTGAAGTTTGTTCGTTTCTGTAATTGACTATCATAGTCTACACATGTCTTCTAGTTTAAGGTCAGGCAAATGGCACAGCACATTCAGATGGTGACATGAAGTACAGCCTCATACAAGTATAAAGTAACATTTGGCAATATAAGAAAGGGATCCACTTTCAGCCGATTTAGAGTACAGGCACTTAATTCAAGGGGAAAATTTCATGTCTATTTAGAGTTTTTTTTGCCGAGATCATCCATATACCGATCGAACAAACCAGAAGAGATACAAAGGACTACCGGACACAGAAAGCACAAAGAACTTCAAAGGGCCGAAATGAGGTCCTTTTCTACATCGACATAATTTCATTCTTCGCGGACAATTTTCATTCTGGTTGATGGATGGATATCGAACAGAGTGGATGCATGTCCACCAGTCTGAATGGATGTCCAATTCAGTGTGAAACTGATTAATGTCCTGACGAATTGTGTGTTCACTTGGACAATAGTCTTCACGAGAAAATGAACCTGAATGAAATGCTCTGTAACATTATCGAATTGAGGTAAGTTTTGCCATGATAATTTGCCAAAATAATCTGATCACCACGTGCCATCTTGAACCAGTAAAATTACGAACAATTGACAGTGTTATCATATGAAAAAGTATGATAATCTATAGAAGACCCTCGATATATGGCAGAGTATTATTATCATTGGCTGTAGTGCACTTCGACCTCTTTGATATTCTGTGAGAAGCTGTTATTTACCCGTCCATATTGAGGCTCTTTATGAAATTTAGCACTTTATGGGGTTCCATGTTCCAAGTAGTTTAGCTGCTCATTTAGTAGCAGTAGGAGGAAACACTTTTCGCGACTGCAAAGCATTCACAGAGAACATCAAAAGAGGTTTCTGCTTATACCAGAGTAATGCATTTCAGATATGAAAGTCAACTGTTGGATGTCGTCCATAAGAAGTAACGCTGAATTTTCTTGTATGGAGAAAAAAAGATATACTTGTGTATAAATAATGTATTCTTTAATCCTAGTGTGTCAAGTAGCTATCAAGTACTCAGTAGAATTTTCACTTCGTTTATAATAAGGAAGCAAGGGGAACTTTTCCATTACAGTTGTCTCAAATTCTAAATCATACTCGTGCTTATTCAACAAGTATTGGCGATTTTAACAGTACCACGTTTATCAGTTTTCATCATGATGAGTAATCTGTCAACGGTCTCTTAGTTTGCTACCAGTTTTAATTATCAATTACTCAGCTTTTCCCATTTATCTCCTGACCCAATCCTGAACATAGCTTTTGTATGACCCGGAAGACTTGGCATTAAATCAGCAATTGTCCTTCGAATCTTCGCCTTCAAGTCATGAGGTCTAATCATCATACTATAAGACTTTATTTTACCAAAAGCGACCAATTTGGGTGTCGAGAGAAGCACGGTACAACAGAGCACATAATATCTTCATAATTAAAGATGCTTTGGAGTACACAAAATTTTGCTCCAGAATTTTTTTCGATACACAACCTATTGATAAGGTATGCCATGAAGGTCTCATCTACAAAATTCCGAACCATCTTCCCGAATATATTAATATTTTGAAGTCCTACTGCTTTGAGCGGAAATTTAAAGTCAAACATAAAACTCAGATGTCAGGCTTCCACCAAATCGTAGCTGGAATGCCAAAGGACCACTTTTATACCTTTTATACAAACATGATTTAACAACAGATGACCAGTTGTCTACGTCTAAGTTTGCATATGATACCTCAATTATACATTCTCATAAAGAATCGAACATTGCTTCACAAAAACTAAGGGCTCACCTCAGGTATCTGAATAAATGGTTACTAAAGTGGAGAATTAAGATTAGTGAGTCGAAAAGAGTTTACATAAAGTTTACCTGAGGACACAATACATCCCCCGCCATTATTTCTAAACGGTATAATGATCCCGCCAGCAAGCGATGTGGAATACTCGTATCCTTTTTGGAAGTCTCACATCGAAGCCAAAAGATCCAATTGAATCTACAGTCAAATACCCTCGACTGGCTCCTAGCTTATCAGCTTGTCAAAATTGAGCATGGAAAATAAAATTCTCCTACAGAAAGTGGCCATTAAACCTATGTGGACCTACGGCACTCAACCGTGGCCCCGCCAGCACTTCAAATTTCGAGTTGGTTCAACGATTTTAATCTTAAGTTCAACGATTTCAATGTACAATACTCAGCATCATAACCAATGCGCCCTAATATGGTAAGACTACATGTGGAACCCAACATTCCAACTGGCCAAGAGGAAATTATTAGCGTGCAAAATAAAATTATACATCCACCCGAATATTTAAGCTAAGAACTTGCTCAAAGAACCTTTAATTTTACAACCGAATTTATTTTGAAACTAATATCGTATATCTTATTCTCTTATTCCTATAATAATACATACTTTCCATGAATGTAGTCAATTTATTTATCCTAGCACTGACTAAGGATCGAGTGACACTCCTTGAATGTATTCTATTGATTTCTCCTACGCACTGGCTAAGAATCAAGTGACACTCCTTGAATGTATTCTATTGATTTCTCCTACGCACTGGCTAAGGATTGAATGACACTCCTTGAATGCAGACAATTTGTGTATCCTAAGCATTGGCTAAGGATCGAGTGATACTCCTTGAATGTATTCTATTAATTTGTCCTAAGCACTGGCTAAGGATTGAATGACACTCCATGAATGTAGACAATTTGTGTATCCAAGGCTCTGGCAAAGGATTACACATGAAATGGAGTTTTTCAGATTTAAGTGACTTTTAATTTAGAAGATTCCATGAATGATGTTTTCTTAAAAAGAAAACCAAAATTAATATTAAATAAGGAACAAAATTATGTTGCCTATTTATGACACCTTAAACACAAATACTGCACACACACCCACATCCACCCATACACACACACAAACCGACTGCAAGTGTGCTGCACTGCACTGCATTTGCACCCAATTATAACGCATTTTATTCTTGCGCAACGTGCTTCATTTGCATTTCAAACGTATGCAAAGAAACGCCAATGCAACTTGCAACGCATCACCGCAGGGAACACCTCCTTTTGTTGCTTCTGCTGCGTTGCTTCTTCTACTTCGACTTCTACTTCAGAGAGCTGCAAGTTGCAGCAATTGCAGTTGCATTATAAACACGAACACACACATACACTTACACACACAGAGGCACAAACGAGTAGGTGTACTAGAGTAAATATATGACTACATGTGTTGGGATTCGTGCAAATTTTGCCTCATTATGCGCTGCAATTATGACGCACGAGATGGCGATGAGGCGCATTTGGCGCATCCATCGCAGCAGCGTTGCACTTCATTGCATTGCATTGGATATTGTTGCAGTTGACTTGAGTTAAGTTGCGTTTTCGAGATGTCAACAAGCAAAAGTATGTTGACAACAACAACAACAACAATAACAACAATAATGACAACAACAACAACAACTACTGCAAGTATAACAACAATAACAACATGAGCAATAGTAGCCGCACCAGCAGCACCACCAACAACAGCAAATCAGTAGACTTGAGTGGCTGCGACCACCCTGCAGTAAAAAACCACACTCACCCATACACATAATTACACACAAATTCACACACACACACACATACACGCGCATTCGCCTGCAGAGATATAAAAAAAATATTAACTGCAGCTGAAAATTGCATCTGGTTGGCTTTTGGCTTTCTGGGCCTGGTTGGCTCGGTTGGCTTCGTTCGTGGCAAATTGCCTTCCTGCACGGCTGTGGAGCTTGTTTGCGGTTTTTGGTTTGCTGCTGCTGCTGCTGCTTCTTCTGATGCTGCTGCTGCTGTTGTTGTTGTGGTGATTTTTTATAATTATTAACTATTTACATTGCCATTATTTCATGCTCATTAAATTTCCTGGAGCTCACAAACATGTTCGACATTCACGGCTAATGAGAGTAGGATCCTGGTACATGCTGGGATGCGATGTCAGTTTAATTTATTCAATCATAATTTGACAGTATCGAAGGGAGTGATTAGAAAAACACACACTCCGCTTAGGAGTCTGGAAACGCCAAATATCTTTACAACTGAGCATAGTTTAGATTATTTTCTTACACTCGGTGAAACTTTTACAACTGATTCTGACTTGACAACTGTTTAAACGAAATTCTGGGCCGCTGTACTTGCAATGTACTCAGTTTGCATTGATCGATTAGGAGAGTCACATAATATTCAAGAGGTAAGCGGGAGTTAACCCACTTTAACTCGAAGAGCAATGGGCTTAGAAATCAGAGTAGAATTCCATGTCCGCGTGGATTTGAACTTTGGTTCAAGAATCAGCCCAAACATAGATGTTCGTCACATAAAGCTGCCGTCCGCTTGGAACAGCCTCTCCACCGTCAAATCTCAAATCAACTAATATTGAGTCTATTAGGACACATCGGCTATGCAGTAATGGGGGTGTCCTGCAACTGCAGTTAAGTGTCGAGAGGGAAATTAATTAAAAGTACTCTGAACAATATCAAACTTCGCATGCCTATCTCCAATATGAACACGCAACCGGAGAGTTAAGTGCTCTCTGTTGTAGGTAGCTTCAAACATGAGAGAAGTGACGCGAAGGAATAATAGGAAAATAATAAATATAGATACTGAATATTGATATGCAGAGATAATATCGCTACCTAAAAGAACAATGTTCAGAGAAGATCTCTGATTAAATTTTCGATTACACATTTAGCATACGAGTACTTTCTATACCCTACTTCTATCGAAAACAATTTCAAATACGTCCTATAAAACTAAATTGCTTATTCAGAGCATACCGAAGAAGCCAAAGTGAATATTTCTTCAGATTCCCTCGAATACTGCACTAAATGATCACTTACTACGGAAAGAGCAGAATGTCCCATTGCATGGTCGTGGTCATGGACAAAGAGGCATAACCCACAAAAAGATCATTGCCATTTCTTCGGACTACTCGTATTTGGGAGACAACAACTGATAACTTCTTAGCGCACTTTCTCTTATTAGAACTTCAATGGATCCTTTTAAAAAAGAAGAACATTCGAAACAATGATCAATTCTTCGATTCTAATCTATTTTACGAAATGATTTGTTTGTGGAAATCCTAAGCCCAGAGAATGAATATTCGAAATAATGATCATTTCCTCATTTCTATGATTTGTTTGTGTAAATCCTGAATCCAGAGAGTATTCGAATCTATCACAATTTCTTCAATTCTAGAAGTTCTTTGCGAAAATCCTGAAATTCTCACATTCTCTCATTGATGATGTTTCTCATTATTGATGATACCTTCTTCATGACACAAATTTACAGTCCTTAAGATTTTTCATCCCGTCATTTATAAATGCTGCTGGTTCCATAAAATTATGGACTCATTGCTTTTTTCAGAATTTGTTCTATATGTGCAGAACATGAGCGATTTTAACTCTTGATCAAGTTATAGAATATATGTTCCTTGTATATTTTATATCTCTCTGAAAATACTCGAACTTATTATTTCCTTGGATTCTTGGGAGCAAAACCGAAAAGGTGATTTTTTCAGCGATCCTCTTTTTGTGAATGTAACAATTCCTTCAGCATCCACTGAAAAGGTTTCATATCCGATAACATCATATTCATTATTATTCAGGCACTTTATTCCACATTTTTATTATTTAGACCCTTCATAGAATGATACATAATGCAGATATCTTATTGAATGATACATAATGCAGATATTTGATTAAGGAATGTCTCCCAAATTCATACTTTCAACTCTTTTTTAATAAAGTTGGAACACAAAATAAGAAGTTCTTCAGTTGAAATGGCATTCAATAAATCGATATCTTTTCAGAGCCTGGTGAAAATGAAGGGTATTCCATAGAAACGTCCCAGAAACATTTCTTTTTATAAGAATGGAATATAAAGTAATAAGTTTTTCAGACCTTATCTAAAAATGCATTCGAAGAGAAAGCTTTCACTAGAAGGGAAAGCTTTTGTCTGGAGGAGAAAATCTTCGACTCGAAGAGAAAGCCTTCGACTCGAAGAGAAAGCCTTCGACCCCATTTAGAGAGAAGCATTCCAATTCAACGGCCTGGTATGGATTCAAACATGCGACTTCTCAACTGCGAGAGTAGCATGCTAACCAATAGATCACAGAAGCCGACAATATCGACCGGCTTTAACTGTCCACTACTTTCGCTATCCAACTCTCTCCAAGAAATAAAAATTTTTCAGATTCTTATGAAGAGGGAGCAAGTCCTTTAACCATGTTCCTACCAGAAAAGCTTATACCATAATTTGAAATTCTCTTTGGAGTCTATTGGGGGAGTTTCAGAATACCCCACAAAATTCGAAACTCTTCAATAATTTCCGAAATGGGTCTGATTACAAGGTGATTTCCAAAGTAAACATGACTTTTAAAAATGTTCCCCTCCGACTCATAACAGCGATTTGCACATTATAAGAGTATGTCGAATGAGTGTGTTAGACCGTCGGCCGGGACATCCTTCATGATGTCCAGAGAAGCATTTTGACTGGCTTCTACGTACACAAAGCGTTTTCCTTTCACCAAATTAGTCCTAATGCCATGCAATTCTGATAATGCATCAGTGAGGGATCGAGCTTTTTGACGAAGGGCTCCACAAGAAATACTTTTTTACTTCCTGTTTACTTTGGAATGTACCTTGTACATATAACTTTAAATGTGGGGAATAGGTTGAAGTAGTCGCTTTTCTGACCCCTAAATATGATTCCAATGCACCTTGTGCAGCTTTAAATGCGGGCTTTCTGTTGAAGCTCTTTAGAGCCCCCAAAAGACGTTTAATGCATTCTATAACTTTAAATGTGGACATTGTGTTAAAGTGACCGATTTAGAGCCCTCAAAATATCACTTTAATGCACCTTATATAACTTTAAATGTGGACATTGTGTTGAAGTGGTCACTTTAGAGCCCTCAAAATATCACTCTAATGCACCTTCTACAACTCAAAAAGGTGGACATAGTGCTTTAGTGACCGTCCCCCAAAAAACCACTCTATGGAGGAAGTCCGTGGTAATGGTGATGGAAGTCAACTCAGTAAGCTAGAGACAAACAACTGATTAAGCTGAATGGGGTGGAGCTGAAGCCTCGCAGTATACTCGCACCTTGGGCACAGTGGGTTCGAGTAATTAACTCGTGATCGGCGTGTCGTAGACCCCGTGCCGTGGCCTGATTGACAAATTATGTTTGCTTGTTGGTTGGTTGACAGCCAATTCACAACTACGCACTTAATGCCACCGCGTGACGTGGCAAAGTCGGGCTTGGTAATTGGCTGCGCAGTTCGAGGAGCTGCCACCAAATTAGCTGGGTTGGGGGTACTTACCAACGCGTGCAGCAGGCCAAGATAATCACAATAATTAAATGCAAATGCAGACGTTTGCAGCGAGGCGTTGCAACAACAGTTCCCGTTCCTGTTGGTGCTGATGAGCACGATGATGATGATGATGATGATGATGATGATGCTGACGAGGTTGTTGTTGGTGCTACTGCAGTTGCTGCCAATAGCTCTATCGGCGGCGGTTGCTGCTGCTGCTGCTGATGATGCTGCTGATGCTGCTGCTGTGGCGTGTGTGGCGTGCGTGCGCGTTGCCAGCGCAACGCAAACATTGCTGCTAAATTCTTTGTGCAATTGACGCAACAATCTCGAAATTGTTATATTTTCACTTGGTTGGGCATGGAGCGCAAAATTTGTTGTTGTAAATGAAAAAGAAAATGGCTTAAACATTTTTGCGGCGGCACAGGGAGTTGGCGGCGTCCTTTCCTTTGGGTTGTAGGCATTTGATTTGCGGCAAATTGATTTTTTTATTATTATTTATATAAAAAATTATTTTTTTTTGTTTTAATTTCATTCACTTTTCAAGAAGGACATTTTTATACCATAATTTTGTTTATAATTTTATTTTTCGAAGTTTTTTTTTCTGAATTTTTTCAAACACTCCCTTGAAACATTTTTGAACTAAAATTTTTTTTCTTTTACCACTTATTCACTTATTCACTTATTCACTTATTGACTTATTCACTTTTTGGATTTTAATTTAACATGTTTAGCAATTTGTCGGCTGCTTCGTTGCTGCTGAAGTAATTTAGAAATTGTTCACTTTGTCGATTTTTCATGATGAAATCTTCAGCAAAATCAGCGCCTCGGCTCAGCTGTGAGTAGCCGGATGAGAGGAGACGAGACGAGGCGGCAGCACGTTTCGTTTCCCCGTTGGTAGCAGGCAGCTGGAGATGTGGAGGCTTTTAGATGCTTTTTTGTTTTGGTACGAGTGGATACACGCGATTGTATCTCGACCGCTGCGATTGGTTTTGTTTTTCGTTGGAATATTTTTGTTGTTGTTGTTTTTTTGAACTTTTTTATGTATTTTTTCCCCGAGTTGTCGTTCACTGGCTCATATATGAGCGCGGAGTGGAGGCAGTTGTCGTTGGGAGGTATTTTGTGTTGTCGTTGTTGTTGCTTTTTGTTTTTTCTCAAATTTTTGTATTATTGTTCTGACTACTGCCCCGTCGCCATGTCGAATATGGTCGTCATTTTCGGAGTTGTGTTCTTACAGCGCGGCTCTCTCGGTTGCATGTAAATTTTACACAATTTTATGGTTTAAACTTCTATGCTTAACATTTTCAATTTTTCCGCTTTTTAGAGGCTTTTCTCTCCGACGTTTGTGGTGTTACTGTGAAGCTGCCGTAATACTAATAAAAGTTTGACTTTTATAGACTGTATGAAGGGAGAGATGGATGGAGTAGACGATTAAAGAAATTATGTAACTAAAGCAAGTAAGCGTATTCTCCTTGCCCGCTTCCCCCGACTAGCATAGCTGATGGAGATATCTAAGCTAAGCTTGTGGCAGTAACCGTGTTGCTGAAGCAGTCTCAGAGCAATAAATTTGCTTACTTACAGCAGTGATGTCCTTAGGTTTGATTAACTTAAAAGTGGCTACCTTAATGTAAGCTCTACTATCTTCTAAAGTCACCTCAAAAGACGCTCCTCCTGTCCTAAACAAAGACGAAATTTTGATCTCCTCTATTATAAAGTGACCTCAAAAGACGCTCCTCCTTTCCTAAACAAAGACGAAATTTTGATCTACTCTATTATAAAGTGACCTCAAAAGCCGCTGTTCCTGTCCTAAACAATGGCGAAATTTTGATCTCCTCTATTATAAAGTCACCTCAAAAGACGCCCCTCCTTTTCTAAACAAAGGCGAATTTTTGATCTCCTCTATTATAAAGTGACCTCAAAAGGCCTGCTCCTAAATAGTGACGAACTTTTGATCTACTGTCTTATAATGTGACCTCAAAAGCCGCTGCTTCCGTTCTAAACAGTGACGATCGTTTATGACCCCTGTTTATATTCAGATCCTTAAGGTGGACAAAGAATATCTTAATTTGAGTTTGGAATCGGCAGACTAATACAACAGAAGAGAAATGCTTTCATCTCATCTTTGCAGCTGATTCAAGAAAGAAATAATGAAATTGGAAACCGAATGCCTCTGTAACTTTTCGGCTCTCGAGACACCATTATTCGCCGTCAGTTGTCTGATGTATTGACCACAGATAATTGAATTTTGAATATTACAATTAGTGAAAAAGTACAATGGCATATTTACACATAAAAGTGGGCGTGCCAGTTCATATTTTGTATTAGTATAAAGTTTTATACTCTCACAATTCGTCCATAAACCTCACACAGATCTGAATTTGTTAGTATCGGCGAAAAGTTGGGGCTGGCTATAAAATTGTAGTTTTGTTACATTTTTACAATTAATTGCACTTAAAAATGTTTATGTTCTTTTATATTATTTTATTCTATTATAATTATAGTACTAAATTTAAAAGCTCAAAAAGAAAATGTGGTTGATGGTCAATATTGAACTGTGGCTGTGGTATCTATCACGAAATAACAGTGGTTTGGCAATCTAATGCAGAGAGCGATAGCTCAGTAACAATAAGGACCAAAATTCCTTTCCATAATAATTGTTTCTGCTAAAATTCATAAATTGCGTAATATCCTTTCCAAGAAAAACAAGAAAATTACTCAGAAACAAGAGCAATAAATGAAGCTTATTCCTTGGTAGTTTTGGCAGGAGGCTTTCGATCCTTTGCGGGGTCAAAAAATTGATATAACAATTTTCAAAGCTGAAGAATTCAGGTAAGATTAGCATATAAAAAGCAGATCTCAAGTACTGCCAATTATGCCTTTTCCTGGTAGTTTAGTTTACCGTGAGCTCCATAATCCTGCTGGAGTTTAGGTCGCCAATAAAACAACCTTTTGTAGTTTTTAATGGGAATATTGCCTTCACCAACTATGTGGAAACTTATACGCTTCAAAGCAGAGCAAAGTAAGCTAATAATTTGAATTTACAGCTTCACACGCATCGGAAGCATCCATCATTATAACAGAATCTTTTAGAATAGTTCCACTGAACTTCTGAATACCAATGACAATTTCATAAAGGACAAATACTTAAAAATCCTCACTAATCAAATCCTGGATCAGCCGCTGAGAACGTCGCTGATAAAGATTTTGACTTAATAAGCTTTTAGTTTTCCTAAGTTTCGGCGTTTAAGGATTTTCATATCTATTCGCATTGCATTGGTGACAACATTTGATTGCCAAGTATGGAATGAGCCTTCAAATCACTGCATCTATTTTGAGTCCTTTGATTATGCCAGCAGATTTCATTATTCCCACTTAGAGTATTAATTCTAAATTCTCACGATTAGTTCAGTTCTTTTGTTCAGTTCGATTTCATTATGTTATTTCGATGGGATTAACACCGATTTCTACACTTTCACTCCATTTAATTTGTTTTAATTGAAAAAGTTGCTTTATTTTTACATTTATATTTTTACTTTGTTAAAGCTCAGTACAAGAAGCTTGAACCAATCGTCGCGAGTCACTTTTTCGATCGCATTGTTTTAGAAAAACGTCTTTACGCCGAGGGTTGCCGCAACACTGTGAAGCGAAAGTATGCAAAAATGTTTCACATTACCGAGCGAGGCAGCGAGCGAGTTGGCTTCTGGCTGCTGCTGGGTGCTTGCAGGATGTTGTGCGCGTGCCGAACGTCCTTGTTGGGTTGGGGTGGTGTGTATGCGCTAACAACGAATGAGACGTGCTAATTCAACACATCAAAGCGCAACTTGCACGGGATGTGTTTTTACAGGATGAGCGCAAGTATGACAAATCAATTGCGTGCATTTCTATGCGAGTAGGCTTGGGTCACAAATTTGTAGCATGCGAGAAGAAAGTGTCCTAGCAGCGATGCATAGAAATTTAGCAAATTGCAATTGAATTTACCACTGCAGCGTGCATTTTACACTCTTTCATTGTCTGGAGTAGGCAGTTTTATTTGAAATATCACGTTTTACTTTGCTGCCACACTTTCACGGTGTCTGTTTGGCTTTGTATAACGCAGACGCCTATAAAGTCAGCTAATAAATTTCTCCTTTCTAACCAATTAAATGCTTTTTCGCTGCTTACTCTCTTAAATCCCTTAAAAGATACTGATTAAGTAAAATTCGACAACAGACACAAGGACACGAGCCTGAGTGTCTCTTCAGGAAACATCAAAGCATTAACAGCAGCAGCAAAAGGAAGCAAACAAAAAAATAAAAAATCAGAGTAAAACAATGCAAAGTTGAAAGAATCTGGTTCACAGCTGGAGGAACAAAAAAGCAGGCAACCCTTTGCTAAGGACACCTTCAAGGACTTCAATTACATTTGCAGTGATGCTAATTTGCATTGTGAACAAGACAAAGAATTTAATTGATTGAATACGTCTCGCTGACGAGATTTATTAAGTTGCAGTTGACGTCGGCGTTTGCTGGCGGCGGTGGGGGAGGCACAAGGAGTTGAAAGCGTTGTTTATAAAAATGTGCAAATATTCACATGTATTGCAGGAAAATATGTGGGTCGGCATTCTTTTAAGTTTTATACTTTTGAACCCTTTGATTCGTGTACTTGGCTGAATGACACTTGTTGCCTCCTTTCCTGCCTATGAGCTGTGCATCCTTGTACAACGAAATGAAATGCAGGTGCACGCTTTCAATTGAGACGAGCATTTTTTATAAAAGGAATTTTTTCATTAAACAAAAGAATTTTATTGAAAGTGAAATTGGTGAAAATTTGTGCTGATCCTGTTTAGGGCAAAGTTTAAAGGTGACCCACGGCGGTTCTTTCCATACACAGCAGCAGGGAATCTCCAATATCCTTGTAATACTGAGATATTGTAGAATTTTTAGTATATATAGAGTAGGAGAGGTTCAGTTAATTGTAATTATAATAGAAATTGTAATTATATTTATAATTGTAAAGTCAACCATGGCCTCAGTGTGCCTTTTTAGGGACCGCTCAATCTACCTAAGCCAGTGTAAGAAATTGTAATTAGAACTGTTATTTTAGCTGCAATTCTATAATGTATTTGTAATTACTATTCTGAATGTCCTTGTCAGTGTAAATTGACTCTAGTGTTGCAATTGTGTTTGCATTCAAATTGTAATTGTTCGAATTGTAATACATTTGTATTATATAATTTGCACGTAAACCCAGCCAACCGATATTTTTGAATCCCTACTTCTGTCAACTATTCCCGCGAATGTCATTAAAAGTACCGCAAGGGAGATGAAGACCAAAACATATACCCCCCCCCCCCCCCCCATCCACTCCAAAAAAGTACCGACAACGCAGAATGGACTCGTTTTCTCTCACTCGAGTGATTTTCAAAGGATGCGAATACGAGTGTGTGAGTGTCTACGCAACTGAACTTGAAGCGCACTACAAAACAATAAATTACAAAAACAAATACAATGCTTATAAAAGGACAGTACCGAAAACTGAGGAGCAAATCAGCGTATCACATAAGTAAAGGTCGCCTGGTCGCTTGGCTGGTCGGTCGGCCGATCGCTCGCCGTGCTCATACATCACGCTATGTGACATTTGCATTTGTGTGTTGACAGAAATGTCACAACAATGCAGTGCAGCAGCAATAACAACGAACCCAACA
Source organism: Clusia tigrina (assembly GCA_920105625.2). Lineage (NCBI taxonomy): Eukaryota > Metazoa > Arthropoda > Insecta > Diptera > Clusiidae > Clusia > Clusia tigrina. Next base: position 12,028,866 of record OV050033.1, on the reverse strand, counting down.
ACACCACCAACAACAATAACTGTAACCAGACCAACAAAAGTTAGCAATAAACTGCGTTGCAGTGCCTCTACACGCATAAATTACGAAAGGATTAAGCAAAACGCAAAAAAATGAAAAACTCAACCGAAGACACATCGTTCCGGAGAGTGAAAGGCGCACTTGAACCAGACGCACACAGGCTCGTAGCCGGGCGTACGCAGCACTCGCGCATTGTGAAATTGAGAGTTAGAGGGGGGTAAATTAAAATCAGATCAATTTCCAGATAGCAACATTTATTTGGCACACTGTGTAATTTACGCCGTTGTTGCTGGTTGTTGTTGCCGTTGTTGTGTCTCTCTGGTAGGCTGTACGAGTATGCCTGTCCGTCTGCCTGCCAGTCTGTCTGTCTGTTTGTCTGGCCGATGTGTACCATGCTCAATACACGATGTCAACCACTTATGCTTTATTATGCGCGCGACAAATTGCAAATAACAATGACAAATGACAATCTGACAGGGGTTGTGTTCTGCAATTGTGTAGTTTTCTTTCTGTGGGTTAATTGTAATTACAATAAAAAGGGTTGTTATTGTGTTCGACTGTTTTATTTGTTAAAGAGCGAGTAATGTATTATTTGGAAACGAAATCAACATCATACCAACTAATTGCGATAATGAGCTAATGATAACAGAGATCTTAAAAGAAGAGGAAATGCTGGAATAAAAACATCGCATGAGATAATTATGCTTCCTTTGGGCAATATAGAGTGCTATTTGGGTGAAGACTACTCTGCATATCTATTATTGGATGAATTTGTGACATTTAAAATTGGGCGTGACGTTTATGAATACTACATATATGCTGATCCTGAGGTGTGTATATAAATTTAATTTACTTAAAAGTGGTTACGAGTATGTGGCGAATGAAATTGGTCCAAGTAGAAGTGCCTTCAGAAATGTGTGTGACGAAAGATTCTAATTTCTTCCGGGAAAATCCCTGCTGAAACCAAACCAACACTTTTACTTCACCCACAACTTACTCGGAGATACACTTGATTCCATATTTTTAACTTGGAAAATGCCTTAATTTGGGGCACGAGTATCAGATCCAATCAGATACAAATCAAATGACCCAAAATTACAAGTGTTATACCTATTTGGATTCTATCTCAATAACTCAATATCGAGCGAACAGCACCTGATGTTTGCTGACTACAACTACCCTTGTCCTTCGATTCCTTGACAACAATAACTGCAGAAGTCTGCCAAGAGGTGGTACACGCTTTTAAATACCTTACAAGCATAACTCCTCAGGAATATACGGGCAAAGATCAACATAAAAAGTCGTCATTATCGAGGCATCAATAAAAGGATAACATTTCACTTAACCTCATTGTGTCCGGTCTAATTTATGTCACGAAAATACCGAATTCAGTATCTTCGAGCCAGGATTTGGAAAGGACTTTTGCCTCATCAGTTGGTGATTACTATGCTCCCTTTATAAGATTCGAATGCAAGCAAAATCCTATTGATAAGATTACGACAGGCAGCCCAAATCCAGTTATGAGAGGAGCCACAGCAGATTTAGTTTGGGTAAATGCAAACAACACAGACCCAAAAACTGGCTTCGTCTAAGGCCGGCTGACAAAGTAGACAGTGAGGAGAGGAAGATCAGCCATAAATGGAAATCCTGAGGAATGCCAGCGAAAGACAGTTACACACGGAAGGTGATATAGCATCCATTCTGTAGTGTCAGAGGCAAAATTATAATGATTATGATGATGTTGATGATTATGATATTGATGATGATAATGATGATAATGATGATGCTGATGTTGATGATGATGAAGAGTATTTATTATATATCCCTGTCGCTTTACTTATTGCAAAAATATCGTTGCAGTGGATTTGACTTTCACCGTAACTCGGGGAGACTCTTTCCGCTAATGACGTCACTTCAGGCCAATTTAGTCCAAGTCGTACATTTTTGAATCTATGCAAACTCCTTAGTAAGTCACCCAAGAGTTTCTTGGCTTTTCACATTTTAGAGGCTTATTGAAGCTCTTCACTAAACCTGAACTACGCTCGCTGGTTGAGTGATGAATTACGCGTAGATTCCATCAGTAACCCCAGCATTGTTGCATTATAATTTCACATATATTTATATTTAATAATTGCAATTTCGCAATGAAATCTTTGAAAATCAAATTTCAATTTTGATTGCTGTGTTTCGGCTGCGGTTGCCGCCATCATTACCGAGCACTGCTGCTGAGGATGGAGCATAATTTCTGCCATTACCAGTCAAACATGAGGTAAGAGCGCACCTGGCATATCCACATGCACACATGCAGGCATGTCCGTTTCTATGGGTGTGTGTGTGTGAATGTGTGAGTGTGTGTTTGACTGTGTAGAAATAGATAAGAGTCGGCGCAGCAGCTGGTTGCCCTGGGTTATCCTAACTGTTCATTTGTGCTCCTCGCTGAGACACACTCGCAGCGCACTTTCTAATTGTGCAGAGGTGTGGATTTCACATTTGCCAGAAATAAAGATAATGAAGTAAATTATTTAAGAATACGTTGCGAGTTTCTTATTTCTTTTCCATCTTTGCATATGAAGAAATATTAAATTGCATTTAATGAATGCTTCCTATGCTTCCATGCTGTCGTGCTTCTGTGTTATTTGCTGCTGTTGTTGTTGATTTTGTGTTTTTCTCCAATGGCAATTTTAGCGATTTTTATCAAAAACAATTTCCTTGCCAGTGTTTCATAATATTTTTTATATAAATAAAGTGTTCATAACAATAACAATAATAATAGAGAAATACTGGCATGAGAAGCAGTGGCGTAGGTAGTCGCTGTTTACGAGGGATTTTTGAAACAATCGGAATAGAGTATTTAACTATTGGTGCTAATAGGTAGCTGGGTGGGACAGCCGCATCACCAAGAAAGCAGTGATGCCACTTAGACCACCATCTGGGTCCGCTGTGAGCCGCGGATGCGAGGCATGGCTTCCTCCTCCATATTGAACCAACCTGAGCCTTTTATAAAGGAAGAAGGTTGTTAACACCTGATTGGTATAGATTACCTATACTTTTTATTGGTCCTTACTACTGCTTAATCCTTGTAGGTCTTATAGGAAAGGAGTGCTACAAAGATTCTTTGTGGCAAGCAGTTAACATGCATATTTGGAACTGCTTCGTCACAATTTACACAACAAGCCTAATTTCTGATTCGTTGTGGATTCAAATCGGTTATCAACATTCCACTTCTGTCCTTGAGAGTCCATAGACCTAGTTTACAGGACAACAAATCAATCAAGTTGGAGAGCTCAACGAAGCACCTTCTGGTGTGTTGAAGCCCACTTATTTTTGTGTTCAACCAAGAACCACCTTCAAACCAAATGAAGGTCAAAAATTACACTGATTTCATAGTTTCATATACATAATCTCAGTGAGTCGACGTGGTGTGAGGCACAATCTGTGCCATATGTTTTGCTTGGTTTGTTTTCAAGCTCATATTCGAGTAATGTGTGTGGAAACGGATGGGGTTTTTATATACACTAAATTGTTCCTTTTCTGGTTGTTTGTTGTGAATGTAGACGAAAAGAGAATGCCACTAACTGAACACTTCTGTATCACTTTCATCTAGTAAGGTTAAGTTTGGCTAGGCCGGCTGATCGAATAGGCCACTTATAGACCCGTTAGGTCCTTAGCGATACCAGATGAGTGTAATTTAGGACTCGCGGAAGTAGAGATATTTGAATAGAGATGCGTTTTTCGCTATCCTTATAAGTAGTGCCATTCACAGGAAGTCCCCTATATTTTAAGTATGCTGCAGAGATTGATGGACCGCAACATAGGAGATGCTCCAAGGTCTCCTTGGAGTCTCTTTCCCCGAATTTTCTACACCCTTCATTGCTTGTGAGCCTCATATTTTCGCTTGTGCTGTCCTTAATAATGTGCCAAACTGTTCAAGGAACTACGGTATCATCAGTTCATGGAGTTCCTCAGTTTGATGGAGTATCATACTACAATAGACCAAGTGGAAAATAAGTGGATGATATTTGCAGCACGGAAGCTACTGCAACAAGATCCAATTTGTGGATATGGAAATACTTCAGATACATTACAGAGCAAGTTTGATAGGGTGAGAGAACTTCGACTGATGCCTGGAAGTGTGACCGTAGGCTTAGGATATGATTGCCACTCTAGCTTTATAGCAGTCATTTATTATTATTATTGTGTCTGCAAGAGCTCGCAAGAATGAGTACTAAAAACTAAGGTCTTCGACTCAAAGAGAAAAATATTTGGAAAGAAGCACTTTTGAGACCATGCCTGGGGCAGGATTTGCACCCACGACACCCTGAAAGAGTAATTGAAATTATTATTTGTAGAAGAAAAGCATGAAATATGGGTAGATGCCAACTATAGGAGTATACCTTGAAAGTCTGGGATATCCCAGCTAGGACCTATTGAAGCATAACTTGAAATTTGTGTGTCCCCTAGAAAGGCCTATAGGAGTAGCGCTGGAAAGTCTGGGAAACCTACAACTATGGCCTATATGACCATAACTGGAAAGTCTGTGTGACCCCAAGTAAGGGCTAGAACAGCGGCTCTGGAGAGTCTGGGGGACCCCAAGCCGGACCTAGCGGAGTCAAGGTCTCAAATCTACACCGCAGACGAAGTGCAAAAGCAAAAATGCGAAGCAAACGCACATACGCAATGTTGCCCCCTGTAAATCAAAAAGGGCAATTAAAAATGAAAAATTTTCCCACAGTCCGCCGAACCGCGTGGCACGGCCATGTTTGATTTGTGCGCCCAGTTGTTTGCTTAAAAACTTTTAACCATTTTGCAGCGATTGCAGCAATGTGAGGCGAGCGGAGATGAACTGATCTGAACTGCCATGAGGTGCGGAAGGGCCTTTGCCCTGCGTCCTACACGTTCGCGGCTGCATACACCTTGCATACCAATACAAATTGCGTCTGTTAACGTGCCCCTTTGTATGCCTGTGTATGCGTGTGTGTATGGCTATGTGTGTGTATGTTTGTGTATCTGTGTTTGTGTGTATTTGTTCAAGATAAGCTCCAAGTGCACTGATTTCTTTTTCATGTCAAAACTTGCTGCAAACTGATTGGACTCAAGGAATTTTTCCCATACGCATCCGCGACAGACACAAAAAAGCAAATCAACAACAACTCCAACAACAACAAACAACGAAACATAAACAAAGACGACACAGGAAACGAGACCCCTCCAGCTGGCGAAACAGGCAGCGGCAACGGGGCGGCCAAGAGCAGAGAGTTAAGCAAAGGTCTACTTATGTCGGAGAGTACACGCATGGGGCGCAAGACCTCCTTGCAACAAACCAAAAAATCAGACACAAAAACACAAAAACAATAACAAATACTGTGACAACAACAACAACAACAAGAACAGTAAAACAGCTGAACTCAAGCAAAACGCAAAATATGCCAATTGGAATTTTGATTATGCGCTTCAGTGGAACGCATTCGCAGAGTGGACTCGAAATAATTTCTCATTTTTGCAATTTTATTTTTATTTTTATATTTATTGCTCACTCTCTTCAAATCGTTATTTGTGATGCAACAACATTATAACACAAAATAATGAAAGGCACACTGAATTAAATAAATTACATTTTTAATTTGCTACTTAAATTCACATCCACAAAGTCGCCATACAATTTTCCTTCTTACTTGTAGAATCCTTGTATAGCATGTTCCAACAATCGCCTTCGCAGTGGATGGGATGGACTGATCAGTTCACGAACGATATGATTCCATCACAGTTTCTAGTATCAGTGTGATTATTCCTAATACATCATTTGCTGCTAGACCTCTTTAACCTCTTCGCGCTGTCTTGTGAATTTTTGTAGATTCCCTCTTGAGTCTCGTTCATCAACAATTGGAAAGGAGACTTTAATTTGCAAAATCGAAGTGAAGCCTAAAAATTAAGGATGAGATTGTACCTTCAGTCTTGACTTTAAAGCTCCTTTCTCTCTTCTTTATTGTGACTATTGTGAACAGTGCTGGCGATTTGCACTTTTGATTTGCACTAAAATTGGGCTGGCCTAAATTTCACATATTGCTCTTATATACTCCTCATCATGCAGTTCCTGAAGCGAAAGTGTGTTGTTTCTACTGCTATTCGTGAGGTTAAGGTTGGTTTCATTCTAGTCAATAGGAACCCCTTTTCGCACTGATCACAGGGGCGTCGGACTTTAGTAAAGCACATTAGGTAAGGGAGGGGTTAATTTGCAATCATGTCACTTTGATCATTCCCCTATTTTAACTTTGCTTTGCTGACTGAATATCTCAACTCACCCTCACATCAAGCCACGTTAACAGACATTAATCTGAAAAATAACATATCTGTATATAAACACACCTCTATAGAAGTATTTCTTCTCTCTGCAATACTAGGCCTAACTAAGCTTATTTAGCTGTCCCACTAACCTAAACTATGCCATTCCTTGTGAGTTCTTGCCCCAAGCAAAGATTTCAAATTTAATATGTCTCTGGCGTTTTAGTCTGCAACATTGCCACAGCTTTTCCTGGGCCGCTACAGTCGTAACACTTCCATGCTATCCTGCTGGATCCCATGAGTTGTGTTTCATCATTGGGACTATGAACCTCTCATTGCTTTATGAGATTGCCTTATCAGGGTTATATTCTATAAAGAAAAGAGAAACACATTTTCAGGCTTCTACTCTGGTAATTTGACTATTCATTGAAGGAAAGAATGACCTGTATTTTGACAACGAGCCACCAGTCTGTTGCTCCCAGAGCAGCAATGATGCGAATTGAATAAACGATTGCGAATTGTTCACATTTCGCAGTTAAAGTCATTCTCTTGACGCTCTAGTGACATCATTTTGATGTATATTTCTCTCTGAACTAAACAAATCGGAAATATGCTATGAAGTTGAACAGATAATGGAGATTTTTTATAGAGATATCTTGTATTTCATCATTCTTGATCTTAGGAGAAATGTATTTACATGTTACGACTTTACATTCATAGTGAAGTTTCCGTCCATGTCTATTCTATTATGTATGAGACTCTGAAACACTCTTTGCCATGATGTTCCCTTAATGGCCGATAAGAGAAAAATCACGGATCAGCGAAGAGAGATGGAAGAATTCTGCGACATGTGCCATTTCGAGAGTAACGAGGCCTATTTACAATGCAATAGGAATGAACTGTCTTCTTTATCAACCAAAAAACATCTCTAGCAGCTTTATAGCTGCATGTAGGGTTCATTTGACTATCGACAAGAATGCTGAAAAAATGGGCGTTCAATGCTGATTGCAGTAGTTGTAAGGACATAGAAGAGAAAGAAATAGTTGTCAGAATATGTAAGAGAAAGAAACAGTGATTGTCCAGCCCTCGATCGCATGAGACTACAATTTTTCGGATATCCTTTTCTAGATAGTCTGTGGCATTGCTCCAGTTTAGAACTGTCAGACCTAACAACATTTATAGACTCCGGAGTTGTTGGAAGTAATTCATAGTAAAGTAGTTCATAGTAATAAGTAAATCATAGTATCTCATATATATTCATAGTATATCCTATATATCATCTTTAGGCTCGCGAGGATATGGCATCAAAACGACATTAGTGCTTGGGTGATCCGAGGGTTTCTCAGCAATTATACGTACCACAATATCGTTGACCAGTAAGTAGCGCCGAAATAAAGCCAAACTCTGCCAACGAGATGGTGACCATAAAATCCCAGTAGGCAACTGTTTAGGGTGCGGAAGGACTCATCCCGCTAAGTACTAAGCTTGCTGATTATATGTATGCATTTATCTATGCTGCTTCTTATGATAAATGGGCTAATTGGTTATTCTTATGATGATTGGGTTATTTGCACCTGATCCTACCGAAGCTTGCATCAGATGGTGAGAATTTTTTTGGATTATGCCTTGATTCTAAGTGTGAAAATATTTCATTAACAAGGACACAATTTGACAGAGTTTAATGGAATGTCTTTTTTTAGGAGTGGGAAGTTGAAGATATTTATTTTGCTTGAATGTTCTACTCATTTTATAAAGTTTCGAATATAAGTTTACCGAAGGTGCCGCACAAATGCCATGCCTTTCTGACAAACCAATCTTCAAGTGAAGATGCTCGTATAAAAAATATTTAAATTTTATATCCTGTTTATAACTAAATCCTACCACAAACAATTGACCACATAAATTTGAGCAAAATTGCATCTACCATGCTGCATTTTCCACTCCAGTACATAATTAAATAGCTTAGTGTAAATGCAGTTAAATTGCTTTCGCAACTCTGTCTCCGAGGATACCGCTTGCGAGGAATGCGTGCAACGCTCTCACCCACCACTGCCATTTCCATACCAGTTGAGAATTCCTTAAATTGCCACAAACTAAATTTTCCACTCGTCCGGAATTTCAGAATTTCACAACAATTCCTGTGGCAATGGCGCAATTGTTCGTTCGGCAGTAAACTCCGCAGTACATCACTGGCATTTCAAGCAGGAATACAGAAGGAAAAACAAGGAAAAAATAATAAAATGTGAAAAAATTTGAGAGAGAAAGGTAGCAACAAAAATAGCAATTAAACATAGTTTCAAGTGGTTTGGCACTGCAGCAACAGGAATTACAAAACGAACAAAATTTCCGCTTTTAAATGTGAAAGAGACTGCAATGAAACGCAAAGGAGGAAAGGAAGAAGGAAGGGAATGACAACAAAAAAGTAAAATCCAATGACAAAATGAAAGTTCAAGTGCAACTTGAATGCTCAAGCAGCCATTTTGTTGTTGTAGTGGTTGTTGTTGTTGTTGCTGGTGCTGGTGCTGGTGCTGGTGCTGATGCTGCCTCTGTGGCTGTTGCTGTTACTGTAATTGTCATTGCAGTTAGTCAGTCAGAAGCTCGAACAAGCAGTGACAGGATATTTGTGTGTGTGTGTGTGTGTGTGTGTGTGTGTGCAGGAGTGTGCTTGGCGCAGTGCGCAGGCAGCCAACCAAATTATAACATTCACCCAAATGCACACTTTTACAATTACAAGAAGAGGGAACAGCGACAACAACAACAACAACAACAACATGGACAGTAGCAGCATCAGCAGCAACCACAACAACAGGAACCAAAGCTACAGCAACAGTTGTTTTCCTGCCGATGTGGCTGCGATTGTGGTTGTTGATGGTGTAGTTGTTGTTGTTAGCGAAGGGCGTGTTCCTGTAAGTTCAAAGAGAGAATAAAACACAAACAACAACAACCATAACAACAACAACAACAACAACAGTATGGACAGATATAATAAAAAGTCTCCCCATTTAATGCTCCCAAATTGCATTCGTTTGGAATCAAGCACGTTGCCAGTTATTTTTTACTTTACTTCTCCTCTGCTTCTCCTCTGCTTCCCTTCTCCTCTGGTCCTCTTCTCCTATGCTCCTCTTCTCCTCTTTTCCACTTCTCCTCACCTCACCTTATCGTATCGTCTTTTTCGTGGTCTTTCCCGTCATTTGTTCTTCATTTTTTTCTTCTTCCATATTTATTACAATACTTTCCATCATAAGCGCTGATTTCGCTTCTCATTGGGGAGCAAACCAGCCACGTCCGTCAACGTCCGTGACAGCGCCGACCGACTCCATCAGCCAGCAGACATCATCATCATCCTCGGCTTCAGCTTCACAGCCTTAGTTGCTACTCTAACCAACTTCATCGTCTCGTTGCTACGTTGTCGTGGTTGGGCTACGTTGATGGCATTGTGAGTGAGTGACGTTCGCGTCCATTATGTTTCTCACCATTGACGTTGTTGCTGTTGTTGCTGGGGTTCTTGTTGTTACTTTTCTTAGATATGCAGGGATGCAAAATTGCTCTGCCCAGAGCCAACCAACCTCCTTACATTCTGCCTTGAAAATACAGCAGTGGGCAAATTGCAAAACAAAGAAACGAGACAGTCAGCAAAAGATGCGAGAATGGTTATCAAAAACTCCGACCGAATCATGACACTCGCAATGGAAGAGTTCATCAAGTTGAGAGCTCTTTTTGGTGTGGCTAATACACTCTCGTATATGGCGAAAGGAGACTTTTGTTTGAGACATGAGTCGATCATTTTTTGATATAGATGGAAGTGGGGTAGGCCGGAGAGCCACCGAAGAAGGAGGTCTTCAAGCTCTCAGCCAGTGATGCTCATTATACTCTAACATTTTGATATAGGTGAGTTTAACCCAGGTATTCATTGATATACCGAAGGGTTTTCGAAATCAATTTCTTCATCGGGCTATTAATTCATAACAGGAATATAATTTTGGAGATATCCTAATTCTAAATGGCAAATATTTTAGAGTAAACAAGGATGCAATCTTCAACTTCCACTGACTACACTTTTTAACAAACTCCAAAATTGTTCTAGTGTAGAACAGTGTCAGAGGAGATAAATGAGTTGGAGATAATATTTAATGAGAGTTTAATTGAGAAACAGAACTATCAATGTCGGAGTATTTAGTTGGTAGAATCTCTTCTTGGAACTTCGATAATATGATCGGAAATTTTACCAATACTGGGCAGAAATACAAATGACAGGACCAGCTATGAATTGAAATCAACAACAACAAAATTAGTTCATTTATATGCAGAATGTGATGGAATGTTTATTTCGTCATCCATAACTAACCATGAGTAAATGGTAAATGCTATTGAAATGTCATTACTGATAAATTCTTAATGAGAGGACCTTAATGATTAGTTATTAACAAAAAAGTCCAGCCGAACTGTTGGCAAAACTAATTTTCGTAGCAACATGTTCATTTGAAACAAGAGCCGAGTGAGATCTGACTTGGACTAACATGATGATGCGCCAATTTTCTGAGATCTCTCAATATCATTGATTTTGAGGCCTTGTAAGTAAATCGAAGTAGTTGTAGGATATCAACAAATAACAATAGCAAAAGCGTCGCCAATGATTGATGTATTTAGAAGTGAGCTAGGCCGGAGAACCGGCGAAGAAACAGGTCTGCAAATCATGATTGATCTATTTTGTAGCACTAGTATAGATCAGCAAAATAGGCTTCAGACATTGCTTAGTGAAACTACTGATTTCAATTGCCTCATCAACTTTTCGTACGGTGGTTTTAAGCCGAATGTTTTGTGAGTTGCCGGTGGTTTCAGGCATATATCAATTCCTTGAGGTAGTTTATGGCTCAAACAAGATATTTTTGGAGTATTCAGATTTCTACTTTCCCAGTGGTTTTAGATAGAATGCTTTGGAGATGGAGTCCTCAGAGATTCTTCTGAGTTCTTGTCAGTTAGATCTGTTTTTGTGTTATAAGGAATGATTTTAATTTGGAGTTATGTCTGAGGGTGATGCTAATATAATTGATGAGCGATCTGATGGCGGATCACACGGTTGCCTTAATCCTTGCACTATTGAATTTTGTTGGAAGGAGTTAAGAAATAAATAAACAAATATTTAATTTTACTTTAACTTTGGTAATTCCAATCGTTCAGTCGGATTTGTTTTATCACCAGGTACCCAATAGCTACGGATTTCAGTGGGCTCATCAAATTAAATTCCTGATATTTTGGAGTTCGGAGTTTCGAGTTAAAGAAAATACACATTTATATATAATTAAAATGAGAATTGTCCACCAGGGTGAAATTTGCGATGGTTTATCAACGGGTCTGGATGATGATCAACCAATTAATTGCAATTGCAGTACTCTTCTTAAGCAAGTACGGTGATGAGAGGCGTTAAAAAACCAGGACTTCCCCACATGTACATATTTAAAAAAATTGTGTTCAATTTAAATGAAATACAACGTGCAAAAATTGTGTTAAATATAAATAAACTACGTCTGAATGGCGCTACGATATCATTGGACATAGGCATGGATACGGAGGACATGAAGTCCTGCTTTGTCTGCAAATTGCATTGTTGACTGCTCAAGGAGCGTGCGAGTCCATTTGAAACAAACCACAACGAAGCATGTGGGGTGGCTTTCCGACCCGAAACAAGTGTCCCCCGTCGGGCTGTGCGCATGTTGAGCTTTCTCGGCCTTAATGGAATGTGCACTCAGTGTGCGGCACTCAAACAAATGAGGGTGGAGCCAGCCAGTCCGCTGCTAAAGTGGTGGAAATGCCAGCAAGAGAAACTTTCTTCGCTGAGCTTTGCTCAATGAAAGCTGCCAGTGGAACAGTGCAACAGAGCTTGCAGAGCTACAGCAGCTGGCAACCCTGAGGAGGGCTTTTGCTTTAGGAAATCAAGCCAAATTGATGGGTAAGAAATTGCGATTAGTAACTCGTATCGTGAAATCGTACGCACCCTGTAAGATGGCCACATTAGCGGCAGAGACGCACAAATTCTCATAAGCGCAGAAATCTTTACAAATTATTGACATTAATAAATCATTGTAAGAGCTGCGCTGCGCACGCCGCACACCGCACAACGCCGCGAGTGGCTGTGCGCAGTTAGCGGCGCATGCGCATGCCCAACATTCTCAGATTACGAATTATGAAAGATTTACATTAATAATTCTTACTAAGCCACACATAAATACGCAGTTTTGTGCCCTCTTAAAATACAATAACAATTTTTATTAAGAGACAATGAGCCAAGCAGTTAAAGCCGCTCTGCTCTGCCCCGGTACCGGTGCCGCATGAGAGTACCAACGGCTGAGCCTGCAAGTGAAATAAGTCATAAATGCAAATGAAGGCTGGGTACGCGTGCGCAGTGCAGCTCCGTGTGTGAGTAAGTGTGTATGAGGCAACTGGACACCAGGCGTCCTGCTCCCTATCGTCCCACACACCTACCCCAGGAACCAGCTGCATTAGTGCGATGTTGCAGCAGCTCCAACGAGCGGAGGGAATGGTGCTGGTGCTGTTACTGGTGCTGTTACTGGTGCTGTTGCTGGTGCCGATGGTTCTGGTGGTGGTATGAGTGAGTTGTCGTGCACTCGTATGCGCAGTTAAGCGCGGACTGCCCGCTGAGCTCTGCCTGCGTTCGCTTTGCATGCGTTATCAGCCTCGTGTGCTGGGCTGTTGTGTGTGGCTTGCCCGTTGGCTGGCTCGCTGGCTGGCGTGGGGAGCCCAGCCTGGCCTGGCCTGGCCTGTAGGAGCCGTGCCAGGATGCAAATGAAATCACTTTATTAAATGCTTACATAATTCATGCTTTGTGAGGGCATTTAATTTAAGGTCATCATCAACAGCATAATGAAAAAGCAATGGCAATAATTTTTAAATGCATGTAAAAATAGGTGTAGACAAGCTGAAATTTATTGTGTCTTCGGGCTGCGGCGATACTGGGTGATCGGAGGCTCTGCAAGTAGTTTAAACTTTCATTGGAATAATTGAAGGCGAATTAATGCGGAAGTAAATGGGGTTGAGTCAGCAGTTGAGAGACTTGGGGTTTATATGGGCATTTATTTATATGAGATATTGACATCCTGTAATTCGCTTATTTTGAAGTTCAATTTGAAACTTAGCGAAGTCGTTATTTTTAACGATTCTGGATTGGTTTCGCTTATACAACTTAGCGACTTGGAACTGTGCTGCCAAGTTAGACATTCATGGTTTGTGCATAGAATAGGAATTCTTTTACATATCAAACAAGTGTCTGAAGATATGTTGCCAATGCTGCCATCTCGCAAAAAACACCTCATCATAATTAACATAGATCATTGATGGAAGCTTGGGGAGGGGCTCTATGAGAAGATATTCTTCCATAAAAGGAAGCCAACTATTGGTACAAAAATATCAAATAAGTCTAATGGAATCGCAGTATTTCCATAACCGACTTATGACGTATATATGAGCATTACAGAAGAAATTAAAAAGATGGGTCGGCAACTCGTAGGTTACTTAAGAATACACCAAATTGAATGATGACATGGTTCCACCGAAAGTGAAGTAAGTCGGGATACTAATTCCCATGGATATGTAAGCACAACTGATATGGAGGTCAAAATCTAGAGACAGAAGAGAAGTGAGATCACTTACATTCAATCTTCATTCCACAGCACAAGACTTCAAATATTCTGAGAATTATACAACAAACTTTCTGGTTTCATAAAATGGAACTTCATTTATTCTACATATGAAGCTATTTTCCTATCAGTGATGGAAATAGAATGTTTTCTATATTGGATTCAATATCCCTGCAAATTTAGTTATATTATAAAGGTGCATTTTGATACTCTACCAAAGATCGCCATGAAGATTGAAAAGTTGTCAATTACTCTCGTTCTATATCCTTTGTAAATTTGCAGATATTATAAAAAAGTATTTTGATACTCTACGAAAGATCACAATCACTGCTTTCAAATACTCACTCTAATTGTACTTTCACAGCTTAAGTAAGAAGAAGCCAGCTGATTGAATTGTGGAATAACATGAGGTGTCTTTGACTCACAGCGTCGACGACTTTCTGGTGAGAAATAAGTAAATCGTTTCAATAGTGGAATAATATGAGGAGTCGTTGATTCACCAGCCTGGACGACTTCTGTTCGGAATATCTTCAATATTCACTTATAGATATAACATAATTTTATGTGCTGTAACCAAATGGCAGAAGCAGTAGCTTGGTTTAATAGATAGAATAATATAAAGATTAAATTGCCGATACCAGATCATCAGTGAAAAGTCAGATTACTCTGTAAAATCAGCAAATAAACACTCCTGTTCAATAAGCAAAGGAACAAAAAGAAAGGGTCAAAACATGGGAACAATCGCCAGTAAAAAACTCAATGGTATTAGAAATCATAAATGATAATAATAATGATGGTGTTGTGGGCACACACACATATACACACACAAACACAAACAAACTCAACAGAATAAGTAACAAAAAATAACGTAAAATAAAACAAAACATGGCCCTAACACATTGGGGGGTACATTGTGAGCGGCAATAAAAAACGTCAACACCTTTTATTGCGAACCAGAGGGTTTTCAAAATGGAAATGTGAAGAAGCAAAACAACAACAACGACAAGAACAAAACTGAGAACAAAGTGAAAAACAATCACGAACAAATCGAAATCAAAGCAAAACTGTTGCAAATCAAAGGCCTAGAGAGAGCACCCAACCAGCCTGCCAAAGCGGACCGTGCTGACCCTAGAAGTGTTACAAGACTTCATAACACAACAACAAACACGACACTGACGCAACAACATAGCAACTACAGTGGGAACTCAAAGGAAACAAAAGCAGGCACAGACAAACAGAAAGAGAAACAGAAAAAGAAACCAAGTTCGCACCATAGACAGTGAGCAAAGAAGCCGGATCGGACTGGGCTGGGCCAAAGGGACCAGACCAGACCAGAGCAGACCAGACGAGACACGAGACCGCACAGCAAGTGTGAAATCTAAATGAGTGCCCGGAGCAATTAATCACGTGCTCGATAGCAAAATAATGATGAATCGAAAGCGATGAGGTCGAAACAGCAAAATGAATATGAAGATGAAGCGGTTATGTAGAACACTCTCATCAATGCAGAGGGAAGTGCAGCAGCAGTGGCAGAGGCCCAGGCGCTATCATCGGAGCACAAAACCAACAATCAAATGAATTGAAATGTCATTTGTAGCGGAGCCAACACTTGAGCGACTTCACAATGACTGCAGAGGTGCCCATTGTTATTGTTGTTGTTGAAAAGTGGCAGCAGTGGCACATTTACTCGTAAATAATTGCACAACAATTCCCGCAACACTTTTGTGGCGCAACCAAACCAAAATAATACACCGAGGGACACTCACAGATGGACACAGATGGGCACACACTCTCACGCTCAAGGAAAAGAAATTAATTGCTCATGCAACAATCAGTCAAACTAATGTAATTAAAGCAGCCTGCGTGCGGTGCAGCTCGGGATCCAGCAAGGAGCGAGCGTGCATGCGCCTTAGACTGAGAGTCATGCAGGATGCAAGCAGCTCGCCAGCTTGAGTCGCTGAAATGAAGCGCGGTATAATTTATAATTTTTGCTTTTATTCTGTTGCGTGTTTGTTGTTGGACTTGCTCAGTTCTCCTGGAGCCAGATTAAGATATTATTTGGTGCGCACAGCGGGTGTGAATGTTAACAAAAATATATTGAGTGCATTTTAACAGTTTTAACAGTTTCTGAGCTGCCTTCTTCGAACATTTCGCAGCTTCGCTGTGAGTGTATTGCGTGGCTGATAGTTGGTTGGGTGTATGAGTAAGTGTGTGTGTGTCTGTTTGTGTGTGTGTGTGTGTATGTTTTATATGGGTCCAGGGGACTCGCTTGCAAGTGCAAAGTTTGTGAGCCGCCAACGTCCACAACAGCATCACGCATCCATATCATTTGGTGCGCTTCATGCTTCACCACTCTGGAGGTCTTCAGTTTTGGGCAATTCTGCCTGCGTGGTGTAGGTACTCTCTTCTTTCTGTTGTTTTTGTTTGTCTGCTGTTGTTGCTTGACCCCTGGGCAGTGAAATTAAGTTGCATTTTAATATGGCATGCAGTTATGTTGAAATTATTTTATGGAAATTGTTTCACATCAGCAATGAAAATAAAGGCAAAAATCCAGAAAAATGGAGGAGAAAATCTTCCAGTGCCAGAGGCGTTGACAGAAGTTATTTACTCTTTGAACGTGCTTTTTTATACGCTGTACCATCCGCCAGGGAGGGGCAAAAGGGTACATGAAGTGTGGGCAGCTGTGCAATATTCACTATGACCAGCAGTAGGTTTGGCAGGGAAGGTCCTCGTTTTAAACAGAGTCACTTTCCTAGTGTCGATCGAATAATTGATGGTCGTTTGTGGAAAATTTGCTTACACACCTTTGGCAGATGTATCAAGGAAACTTTCAACATGCTTAGACTGGACCTGAAGATAGATCCGAATTGATATATGACCTAAATTTCGATAAAGACACAGCCACTTCATGTGAATGCAACTGTCCGTAGCGGACTTAAAATGAACAAGTTTCATTTCCAGTGTTGAATGAATTATAACAGGATATATAGGAGTAATGCATAAAGTAGCAGTCAAATTTGGCCATTCTGGGTGCATGAGACAGTTCGATCTACTACCACCATCCAAATACATGCGTATTCATAATTTAAGTTCCATATAAAATGATTCCATTATGCTACTCCCACTTCCATGTTGAATTTTGCAAAATGAACCAACATATCCTACAAAGCATCTTGAATGTGAAAGCGATTTTAGTTAATAAACAGGGGTGCTTAGTTCTGTTGATAGATACGAGTGCTCTCCTGAGCTCTTGGAACCTGGATATGGATGGGAATTATGTATTGCAGTGGGCTACCACGGATAATCTCTTCATCCACTATAAAAGCTAGATCCATCTTATGATTGATTTTCAATGCAAACTCTTACTATATGAACCAACATATCCTACAAAGGCTCATGAATGTGATGGCGACTTCAGTTCACGAACAGTGCTGCTCACTTCTGTTGATACATACGAGCATATTAGTTCGGATATCCTGTGCTCATGAAACCTAAATATACATGGGAAATATATATTTAAGCAGGCGATTCCAGTTCATGCAGAGGAGTGCTCACTTCTGTTGATAGACACGAGTTCATAAGTTTTGCTATCCTGAGCTCTTGGATCCTGAATATACTTGGGAAATATGTACTGTAGTGTGCTACCACGGATAATCTATTCATCCATTATGAAAGCTAGATCCATCTTTTGACTGATTTTCAATTTGCCTTTATTTCTATTCAGGGGGTCCAGTATGTTGTTCAATCGGTCACGTGAACTTGTTGTACCTGACTCTAAAATGTCTGGCCCACTTATTTATTTATTTTTCTTTCTTAATATTATTCTCCTTGGGAGAGTCAAAGCAAATAATTAATTTATCTTAATTTGTTCGCTGGTCCAGAGCGCTTAAAACAGTTCTTCTCACACACAAAACACTCACCCAAAATTTTATATTAATTGCCTTTTTTTGGTGGGTAGGCAGCCATGTCTTGATTCCAAAGAGGTATCCCTTTTTAGCTGGGCCTCTGAAATATCTTGCACACTCAAAGCAAGTGTGTCTAAGATTGTGTGTGCGTGGAACAAATTTAAGCCAATTCACTACAAGGCGTTACCAGCGGGACCGGGCGTTGTCTGCTCTTCCGCTGATATGCATCTTTGCGCGATCATCCTTCACATAATTTCCCGCACTGCTTTTCATACCTCCTCATGGCCATCAACTCAACGCTGGGGCGTTTTACTCGTTAAGCGACTTTGGATTAATGGTGGAAGGTCCTAATTACCGCATTAAGGTGTCAAAATTTTTCCCTTTTGCACATTCGGCAATCTTCCTGCATAATAAATATGTCAGATGTTCTTTCCTTTTGCTTTTGTGCAAAGTCATTTTTAGGTGTTGTCTTCCAGGTATGTGGTTGTCCCAGAGATTTTGCTTGAGGACCCTCTTCCTCCCAATAGATTTCAGCAATTTTTTAATGTATTTTGAAGTGAGTAATGAGTCGAAATGGTAAGTATCTGCAACTCTATTGCACTGTGAAGTAATTTTAAAGTTGTACGACTTTGATGGCGATTCCTCCTTCGAGTGTAGTCTGGCCAAACTTTGCTTTGTGCTCAGACTATTCTATAAGCTTAAGTGTTTCTTCGTACCCTACACACTGCTTCATGCTCAGACTATTCTATAAGTTTAAGTATCTCTCCTTACACAGTTCCTTGAGGGCGTGCCCTGTAACTGTGCTGCTAGCATTTCACGCTCCAGAATCTCTG
The DNA here is from genome assembly GCA_920105625.2 of Clusia tigrina. Lineage (NCBI taxonomy): Eukaryota > Metazoa > Arthropoda > Insecta > Diptera > Clusiidae > Clusia > Clusia tigrina. Next base: position 12,010,179 of record OV050033.1, on the reverse strand, counting down.
CTCAAACTCTTCTACGTTCTACCTATTAAGTTAATTCTTCTAACAGGATATTTTCAGTCTGTTGTAACTGCTGTGAGTATAATTCTCTCCGCCTGTGCCTTAGATCTACTTTCGAAGTTTCTAATTCTTACCTTCACTCCAACCAACCATCTTTCAGTTCTGATTCACTGCTCTTTATTTAATTCCTGTTTTCTTGCGCCTTGCCTTTCCATGCCTTTGCATGCCTTGTCTTGCTTTAAATCCTGCTGACCCTTTTGCCACATTCTTTCGTTCCATTTTAATAACATTAATTAAGGTGTTGCCTTCGTTGGTGTTCTTCACGCCTTTCCTTACAAATTACGCAGGAATTTCATGTATAATATACATAAATATATTCTTTCTTCTTCATCATCAACATCATCAGCAACGTGGCAGCGGCACCATCATCAGCAGCCGCATGTTCTGCCTTTTTCCGTCTTTTTTTTGTGCTGCGTCCATTTGCCACGAAACATGCAATTTGGCTAAAATTATTTGAACGAATATTTTCACTTTAAGCTGGAAGATCACTCGCAAAGATACAACAACAAAGACTCACACACAAACAATCGCACATACACTCGTACATGCACGTATACACAGAAGGCGCTTGTATTTGTACAAAGGAAGTCAAGGAGGTGTAACAGTTTTTAAATTGAGCCATTAAGTGATCGTACAGACAAACACACATACACACACAAACACACACACAAACACATTCAGTTTGGCAGCGGTCAAATGTGGTTGAAGAAAACATTTCTCACTGATAGTGATGGCGATTTGTAGGCCTTGAGAGTTCTCTTATATCCTGTAAGAATATCGGGCGCCAATTTTAGCGCCAGTTAAAACATCGCACGCCACATTCGGTTCTCTGTGGCAAGGAATTCCACAACATAAACATGCATTTTTAAATTGACATAAAATGTGCATTTATTGCCCATTAAATTGAACCTTATGGCCCGCAACCGTATCAGGAGTTTCGTAATCTTTCGGGCCCCGAAGCCAATAAACGCATAAAATCACTGAAACTGTGCAGCAAAATTAAAAAGATCACACATAATTTTAAGATCAACCGATCAGCAGCACACAAGAGTGTCCAATTTGGGGAGCCAAGCGCCACGGCACTACCGCAACACTTTCAAAATCAAGGTCGACTGGGTCAATGGCTCCCTCAGCAGCCGCAGCAATCAAAAGCAAAACAGGAAAAGAACTGCGCCACATTTTCCCAAATCGCTGTGCTGGTTCTGGTGTACGAGTGAAGGTGTGTGTGTGTCGGTGTCTGTGAGAGTATTGGTGTGTCCAGACTGTCCACGTCTTTTCTTTAAATATGTAAAAAATCAAGAAGAATGTTTCACTGCATTTGTAGCGACACTCTTTCGTGTTCATTGTCGCCGCTGTTGCTTTTTCTGGGTCACAGCCAGGGGCGGACTAGGACTCGAAGGCTCTACTGCATAGTGGAAGGGGCCCTTTCCATTACATAAAAGTCAGAACGTTTCGACAAGGCTGTATTTGAGTGTCCTCACGGTTTTCTTGTGTTTAAATCTGGGGAAAAGTAATCATACTTCACAATATTTGACCGATCCTCCTCCCTGTCGTGATTGCTCTTTCTTCAACGCTGCCCTGACAAGCAATCATTTTCCTATTTCCTAATAGTCACAACTTTTTCATATGATTACCCACTATTCTCTTGACATAAAGTTCAATTGGCCCAGCCTGATCTATAACGTGGGTCTCCTCAGACAGATTTGATCAAAGGCGTGTATAGAAAAAGTTGTTATGCGATATTTGGAAATAATCACAAGTTCCATTGTCGGGTCCCGAAGATTTGCTTAATGTTGAAAACATATACGGTCCTGATAATACTTCCATGATAAGAAACTTCATTGAAGTATGGTTCCGAGATGTCCCTTGTGTTTGATTCCAGGCCCAAGGACTAAAAATATTTTCTATTAAACTAGAGTGTGGGATGAGCACCAGCTGTTCCTTAGCACTTGTGATGTTCCTTTTGTACGGGTAAACCACAGATACAGGACTTCAGGGCTCTAAATGAAGGTATGAGTAGCTTCTGTCAAGGTATGGAAACTAGTTAACTCTCCAGGTTTGGGAGTATGCGACTATATTGAGGTTCTAAATGAAGCTAGGAGTAGATAATGGCAAGATATGGAAACTGGATAAATATCTAGGTTTAGGAGTATGCGAGTATGTCGGAGCATCAAATAAAGGTATGAGTAGATTCTGCCAAGGTATAGAAACTAGTTAAATATCCGGGATTGGGAGTATGCGAGTATGTCGGGGATTCAACTGAAGGTATGAGTAGATTCTGCCAAGATACGCAAACTAGTTGTATCTCCAGGTTTAAGAGTATACTGAGGTCAAATCTATTGAGTCTTGAAGGTGGAATATAGTGGACTGAAGCAATTGTGTTTCAGCGTATTCCTCGACACTCACTAAGAATGTGGGTGTCGAGGAATACGCTGAAATTGACGTACGAAGTGTAGAGTGTTCTTGTACAGAATTTATGCGAACAACAAGACAGGAACTTTGTAGGGTGGGTAACGAACCGATTTAGATCACAAATATCATCAATAGATTTAATATCACTAATATAATTTATTTAACACCTCCGTGATGGATTCTAGTATAAACTGTTCCATATTTTGGTGTTTGCATACTTTCCTTGCAGAAATGCGCGGGGCTCTGCCTCAGCTGCCAGGTTCTTGAGTCCGCTACTGGTTGCTGCTACCGCTGCTTCTGCTTTACAAATATTGAAAATGATTTGTCGTTAGATTGATGACTAATAAGCATCGATGCAATTAATTGAAGGTAACTGATACCAATCTCAGAAATGACCCAAGCTACAAGCAAATCTCATTAACGCAGAGGCAGTTAAAATAAAAGAAGCAACTTTTTTGTTTGTTTTTAAATGTCATACGAGACGTCAACGATAGCCGCGTGTGGAACAGCCGAACAAAATATAATACGAGTATAACACATTATAATGTTCTGCGTTGTTAATTAGTTGACAGGCAGCGTTTCCCAAACGTGCGGTTGATGGATACTTTACCTCGTGAAAGAGTGTTGCAGTGTTTGAGATGGGGTTTTCGTGTAAATTACTTGTAAATATATAAATATGTTGAAGCTATCTAACTGGGGTCTCAGGTGAGAAATTCACCTCTTCGGTTAAGTTGCGATTCGGTTCCTTCAAAGGGGTGTTTCTCATGCTTCGGTTGACTAGGGTAACCCATAGCAACGACATACAAATTCCTTTCTGCTGATTTTTAAGGAGCTGAAAACCCTCGTGTTTCCACATGTCTAATTCTATATGCTGTGGTGTTAGTTGTTAGTTAGTTGGCAGTCTAGGTTAGCATAGTTAGTATAAAATTAATCCTACCATTGACCAGACATTCGAGGGATATATATTGGAGCTCAAGTAAACCATCTGTGGTACTGCCACAATATTTTATTTCCCTGATTAAGAATCTTGTCTTATCCCAGAACCAATCTGTGGTAAATGCTTTGTAATCTCCTCAAAAGTTTAATCTTAATCTTCTCCATGGTCTTCTACTCGTAACTCATCCCGCCAACCTATGCTCATAGATAGTAGTTTTTGGGGGTTTCTCAAACCAATAAAGAGATATATGATTTCTTAAAAGTTTCCTGAGATTTTTCTAAGATCATTGTAATCAACCTCTCAACTCCTTCAAAGTTTAAAGTTTCCGCGACGTAAACTAGTACGGTCTGGTCCAGATTTGTTTTGTCTCTAGTGATTTGTTCATTGCTATTCTATTCAGTCCATTCCAGGCACGTGGGTGGTCATATGTTGTATGTCACTCCGGGGCTTTAGGCTTCAAACCTCATTTCACTTAATTGTATCTTCATGATTCTGGGGATGATTTGTTTCTGTATCGCATCGTGCATGATACTTTGGGAAATCGCTGTCATTGTCTCTCTCTTTAAAATCTTTTCAGACTTTTATCAATATCCAGTTCTTTAACAATAATCAGTTCTTCGTCAATATTCAGACCTTTATCAGTCCGCATTTGAGCATCGCTGCCGCAGATTGTGTCTTGCCCGAAATGTCAACCGAAAATGTTTTGGTTTTTCTTGTTGTTTTTGTTTATATTTTAATTACGAACAAAAATTTGTTTAATTCATTAATTTATGCATTAACGAAATCAATTTTCATTTCATTCGATTTCATTTAAAATGTAATTTAGGCAAATTTGGTGGATTTTTATCTCGTGTCGACATCAATAAAATTGTGTTAATTTATGGGAGTGCGGCGCGGCGCTGGAAACCAGATATTCACCTTAACCAGAGAGCAGCAGCAAGAGCAGCAGCAGCAGCGCACCCGGCTAATCTGATAGAGTATCTTTTGAAATATCGTCGGGCAGACTCGAACGGATGCGAAACATGAATGAAAATGATGAAGGCGTAGTTTTATTTTAATTATTGTTTGAATTTTCGTTGATTTTTCGACAGAGTTTCGTGTCGACAGGTGGAGGAGAGTGAAGCGAGTGGGGTGATAGGGTGAGGCGAGTGGTGTGGAAGAGTGAGAAAGCAGCCATAGTAATGCAATAAGTTTTCTTTTAAGCTGTCATCCAGATGCGCGTGGGAAGTGTTTTGGCAGCGTTTTCTGTTGTTCCACAAATTTGTACTGAATGATCCATTTTAATGATCGTAATTAAGTCGTTTTGTCACTATTCAATTCGCAGCTCCGCTTCTCGATTGTTATCGTTCATTGAGTTCGCGGCGAGCATGCAAACTGAGCTGCTTTCACGCTGGAACGTGATTAATTTTGTCATTTTTATTGGCATTTAATTGTTCAACGAGCATTTCGCATTGTCTTTTCAGTTGTTTGTCAGCCGGTAATTAAGATAATTCGCGCACATTTATCGCCGCTTTAATATGTTTTAAGGTACATACAAAACTTGAGCGAAAGATACCATGCCTCACAACGACAACGAAAGATTATCTAGACTATCGCCAGAGGGAACGCCGAATACTTGCACTAAAGTTCGGGAAACTTGTCAGATTAATCCCCAATATAGCGATCCCCTAGTCTGAACGATTATCTAGACTATCGCCAGAGGGAACGCGGATAACTTGTAAAAAAGTTCGGGAATCGACAGATTAATCCTCAATATAACTCTAGTCTAAATAATAATCTAGACTGTGGCTAGAGGAAACGCCGAATACTTGCAATATAGATCGGGAAACGTGTCAGATTTTTCCCAATATAGCGCTTCCCTAGTGTAAAGGATTATCTAGACTATCGCCAGAAGGAACGCAGAATACTTGTAATAAAGTTCGGGAAACGTGTCAGATTAATCCTCAATAACTCTTCACTAGTCGAAACGGGTTCGCTAAGCGAAAACTGGTTCAAGTTGACCAGAACTGAGACATATCAGATTTGGATCGAAAATGTCCTATGATGATGTTGATGATGATGATGATGCATATAATGATTCATAATATATAAAGAAAGTAAAGCAACTACTGTATTTATAGACAAATAATGGAACTCAATATAGTGGTGGATTCTGATGTTGCTTCCAGCACTGCAGACAACGAAACTTTATGTTCTCGTTTTTTTGTTATCTCGGTGTTGTTCTCTGGAGCCTATTTCATTTTTCCGATTAGAATGGAACTTTAAATATGTTTTCAGAAATTTCCCGAGTTTTTTTCAGGGAAAGTAATATAATCAACTAGTCTGAGGGAAGAGATTGTCCCTCAAGGAGTCAAGTCGGCCCTATCTAGACAACACAGAACTGTGGCTATTTGTTGTACTGTGTCCTTTTCGATAAATTTTGGCCCTACTCTTGATGCGTTTCCGCCCTAGACATTTTTATTCTAAGAGAGGGTCTAAAGACATTCTTCAATAATAATTGAACCGGGACTATCAATTGATATTTCTGTTACAAATCGGAAACATGCAACATGCCACTTTCTTTTCAATGTTCTTCTACTGATGAACTGAATATCTTTACTACTACTACTGAATTCTGCAAGGACACCTTTGGCATGGTCTCTTCCTCACCACAAAAGCTGGCTTTCATATTAAAAGGACTCGTTTCTGCTCCAACTCGAATTGAAATACTCTTTATTCAAATACTGCTAAAGTTTAAAAATCATTTAAAAAGAATATTTACACGGCATGGAAACAAATGATACTAAAAGCTAATAATCAATAAAATACCATTAAATAAAAGTTTAAATAATACTTTCAAACTTATGCAAAAAATACAAAATAATTAAAATTAAGTTTAAGTACTTAAAAAATACTGCGTTCGTTAAGTGTAAATAATAATAATAATAATAATAATAAAAATTATCACGCGAAATGGAAAGCTTCATATTTCTTATAATTAAATCGCCCCGCTCGAACACGCCTACAGGCAGGTGTTCAGCTCACGCCGCTCCAAGCACTTATCACACGTCACCTCACAGCACCACTTGAAGATGCACTTGCAGTTGACCCACTCCGAGACGATGCGATGCTTGTGGCCCCGACTGCAGCACAGCAGATCGCAACCGTCCACACCCGCCGACGAAGCGTTGCACTCGCGCTCCTGCGTGCCCAGCGCCCCCGTCTTCATGCTCGCCGCACAGAAATCGGGCGAGTCGTCCGTGTAGACGAGATCATATTTGCTCGGCTGCTTGATGGTCTCGCTCTCCGGCATGAAGCTGTTGCCATCGTTGCGCAGCACCACCTTGTACGCTCCGTCGAACTTGTCGCGCAGCCGGGCGGCCGCCTCCCGGAAGGGCGGCATTTTCAGCCAGCACGTCTTCACCGTGCAGGAGCCGGACAAGCCGTGACATTTGCACTCCAGACGCATGGCGTCGCGTATGCTCTGCACGAAAAGAGAAAGTGACAGGAAAGTGGTATATGGGCAAACAAAACTTTACATACCAAGCGGCCCGCATTGTTGTTGTGCAGCTTCACCAACGTCCGCAAATCGCTGCGGCGTCGCTTGTTGGCGTCCAAAAATACGCGTGAATTGCGAAAGCCGAAATTCACATTGTCGCTGCAGCCGCCCCATTCCCATTCACCCTCGGGAAATTTGATGTTGCGCAGCAGTTTCCGTTTGCGCGAGCCTCCGCCACGCCTGCGATTGTGGGCGTTAGGCGGTCGGGGCCGGCTCTGATTGCGCTCAAACGCGGCCTGCTGTCGTTCTAGGGCGGCGGCCGCCGTCACAGCATTGACCATCTGCGGTTGGCCGCCGTTGCGACGTGAGTGGCTCTTGTCACACGAGCACTCCACCAAGTTGCCCATGGTGCAGGCCTTGGTCACCGCATAAGTGATGCCGGCCGAGGTGATGGCGTTCACAAAACTCGTCTCGCGTGTATCTGTAAGAAACGAAAGAATGCGGGTCAAACACAGCACCACAAATAATGTTAAGGAATTCAGTGCAAGACCTGAGGCAGAGTGGCTGAGATCGCCCTGAGGCAGTGATATTATTGGTTCCCTACAATTTCTGGATTAAAAACAATAAAAAATCGGGAAACGAAAAACCTTTGTGGTATTTGTAAAGTTTTGTCTCAGTAATTAGCGAAGATACCGAGGACATGTCATCTGAGGTGTCCTATATTGGTGCGGATATAGAAGATAAATTTCTCTTAGCTTACTTATTGCCCCTTCTTCAGTTCACAATTCGACCATAACTATGTGACATTCTAGTTGATAGTTCATTTTCCGTATCATAGTCATCTCTATCTCTGTTATATCTTCTATAGAGGTAGGAACTAGCAGAGATGTTGGTCCTTGACACACCAGTTGACAGCTAGATAGTTTTTACTTTTTGCTTACCTGGAAACCCAATATTGAAGAAAGAGTCAAAAAGGCCAACATTGCTTTGTACACATGTAAAAAAGCGGTCGGAATTAGGTGGGGGCTATCCCCACGAATTATGCACTGGCTATACATTTCGGTGGTCAGACCCATATTGCTATATGGAATACTGGTATGGTGGCCAGCCACTCAGAAACAAAGCTATTTGAAGCTTCTGAGCAAGTTCCAAAGAACGGCTTTTGTATGCATCTCTGGTGCCTTAAGGCCACGCCTACTAAAGCTTTAGAAGTAATACTCAATCTACCTACATTAGAGATGGTAGGGAAACAAGTGGCCGCCACATCAGCACTAAGGCTGAAATGTGCGGCGTTATGGCATGATCGGCAGATTGGTCACTCGACTATTGCGCATACCTGGAGTAGTTCTATCCAACACATTGACCACTCCATACCTTACCTCAACTTCGATAGGCACTTCTAGACATATATTCCGTCTAGAAGAGAGTGGCAAACACCAATGCCATGGAGGAGGGGGCAACTTAATTTCTACACTGCCGGATCCAAACTTGACGATAGAGTCGGTTTTGGAGTTTTCTCACAAGAACTGGGACTGGAACTTTCTTTCCGTCTCCCAGACCACTGCAGTGTTTATCAAGCAGAGGTCCTAGCCATAAAGGAAGTAGCCGTCTACTGAAATAGACATGCCGTAACAAAAAATATTATAAATACCTACTCCGATAGCCAGGCGGCCATCTTGTCAATGAATTCGGTGGCACTGAAATCAAAGGTTGCTCAGGACTGCCGAGCAGCCCTAAATGATATCAGTACCGTTTTCAAGGTACGCCTTATATGGGTTCCGGGGCATAGGGATATTGCGGGAAACTGTAGGGCTGAATACTTAGCCAGATAGGGTACCAACCTTCCTTTAGGCATGGACAGATGTAAGATTGGAATACCAATTGCCACCTGTAAACTGATGCTGAAGGATAGGGTCGTGCGTGAGACCAATGGGTCTTGGGCACAAGAGGGCATTTGCTTAACGACTAGGCTAATGTGGCCGGAACTTAATAGAAGGAAAACTAGAGACTTGCTTGCCCTGCCGAGAGAGAATATCTCTAAGGTCGTGGCTTGTAGAACTGGTCACTGGCTTTTCGGCAGACATGCTCTCAGGCTGGGAGTATTCTCTCATGAATACTGCAGAAGCTGTGGGGATGAGGAGGAGGAGGAGACTGTGGAACATCTCTTCTGTAGTTGCCCCGCTTTGGCTAGAAGCAGAGCGGGCTCTTTAGGCAAATACGCTTTTAGCTCTCTTACAGAGGTGTCTAGCGCGAAAGTCAAACAAATCCTGCGCTTTATTAGGGCTTCGAAATGGTTCGACGAGTGAATCGGAGGTGCGTTGTGGCGCGGTGGTATCACAATGGACCCATGGTGGTCTGAGTGAGCTGGTCCTTGGACTGGCTGCCACATTAATCTAACCTAACCTAGATGGTTTTTTGACGTCAGAATTACTAAAGATATCGGTATAACATTCTCAAACAACTCTTGGACTTTACTGCGGATATTCTTGGTGGGGTGTCATCTCTAGCGTAATGTAATGTTGTCATACCCCCTGATGGCTGATCTGTTGGTTGACATGTCAATAATATCGTCTTAATTTGTGGACCATCAAGACTACATATCTTAGGCAGAGTAAATGTTGACCCTACACATGAGGAGTCATCGAGAAAGTCATCACGGCCCTAACGTGGATTAGTTTAAAAGTGTAATTGTTGTGGGACTTCCAAGTGCATACGATTGGCTCTCAATGTGCTTAATAATGCTGATATGCTGATAAAGCCCCGTGGACCAACCGCTGACAATTTTCTGCTGGACTGGTTGGAACATTTAACTGTGACTACTCTCTGAAAGGAAAGCCGCACTACCACCATCACCACATGATAATTGCACAGGGAGTCGCTCTGTGACCGTCTTAATTGAGCTTCTGTGTAGGCAAGTGATTAACAAACAATTGCTACAAGGCAACGACCATGTGTGGGTGAACTGGTGGGACAATTCACACGGCCACACATTCACACAAGCCTGCCTATGAGCACAAACACAGAGGCTCCTCCGCCATTCGTCTGAATGTATGAGACACTCATTTCTGCGTTCCCATGTCACGTTCGATTTGCTGATGATGTTGTTGTTATTGTTGTTGTTGCTGTTGTTATTGTTGCTGTGTGCTACAAGTATAATGAACAATTTACATATCCCAGTTCTTATTTACATGACAAATGAGCGCTGTGACGTAATGCGTGTGTCAACACCACAACAACGCCGACGATTGGTGACAATAGGAATTAACTGTCAACCGATGACACACACTGCTCCTGAGCTGTCACCACTGACACAGCGTCGTCCGTTTGTGCTGTCATTGTTTTATGCCACTTCAGTTCATTTTGCCTTATCTCTGTCTTTATCTGTGCATTAGGCACTTAGTGTAAAATGAGTAATTAGCGTTATTTAACACTTTTTTGCTTTTTGTTTTTGTTTTTTTTTGTGGAGTCGTTTTCGAAGTTTTTTTTTAGGTTTTTTTGTTAATTAAATATTTGTTAGTTTTACGTTTTCTCGTGTTGTCATTAGTTGAAATTTGCTGCTAGCATGGGTTCGGAAGTTGTTAGCATTGTTAATTGCCTTTGTCATCGTTGTTTAAATTCTGATTGTTAGCTGACTGGCCGGGCACACCCCCATGGACCGACTCTATGCGTCAATATTAGTGTAGCCTGTTAGATTAAAGGCTGTGCTACTTTAGTTCAGCTCTTTGAAAATGGGAAGGGCAACTGTGCTAAAGCAGAGCGTTATAAGCCCATTCCGGGGTACAAATTGGTTTGAACTATGTAGTCACTATTAGGCCTATGTGACTGTCATTTGTTACAGATCGAAGCTCTTAAGAGTGTTAAACGAAGGGGAGATATTAAGATATGAATTTATGAAGATTGAATATGAAAAACGAGATATTAAGATGTGAAGAAAATGACGGAAAGAATCTCAAAGGCATGTATAGAGAATGTTCGCTACCTAGCAATAGGATTGTCAGTAAAGTGACAATCAGTAAAGTGACATACCTTCATACGACCACACATATTTGCCTACATAGATCTTCTGAGGAAACATACTAATGCTGAACACATTTAGTATGAATTTATTTAAAAAAAAAATTATTCTGGATGATGATCCGGCTTTGATGAGGTAGCTCAGATTACCAATTATATATTCTTGGAAACATCACATTCTTGGGAGGATCATATTTCTGGAAGGATGATATGAGGAACATTGTTGTTACGGAACATTTGGTAAGGGTTCAATTCGGATACTATCAGACATACCTAACGATTTTATAGTTACTAATAATATCATGTGGACTACGGTTAGTGCCCTGTGAAGAATGTAAATATGGACAATAATTCTAAATACCAAAAGCTCTGTGTAGCTGTTCTAGCTCATATAACTGCCCTTATAATGAAAGTGGAATATTCATTGTCCTAGAGATGATCTTTTCTATAACAGAAGAGATCATCAGTTCGCTGAGCTGACGCCTCAAAATTCGAACCCCCCAATATAAATGATAATATGGATATAATATATAAAGGAATATTTGATTCCGAGATACAAGGAAAGGACAATAGCTTTTCGATCATTTAACAGCAGAAATTTAATAATTTTTCTTCAATCCAGATCAGTTATACATTTGACTGGTCTAATCTGGACATAGGTAAGATGTGCTCTTCATCTGCTGGATAAGGGCCCATTCGTAGATCCCGCTTAAGTTTCGCCTCATGTCAGACTCTTGTCGAACTTTTGACACTTCTCCCTTAGCATATGCCATGATCCCAGAGCTAATATACTCATCTGTCACTCTGCACTGGTTAACAACAGGATAACTTGTTCTCTATGTTCTTAACTAATCACGCTAATGTCGGCTGACAGTGATACGCCGCAAACGATCGCTCTCGCCCAACCGCACTAAATACCACAACACGCCAGAGCCACAAACACTTTCCAGGCCCAGGCCACTGCGAAGAGCACTCTGCACAGAGCACCGAGCCAAATTTTCACTAAATGAGTACGCGAGTGCCGCAGCGGGCAATTTAGCGCAAATAATACCCAAGCGGAGCGTGTAAATGCAATTGAAATTCGTAATAAATTTCGCATTAGTTAACTAAGTTGGACATTTAAATTGTTGCCGTTGACACATGGCATTCTGGCGATGAGACGGGGAAAGAAACACAGAGTGACAGAGATAGAGAAAGAGAGAGGGAGGGAGATGTGCAGGTTACTACAATGCCGTGCCATCCCGTCCCTCCAGTCCTCTGGGCTCTGTGGCAATGTGGCAATGTGGCAAACAGACGGATTGACAATGCGAAAGCGGTTAATCCGGCGCGGCTAAATGTGGTAATTTATGGCGGATGATTTGGGATTTTCGTCGTGCTGCAATTATGCGCCTGAATGCAGTGATTTTGCGGTGTTTGTCTTTTTCAGGTGACACATCACCTTCACTTGTGCCACAAAGCAGCGGCGTGCCGGCAGCACTCTGCCACCTTCACCAATTTACGCGAATTGCCTGGATGGTAGGACGATTGGTCGGTTGGTTGGTTGGTTCGTTGGTTCGTTGGTTGTTTGGATGGTTGGTTGTTGGGTTCGTTGTTGTTATTGCTGTTGTTGCTGTTGTTCCACAGCGGCCTCTGTTTTCATTTCTGTTGGTGTAGATAGTTCTTCTCCTGGTATTTGTTGGCCAATTTTCGCATTTGTTGCCGCTCTGTGCACTTCGGCATACGTCTTCGTCCTCCTTCGCCGACGTCGCCTTTGAGTGCGTCTACTTCATTTTCCTGGGGAACCTTGGTCATAATTTATTTAAATTGACAGTTGGATGCTCATTTTAAGCGCTATTCATCAGGTTTCAACATTTTTATTATGCAAGTTGATGGATGATGTGGTTTGATGAATGGCAAGGTTTGCATTGCAAATTGTCGGAATAATTAGGAATTGTATGCAGTTGAGAGCCGATATGGTTGTTGGCTCCTTTGTTCGGTTGGGGAGATGTTGGAAAGGCTGTCAATGTCAGTATACGGCGCGCTGTAACATGAGCGTAGAATGTAAGGTTGAAAGGTTTTAAATTAGGGAACGTGTGGATTTTACAACAGGAGTGAAGGTAGTTCAGGTCTGAGGCAAAATCGATAGAAAGTCAAGAAAATATTTGCTTGATGGACAGCTGGGCTCTGGCGGTCTGCCAATAAAAAATTATTGAATTGTAAACGTTGATAAAAAGATGAAAATATGCGTTAATGAAAACAGGGGAATTCGCTTATAATATTGGTAGGAACACTGTACTGGGAGTGGTCAATCAACTCTCGTAGAATTGTTATGGGAGTTTTTATGGGTTGCTACAGAACTGTACTCTATTCATTTTCGACTTTTTCTCAGTGTGTCCCTGAAGTCTATCTCAAAATATAGTATATAGTTTCCCTTGTAGGAAATCAGGAAGCTTCCAGAGTACACTCTGGTAATAACTATAGTGTATGAGGGAAGGATCTTGTTGGGTGTCGTTATGGCGATGATCAGAGTATTAGCTGGTGTTAATGTCATCTCACTGATAGTTGGCTAATTGTAAGACATATTTTTAGATATCACACTGAACACCATTTAGAGAGATAGGAACATATTCCTTCCGATATTTCCATCTCACCGATAATTGGACTTGAAGAAAATTTTTAGAAGGTTTGCAGAATAGAATGTGGCTCATCTCCTACTATGAGTATCATAACAATTTTTAATATTTGTGCCAGATGCAATGATGATTCTTCAATTTATAGATTTAGGAGATGGACTATAAATACGAACAGGAAATGAATTTGGTACCTGTTGTTCAGTCAAATTATTTGATAGGTCAGTTCTCGTGATCCAAGTGAAGGATAATGGTGCACTTTCATAAGTAGCATGTGAATACTCGTACAGAAAGGAATATTGGAAGTATGCAATAGGTAAGTATCCAGCCAAGGACGATCTTCCCCGAAAATCAGAAAATAATCCACAAATGAACTTGATGGATGATCCCAAGCGAACTGCGATGACTTCTTATGCTAATTGAGTATAGAGTTATATAGATAGAATATATATAATTGAGTAGAAAATTATATAGTAGAAAAATCTTTTGCCGTAGATTATGTGGAATTGCTTTAATGGTCCTGCACAACTGCAGTACTAATCCCCTCTCTTTTATTCCCCAAAATCCTCAGAAGCAATCTACCAAAATATATGATACGCAATACCCTCTAAATTATAGAAAATATTTGCCCAGAGAAACGAACTCTTTTGAAGTCTTTACAGAAACATCAGTTATAAGGGTAATTTTTTAAGTCTGTAAGTACGCTAGAAACCCCATTAACTTGAAACAAAAACATTTAAGCCAGAATGAAGGCGGCTCCCTTGCGGCTTTTAACTTTCAAGAGCACTTTGCAGCGAAGGCAGCCGCACTTGACTCACAACAGCACAACAGAGACAGGTCCGGCGCAGCTATGTAAACCGGCGCGCCGTCGGATCAGATCAGATCAGTTGCCATAGAGAACCTGCGCTGCATACCGACAAGCAGCAACAAGAGCACCAGCAACAGCAACAACAAGAGCCACAACAGGAACAACAACTGTAACGAACGACAACATGGACAACGACGACTCGACTTGACTTCACTTGACTTGGCTTGACGGATGACAAGTGTTGGCAGCAGTGTCAACAGCGCATATTAATGAAGTTAATGTCGCACGATTTAATATGCAAATTGCAGTGATAATGGGTTAAGGGGACTGGGGCTAATGTAATGTGTAAGAGCGCTCTAGGCATGCATCTGTGAGTGCTACTAAGCGCAACTTCTGGCCATTAACTGCAACCACTTGCAGCGAAAACATTTGGCAAGACATACGAATAAGTGGGTCTGCTGTCGCAGGTATGGGAGATGGTGTAAGGCGGGCGGGGCTGAGGATTTGCGTATACGCGTATATGGCCAATGTTGCGCTAATGCAATGAGACCACTTACTTACCTCTCATTAAAATTTTTCTCATGCTCTTGCGCAGAGCGCTGCAATTCCAGCGACGATTCTTAAATTGAAATTCACATTCTCGGAAGCCCAGATTTATGCCATTGATGATCTCCTTTAAGAGGGCAGAATCGTGCCGACATATTTCCGCCAATTTACCGCGCAGGCGACGTGTCTTCTTGCACATTAAATTTGGATCGAGCAGAATATTTGTGCCTTCGGCCCTTGGGTAGTTGCGTAGTTGTTGTTGTGTTCATTTTTGAGGTTTTCATGGAAACAAAGGAAATACAAATTTGCAGTTAGAATAAAATTTAGTTAATATGCGATAATAATCTACAATAAAGTGAGGCATGTTTTAGTTATATATGAGTGGGAATTTCAGGAACTAAATTGGCGATATAAATCCAATTATCACTAATATGGGGTTTAATTGGAGTATGAGATACATCGAAAGACAATGAAAGATCCGTAGGAAGAAGTCATCATATTCGGAATTACGTGCAGGTATTCTGAAACACGCTGCCTTATTGTACCGAGTATTATTCACACAAATTTTCCCAATGCACACTTTGTGCTTATTTTTCAAAAACTTTCTTTAAACCCCCACTGTTCAATTATATGTACGCCACTGCAAGGTATCAACAGAAATTGTTTAGACTCATGTTGACAACGCACTCGGTTTTTTGTTTTATTTATTAATTATTTTTATAAAGGCATCTGAAAAGTGTTCGCTCCACAGGGTCTTGATGAGCCGCTACTGACGGTTTTGGTTGTTGTCCCTCGTGAGCGAGAGTGTTTGTGAGAGTGCGTATCAATAAAATCTGATAAAATATTTCCAGCTGTTTTATTAAAATAAATGTTCAATATCAACGCATGATATTAACACCTCGAATGGCGGGTGGCTCAGATGCCCATCTAAACAAAGAGGCACGAGTACACACTTCAAGAGCACTGCAGACAAACCAATCGTCTGTCACTCCATGAAAAATCGATACATAAAATACAGGATTTTATTATAAAAAACATAAACGCTGTGAATTATTGCAGTCGTAGAATATATTAAGAAATTAATTAGATTTCGTCTGCTTCGCTCAGTAGAGTGGCAGCCGTTGACATACTCACTGAGTCAGTAAAAACATAAACCTGAACAACTTAATTATATAAATTATATAAAAAATATAAACCAGTTAAGATTGTTGATTGGTGGAAGCAGTACTAAAAGGAGATAACACTCAAGTAAAAAGAGGAATCACTCAAGTTAAAAGAGAAATCACTCAAGTAAAAAGAGAAATCACTCAAGTAAAAATAGAGATCATTCAAGTTTCAGCGAAAGGATCATGCTTCCTTGACAAAGAAAAAAGGTCTCAGACATTTAGATCAGTACTTGATAGGAACTCTTTACTATATTTGCTCCTATCTGATCGTGATTCTAACACCCAGAACATTGAACTATGTATGGAAAAATGTGAACAATCGTGGCATCAAATATCGATGGTAAATTGAAATATTTAATTTAAAGCAAAATGATCAGGCATAATCCGCTTAACTTCCAGACACAATCCAGTGATCGCACTAGTTTAATGTCACAATATTTTGGTTGTGGTTTGACTAAGTTAAGTAACAATCAATATTTCGATGCGGTAGTCTTAGGCCATTATCCTCAAATTTCTTGGCACATTCTCATACCGAGACCTTGATGTATTGACTTTTAGAGGGCGATGCGTCCAAATTATGTACCAATCTGCTGCGTCTCTTTGCGAACGATTAAAAACGGAAGCCGAACCGGAATAAGCGGCCCACATGTGAGTGGATTTTGTGTGGTGTTTTAAAAATATGCCAATACTTTGTTTATACATAAATACGAGAATTTTAATTTGTTGTTTTTGTGCTTGACTGCTTGAGTGGCAACAAAGTTGTTGCATTTTAAATGCTCGGAGGAAAACCGGTAAATTTGATTATTTAAATGAATTGCCATAAACAGTGCAGCTCTGCCGCTATTAAAATGCTATAAATTTTAATAGCGCCGATTAATAGAAATGCATTAAAAATTGATATTTAAATGTTATTGGGCGGAAAGGTTTGCTAATAAAAGATACAGTTGTAATTATCCTTTAACCTACAGACTGCTGTTTAAATAGGTCTATTCTATTTATCAGTGTGTGTGTGTGGAAAAGCACTTCACTGATTGATTGATGAGTTTCTGTATACACAGAACAACAAAAAACAAGAGTAATTGAAGACCTTCAATGTAAAAAGGGATCAGCAACAACAACTCAGATATATGGGAGAAAAGTTCCACTGAACCCATTGCCAAAAACCCTTGGAAGGAGTCTAAGCAATCCCATAGTAAGTAAATCTGAACAATATGACTTTAAATCACTTATTCTGATCACTCATTACTGTCTGTAATTCTCTTCTAAGTTCTTCCCTTCGGTCTTTCTTTGTCTGTTACTGACAGTTTGGAATTGAACGGTGGCACACTCTAGAACAGTATTTTATTGTCCTTGTTCTTAACTCTGCTCGGTTATCAGGATGATTTCAAAATCACTGCTAACACCATCAACTCGCACATCTCTCTCTTTCTCTCTCTCTTTATCTCTCTCTGCCTCTAAGTTCCTGTTGTCCCAACTCGTACATAGTTGGAAGTATAATTCTAAATGCAGCAAGTCTTGCTAGTTCAGTGCGACATTGCTTAAGTTTACCTTTCGCTAGGAAGATGATAGACACACAAGTCAAAATGACACTGTATTGATATAGTGTGTATTTATCCAAATCCTAACTTTTTATCACTTAGCATTATTATTAATTGCAGTCCGACCTCAGAGATCTATTGTGCCCCTTCATGGCTTCAGAGTATTTCTTCTAGTTCGAGTTGTAGTACCAGAAATGAGTCCTTATTATATAAGTGCCATGCAGGATACTTTTTGACGTCCGAAAAACGGGAAAAAATAGTTGCTTCTAGTTGCTGAATTCCAGTAATTAACTGCTGAGTTCAAGCAACCTGCTTAGATGACAATTGCTTGGATATCATCAATTAAAAAATTTAATGACGAATAGTTTATAGAAAACTTCTGAGAGTCGCTGCTGAATAAGGTCTTCTATTTCAGTAAAAATGTAGACCACTTTGTGCACTAATTAACGACTCATTTAAAGATGTACTTATTTGCTTATAATCATTTATTTAGTTAAACGCGCACACGCACTGAAACAACTTCTGCTTGATGCCACCCATTTCGCTGCCCACTGGTACCGCCTGACATTGCTAATGATCGGCGGCCTTTGACAAGTCGGCAGTTGTCGCCGGTTGTGGTTGTTGTTGCCTCACAATTGTTGGCGCTAACTTCAAATAACACCTACGCCGCACATGTTAATTTGTTAATTCAGCAAAAAAATGGGAAAATAAAATGAAATTGAACGACACGAAATTCGCCGGCGAAGCAACAACAACAACGAGAACACCCAAAATGCCCACAGGCTCGGAGCGTGTTGATGCAGTGCGCTTGAGCGCCCGCACCAATCGACGCCTCGCGTACAAGCAAATAAAAAGTGTCAATTTAGCACAGTGCAACTGTTGACAGCTGCACATGCGCCGCTGAAGGCAGCCAAACCAAATCCAAGCAGGCAACAAAGTGCCGCGCCATGGTGCAGGAGGTCTGCCGCAGAAGTCGCTAATCAATTGCATAAATTTAAAGAGCTCAACTGTGCGAACGAACACCCACAAATTGACAAATATTAGACAAATGTATCCTCACACACCCTCCCACATACAAAAACACATACACACACATACACAGGGCGCCACAAGCTCAGAGATATGCAACCTGTTGCTCCCCATCCCAACAGGAAGTTAATTGAGGCACTGCCTTTGGAGAAGTTGGGAATTTATCTATGAAATTCAGTTTTATAGAACAAGTAAGGAGCTTATTATTGGCGCACCAGCTTGGAGGGATAAAGGAACAGAGCCAGAAACGCGTCGGTAATGCATGGGTAAAGCATGGGTAATACATAGGTAATGCATGGCTAATACATGGGTGATGCATGGGTAATGCATAGGTAATACAAGCTTTCGTTGCGTGAGTGCATACGTCATTAGTAGGTGGAATCCTTCTAATCCTTTAAACCCAGCGAAACATTGAAATATTTTTCTGTAATATTTAAACTTTTCATTCGATTCTTTCTCACATTACTTTACTCGAAAAAAGTGATACCATATATTTCACTGATTGCTGGTAATGCCAAGAGGAACCTACACAGTACTCCAAAATTAAAATAAAGGGAATTAGGTATCATATTTTTGACCAATTGATACACTCCTTTAATGTAAATATAAAGTATTGGCGAACGTGACGAAGAATGAAGTATGCTTCCAACTTCATTACCTGCTAAGCAACAAAAAACTATCGAGAAAAAGTACGAGCAGATGACATAAGCTTCGTTCATTTGGTGGACTTAGAATCAGTACTAAAATCAACACACCGGACTCCGGAATCAACATCTTTCAGTCCCTGGGTCCCTTAAGAGGCACTAAGCGAGACGATTAGGAAACGAGAAAGGACTCGGATACTTTGTGGTGGATATTTTATAGCACAGTCTCTATATACTGACTGTCAGTAAGAATGTTTTGAGATAATCCGAGGGAAGGAAGTCTCATTCGCGGACACATTGCAACACCACCAGGTCACAGAACATTCATTTCACTCCACAATATTCAAAGTTGAAGCAAAGGTCAGAAGGCTGATGAAATTTAATGCTAAGGAGATTCTTTCCATAAAGACTATACTACCATGCTGATTAACGTTTAACCGTCTCCAGATGGTGCACAATACCAAATATAATATAACTACATTACTACTGCCTATTAACTGCTGCAGCCATACTCACCATTCCGACTGGGTCTTTCATGCACTCCAACCGTACCCCGCACAGGTTGCAGAATTATATGGTTAAAAGATCAACGCTTGCTGAGGCATGGCATGCCATAGGCAAATATTTGTAGAGACTTAAACACTGACCAGCGACAAGTCCACTTGACTTGCACCTACTCCAAACATAGTCAAAGAAGAAGAAACGAATCGCCACCACCACCAGCACAGCTTCTGCTTCTGATGCTGTTGTTGGCTGCTGTGCTCCTCGCTCCTTCTTTACCTTACCGCTGTATGATTATGAGCCCAATGCGCGAACGTTGTGCGGGACAAGTGGTTGCAGGCCGATTTGTTTACGTAAAACTTATTGATCATGAAAATGCGTCAAGCTCCCTCCCCGCCGCACACTGCAAGCGTGCTCGCTTCACATAAATTCAGGCACGCACGAACGCACAGTGGAAAAATCAACAGAAATCAGAAGTTTGTGCTGTTGTTCCTGGTGGTGACGCTGCTGGGATGGCTTGGCATAAAGCGTCTGGGAAATTTCTCTACTGTTCCGAAATTCCGCGGCGTTGTTCTGGTTGCAGCTTCCTTTACAGCTACGCTTTCATTGTTGCAGCGGCGTGTGCGCGCCTGCCTGCAATGCACTTGATCAAAGCGAAAAATCACTGAAAATCCATTCAGCACAGAGGTGAGGAAAAGGAAACAAACAACAACAACGGCAGCAGCAACACCAACAGCAGCAACAACAACAACAATGACAGCAGCGGCAACAGCGATGGACCCGTTTTCAGAAGTTGCCGCCAAACTTCAGTTGCCACAACCATCGCAACGTCGGCAGTTTTCCGCTTGTGCGTTTTGCCTACGATTATACAAGTGTGTGTGCGAGTGTGTATAATTGTATGTGTTTGTATAAGTGTGTGTGTTTGTGAACGCACAGTTGAAAGTGTTTGGAGTACTTCTGGAGCTGCTCTTCTATTGATCTTTTGGATTACAGCACAAAGTGCGCGTCGTGTGCAGCATCTGTCCGTGCCTCTTTGCTGGACACATTGTGGTGCATTGCATTGAGTTGTCAGCTGCGTGTTGGTCTTTTTATTTGCTTTAACCTTTTTTTTTTGTTGAGTGTAAAATTGTCTAAGCATATTCTTTGACGCTCTACAGCAAAGCTGTAGCATAGCTCTGGTTGAACATACTCCGCTTGAGTATCCGCTTGAGTATGGGAAACGCACCGCACTTCATTAACGGTGAGTGGGTGCTCAAGGATACTAACTAGACGCCGCCGATATTTGCACAGCGCTCTCAGGAATTGCGCTTAGGAGTGGCCTTTAGTAAACCTGAAATATACTGCAATAAAACGATGCCCTCAGTAGAATTGGAGGGATGATAGTATCGGTGTTGTGGTAGAATTTATATATAAGACTGCCGGATCGACAATTCAGTATGAAAAGGGCTCGGATAGTGCAGGAGCAATGGTAAGTTTACCTCATTTAAGGTATAAAATAACCATGCTGAAGATTGCATACTGAGGGAAGCGGGAGCACGGTGGAGTATCTCCACATGCATAATCGCAGGGCTCTTGTGCAAATCGTACGGTACTCAGCAAAGCAAATCTATAGTGGCACTTCCGAAATAGTATTGCACAATTATTATAGGCATACTGAGAGGTCACTGTCAAACGACGTTACTTGCTAAAAGGATGGGATTTACAAGAAACGACGATTGTAGGAAATGTGGGGAGCAGCACACAAAGGAAACTCTGAAGCATCTCCTGTGCCTATGCTCAGCAATCTTAAAAACGCGCTAGCACACTTCGAAGCCTCTGGTTTCAGGGGCAGGGCGAGGTGTCAGCCATAGGGATAGTCTGTCTCTAAAGTTCGCTAAGGGTGTCTCCCTTTTTACAACTCCAAGTTACGACTCTTAAATGGATAACCATCTGGCACCGCAACGGACCTTGCAGGTATATGTATTTGTAATCTAACCTGACCAAGGTATAAGAAAACCTATTCTTACCTAGAAGGATTATTCTGTAGAATCCGTAGACCCTTTGTAATAAAAGTGACTGCAATTTCAGTCCAGCGAAGTCAACAATCATTATATAATTTATATATATACCTCGTTAGTGATGCCCTATTTAAGGCGTTTGAAATCTGAAAGAGAAAAAACATCTGGAGAGGCAAAAACACTTAGAGAGCATAGTGCTTCACTCATCTTGGGTATCTGTGGAATCGGAGGCACACAGTTCAGCTATCAGAGATCTCTAAGAAATCGCGAATACTCTATTATAGGTAGGACTGAAATCAGGGATTACTATTAAAGTAGGAGCCAAGTTTGTTTGTAAAAGTTGGGACAATTGCTAATTTGCCACCGAACTCAATCAATGAATATAAACGAGTATCTCGAATACTGAACTGAGCACGATGCTGCAATGAAACTCGACAAAACGCGGTCACAGGATTCAAAGCAACAATTTCCATAGTCACAGCAGAGTTAAAGGCACTACCAGCGTATTTATGAAATATATATTCATATATATATAATTTGCTTATATGTACAGTGTGAGTATATAAATCTTCCGCGCACATTTCCACCTGCTGCTCCTTCGCCATCACCATCCTGCCAAGCACATGGCACATGTGCTCTCAACATTTTTTCCGCATACAGCTCAATTTAAAATTCGAGTTTATTTACTTAACTTGAAAAGTTTATTTTTTCAAGTCATTAAACAAACTTTAGCCGCCTAATACGGCAACAGCAACAACAGCAGTGGCAGCGGTGGCAGTCGCTGTAACAGATGTAGCACCCAGTGGCAGTGGCAGTGGCCGGCAGCAGCGGCAGCAACTGGCAATCAACAATTGCCCGTAGTTGATCTAATTTATAGTGAAGCCAATACGCACACACTCTCGCACGCACACACACACATACGCGTATGCAGCCAATACACAACATCCTCCAGTACCTGCTGCTCCTGTCCCACCGCCCCAAACGTGGTGCTGGTAAAATTTGTGCTTATTTTTGTTTTGCTTTTCATTGTGTTTTGCTTTCCTTTTTTTTCTCTTTAATTTTGTTATTGTAATTTTGGAAACTGCACAAGTCAAGTATAAATGTATTTGTATGTGTGCGTGTGTGTGTGCGTGTGTGTGTGTGTGTGTGTGTTAGTGTGTGGGGTGTTTATTTTTTCAGGCAAGTATCTCGACGCGTTGAGTAGTTAATAAAAGCGCAAATTGAGAGCGTAGATCATTCGAAAATGCGCGCATATTAAAATTTAATGCGAATTCGAGGCGTAAAAATTGAATTTAGGTGGAAAATTAATAATGGCGCACATGCAACACGTAGCCGGCCCAGCCCAGTCCAGCCCGGCCCATTCCATCCCACCACGCCCGGTGCCTTCGTTCGGCAGCGCATCCAGCAGCATTGTGGGATTCCTTGGAAACGGCTTGTTTCCTCGATGTGTGCTTCTTTGGTTTATCTTGGTCTGCTGGATTTATGGCTTTGTTCAAGATTTATTGTTTTTTAAATGCGTACACATATACAGCTACACAAACACACACATACATACACGCACACACATGCAGACATGAATATCCACACTTGAAATTCCCTCGCAGTAAAACTGATTACATAGTTCGGAACAAACTTACTCCTAGTAATCATGAGTAATTACGATTTACTTAGCCTACTTTTAATGAGGCGAATCATCAAATTTATCATTGATGAATAACCTTGGGAACCATTACAATGTGGACTGGTAGCAGAAGTACTGAAAACAGCACTGCTGGAGGACACAAGCAGGTTTTGTTGTTCCTCTTCCACATTTAACAGGAATTGGCACACCGTCTTTCGTTGCAATGGATACCCTTGAATAATATTCTTATCGAAGCATACCTTTTTTATTTACGTCGATTGCTTTGATGTCATTTCAATACGTCCCAAAACTAAATCCATTAGGGCAAAAGAGATAGCCAGATTTATGGCTGCTTTTCAGGGCCTCATAATATGAGAGAAGGATACTCATTACTTATGACTTTTTACTAGTCACCCACCTTTCACAAATAACTTATCACTTATGATTTATCATCAACAACCAATAAGTTATCACTAATAACTTATCACTAAGCGCTTTTCAATTATGACTTTTTATTAGTCACCCACTTTTCAAAAATAACTTATCAGTAATGACTTAACATTAACGACTTATCACCTATGATTTTTGACCAACAACTTATCACTAATGACTTATCACTAATTTACGACTTATCATTAAGGACTTATCCCTTATGACTTTTTATTAGTCACCCACCTTTCACAAACAACTTATCACTAATGACTTATCATTTATGACTTAAAACTTGTGACTTATTACTAATGCCTTATCACTTGTGATTTGTTAATAATGCCTTATCGCTTGTGACTTATTATTAATGCCTTATCACTTGTGACTTATTCCTAATGCCTTATCACTAATGACTTATCACTCATGACTTATCATTAAGGACTTATCACTTATGACTTTTTATTCGTCAACCAGCTTTCACCAGAAACTTACCACTAATGACTTATCACTTGTGACTTATCACCAATAACTTATCACTAATGACTTATTGCAAATGATTTATCACTTATGACTTATCACTAAAGACATCTCACTTAAGAGTTTTCTTAATAGAGAATGAGTATCACTAATGATTTATAGCATTTAAATTTCATTCATAGTTAGTCATGAACCTTCCATTCCTCACAATAATCCCATCCAATTGTTAAAATTGCTTCTATTGGAAGGAGTCTGGAGAAGGGAATTTCTTATTATATTGCTATACTAAGACCATCGATAAGAGTATATATCAAATCCATAAATGTTACTGAAGATCTGATCCAGTGTCCATTCTCCAAACATCCAGTTTCCAGCATAGAAGTGAGGGTTAAATAATGTTTCCGTAATCAAATATTAAGACTCAACTATTCTCCACCAACAAAGTCTTAAATCTAACTCCACAGCTAAATCAGAAGGGGACTCCTAGTAACGATGAGAAGGTAGGTGGGTAGTTGTCAAGTGCACGCACACTCCGCCAGAATGCACACTTCAGCCATACACAGGCCCATTGTGATACCGTGAGATTGAATGAAGTTTATTTTGAAACAAGGAGCTAATTGTCGGCTGTTTATATGCGTAGGATCTCGTGGTTACATATATTCAAGTACAGTCTCTGTGAATAGAAAACAAAACATGAACTCAATATTAGGAACGCACAGATCTTCCAATTGGACCCTAATGGAAATATAGAATATAGTGATGCAAAAAAACTATTAGTGCTCTTCGGATTAGGCTTAGATATTTAGGTGACTTGGGACATAACTGAACATTTCTGTTTCAAACATCGTTAGAAGAGGCTGTGAATGTTTGAGAGAGACTCCAGGCTGAGTCCAGAAGATGGGGAAACATTCAAGCATATGTATTGTAAGTGATCTGCTGCCATTAGATACGGACTCCATCATATTGGGACATATATTTCCGTAGTATATGGAACTCTGATTTAAGAACAGATTTGAAGTAATCGTAACTAAAGCGAATGTCTCCAAATTCTGGATGTGGAATTAAAACTTTCAACAAGTTCCAAAGTGATTGTAGAGGATACGAACTACCTTCCTAATGTACCATCATAATATACTTGGGTGTTACAGTTCCAGGATTTCCGCTTAAGTATTGGGGACCTTTTAACTAAATATTGAGAAGAGTCCAGATATTTAGTAACGGAATTGGTGCTTTCACTTTTTACTTTGACTGTAATCATGTATTTTTCCATTAACTATGTAAGCCCTTATTTTCAGATCCGCATTTGCTTTGAATTCAGCTCTGAATATTTTCTAAAACCGCAGTGAAATGTTGGAAATATTCTTTGGTATCCACGACAATTACTCTACACCAAGCTCGTATTTGCGGTTCTCACACTGGAAGTGTGGCTAATTGGGGATTTTACACTTGAGCGTAATTTAATGGTACCAAAATATTTACTTTTGAGGCGCTCATTAGTTACAATTTTCTGTCCGTCGTTTGTTCAACATGTGACGCGACACGTTACAGTCACGTAACAACAACAACAAACACGAAAACCCAACCACAAAGTGACAATAGCAGCATAGTGCACGTAAGAGTGACTGACTGAGTGACTACTAAAGACAGGCTAACAACCGCGAAGCTACGTGTTCGCAGCGTTGGTAAAAACTGCGACAGATCGGCGTAATGAAGCCGGCGACAAGACACCAGAGAGTGTGTGCCCGGTTCATGGTGCACGGTGCATCAATCTCTTCCATCGAAGCTGCAAAAGTTATGCAAGACGAAACGAGCGACAGACAGTAATCCGTCCAATGTATACAATATTGTGCGTCTTAAGTTGTGAGGTAACAGATTTTACTCTGGGGTGGTCGTGGACTTGAGACACACTTTTAACTTTGAGACCCACTTTTCACTTTGCAATTTCGGCTCTGAGTTGCTGAGTTGATGAGTTGATTCACATTGACTCTTGGCAACTCCTTGTGTAAGCGTCAAATCCTCAGTGAAGTTTGACCAAGGTCGCCCTCAGCAACATCCACAGGCATTGCCAAAACATAATATGGTTGAACCATATAATTTAAGAACAATAAAAGTCCTGTATTAGCTGTAAGCATGGTGATCACTCTGAGTTCAACGACAACCTTGGTAGTCGAGCTTTCGTTAGGTTACAAAGAAGGGACTTGAGGGCACTGTCAGCTTTAAACTTTTAATTTTGACCAGCCTTTGATAGTTGTTATCGTATAACTGCTTTTGGCATCAGATTGTGTCTATATATGGCCTAAGTATGTCTTCTGGCGGAGTGAACGTCTCATTGAGAGCCACTTAAATCTACCAACCTATCTTTCAGTTCTGATATTGATACATTTCCGAGAGTGTTGCAGTGAGAGTAGTTAATAAAAGGGTTCATCTACATAAATTGTGAATCTACTTTGGGTTCCCATCAAGTTCAGTCTCATCAGATGGGACCTTACCCTTAAGTTTATTGAAGTGATGAGGGACAGGCCAGTTAAAAATTTTTTCAGTACTATTACTCGGAGTCAATTGGTGGCTCTATTATTTTCAATGTTCCCCTAACCGATGAACAGTTTGTCCCTACAGAATGTCAACTGTTCTCTTGTTTTGTTGATGAAGGGTAATTAGTTCCTGGGACTGGGGTTGCAGAGTTGAAATTAATGATGGGATGTCCATAAATTCTCAGTAGATTGATTTGACTATGCTTAAAACTCACGATTTGTCACAACGTGCCCATTTAGAAACTGCTTCGTTTAACACTGGTAGGGATCACTTAAAAATCATTATAGTGCACTCCATATTGACCCTCTCAGATCTTAATAAACTAATTGCAGGAAAAAACCTACGCTTTCCTGATTAACTCGTCGGAATTGGAACCTTACTTATGGTGAAAATTTATCGCTTCTTTTGGGATCGGAGTCCCTTACTACGCCTGTGATATTGCCATGCACTCTTTCTATGTTCACTTGCCATCTGTTTGTATGCGGAGGGAGAGCACTGTGCACCGCTTAACTTAATTGCGGCTCAAATAGGCGTAACGATACATTGTTATAAGCGGTCTAAACGATTTTTGCAGGTTGTACGCCGCAGTTGCGCCCTGCTGCAAGACTAGCTTAGTAGGATTTTGCGCTTTTTGTCACCTGACTGGGCGGTTGGCGGCAATTTCGCAGTAAGCAAATGGGCGCCTCCTCTCCGCTGCTATGGCAATTGTGTGCGTAGGTACGTGAGGCAAACAAACGCGCCGTGGAAAATGCTGAGAAATTTCTTTAGATTTACTTCACTTAGAGTTTATTTTTGTTGTTGTTTTTTTGATTATTAACGTAGAGAATATCTTTTTGCATTTGGGTGCATTTGTGGTGCCACAACATTTCCGCCTGCAGCGTGAGTCATCGCCAAAGTGCTTGCTAGCGTTAATTATAATGTCCACACTTTGGCACGATCACTCAAAGTGACAAGATTTTTACGCCTGTAGCTGCTGCCACCGTCAGTACTGTCGCTGCCGCTGCCGCCTCTATCTCCGCTGCTGCTGCTGTTGCTGCAGTGTTGGCTCGAACGTCAAAATGTACAAATTACATTTTAAAAATACACGCCTTCTCGTGACATTTAATTAAATTTTGTTAAAAATTGTTAAAAATAAATAAACAACATTTCGCACAATTGCAATTGGCTCGCTTCGTTTACCTCGTCTAAGTACGAAGTGTGTAAGGATGTGTGTGAGTGAGCGTGCGGTCCTAGCGGGAATAGCAGTGCGAAGTAAGTGCTTCTGAAGAGCTGCCATTTCATCGCCGGAGGATTTTCAATTCATAAGACGTGTCTTCGCACAAAAGTCCTCTAATTACGAAGGCATCCACGGAATGTGGAAGGATTCGACTCACTGCTTTGTATCACTGCATAGAGAACAATGTTAAATGTCCTTTGCCTTCCAAAAAAGGGACAAGCAAGAGCAAAAAGGCAAAAGGTCCTCTGCCTTTCCAGTTATATTGATCGCAACATTTTTTCTTATGCCATCCCAAAATCCAAAATTTTGTAATCCCAAAAATTTGTAATTTGGTTAATTTTACAAACTTCCTCGATTGAGATCCTGAACAGTCAGAACCTGAACCTGTTCTAAATACCGCACATAGATGACCACGAAGGAGCAACAAAGTGCAGTGAGTGCTCTAATGTGGATAAGTGAGTCAAGGAGTATAACCTGGCTTGGTTGCACGAGGGGTGTTAAAGACTGCTGGCGAAAAGTACCACCCCACCACAAAGTACCCATTCTATTCGCCCGGCACGACTGACAACAATTCGAACCATTTATAAGTAAGATGAAATCGAATAGGCATCCATCATGACTGCTCATTGAACCTTATTCGAATCATTTTTAAGTACAATGAAATCTAATAAGGATCTATTAAGCTTGCTCATATATATCCTTATTGACTCCTTCTAGCAGATCAATATCATTTCGGTATCCAGTACGTTGTCTTCCAATGTTCCTTAAGATGTTGTTCACAGAAGAGTGACAATGGACAGCCATGCATGTAAGCACACAGGCAAATAGTCCCTTAGAAGAGATTCAGATAATTGTCCGTGGTCTCACCCATGACTCCCTTGTAGAGTCCTAAAGAGATATTCCCGAAACGGAACCATCTATAAAGGGTGTCAGAGTCAAATAGAATCTTATGCAGATCAAGCTTAACATAATCTGTCTATGTTCTTTATTAACACGCCTTGTTTTCGTAGTTTTAAAACGTCGCCAACGGCTTTCAAGTGACATTGAATGACTGAAACAAGTCAATTCAGTTGATTCTCCATTCATTCCATTCAATTTTGAAACTAACGCGAAGCTTTTCATAAAGAAACCTTGATTAGTTTCCCGCTGGGCTGGTGCAGTAATATTCCGCTGAGAGGTGCGGTCCGTGCTGCAAGTTCAAAGCGGCTCATCGGCAACATCGGCAGTTTATGCAAAAACTTGAACGTGAACCAGTTTCCGTTCTTTGTCATTAAAAACATTTTTATTATGCTTCTTTGCAGAACGCCCAAAATGTGTGCCAACTAGACACAGCGCTGCCAGGCACCTCACGTCGATCAGAGAGTGCCAGTGGCAGTGTGACATAATAATCAGGGAAGGCAGCACACTTTGCCACTATGCCACATTGCCAGGTTGCACCGTGCAGGGTGACATAATTGTTGGCAGTTGTCCCATTGTGCCCGCGCCTGCTGGGCGCGTTGATGTGTGAAATTTGACGTTAAATGGACGCGTTGGACAATGCGCCTATATGGCCAGCAAGTGCGGCAAGGCGGAGAATCGTATTGGAAGTAAAGTTTACTCGTATTATAAAATTCCAACGAATTCCTCAGATTAGTATTTAGATATAAATTCATTGAATGTCAGGAGACATGCAACGACACTCGCAGCTTGTGCCTCACACAATTAATTTTGTTGTATTATCGGGTGCCACGAGCTCACGGAAGGAACCGTCCTATATTAGATACTAAAGCAAATAGTCATTATTCCAAGGTACTCAAGTAAATAAAGCCATGAGCTGGATTTCGTTATTTGCTGCGGACTTAGTAGGAAAAGCATGCCTGCACTTATATAGAAAACCTCCTCAAGTTCTTCTTAAGCACTGATTAGTTCGATGATGGAATGCCGTTGTTGGGATCATGATCACCAGGAATGGCTCTCTCGATATCGTCACATTAAACCTCACCTAACTCTGCTGTCTGAAGCTGCTAAAACATGTTGTATGTTTTTTTATTCCTTTACAGTTGATTTATGAACTGACGATCTTCTTTTTTTTTCTTTCTCCATTCTCTTGTCTCTTATATTACTTCACATCTGTTTCAGGAACTGCCTTCCTTCCTTAATTCCTTTTTTTATTCTCTCATTGTCTATTTTATTCATTTACATTTGTTTCGTGAACATACTTTCTTCCTTTCTTCCCTTTTTCATTATATCATTGTCTCTTTTATTCATTTACAGCTGATTCATTAACTTCCTTTCTCCTTCCTTCCGTCTTTCATTCTCTCATTGTTTCTTTTATTCATTCACATTTTCCTTTCTTCCTTTTTTCATTATCTCGTTGTTTCTTTTATTCCTTCCCATTTGTTTCGTGAACTTCTTTTCTTCCTTTTTGCATTCTCTCATTGTTTCTTTTATTCCTGCATATTTGCTTCATGAACTACCTTTCTTCATCTCTTTTTTCAATCTCTCATTTTCTCTTTTATTCTTTTAAAGTTGTTACATTAACCTCCTTTCTTCATTTCTACCTTTATTCATATTCTCATTGTTTCTTTTATTCATTCACATTTGTTTCATGAACTTCCTTTCTTCTTCTCTTCCTTTTTTCATTCTCTCATTATCTCTTTTATTCCTTCACATTTCGTGAACATCCTTTCTTGCTTTCTTCCTTTTTTATTATATCATTGTCACTTTTATACATTTAAATTTATTTCAGGAACTTCCTTTCTTCCTCTCTTCCTTTTTTCATTCTCTCATTGTCTCTTTTATTCATTCACATTTGTTTCAGGAACTACCTTTTTCATTCTCTGTGTTTTGGTGTCGTTTTCACACGCAGCCCTCTTTCTACTCGTCACTGCCAAGGGTTCTTCGACTCCGCGCTTCCGATTGTTTTTGAAAGTTCCAAAATCCCCTCTCACAATTCTAGTGGGAGTGGTGGTGACTCAAATAATTGCATGGAATGAAATTTCCCATCCTCATGCAGCTTACATGCTCATCGTGTACACATACTGAGAGATTCTGTTGAATTAATTGAAAACAGCGAAACATTAATGGGTTCTCTACCGCCTGCTTCGTCAGCCCCTCCTACCCCCTAGCCGACCGACTGCCTGTATGCAATCAGTAGAATCAATCTCGCTGCCGTTCAATTTAATTTAAAATCTCAAATTTATTATCTTCAATTTGATTTTTAATTGAATGAGCTCATTTCCGCGGGGGATCGGGCCGAGTGTGCCACATGTATCGCAGTGGGGCCAGAACAGTCGGTCCGGTTTCAGTGGCGCGCATGCCCGTGCAGTAAGCGCACAGTCACCGTTATAGAACCCAGTGAACCAAATTCTCAAACTGCCATTTGGGTATTTTCACTATAAATTCAGACACACAAACACACACCCATACATACAAAACATCACACACACTCACACACATTAGTATGAATACTACAAGATATGAAACGAATTTCCACCTTTTTTCATTGATGCAAATTTCATTCACGATTCTTTTGTTGGTGGTGGCACTGGGTCGATCGGGCTCTCAATAAAAAGTGTGCGATTTTGTACTTTTCAGTGTATGTGTGTGTGAATTTTGTGTAGTAGCGCTTTTTGCAGCGATGACATAAATCAGCATGCAAGGCAATTAAGACATTTGCGTTAAAATTGATTTACTCGCACTTTGCCTCGCTGAGGTGAGGCGGTCATGTTCAATGATAGGTCCGAAGAGCGCTTCATTTGCAAGCATAACGCGTCTGCCCTGTCCGAGTTAGCAGCCAGACGCGCTCTGATTTGGTGAGTTATGTGTGGGCTAATAAGAATAAGACGAGCCCAGAGAGGGGGCGGTCAGAGTGCCGCTACGCTTATTCCAAGCACAGTCGATGTCGACTCCCATTTTCTTACAATTTTCATACATGTGTAATAAATCCGTGTATCTATCAAAAGCGATTAATTGTGAAAGAAAATTCTAGGAAATTCATAAACCGTTTGACAGACATTCGATTGAGATGTTTCGAAAGAATTGCTGGATTCTCTGGAAATCGTTAAAATTTTCTCAAAGCAATGTCACTGAGTAATTCAATGGGAGATGTTCATGGCTACGATTCACCGCCAATTCAAAACGACGTTATGTTTATATTATTTTTGGTACATATCTGCTTAAGTATGTAATAATTTCTCTTTTGATGGGAATCCCCGAGAATAAAGAATAATATTTTATAGGAAATTGTCATATAAAAACGAATAAGCAGAGGAGGCCCAGTGAAAAGCATTAGAACTGCAATTGTATTGATTGATCAGTGGGAGATTTCTCATATATACCTGACATAATGTTCTTTGTCGTGCTGAAGGCCCTGGCATCTTGTGTTCCCCCATATTGTAAAATAATAATTAAGTGATAAGAATATTCTTTGAGTCTTGGCCAATTTCCCTTTTCTCGTATTTGCATGAACGTTGGAATTATATAGAGTGTTCTTGACTAAAATTCTTTATATAAAATTTATTATCTTCATCATCGATACCTATAATCTGAAATTGTCACTGATCAATGATCCGACTGCGATGTATTCAACAGAACCCGTTGCGATTCCTACCAACAAAATGTCTCATCTTCTTCCATGGAAAATCCACAAACCCCATTAGAGAAAATTCACAGCTTTGTTAGGTGGGTAATTCAACCTATGTACAGTGCCCTGTCAGAATTCGTCTCATGATTCTTAGATTATTCTTATTTAATTCCATACAATCTTTGAAACGATTTAGGGTAAAGGTCCCTATAAGCGATTGTGATTGTGATGATGGTAGTCCCTTCTCTGTTGGTATCCTACTTGTTGGCCTTTCCTAAGCCACAAAATGGTTTCATCCCTACAAGCTTTGGAACTATATTTCCTGGTCATTGCTGAGAGCACCATCGTGACAACTGACTATCATGGAGACTCCAGGAAATCTGGTTGAATTTCTCCTCGCTGACTGAAGTCTTCATAGCATTTGAGGAGATGATGAATTTATCTATCAGTAGTATCAATATTATCATTAGTATCCATAATTTTATATTTCTACCTCCTTTCTATCTGTTGCTTTGAACCCATCTCGCACCAATAATATTGAAAACAAATACACTCGATGAATTCTGTTTCATGATTTATTGCCCACGAATGAACTGAAATACACTTTTGCAACCGCCTCTCCCAAGATGGATAGGGTTGCTATATTATCAAGGCAGATGTTAACATTACCCCTCCATCGTAATTTTCCTCCAAATAGGCTATTTGATTAGGTAGAAAAAGAGATCAATCTTGAACTTGCAGGTATTACTTTGGATTAAGTGGTCGCATTATGTGTTCTAATACCAGGTCACCTATTAAAATTTATAGTAAACTGTCTACACAGCTATCTTAGATGTTTTTGTGAACTTTATCTGTAGAATTTGTCAGATACTATGACAATGGATTCTTTAGATACTATGACAAAGCGAGGATAACAGAGGATGCTCATATTAATGTATCTGGATATCACCAATGTTCGTTCAATTACGTCATAAGTTTGTATGCTCCATGAGGCAAGAATTTCCAACAGTCCTCATATATACTCATATTATTGAGACTTCTTATAGTCTAGTGGAGAGTTAGAGTCATATCTCCACCTTCGTCATTATACAATCTACCACGATTCAGGTTACTTTCATAAATAATCGTAGCTAATTACTCATCATCAATGGAAGACGACCATTGGTGATCACTACCGAGTTATTAGCCTTCGCCAGACATCTCTACTAAGCGCACCGAGTGCATCCAGGGCTTCCTAAACTTGGTCCTTACATCATAACTGTGGCCTTCCCCTTCTGCGCCGCCCACCCGGTGGCATCGCTTCAAACCGCTTTATTAGTGGATCTTAATACATGGGCCAGTAATACCATGGAACACTATTCACTTACTCCCATGAGGAAAATACTTTTGGTTACTTCTTTATTGCATCCAATTTATTTGTTCGGTGCAGGAAGATAAAACCAATTGGCAAGCAAGTAAAGGACAGTATACAGATGCAGACGTTCAGAACTTGCCGTGTATGGAATTGAAAGCACAACAAACATTTTTCCCTCGTAGCTCCTAGATGAAAATAAATTAATTAGTAAGTAAAGGTGGAGCATTGATTATACTGGAGAGAAACCCTTTTAGAGGCATGGTTAAAAAGAGCAAGTCAGCAGCGTAAAATAACGATTAGCTCGGCGAATTACGTCTTTCAGTGGAGGCTGTGATGATATCATTGCCAACAAAGCCGCTTAAACAGGCAACAGGCCAGTTAAAGCGTTACATTGGACTCATTATGCAACGACGAGCGGTACGGTTAATGAACAGTGGAACAAATGCACAAATGCGCACTGAACAGTGAGCAATGCAACACTAGGCCGTCCATAAATTATGAGTAAGAGTGCGAGCCCGGGCAGCAATGGAAATTGATTTAATGCCGTTTTATTGGCGTGTTTGCAGCGCCCTTGCGAAAATGTGCTGAAGCGTAAAAATTCGATTTACGCAGTGCATGGCTGCATGGGTGAAGTGAGTGTGTGTTAGTGTATGTGTCGGTGTGTGGTATGTCAGCGTGTGTGTGTGTATGGCTTATGACACAGAAGCGTTAAAGGCTTCACCATTTTGCGCCTTCTTAATGTGCGATTTGAACTTGAGCTAATTTCAAATTAATTGAAAATATCACAACTGATTAGATTTATGGGCAGAGCGTGGACTCGTCCAATTTGTCGAATTTGTTGTACGGAATTGCAGCGAATATTTTTGAAAAATTATATATCACGACTTTCCACATAAATCAAATAATTTAGACTAATTTTCTAATTTAGACTAATTTTCGAATTAATAGCAGTTGACTTTTTTATACGCATTCACTCATTCATTATATTATATGCAAAACTTGGCAAATTAATCTCTAAAATGAAATAAATTTATGTACATGGGTGGACACTTCCATTTGAGTAGGTTGCTCATACGACTGGATAAGCAGGGTAAGAAAAAGACATTTTTTAAGAGCTTTAGTTGTGAAAGGAAACCTCAAACTTAAAAGGAAGCACACTAAACTGATTAAGCATGAAATTGGGGTGATTAAAAAAGAGGAACCAATTGGCACTTGGATCTGTTACAGTCTGTTTTAGAACAAAAAACGACTATAACTTCTACCTATCTATTGTTTGGCATTCTTGACAATTTCAGACTAAATAATGGGATTGGCTGCCGCGCCACTTTACTAGCATTAGAAACCGTTCATATTGCATTGGAAATAATATCGCCAAGTTGTCTTCACCTCTGTTTGTTTTGGCCTTTGACGTTTGTTTATTTTCTCGTCGAAATATAGTTTATATTTAAAACAAATAATAAAATTTAATATTTGTGCGAAACTTGGCGTAGGTGTGTGCACCGTCGTGCAGTCTGCCCTGCACGGGCATCATCAATATTGCAGGAGCAATGAAAATAAATGAATTGCACAACATTACCCCATCCAAAAAGAAATGTCTTTCACTCAGTTGGCACGAGAGTCGTCGCCCAAACAGATTTCAGCGCTTTTATGTTGACATAATTTTCCGCAGTTTTTCTTTTTAATGAATTTGAAATTTTCATTGATGCGACTGTGCCAACATTTTGACAAACTAAATAAAAGAAACTCGTGAAACTACGCGTATGAGTGACTTTTTTCAAACAATTTTCCTGCTGCTGGTTTCACACTTGTAATGGGACTTCTTTGCAGCTGCAAAAGTTGAGTTTCGATACCCTACAATTGGGTCAGGTAAAATGCATTTTAGGCTTGTGTATACCCACTAGAACAAAGTGTAGAAATTTTGCTTTATAAATAGATCGAATAACTTGTGGCTTGTGGGTAAATTCATGTTGGGGGAACATCAGCTATCCTTACTTTTTATATATGTTTGATTTCTCCTGGATTCTTTTGATATTTAAGTGGAAATAAGCGCTATTCACGAAGCCTTGAATTGGTTGAGGATAAATTAGGTAACCGGTAAGGATATCTGCATTTTATCAGACAGCTTTGGATGCATTCCAAATAACATCATGGAGTGTCTTAGACTGTCGCCGATCTCTTGTTGATGGCTAAACAATTCCATATTCATTTATGCTGGGTACCAGGGCATAGGGATATACCAGGGAGCTGCAAGGTTGATTAACTTCCGAGAGACAGCATTTCTATGCCAAATGTCAGTAGGCATATGGGTATACCTCTCGCAACTTGCAAGCTTCTCATAATGCAGACACTAATTAACTCTACTAATCAAAGGTGGCTCTATGCCACTCTACCTGTGAGATAACCACCGAAACATGGCCTAGGCAAAATCTGCGTCTCTCCAAGAATATCTTTAGACTCAATATACTACAAGTTGGGACTCTAATAGGAGCCCTCACTGAACATCTAATAGGAAATCATCCAAGAAGAAGGGGACTTTATACACATGATTACTGTGGGAGCTGCAAGAACGAGGAGGAACTAAAAACGCTCCCACATATCTTCTGTACATGTCCTGATTTTGCAAGAAATAAGGAACATTTACTAAGATCCCACGTCTTAACAAGTATGGGTAATATCTGTACCAGTCAGGTGTTAATAACCTTCTTCGCTTTATAAAGGTTCAGGTTGGTTCAATCTGGATGGGGAAGCGTAGCCATGCCTCGCATTCCCGCCTCACAATGGACCTACTTGGTGGTCTAAGTGGCAGCACTGTTTTCTTGGTGATGCGGCTGCCCAACGTACCTACCTAGGTGTCATTTTAGGCAGCGAGGGCGTCATTATCGATAACATCACTTGATACCATTATTAATTCTTTTCTTTTCAAGGTAAGATTTTGCAGTTCAAGGTAAGAGTCATTGAGTTGTAGACATTGGGTCCTTCGTCACGTCATTCTTGTATTCATTACAGATGTTATTTATTTAGTGCTGGAGTAAGCTCATGGGTAGCAGGTTTTTGTTTACCCTGTAATGCCCTGCTGGGAACTTTCTTGTCATTCAGGATTGGTATCTGTTTTATGTGCAAGGGTCTTGTGACCATATTATTACAGGTAATATTAATGTATTTATTTCTTAGAGCCAGTTAATTAATATTTAGTGAAACCCTGTATTAGCAGAAACTCAGTTTGAATATTTATTTCTTAGATGAAGTTAATGAGCAGTTTGTGAAACCTGTCTTAACAGAAGCCCAGTTGGATTAGAGTAACGGAGGTGTTTCCAATATTTCCAACTGTTTGTGAATTTATAATGGCGCTGGATTCACATAGCTGGTAGAGTAGTATGGCTGCATATACCAGTTCCAAATATTTCTGCTTCATTCAGCTATCATTTGTACTTCATGGTGACCTGAGTCAGATTTTACGACTTTGAATAATACCCCAGGACATGAGCACAATCAGCATCTGGGTTTTAGATAGGATAATTGCAAATCAAATTCTCCACAGTTTCTTACTGTGACTCATTTTCGATTACTTCACAAAGAATCGCGTGAGTCAAGGACCTATCTCAGTAAGCTTCGTGGCAATCCTCCACAGTTTCATATTGAGACTCATTTTCGACTACTTCACCAACAAACGCTTGGGTCAAGGACCCATTTCAGTAGTCTGAACCCTTCTGTAGGGTGTCACACCTTATGAGTCTCTAATTCTTTATATAAGGCAACTTGGAGTAGGGTGCAATTTATGCACAGTCTGTTGTCTGAGATCAAAATATAATTCCTTCCAATTACACTTGCGGTTTCAGCGCTTTTATGTTTTAATATTGGGTATGAAAGAAAGCAGCCTCAATTTTGATTTCAATACGCTCCCGTCTGATTCTTGCTCGCTTTCATCTTTCTTTGAAATGTCTTTTTGCCACTGTTTTTGTTTGCTTAACACAATTTCTTTGAGTCCTTTCTGTGAGAGACTGTGCGCAAAGGTTAATGTAATTAAAATCAATCAAGCGTAGCGTTGCATTGCGTTGCGTTGTGACGCGATTCAGTTGCTTGGCAGCGCATTTGCATTATTTTTAGTTGCAATCGATTCGAACGGAAACAGGAAATGTGCAATTTATGAGTGAAAATATATAAATGCAGTTCTGAGCATTCTCACATGTGCTCACTTCAGGCCAATTCATTAATGCAAATAAATACGTTGGATAGAGATTGGACACGGCACTCATTTCAATTGAGATGCTCGGCTAACTGAATTATATGTTGATGTGAATGGGGTGAAAACATCAACAGATCTGGGAGCTGTGCAATTCAATAATTAAACCTTAGAAGTTCCGATTTAGTAAAAGGAAGATTATGAAATTAGAGTGGACTTAGGTCTGAGAAAGTGACACTTGCACACTTCTTACGTGCTGTGTTTAAAGTAGTTATTGAACTAAAGTTCTGACCATTTCAAAATCCAATCGTCTAAAGCTTCATAATAGTTTGATTGTCCAACCAATTATTTGCTTCTAATTGTGTACTGTAGGCT
This sequence comes from Clusia tigrina, assembly GCA_920105625.2. NCBI lineage: Eukaryota > Metazoa > Arthropoda > Insecta > Diptera > Clusiidae > Clusia > Clusia tigrina. Next base: position 11,971,695 of record OV050033.1, on the reverse strand, counting down.
TATATAGTACAACAGTCCCAGGTTTGATTGCTACAGCAGGCCAATGGTCTTCCTAGTCACATTACACTGCTCAAGCTGAGATAAGACGAACTATTCTAGTGGTTCTCTTTGTATTTTAGCAAACATTTAGCCAAGACTACCACGTGTGTGCTCTTAACATCGACAATCATGGAGTATTTCAACAGAACTCCAACCCAGCCTTCTTTAGAATGAATGGCTATTGGTAAATATGGGGCGACGACAGCACAGAGGATATCAAAAGGGTCCAATGCAACCAAGGAAGTCACTATGTGCTGTAAGTTGGGTCTACAGCTCTCATATGTTCGAAAATGACTGCAGTGTGATTCTCACTCTCAACCAATTTTTCGTGACCTAGATTACATTTTTGAACCTACCCAACACATAGTTTTCACCAGACCCCACTACGTGTCACACAACATGCCTTTGATGACTTCAAAGATCAACTGGTCTTATCATCTGATCATTTATAGAGTGTGGGCCAGAACTAGCACTACATATTTCTCTGGGATTTCATTGCCTATATAAAAAAGTAGGCAGTAATTTTTATAAATCGTGTAAATATTTAAACGATTTAAGATTAGCAACAAAGGTACCAAAAATTTCACATATGGATAGATTGGTGGCGCTGGGACGAACTTGCAACATACGAGCATACGAGCGAAGATTAACGAAGATATATGAGAGATATATAAAAGTCATAAGAAATGAGCACAGAAAAAAATTAGATAACAGTCATCATTTTTGGACTAGGAGCAAAGTCGACAACGACTCTTAATGGAATGGTACATAAGTTCGTCACAGACCAATTCCGCCAACAAAGCTCAGAAGATAACGATGAAAGAAAAGCCAAAGATAAGAATATAAAATGAAAACTTACACAATGATTTGGCGGAATTATACTATACTCGCATAAGTGCTTAGCGCCGATAGTTATGTCAGCTTAGCAAAATATTAATTTTGCATTGGGAGAATCTCAGCAAGTGAGCTCACGTGCGACTTTCGGCGGCGCAACTGTTCCTTCACTTCTTTTTAAATTGATGGGTTTTGAATACAGGGGAGAGTCAGGCAAAGAAATATTGAAGAGAAAAAGGAGCATATTAATACAGAATTATGTATTATCTTTGCTTTCAATATCGGATTTGAGGTGTTGATTCTATAACTTAAAAAGAGGCATAACTAGCTGATATTACTACCGAACATAAGCGGATCATACGCATCGATATAGTTATTAGACTGCAATATTGAGTATAGATCAGTTTAGACCCATAACCGAGCTCTGAAAATGGTGGTGTAGTCACAGCGTTAAATAATGTGTAAGCGTAATTATGTGTGCAATTATCATAAGTCTCCTTGTTTAGACAGAGCATATCTCAAGAACCCAATTATAGATCGGGGATGAAATTTTTGATGTGTACAAAATTTAAAACCCAAGTGAGCTGCCTGGAGGGATCTGGAAGTCCATTGAATCTCTGCGAGGAAAATTTGTTCATACTCGTATGAGTTTAATTACCTCACTGGAGCTTTAGTTGAAGAGGGTTTCTATGACGCAAGAGTCCACTTGTATAAACCTTCTTCAACTAAAGCTTCTTTCGCATTACTTTATGAAAGGAAACTTTTCTTAATTTTGCGAATAAAATTACGTACACGCCCAGTATACCGAGGTTGGAAATTGAAGGGAACTCGATAAGTTTTATTCTCACATTGAAAGGGAGTTGGAAATTTAAAAATTGTTTGCAATTATTTAATCATAATTTAACTAAGCCAAAATTATAATTATGAAAGAAAACCTTTAAATACTAAAAAGGAATCATAAATAATAACACTTATTGCTATTTTACTTTGCTCACTTACCAACCGAATCCAGTCATTGGCATTGCAAATATTAAAATTGCAATAACCATGAATAACCGCATATCTTTCTTCGCAATATCCACAAAGAAGAATCGGTGCAATTGGACGTGAAATCACGTGCGACGAGTGACGAACGACGATGAAACTGGCGACGACAGCGACGCCTCTGGCGACGATAATGACAACAATCCAGACGGACACGAATTGCACTCAATCACAACAAAAACAGCAGCACAGTCGCACTTGCAGAGGCGAACACGTGCTTGAAATGCTGAACCACAACACCACAATTGAATGGTCGGTGGACTGGTCTAAAAGTAATTGCCACAATTAAGGCCAACAGCGTAGCGACACAGTAGCATCCTGCACACACACATTGTCAAACTTTGTCACTTTTCCGTGGAAGTTACGAAGCGGTTTGTTAGGTGAGCCAATCAGAAAAACGCTTACGACGCAAACAACGTCAAACGTACTACGAAGCCGCGCGCGTACTGACCGACTGACTGGCCAAGGCACTGCGCAAGGAGTCGGGCTGCGCCCAGGAGTCGGCTGAGCTTAGAGTTACAAACTTTTCCGCACAAAAAAAGATAAAACACAAACAAAATCTCAGGAGAAAAAGGCAAAAATAGCAAAACACTTTAAACACTTTAAGACTCAAACTGGCCTGCTGCCTTATGGCCTGGGAACTTTTGCTTTAAGCCGGGCCAGCAAAGTGCGTCGCCGTCACTGCATGCCCTCGCGCGGCCTATGCGCATCCGCAGGATACACGAAACTCAAACAGACACACACAAAAAATAAATAAATAAAAAATGCGAAAAAAAGGAAATCGACCAAAAAATGAACCGCGGAAAAAATTAAGCGTAAAAAATGAATTAATCGCGCTTTAATAAAACCACTTTCGGTTGTGCAACTATCTGTGCATGCGTGTGTGTGTGCGTGTGGGGATATAAGTCCGCGCCTCCTGTTCGCTGGATGTGCGCATAAGGAAGCTCCTGCTGCCTGCTGCCGCTCGCACAATCACTTTGTATGGATAATTCGTATTTAAAAATTTCGCTTTAAAGCGTTTTTGTTTTTGGCTTTTGGTTTTAATATTATCGCTGCTTTTCGTATTTCAGTTGGAGCACAGAACAACCTGCTGCACTTGGCCACAAGCGGCGTACGACGATGAACTGACGACAGACTGCGTCGAGGACGGCCAGAGCACAGCCACTGACACAGCCACAGCCAGAGCAGAGCCACACCAGAGCACACCACACCACAAACCCAGCACCGGCAACGGCAACGGCAACGGCAACGACAACACACAGGTAAGCCACAGCGCAGTGTTGTGTACGTACAGCTCAGTGTAACAACGGCGCACACACACCATTTCTGCTGCCCATTTCGCTGTTGTTGTTGCTGATGTTGCTCGGTCTTTCCGCCAACAACAAACCAAAGATGAAACCCTGTACACGATGCGCACAATTCTGAGCGTTTGAGCGCTCAAATGTTGTTGTATATTTATTGTGGCCGAGCGAGAGTATCTGCGCACTCACTATTCGCATAAACTGTGCCCAGTTGTTGCTGTTGTTGTGGTTGTTGTTAATTAAACACAAATGAGCTTTAGCGCGAAAATTAATTACATACCCGGTACGTAGCCAGTATGCACAAAAAAGCGCTCATTCTCACACCGTGCCGCAACCGAACGTATCGAACGCTTGCCGCCGCACGCGTTTCTGCTCGACTGAGTTGCGTGAAATTTCTGATTAAAAAAAATTACGAACAAAATTTGTTACGCTTCGCGCGGCCAGACAACGATGCTCTACTCTCTACGCTACTCTGCTCGGTTCTGCTCAGCTCTGTTCAGCTCTGCTCCACGTTGTTCTGCGCCGTGCCCTGCCATCTACAGAACTCTGTCTAGATACTCGTACACTCACTCGGCTGCTCTAGTTGTGTTTACATTTATGCTTTTGGCTGATTACGAGATGTGATCTTGTCGCTTTGATAACACTTTCCGTATTATCCCCTTCGGAACAGATAAAGCACGGCGTCTACGTCCGTGTCGACCACTTTACAGTGCTTGCACGAAGGTATGCATGTGTGTCTGTATGAGTGGGGGAGTAGATGCCCATTCCATATGAGAGTTGCAAGGAGACTTCCAAACGTTTCCTGCTTTATTTGCTCATCATCTTCTTTCCACAATTGTAAATAAAACACTTTTGGCATACAACGCTTTCATCTGCACCGTGGAATGAACGCGTTCATTTCTCAACTGAAAAGAACCAGTTTCAGTTAATCCATGGAGGCATTAAAACAGTTTTTATAAAATATTTTAATAAAATGGGGTCCAATGTGGAGAAAGTTATCCTTGCATTTCCAATATTTTAAATATATGAGTTCTAAAGAAGTAGCCAACCCATAAAGCGCAGCAGGCAGAGTTTTTAATGGCTGCAATGGAATCTCTTGAAGGAATCCCAACATCTTATATAGCACAGCAGGTAGAATTGGTTTCTGGCTGCAATGGGGTCTCTTGAAGGAATCTCAACATCCCATAAAGCGCAGCAGATACAGTTTTTTTGTGGCTGGACTGGAGGCCCGTTGAAGGAAACTCCGCAATCCTAATATTGCAGTTCTGGTTGTTAGATACCCAATAAATCAGAAATGAGATTAAGCGCTGAAGGTAAGGTCTTTCTACCTGAACGGTCTTTCAGGGAATAAATTTCCAGCAAATTTGAAGGCGTTATAGCGTTGTGAGTATTTCTATAATGATTTTCCAGAGATCATTAAACCTGGAATACAGAAATCCTCTTTATAGGAGCATTATTCCACCAAAATTTTGCTAACCTTATAACATGGTGCTCACCTTATAACAAGGCGTTACTAAGCCACTGGATCCTTGTGGATGCTGAATGAAGTTTAGAGGCTTTATAAAGTTTTAGAGATTCTGTGGACTCTGACTTTTGCTCTTGATATTTATTATCATTTACGCATGTTGTAAACACCGCATCCCAACTGTTCTCTTCTGCAGAGCAGTCACTGGGGTACCTTTGTGTAGCTTTGTGCCACCATCTATTTTGGGTTGGGTATTCTACACTTCATTCGAGAGCGTCATAATTAATGATCCTTCTAGTTTTATGCCAACATATATTTAGGGTGGTTTCCACAGTTCCTGCGGGAGCTTCATAGGTAAATGATCTTGCCTCCTTCCTATTATTTGTGAGTTTGCACAGCGGTCATATACAAAACGAGCTGATGCTCTATACACCTTTTTCAGCTCCATACAATCTTCCCAGCTCTTTACAACATTCTCAAATAAATACACCATTCTCAGCTCTATACAACCTTCCCATCTTTCAGCATCCTTCTCAGCTCTATACAGCCTTCTCAGCTATATACACTCATTCTCAGCTCTATACACCATTCCCAACTCAATACAACCTTCGCAGCTCTATACTGAGCGAGCTGAAATGTTATGCACACGGATGTATTATCAATACAGACTAATTGATTGTAACCTGGCTTGCAAGGATAAATTCTTCTTAGTTAAGATTCCTTTCCAAATTATGTTTTCCTTACGTTTACTCAAAGAGCCGTTGGCTTCCTTGACTGACTTCGCGAAACTCCATGTGAGCCCCATTTATACGTGGTCTATCCCACTGTGCCAGGTGTCTACAATTAAGCGGAATAATTCTATGTACATAGATAGGCCTCGGTGCTAAGTGTTGGCCGCCAGTTGAGAGCCAAATTAACTCAAAACTGTTCAAAGTTTCAGTTGGGTCGGGTCTGGTTTATTTATGAGTACTCGTACGTCGTTTTTGTGTTGTCGTAGCAGAATTTGTGGCACATTAAGATATACACTCACGGACGGCTAATCTGGCAGATATCATGACGGACAGAACGTTTTGAGACAGACGCTCTGCTCTGTTGATATGCGCTGCAGAGTGCCGCTGAGTAGGAGCAGATTTTTCACGCATTTTTTTAATGGTTTATTTGCATTTTCTCTACAAAAAGTGAAATAGACGCTCACGCTGTAAGGACGGATAGGGAGAGAGGGCGAAGGAAGGTGGGGAGGTTGGTGATAAACCATTGGGGAGGTGGAAGGGATGCTTCAAAATGAAGTTATCTGGCAGTGGCAGAGACGAGACAAGAAATGAAGCTCATTCCAAATGAGGTTGAAATGATGTGCGTTTATTTGTTTACATTTCAAAGATGACACATGGTGTATGCTTGTGTGTGTATGAGAGAAGACACGTGTGTTTGTGTGATCGCGTGTGTCAATATGTGTTGCTGTGGAGAGGCGCGTAGGTAATCCGTCACGCCTGGAAATTACTTGTCAAGCTATTAGAGAACAAAAAGTGACTATTACATTGAGTAGTAAAGCGTCGCAGATGGAAAGTGAGCAAGAGTGGGTTATGAAGAAGAAACTGCGATGAGATGAAAGAGGATTCATTATTCTGAAGCTACAAAGAAGCTTGGTGATTAATCCAGATACATAGAAAAACTGGAATAGGAAGCAGATGCACCAAATGGAAAGTAAGCCCTGTGGAAGAAGTTCGCGGAGGTACTTTCTATGGTATACAACTGAGCATAGTTCAGAGGAAGACATTCTAATTAAGGATAGAAGTAAAATTGGCGAAAAGATAAAAGATAGCTACATTCGTAAACTTACCAGTGGAGGAACTGGATAGGAATATAACCTCAGATAAGATCCTGGGAAACACTAAAGAAGCTCAGAGATTTCCTCAAATCAAATTCATTTGAAAATCTTCAGATTGTATCTGGAAATTATCTGGAGTGTAGTAGGATTGCTATAAATATCCCTGGTCTTTAAGATGGCCGCAGGAGCAGTACGAAACAACAATAGACAAACAAATGTTTTGGATACTAACCAGCATTGCAGAAGCCCTCCAGCCACTCACTCGGATATTAATAAACAAAGTATGCGAAAATTTCAAGAGCACATCATAAAAATGCACTAATTAAAAAGGAAAAAGTAAGAAATAAAGCAGAGAGCCTATAAAAGAAGATTGATTACTTGTGAAGTATGTGAAACATAAACAAAATTGGAAATTCATTCTCAACTTTCCTCTGCCCGCGACTGTGCACCACTCAGCAACCGACCGTAGACTAGTCAAAGCGCAGGCGGCCACAGCTTAAACTTTGTCTGCAGCAAATGCAGTACTGCGTGCATACGGCAAGTTTAATGTGGCAGTGAAGTGCAGCGCCGAGCAAAGGTGTATGTATCCTTAACCCTTGCAGTACCCACATTTGAAAGGGTCATGAACTGTACGATGAATGCAATCGCAAACATTTTGTTCTCCATTTGATCTATGGTGAAAGGATGGGGTAGCATTGGGATAATATAAATCTACATGTTCCGGTTTAATAAACAGGTGTTTGAAAGTTCGTGGGAAGGCTCATTCCACATGATTTTACAATGAACTGGAACGCTGTAATGAGGTGTGAAATGATTCATGCGCAATTGTATCTTTGTATTCTCTGATTAACTTGGACGTAACCTTATGATTCTATGTCTCTGAATATAGTTTGAAGATCCGTCAATTCGTCTAATGTCAGTTAGTTTGCCTCATTCCTATTATAATGGTGCAAGGCACAAGTAATATTGATCTCCCTTCTGAAAGAAAAATGGATGTAAAATCACCTCAAATCAAATAAAATATCTCCAGGGCCTTTATTTCATCAGAGCCACATCATTCACTTTATAGGTCGACCAGAAAGTAGCCCGTGCTTAGAGTGATTCCGAAGTAAACGTGAAACTTTCTAAACTTATGTTCTAAAGTAGTCTCATTGGACTTACTCAATACCTCTTAAATCGTAAGGCAATTAATGTTCGGTTAAGCCTCTTTCATTCTAGTTAAATTTCGAGGTATCTTTTTATGTTACTTTATATAATCCAGTATTCGATTATCATTTATGAGAACATGAAGCAACCATTGATAATAGAGGAACATCCTATGGAAATTAGTGTATGAGAAGCTCGATCTAACCTGATCAATGAATTTTCATAGGATATGCGATCTTTCTCTTTCAAAACAATCATCCCAAATTTTGAATAACTAATGGTTCTGGTAAAAAGTTCGTGGAGTTTTTTTTTAGTAAAATTCAACTGGTTTTCTTGTAGTATGGAAATGACTTTATTTAAACCAAAATTTATTTTGCCAATGTTTGGGGGAGCCATGATACCATCGGTGAAGAAATTCTGTGGTTTCTCGTTGAAAAACTGCATCAAGTGGTTTTCACAGGCTTCTTTGGAAAGCAGCTTATCGAATAAAATTTCTGGGGGCTGAAGAATTAAATATTCAACTATTAATATTAAACAATTTAAGTTCATTAGATCGCCAAACTAGCTAGAGAGGTCGCCGAATTGCATAAGATTCTCAGTCCACTTAAAGTCCGAACCTAGAAACACGTACGTATACTTTATATAACCAGCTCTAAACTATTCTCAACGTCCGATATTCAATCAAAGCAATTGAAATTTTGCTTCACGTGGTTTCTACGGGTTAACTCTTCAAACGTCACTTGTCAATCAGAAATCAGTGAGCGTCCAAAACGCCATCTAGCGTCAGTTGATGTAAACATCGAACGCCTTCGTTACAATGCTCGTATGTCGATTCTATTTCGAATTTGTTTATTTACTTTTCCGAGTGTTAAGCGCTTCAATTCGCAATAATTAAATTTTTGTGTTCATTTAGAAATCACAAACATGAACACCAACACACACAAACACTCACCACACACGCACACAACACTCCGTGTGCTGGGTAAGTGGCTGCGCGCATCTCGGCCGCTGCTAACTCCTCGGAGCCTATCTGCCGGTATGTTTATTGTAATTTCGGATTTTTATGCAAGGAAAACGTTTGTTCACACTATCAATGGTCATAAAAATTTTATGAGCCACAAATTTTTTAAGAGCTTTTCCCCGTAATTCGGTTGGAAAAGTTGTGGCAACAGCGGCCAAAAACGGGAAAAATGGAATGGTTTTGTTTTAACAATTCTTCTCCTCTTCGACTTTTCTTTCGTTTTGGTTATTTTTTTCCATTTTTTTGGAACTGAAATCAACAAAACGCCTTGCAACAAAAATTGCCGTAGTTTAGAAGTGTTTGTAATTAAAAAGTTTCGTTCCGTTGGCTGCGGAACCTAGGAATCCACTGGCCAGGGTCTACAAAGGCTTCACTTGTATGGGAATTTGCTTGTGCCAGTTTGAGTGAGTGCGTTGTTGTTGCTGTTGTTGTTATACGTGAATGGCCATAAAAACGTAAATGCTCAAAGGGAACAGTTTACGTAATGTTCATAATTTAATTATGTTTGGAAATGCAAGAAAATTATGAATTAATGGACCAGCGCTGGCGTGCGATATGCAAATGGGCATAAAGCGAGGAGTCTGTCTACGCAGTTGGGTCTGCTTCACAGCGTCCACGGCCAGTTCTGTGCGGCAATTAAGTGCCACGAGCCAATTAATTAAAATTATGTAAGCATAGCAATATCATAAATCGATTATAGGAATCTGTGAACTGGAGTAGGAGTTCAGTGGAGGTCTCACTGAATTTCATTAACCCAAATTTGATTGAATCAATATCATAATTATCATAATCAGCAGTTGGCAATCAGTGCTGAGCAAATCATAACTAGGTTCCAGCATCCTCATTACACCCACCAGGAAATACTTCGCAATAATCGCAATTAAGCTAATTGTGGATTGGGTGGCGTCGTTGGGGGTCCTTACAAAATTGCAAAGGAAACAACACCTTTTTTATTCTAGACTGGCTTCTCGTCCATATTTGGGAGGGAACTCTTTCCAATTATATGCCAGATTTTCTGCTCGCTGAACATCCGAAACAGTAAAATACCCACTCTCCAGTAATGTGATTCAATGGTATATTCTAAAGTGCTCTTACAACTTTGTGGCCAGCAATTGCACACTAGCTTGTGCTGATTGATGTCCTGTTAGGACAATGAGAAACTGAGTCACTGGCTGAAACCTTAAAACTCCGAAGTATCCTTATTGCTTTATACCGAAACACCGAAACAATCTCTGGAATTTTGAAATACAGACAATCAAATATAGTCTATCCAGATAATCGAACATGATACTATTCCAAAAAGTTGCTTCCAAACACAACCCTAAGACGTCACATTTCATGCTAAGGCTCGATGAGAGAGAGGGACAGAGAGAGAGGCGGTAATAGGAAAAATCTGGGATCATTTCCACACATCATGAGACTTAAATTTTACGCGAAGGACCGATGTGGTGAACCTCATAGAGAGAGAGAGAGAGGCGGTAAGAGGAAAAATCTGGGATCCATGCATCCTGAGCTTCCCATTTGATGCTAAGGCACGATGTGATCAACATTAGAGAAAGGCGGTAATAGGAAATATTTACAATCATGTCCACGCATCCTGAGCGACTGAATTTCTTAAGAACTCTAAAGTTACATACTATGAAGAATGAGGCTAATTTGCGGATATCTCTCTTCACAACCCCAACAAAAAATAATTGATATGGGATCAAAATCAATAATTCAGAGGAGTTTCTTCTGAGGAAACTTCATGGCCCTATCGGTTCGATTCAGTGCCCAAATAAGGCGATTTATATAACTCTCCTTGGTAAATCCTGCGATGTGAGATTATGAGATGTTATCATATACAATTAGATATATTTATATTGGTCCATTATGAAGACCCTCTGAACTGTCTTTAGTATCATCCCAAATTCATAATATGAGGTAGTCATGTCATTTTTGTTTAATGTTTCTATTTCTTAATAAGCACAGAAAGAAAGGAGGAAAATCAACATCATAATTAGGAGCATTGTCAAACAATTTGACCCTGACATTATAAGAGAAGTGTAGATGTGTGGAGCCACAGCTTGACGGCTGACCTTGGTCATGGTCATAGCCCACATTTAGTTAATCACTTTTGCTGCTGGTAATATTATTCAAGAGGAAACATCCAAAGCGAAGATGGGGTCAAAGATTGCCACGAGTCTACAAGTTCTCTAAAATGGATCTCAATTTGACTGAACATTATCTCTGCGTGAATTGTTGCTCTACGATCTACGATTCCCACGTCACAATCTCCATTCAAATCGTTTAATTTTTGTCTGGTGTTGCTTTGTAAACATTTTCTCAAACTGATTATCACGCTATGGTCGCTTGTTAGCTTAACACATTCGCTTGATGCATTCACTCACAGAAGTGTTGACAGCCAACTTGAAATTTAAGAAGATTTATTATCCGCTTGTTTACAGTTTTCTAGCACGCTTGGCCTATCTCCCTCGGTGTGCGGGTTTCTTCTGCTTTGTTTTTGTAATATAAAAAATAATACTTACATAAAATATTTAAGTGCGCTTTGGCTTTGTTTCAAATTTGGCATTTGATCATTTTAATTTTAATTGCAAAAAGTGCTCATTTTGTCTTCCTTCATATGCACTTGTTTCCAACACATGATCTCCACCCACGTTATTGTTGTTCGGTGCTTTCTCTAATGATGAATAAAAGGTCTATATGGTGTTTTATTTGTGGTTTGCATGCAAGGCGAAATTATGGAAGGATACAAGGAGAAGTCATTTCAGAGAGCCACTCATTTTGCTTTGGAGCATTCATTTTATTAGTGTCACAATCAGCTGGGAATGAAATGAATAGGGCGGAAGAATCAGGTTTATATTCCCTTTTTGAGTTAACTTCATTTTTTGAGTGTATTTCGCAATAAGTGAATTTAGGATTTGAGTGAAAGCGACAGAAGGGAATATAAAACGATCTTTTGAGTTAACTTCACTTTTGAGATAATTTCCCCATATGTGAATTGGGGCTTTGAGTGAAAGAGACAATAGAGAATATAAAACGGCTTTTCGAGTTGATTTATTTTGAAATAATTTCCCCATATGTGAATGTAGGATATGAGTGAAAGAGATAGAAGAGAATATGAACCGACTTTTTGAGTTCATTCACTTTTTGCGATGATTTCCCCATATGTGAATATAGGATTTGAGTGAAAGAGATAGGAGAGAATTCTTAATTAAGAAGTATTGAAACAAAACAGACACAAAGAGTTGTCGAAATTCCACTTAAGAGCGATTTATCCCCCTTTGAGTCTGTTCTTTTCGGCATATGAACTTATTCTGTTATGATTCAAATAACTGTAGTAAAGATTTGTTTTTGGAGAGTTTTTGAAAGGAAAAAACAGAAATTGAACAATGACGGAATTTTGGGAGAGTCTCAAAAGTCATAAGATCAAATGAAAAAAAATTATATACAGATGTATATTCACTTTTTGAGTTGACTTCTCCTCTTGAGTGGATTGCCTCATATGCGAATTTAGGATTTGAGTCAAAGAGATATGAGAAAACAGAAAGAGCTATTGAAACTTGAAACAAGAGCGACTCGATGCCTCTTTGTGTCCGACCTTTTTGGTATTTCTACTTATTCTGTAGAAGCAACCTTCATATTGATATCTCCTCAAACTCGGAAGGTGGGTGAAAAAGTACTTTCCCATGTAGTGGAAGCGCCTCTTTGTCAGTGCTGCTTGCCATAAAGGAGGTCCGCACTTTCTTCTTCCTCCTCGACATCACAGCTTTTACAGAATTTGTTATGAAGGAGTCTAAGTCTGTACCCATGTGTTCCAATAAGGCAGTGTCCAGATATTATGCATACTAATACTCCGAGTCGTTTAATAGGTCCAAAGTAATGCTCAAATTATTTCAGAGAGAGAGAGAGAGAGAGAGAAAACAACAAAAAAATACCACATTGAATTTGCTCATCCAATTTTATAGAATTGCTTATTAAATTTTGATTTTGTTTATAATTGATAAATTAAATTTTCACCTTTTTTATTTTGCTCTACCCTCGCTAATGCTCCTCCTCCTTCTTCTGCTTGATCCATATTAATAAAGCTAATCTTGAAATATGTTAGGGAAAAATTGTTATTGAGATTGGAAATGGCCACACTAGCGTCTAATTTATGCCTTGCACGCAGACCGGATGCTCAGTGGCCATTCAATCCGGTCCAGCCTTGGCGTTTCGCTATTCCACAATATTGCCACTTGAACAATTATTAGCAAACGATTTTAGAAATCCCTGTTACTATTAAGGAAATTAACTGAGATTCTGTTGCCAGCCGGCAGCGAGGTATCCGCCATCCACACAATGATACTAGCATGGGCACTGGTCGAACAACAACCCAAATTGCTGTGTAAATGCAAGGTGTAAATATAATTTGAGCCTTAACTCCGAACGTTGAAGGGGCGAATCATCAATAAATTGGAATTAGCAGCTCAAACGGCACTACCGCCGGCAACAACAATAACAAAAACAGCACCAGAACAGCAACACCAACAATAACAACAACAACAGGACAAATTGTACGAAAGGTAAGCAACTGCATGATGGGTAAGGAACAAACTAAGCGGTCGAGCAGATGAGCGGTCGAGCGGACGAGCACGGCGAGGCGGCAATTTGCCGAAAGATGCTTCAACGCACCGTGGGATTACAGCTAAATTAGTGAGAAAAAACATGCGAGCCATCAAAAATGAACACACAACACGGGAAAAAATAACAACAACATGAAAGAGCACAGAGGAGACCACCAGGATAGCGCATAAAATTGGTGGAAACGCTTTGTTTCGTAAGTCACATTAAAGAAAGAAGTTAGCGCTTAAGTTAAAGCTTAGTGATCAGTTCTAAACTGTTGACAGTGAATGCTGCTCAGAGCTCGGAATGCGTATTGCACAGATACGACCAGGTCACCCAGCCACCAATCAACCGCAGCTGACACTGGATTAAGAGATTAAACAAATTAAAACAAATTGTTTTCGCTTCTCTGGTGGCAATTGGGGGCAGTGAAACGGACACAAAGCTGCACAATCCAAATCAATAAAAACTTAGTTGCTGCTTAAATAACACATCAATTGTTCAGTGGGCAAGTATCGTTGTTGTTGTTGCAAATAACACAAATTCCTGCCTGAGTTAGTTTATTAACTTAATTCGCGCATATTTTCGGTGCTTATGGCATATGCCAAAACACTTCCAACGTTATTAATTATGGACCGACACAAATTCAAATTTAAATATCCAACGCAGCCACACATCCAGGTAATTAGCAGAAATTATTTGCGGCGCAAATGCGTGAATATAAATTTAATAAAATTTTTTCAACTATTTCCTAGCGCGCCCGTTAAAAAAATTCTCCGATAATCGGCAGTAATGCATAATTTTCTTTTATATGTTTCCTCATATTTATGATTTCTGAAAAATATGTTCATAATTTTCATTAAAAATTTCGAAATGTTTGAAATTTATTAACTTATTGCTGTGTACCCAGTGGCGTGGTTAATGACCCATTAGGAAATTTTACAAATTGGTACCCAGACCTGACAATAAACTCAGATTTTATTAGGAAAAGTGGGGAAAAATGAGAGAATGTTGACAAGGAAATTAGTAACTAGAATAAAACACGTTTTGAGACCAAGCCCGGGGCAGGATTTGAACCTGCGACATTCTGCGTGTGAGTCTAGCATGCTTACTATTCGACCACAGAGGGCGGCAGGAGAATTTATAATGATTTGATTTATATCAGACATGGGCTGCTTTCGGCTCTGTGGTGTCATTACAGAGTGACTCCAATAACTTTATTAGGAGAAATCGAAACTAACCCATTGCTTCACACCAAGCTTGCAGTGAGTGTGCATTGAATTGGTGCCCATTCCTGCACACTCGCATTCCTGCCATGCATCAGTATTTTAATTATGTTAATCACACTCCCTATTTTAATTGTCTTCAATATTTTAAGTTGTTTCGTTTCTTCTTAAGATTTATTTATTACAGATGTTGACATTTCCTCTCCGTTCTTTAATTATATGACAGAACCCATTCCTGGCACAGATACCTTCTGTTGTCATCCTAAAATTCTCCTTGTAAACATATATCTTTTCAGTCACTGCCACCTTGGTTTAATGTGTGGGAAAACGCAGAAATTTACATTACTTGACCGCCAGTAAACTAGGTTATTATTATGTGGCCATGTCAGACAGCACTTCCAATTTAATTAATAAACAGATAAAGCCACAACAAAAACAACAGCAGCAGGTCAATTGTATGGAAATCAGAGCACCTTCCCATTGCGAGAGATAAATGATACCATTGCAGAGCATACACTAACAGATTGACAACCAGATAAGGAACGTGGCAACTGCGGTTCGCATACACAAAGGTCTTAAAAGGACATAATCATATACGACGTCACAAGTGACATTCTCGGAACATGAGTCACGGATGAAACGATTTCAAAAATGTGACCGCAAAACTAGTGCCAACTGCTGGCGAGCCGGCAGGAAGAGCTCTCAAAAGAATGGCACGATGAGTCAAAATTGATGATGAGTAAACCAAAAAAATTTCACAAATTTGCGAAAGAGAAACAAGGCCCTGTAAGCTGCATACACTGACTAAGCCAACGCTGCTGAAGTTGCCGCTAATGCCGCTTAATCCAATTAGTTGCAGCACTTCTGTTTCCCCACACCCCCCTGAGGCTATTAATTGAAAAAGTTGCCACTAAAAATTTTGACTTTTTGTGACCTGCACTAATAGACGAAATCAAAACTCCCCAGCGAACAGAAACACACTCGCAAGGAAACAAACAAACACACGCGGACAGACGTGCACACAAAGCAACAACAACAACAACACGAGAATTAATGAAATTGTAGCATTTGAAAACAGTTTCGACACATGTAAAAACAGCTCGGAACATGGCACGCAACTCAATCGTAAAAATTAGGAGAACAAAAACAGAACCAAATTATATTCCAACAAATTCCAAAACAATTTTTTATGGCAGCTCTTATTGTTGTTTTTGTTGTTGTTGTTGTTGTGCGGGCAATTGTTGTTACGCGCGAATGCCAGTTGCCGACGGACTAGTCCCGAAACTCCAAATTCAAAGGCTGCAAGACCGCTTGGACGCTTGAACATTGGTTGCAGCAGAGACGACCCGAGATAATGATATGCCTGACGATAATGATTATGAAAACGAAGATGATGATCGTGTTGCTCATGACGATGTTGCTTATGATGATGTTGTTCATGACGATGTTGATCATGTTGCTCATGACGATGTTGATGATGTTGATGATGTCGCAATTAAAAGAGCCACAAACGACTTTGGACAAAGATCTTCTGTATCAGAAGCAGCAGCAACAGCAGCAGCGGCAACAGAAGCTCTAAATTTGGTAATAGTTTGTGC
Organism: Clusia tigrina; assembly: GCA_920105625.2. Taxonomy (NCBI): domain Eukaryota; kingdom Metazoa; phylum Arthropoda; class Insecta; order Diptera; family Clusiidae; genus Clusia; species Clusia tigrina. The sequence goes on along the minus strand of OV050033.1, from coordinate 11,955,591 downwards.
CTTTTTCTGTTGTGATTGTTGTTCTTCTTATTGTTATTGTTATTGTTGTAGAATCTCTGTTCAGCCTGCCTATTCTTTTGCGGGTCTGCGGGTAGTCATAAAATATTTTGATTTCTGCCTCACAGCCTCAGCCCATACGCTTCCTCCAACCAGCCTCGTACGTAGAAACGGACATAAAAGGCACGGGCACATGTCATGGGGCAACCGAACAATCCAGTATCCAACCAACTGACCGCGACACTCTTCTACATGCACAGCACTGTCCGTTCGGCAGATTCGTTGGTTACGCGCGAGCCAAAACATAAAAAAAATGTAAAGAAAGAAAAATACCAAAAAAAAAGATTCAAAAAGAAGGCCAAAAACTGTAATACGAATATTAAACGGAATACCTTTATTCGTAAAATACACCAACAACAAATTATCTACCAGCACTGCAAGAAGATGGGTTCAGAAGTGGCGTACTACTCTCACGGAGACGAATGAATAGGGACAGAGTCGCTTCGAACAGGATGTATGAAGTTTGGGATAATGGGTTTGGGTTCTGGCATTCGACAATATTTATCGATTGACGACAGAAAAGAGCTCCTAATGCCTATTTCCTTTAGCTCCGAGAAGAATGCCATAATTGATAAGTTTCTTTCCCCGGTAGTGCACAGATCCTAAATTGAGATATTAATAACAATAGAGAAGCTTGTATAAAGTTGTTGATCCTTGGAATGTATTTAAATCACATCCTTTTAGGAGCCGTGTGGAGAAATTTGACAAAGTTTCGTTATAAGTTACTTCTCCATTTTCTCTCAAGGAATGTGTAGATTTGAAAGTAGTTCCAGAGGTGTAATGAAGCAGTTGGTTCAATCTGTCGAAGTATCGACTACTTGAAACTCTTTTCTATGTCCCCACATTTCTTTTTATGACAACATAAACTGGAATACAACTTTGAACTTTAAGTTTTCCGAGTATGCTTCAGATATTTGTTGGTTTTCTCTATACCCAAAGCAAATACTAGTTTACCAGAGTCAAAATATTGAATTTATTGAAAAGGTTTCTAGAACTTGTTCATACTTCACTGATCGTAATATATTCGTTATATTCCTTTGGATTCTTCTGGTACAAACTTAGTTCTCTGGCTTGCCTATAGAACTTTTACCTCACAGATCGTATGTAATTTAAGTAATATGTAACTGAGATGTTCGTCATACTCCTTTGAATAGTTCCGGTAGAAACTTGCTGCTACGCCTTTCTTCTAGATCTTTTATCTCCCATATAGTATATAATTCTAGTAATATATAACTGAGATATTCTTTTACCTACTCCTTTCGATGCTTTCAGTAAAAGTTTGGTGCTATATCTTTGTTCTATTACTTTCATCTTATAGTGATATATAACTGTCACATGCGTTATACTCCTGTGGACTCTTCCGACAGAAACTTGGTGCTGTGTCTTGGTTAGCTAAAACTTTTATCTCACAGATCGTATGTAGTTCAAATAATATATAACTGAGATATTAGTTAGACTCCATTCGATGCTTCCGGTAGGAAATTGGCTCTATGTCACCGTAGAAGTCCAGCACAAGATTATATCCTACAACTTACATATTTAAGCATATTTCTGCACCATCATCTGAAATATTTCCTTGAATTCATGAGATCAGTGATGATGTTCCTCAGCTCTGTACAGCGTGATTATCAGCAATAGTTCAACGAGTTCACACCTCCTTTTGGTATCCCAAGTACCTATATTTGTGTTTTATGTTTTGTGTTCTTTTAAGCTAACAAACCGAAAACTCCCTGTTTCCTGAAACTTTTGCCTAATTCAAGCTATTTACAACTCGTATCGTTGTTTCAACTTTGTAACTCTGATCTGCATACAGAACAACTTTGAAAATTCACTGACTACGCCACTGCGTTAACAAAATTTTCTCACACTACCAATGCAAACAGCACACGTGAAACGAACTTAAAACAAAAACCTTCAATTTAATAAAATAATTTTAACCTTTGCTGCTATTTTTCGTTGTTGATGTTGTTGTTATTGCTGTTGTTGTTGCTGTTGTTGTTTCTGTTGTTATTGCTGTTGTTTTTGCCTTTGTGGCGGCCTCTTCAGTTATGAGTTTAGAGATGTGGCTGGCTGGCTAGCTGGCCGGCCAAAGCTGACTGCCGCAGCTGCTGTGGCAGCTACCATGGCGGCATAACTTCAACACTTTTATGAAGCGTGGCCTTTAATTTTGTGCAGCCAGCCACACTTTCCGTATGAGCAGACGAACGCAAGATACTTCCTCCTGCTGCTCGGCGGCGGTTGGGGCTGCTATTGAAAAATTTAGTACACTCTACTAAACCAAAACAGTTTTGTTGCTGCTGCTGTAGTAGTTGTTGTTGTTGTTCTGTGTGTTTGTGTGTGGTCCAAGGCAGCGAGGCAAAAATGAGTTAAGAGGGGGCCAAAAAAAAACACAAAACAAAAGGGTTAAAGAAACGATGAAGAAATTTAATTTCAGCGAGGTGTCATGGGATTGGCATTTTAGGCTGCACCACAGAACAGAAAAAAAACCAACAACCAAAAAAATTTATTGGGAAAATTTGTGCACGTTGCTGGGAGGAGAGGCTCGTGCGGGCATATTGAAAGTGAAAATGCCTCAAGACACTGGCTGGGGCTCTTGCACAAGGCCGCCAGCAGCCCCCGTTTTCCTGTCACTGCGCTAACCCACTGAAATAGCCAGTCCAGGCGAGTGAGTTGATTATTTGATCATAATTTCAACTGTCATAATTCACGTATATTAACTCATAACTCATAAACTGAACCATTATTATTATTTTTATTATTTTGTATATTTCCCTGAGCTCTGCTGCACCGTGTACTTGCTGTGTGTCTGACGTCTTGTGTTGCCGTTGTTGCTGCAAGTGGCGGTGAATTTCTTGTCTATAAACTCACTTTGCACAGCAGTTAGCTTCGTACGCCCACCCAGCAATAAAAATTTGACTTTCGCCGATGCTCAAATTTGGCAGTTCATGCTTTCACCCAATCCGTAAATATGCAGCAAGGCTTCTACTATTGCAATACTTATGTTTATTTTAACAAATAGTCCCCTTCTCTTTTGCTGTATGCTATATGCGACTTATATCTCCTGACCTATTTACATAGCATTCACTTGCCGAATAAGGACTATAAAAAAATCTGTAGAATTCATGGCCATAAAAGTGTGGTTGGACTACAATATTTTCTATTATTTTAAGGATGTTTAGTTATGATCCAACAAAGATTTCCATCTCGTCCATCAACACCGGACTAAAGTCTTTCATTTGTTGGACCCCTTTCTCATATTACAAACAGGGTCAATTTGCTTGTCCTGGGAAAAGGTTCATTGGTGTTATGAGAAAACCATGAAGAAGCTGAGAAGTAAAAGTATCAAACCATCATGGAAAGAGATAAGAAGCATCTCTCGAGATAGGAGGCCTTCGAAGTAAGTTTCTTAGCTCTTTATGCTCCGTTTAGGAGTAACCTAAACTTTTTATACAATTTAACATTATTGCAGTATCACATGTGTCAAGGAATAAATAAATAAGTATCCTTCCGGGAGACTTGTGTTGTTGTTCAAACTCCTTTAACTACACGATGTCCTGTAACATCCACAACCAGTTTGGGGCAAGCTGAACAATATCAATGTGGTAAGGCTACAAGTCTGTTAATACTCGTATGTCCAAGTAACCTATTTCTTCAAAGATACTCGCCTTTTAATAACTGAAGACGGGTCTACCATTCTCTTTGATTCTTCAAGGTTAATCAACTTTTCTGCTGGGTAAAGCACTCATACACACACACACGCACACAAACACACACGGGTAAGATATACACGCAAAATCAAGCTAGAATATTAAACATACTTGCAGTGCTCCCATGCAACTCTCCTCTGTGCTTTTCCCAGCACAATTTAGGCTAAATACCTGTGCACTCACTTAGTTCTTCAGTTCTTCACTTTCGGTCTACGCTCAGGTATCCCTCTGCAGTTGGCGTTGTTGTTGCTATTGTTGTTGTTCTTATTGTGGTTGTAATAATGGCCTCCAAATGTGCCGACCGCATGCGCTGCCTGGCTGGCTAGTGTCATTCATTCTGTTCAGCGGGAGTCAAATCGTTTCGCCATAAACTCACTCAAACCGTTCTATGCGCCGCACTTAATCTATGCCAAAATTCCAGCAAAGCGAGATAAATAGCTGCGAAATGTAAATCCATAAAATGAGGCACCGGCTGACTGGGCACTGGGCTGAATTTTCCTACAACCACCACCAAGTGCCGCACAATGCAGTGCAGCACCAGTCAACCAGTGACTGCGTTCGCGACCGCGTCCGCGCCTGCGCATGCGCCTGCGCCGTAGCTATAAAATCGGCACGACTTTTCAATAAATGTTGACAACATTGCAAAGAGTTTTATGATATCCTGAAGGAAGTGAAATATGATATTATGACCGATCGATCGTCCAACTCTTGAGACTCGCTCGTAGTATGCTGCATGTTTGTGTGTGTGAGGGTATTGCTGTGTTTTTGTGTTGTTGTGTTTGTGTGTCCATTGGACCCGTTGTGGTTTTTGTGGGTTTTTAATAGAATGTAACGTAACGCCAGTCCAGGCCACGCCAGGCAACATCGGTCATAGCACATGCCATTTGTTGTTGAAAGTTGTTGTTGTTTTTGTTGTTTTTTTTTGGTTTTTCCTCTTGCTCTTTTTGCTGTTGTGGATTTTGTGGTTTAAGCAATAACAAAATAATGCTTACGTACTTTTTCACTTTTTGTCCCTTTCTTCGGGTTTGTTGTTGTTTTTGTTGTCTTTGAGCTTCACATGAGGCCTCATATGAGCAACTGTTGCTGCTTACAATGTTGTTGTGCTTGTTGTTAATGTTGCAGCTTTCAGTTGCCAGCCACATGTGGAGCTGTAATGGGCCAATATGCATATGGCTGGCGGCAACAAGCGTCATTAAACTAAATTGTTAAACATTGCTAAGTGTATTGTTGCAAATTTAAACTACTTTTAATTAAAGCTAAATTGCTAAACTAAACAATTATTGTATTATTTGCACAATCCATCGATCGCACTATTAATTTATTTTCGTAATAATACAACTTAAATAAGTGAAAAAAGAAATATTAAGGACCAAAATTTGGTGGCCGCAAAATACTTTGAAAAATTTTAAAGTACGCAAGTCCGTCAATGTTCCTGAGGATGCTTAAACCGAAAAGTACTCCAAAGGTCATGAAATATTTACAGTATATCAGTGAGGAGATGTAACTTTCCGACATATGTAATTGCCAACGGATGACTTCACTAGTATCACCTATTTTTGAAAAGTCCTATTTACTTTGTCTTGTAAGCAGGACTTTTTAAATGCTCCTGAGTATGCTGAGACCTACAATCAGTTCAAATGTCATGCTTAGTCCAAATTTGACAGTATATCAGTGACGCATACAATTTTGATGCATGTAACTGCCAACAGATGACTTTTAGACAGTCCTGTTTACTTTGTCCTGCTCAGTTTAGTATTGCTTTACATTTGAAACTTTATTTCAGACTGTGCTGAAAACAATAAAATTAAGACAAATTTTATGTCTACATCACCATTCCTTCTTTTACTATGTGGGAGACACTCATCAGCATCATGTGAACCCATAACTTCCCAATTATATATATCCTTATACTTGCCCCTATGAAGTTCTCTTCTTCTTTTAGTTTTCGGCTCCTCAATAATTGTACCAAATCGTCCGGGAACTATTCTTGATCAGTGTTCTCATCTACATGTGAAGGCCATCAGCTACATGTTTTATTATGGGTTATTCTTACCAGAGAAGACTCTCTGATTCTTACACCATTCAGAATTGCCAATTTCAGATGTTTCCTTCTAGATCTGACAAAAATGTGTCTGAATATAATAATTTCCTTCTGATTTATGAAGTGGAAACTGTTCCACATACTGCACAAGTTAATGCAACGGACTTTGATTGAAAAACTATTTCCAATCCTGCTTAGAATTTCGAGCACTGAGGCCCAGTCGACTGTTGTTGTCAATGAAGTGTGTATAGGGCGCAATATGGTTGTCAACATGCTGCGTTATGCGGTCTTTGGGCTCATTTTTGTTAATTTATGTCTTAATCTTTGCTTTTAGAGACTTGAGCAGAATCATTGATGAAAATAAGGTGCAACACTCTCTTACAAGAGAACAAGAGGGGCAAGAAATGGAGTAGAAATAGAGCATATTTCTTATTGGGGCATCTGAATCTTCATGCCACAGCGAAAGTCATCCAAAAAATGTGTGTCAAATCAGAAACTGAAATGCTTTTTCGTGTATCTACACTAATATTCTCCACTGGTGTACTCACATATGTGTGCGTATATATGAAAATTTGTGTACATGTGCGTTTGTGTGCTGCTCCGTTTTTAGAGAAAAAGAAACTTCCTGTCAAGCACGATGGTGGCAGGCAACGTTCAACCAAAAAGTAATGAAATGCCCTCCAGAGGATCAGTTATGAAGACATAAATAACTTTAAGGCCATCAAACTAAATTACAGGCCAAAAACAAAGCCAGCAACAGCAGAACAACCAGAACAAACACAACTACAAATGCAACAACTGCAGGAGCAGCAGTATCAGCAGCAGCAGACAACCTGTTGCTGGCTGTGGCTGCATGAGCAACCGTCGACAATTGAGCAACAGCGCAGAGGCAGATGAAGATGCAATCGGGGCAGATATGCTGCGCCTAATGTGTGAAACTTCATTTTGGAGCAATAAGAATTACAACAACAACAACAACCATAACTGCAACGAAAAACAACAATTCAAAAACAAAAGAGAAGAATTGGGAATGGGAAATGCACGAAAAAATCAACGTGCCCGCATTTGAGCTAAGGAAGTAAGGAACACCTACCTTGCGCCTACTAGCAACATAACAAATTGCAGCTGAAATGGCAAAATGGACAGGCAGGCGGACGGACAGACCGAGGATATGTATGCCTAGGTGGGGATGTGTGTGTAAATTTGATGGACTCACGCTTAGAGGCGGTGGGTTGTTGCCTGCCGCCGCATTGCTGTGCCATATGCAAGTATGCATTGGTGTCGAGTGTGGAAGCGGTTGCCTGGTGTTTGGTGTCTGGTCCACTGCCGCGTCTTTAACTAAAATTAAGTAAATAATAGTCTTAGCAACACCTTTCAAGGGTGATTTAACGCTAAAACCTAATGCGGTAGGAAGAGGTGGACGGAGCAAAAATCCTCTGCAAGAGAAGCTGAACATATTGTGCTGGACCCGAGTGGACTAAGAAAATTGTGTCTTCATTTCAAACGTGATATTCTTATGTGATGTCTGCACCAACCTACAGTGAGTAAAGCCAACTCGCCTTAATGATGATTTGAATCGAGTCTAATTTAGCAATGATCTTACTGATCATTCAGGATTACTGAGTATACAGGATTACTGAGCAGACAGGATATTTCGAACAGAGAATTTTGTATATAGTCAGGCATGACTTTTGGCTGAACTGAGTACAAGTTGCACCGAATATTAATGAATAGAAGGTGATCGTCTGTCATATATAAAATCTTTGAACCCAGTTCGTTGGCTCTTTTATGGAAATCAGTTTAACCCATTTGGGTACAAATCCAATACGATATATAGTAATATATATCAGATGTCGTATATATTGAGGATAGTGAACTTTTCGGCAAGCTCCTTGAAAATAAATGAAGAGAAGCTCGGAAGTGGGTACAAATTATACCCTCTCTCTCCCTCTTTCTTTCTGTCCCGCTCTATTAAGCGTCTTCATAAATTTGCGCGCCGACAGGATCAACTGTCTTCTACGCAACGAAAAAGGCCTTCAAACATAGACACAAAATATTTTTTTTATTGAGCCGTACATAAAAATATGAAATTCCTTTTTATCTTTTCTTTGCTTAATCGTGGGAAAATTGATATACAAATTTAGATTCTGCTCCCAGAAAGGGTGCTCCTGGCGTGGCTCGCCGCAAAGCTAAACATAAAAATTAATATTTGCAAAACAAAAAAGACAAAAAAAGTTGAACAATCACAAAGATAAAATCGAAGGTTCCGACGCAAATCCCTTTCAGAATGTTAGAGCGCAGTCAACATTCGAACAAAGGCGCTCTTAATAGAAGTTCAGCTGAGACGAGCATGAGAAACGTTTCAGCGTTGCGGATATGAAGTCCGCGGTGGATATTTATGAAATATTTGGTAAATATTTAACAAAAATGTGATCTAATCTGGGTGCAAATCAGTAGCAGCTTTCCGCACAAAGCACACGAGCGAAAACTGGATTTGACATGGTTTGCGGTGAGTATCTGAAGGATACCGCACACCGAGGACATGAGGGAAGAGCAATGATGATTCAGTAGACACATCTACTCGAAAAAATAATATAATTTGTAATCGACATGCGAGTGGAATCGCTTATCGAGAAAGATGATCAAGAGGATAACCGCCGATACGATTGTTACCGACGAGTTAAATTTAATGTAATGAAGTTGCAATAATCAGTGAAATTGTGATAACCTACGAATTAACTGAATTAGTGATGAAGCAGGGACAAGGAGAGGTAGGATATGAGTGACATGAGTTATATAAAAATAGAAAAACACCGTGAAGTATATTTAGATGTGCGTGAAGTATATTCACTCCGTACTTCAGAGAAGTTCAAAACTGATCCCACAGTTTTCTGAGACTATCTGTATCTTTGAGAAAGTTGATGATATAAAACAGTGCAAATCAATAAAGTTCTGGAGGTCTCCCTATTCTAGCTACAATCGATTTTTGGATCGATAAAACGCAAAAATTGTTCAGAGGTAATATTGTAGAGAGGTTTCCACTACTTCACTGCTGTAAGTGTATATCACAGCTTCGAATAGGAGTGGTCTCCGGGATTCCCTGTAAGGGATGGACAATTACTTTTTCCTCACATAAATTAGGGAGCCATCAACTTACTCATCTCTCATGTCTGGCAATGTAAGTTTTAAGAATTATCAATATGTCAGGCGTGGCGTTTAAATGTAGTTCGAATTGATAGAAAGGGACACCGTTGAGGAATTACCAACATTGATTTATACAATCCTGACGGTAGTGCATTGGTAGTTCGTGCAAATACAAACTCTGATTTGTAGCATCCTTTCTGAAGTACTTCACGGTAATTCATTGGTGATTTCGTTGCCTGAAATTTCTTTCTAGCTGCGAACTTATTTTGTTGAGCAACTGAGTTAGCACGAACTCTCATAGACACTGGGTGGGACTTTAGGTTTCACTTCACAGACACAGTTATTGTCAATGGCAGTCAACTTCCTGTACCACTGAGCATATATATATATATCAACTTTAAAGAGGCAAACTGGGGACTGAGTTCATATGAACCGCTGCTTTCATATGAACCTGGGAGCATTCAGTAAAGGTTCCATCTGATTTGTTCAACAGCTCACCACCGTAGCTTTGGATGAAAATGATATCAAATCCTTTCTGCTCAGTAAGTATGTGAGGGCAATGAATTTCTAAACATCCATTAAGAGCTTTCCGGCTCTGGGAGCACGTAAATGTACTATTAAAAAGGGCATTGAACTAGGTTCTCACAAATTGGATTTATTGACGTAATTGAAATAAGTTCAGAGTTAAACAGATCAGGGAAATTTAGTTGAGGATAGTGAACAGTTCAGCCAACTCCTGAAAAGCAATGAAGAGCAGTTCTGAGGTAACTGTGAGTAAAAAAGATCCCGTAAAACAACCATAGAAATTGTAAGTTTAACGAGATCAGGTACTCGCATTGTCTCAAGCTTTCTAACTGGACATTGTAGGGTAAACAAACACCCATATAACATGAAGGCAAGTTCAAATGACTATTGTAGGTTATGTAACGAAGAAGAGGAAACATCTGAACACTTGTTGGGCCACTGTAACTGCCTAATTATAATGAATTCAAAACTCTGGGATGTTTTGTAACTACAGACCTTGTCACAATAGGTCAAAGAGATCTCCGCAATGACTCGATGACTTGATCCCGCTCTCAAGCAATGTATGTATCTATCAACTATGAGTAATTTTATTCCATTAGCTGCTTGGAACATAGTTCAGTAAAAATTAGTTTAGACTAGAATGGAGATATGTTTTCTGCTCTTTTGAGGTCCGGAACATTCAACAGCAGTTAAATGATGAATGAATTTTTATTTTATTATCATTATTAGAATTTTTTTGCTCTTTTTGATCTATTCTTTCTTTTGTGTGCTCCTTCTTATTTTTTATTTACTTTGACTTTCCTTCAGCTCCCTGGTGTTCCTTCAAACAGCTGTATATATGTAAGTATTGCCAAATAGCGGTGTGATTTTACTGAAACATGGCAACATTACCCAATTTGAAATAGTATCAACTATACTACTACTACAATTGTTTCTTTCACTGGTATTCCCTGAGTCTATGAATGTTCTGCGAAGATTGCACAGATAATAGATGACCCACTCTTCATATCGACCACCTATATTTCCACCATGGCACCAACTATGACCCCAGATATCCTACTTTCGCTGAGTTTTATCAGTCTTTACTATCTCTGAACAGTTTTCATTATTATGTGATTATCTCACAGAGTGTGAAATGGTGAACTTCCAATTCTCGCCAGGTCTTTGTATATACCTTCAGAGATCCCAGAATCTATAACTGTGTACTTCGTCATTCTCAGCGGTACTTCAGATTGAACAACTTAACCTAGGCTTGTGTGGTTGGAACTTTGTTGATTTTTTCCATCGAAATTTGACTTTAAATTGATCGCAACACCAACGCAGCCCTCTTCTATGCAGGTCCGTCGAGTGGCCAGAGGAACATTTATCGTTTCTCCTATCGGGCAATTCCAGTTGCTCAACGTAGCGTTAAACGTTTCTGACACTTTTCGTAATTGACAACGAAATTGTGGCATTTAACAACAAAAGTCAGGGAGGATCATTTCACTAACGCAATCAAATAAATAAAATTTGAGATTGAATTTCAGCAGCTCGCGAGTGCAACAAATAACAAAATGTCAGCTCACTTTGCTTCACATACGGACCGCGTACGGCAATTTGCGGTCAGGCGATCGATCGGTCAGCTACGGCATAGGTATTGAATTACCAGCCCCGAGACGATCGGCAATAAAATCAACTAGCATAGTCAGTTCAAATATGTTTGCATTCGAACTGACGGATCGGACCGACAATTGGAGCCACTTGACAGCAGTTCTGCAATTGACTACGAGGGCTCTGCGCTCATTGCCGAGTACTGGTCGCAATCATAATTCAAAGCTGTGTAGTAATGAAGGTCAACATTGCAAATTGAGATATTCGCGGGTGGCTTGAGCACCAAAATCTCGATCAACGATGATTCCGAGCAGCATAAATTTTTTCTCCTATTTTTTGCTCCATTTTTTCTTCATTTTTTCCAATTTTTTTTTTGCTTAAATTGTTTAAAGCTCTCATCAAGGTTGGGACCTTGATTAATTCATAATTTTGCAGTGTGTGCCTGTCTGTCTGCGTTTACCGATTAATTTTTTAAAGGAAATTTCGGTTTGAATTTGACACAAATCTCTTGTGTGATGAGCGCTGAGTGAAGTCTTAAGCGGATCTGTTGGCGGATCACTGATGTTCGTTTCTTCATTGATGGAGAAATGTGGTACGAGTATGACGCAGTGGCCAGCGCAGCTCTGCCAGGTATAGAAAGGGGTTAATTGATTTCACAAATTTCGCATTTAGTACTCATTATTTGACTTGCAGCATGGAGTGCCACTTCAGCGAGGACCCGCACTGCCAACCCGCATGACCGACACAAATGTCACTTGTCATTTGGCCGGGCTGGCACTCTTGTAAAGCTCATTTCACTAATCGCATCAATGAGCTTATTAAACCAGCAAATCGTGAAGCGAATGCAGGGGCAAAGCAACGCTCCCTCATCCCGTAATAACAAGCAAATTAAAAGTGTCAGTTTAGGTTTGGCACAGTGACGGCTCCGCGCCTACCTTCCCTACCTATTCATCACAAATCGCGATCCCCTCTCCGGCATTTTGAGCTCAAGTATGCACACACATGATTAACTTCACTCGTCGTTGATATTGTTCGCCGATTCCTGATTGCTGATTGCTGCACAAATGCCTTTTTAGGCTAATAAGCATGATCGATAAATGGATTGCCGTGCAGCCACCATCATTAGCATCAACTTCATGCACCCCAACCATCCATCGACAGCGATCACGAAAGCGACAGCAACAGCAACAGCAACAGCGGCAGCGACCGCGATAATCAAAGTCGTCGTCAATGAAGTCATCATCATTGTTGATTGCATTAAATTTGTCATCCGTTCCCGTCTCATCCTTTTAAATACTCATTCGCGTGCATTAAGGAAGCCGCAGTGGATGCAGCGAGAGCGGCAAGGATATTAGGCTTGTTAAATGTCAGCGCTAAGAATTTAATGCAAAGTGTCACCAGCTTCACAAATTAGCAAATGTCAATGTGGGACTTTTAATTCTTAGCGGCAATTTCGAGTTTGTTTGTTAAGCTGGAATTTGTGATGGGCTCCAAATATGGACTCTGGCTGTGAGAGAATAGTTTAGGCAACGTTGAGTAAGCTTAGGTTACATATAAGAGGAGGAATTCGCAGAAGGTACCTTGTAGAACTTCAATAGAGAAGCTTAGAATCCAGGTTCTTAAGTTTTTCTCGCAGGGACAGTTCATGGGAGTGTCAGCAAAGTATATTATGGTTTGTTATAATAATGTCCTGCCGTTCAGTATTAGAAAAAGTAACTTTTGGTTATACTTTCGACACACATTCAGTTGTAAATTTCTTATGGTGTATGAAAGAGGTCCAAATAACATATTTGGTGATCTTCCTGGGTATTAATTTATTATCTGTCTATTATCATTTGACTGATATCGTCCTGATATTTTTGTCTACCACGTCCTTGAACCCAAACTAAGGTGAGAGAAAGGGGACTGTAAAGTATTTGGATTGAGAAGGTCAGTCGACAACTTTTACTTTGCCTGAAAAAGGTCCTTCAATTTTCATCGGGGCCAGAAATGTGTGTTATCTGGGACTATTCTGTTACAACCATATTTGTTGGGACAACCATCGATCCAATTTGGGGTCCAAAAATTAAGTCGGGTATATGGAGGCTCAGGGTATATGGAGATGTGCTCTCTAATGATGTTATACTCTGTATCGACACCTACTTATCATGATTACTTTATAAGCTAATGGGCATATAGCTCACTGTGATAGTAATCACTGTGATGGAATATGCAGCTCATACAGTCATCATGATAAGGATGTGTGATAACATCCGAAACTGCTCAGAAGGACTAACAGCAATAGTTCCTCAGTTCGATTTCTCCTTTTTGTGGTACTGAAATCATTTCAGCCCTCTTGCAACTCTGCTAATTGAGCAGTTAACTGAAGTTTGAATTGAATGTAAACTACCGTTTATGAAGACCAAAGTCAATGCAGAGTGCGTTGTTTGCATTTAAAGTGCTTCAATGGCACATTTCCTCTACCAATCTTTTAAAAATAACCACATCTCATATTGAAATATCTGTTTCGCTGCTCTGACCTACCTAAAACCCATTGAACAAGCTATTGAAGGGCAGATCATGCGATGCTCAAAAATGTGTGCCTGCAACTGCGTGGAACACACTTTCAGACACACAGAGAATGCCCCCTAACAGTAAAGCAAACAAACCTCAGCGGGCCTTTGTGGCACAAAGCACCGACCGCTCCACAACGAACCACGGGAAGACATCAACTTGAAGATTACTTAATTTCCAAATTGCCCTTAATTCACGCGCTGCAGTGTGTTAAATCGGTACCAATCTTGACGCTCACACACACACACACACACACACACACTCACTGACACGGGCAAATGCTCACAAAAAGGAATTCAGTTAACAAACTGAAACGCACACAGGCAGTCCGCCAGGCAGTCATCGAGGCAGGCAGCAGGAACATAAACACGAACCCAAATATTGGGGCAAATAAAGAGTTGACTTTGGGATAGGAGTATGCCACCCTGCTCTGCTGCACTTCCATGGCCAATCAACGCCCCGGGCGAAAGTGGTACCTCCGCCGCCATCATCGACGCCATCCTCATACAGCGGCCGTGCATGTTGCTGCCGCCGTTGCCGCTGCCGTTCCTGTTGCTGCTGCTGCTGCTGATGACTGCCACTAACAGCAGCTTTGCATGCGAGCCATCGCCTCGCTTTCGCTGGCCACAAAACGCTTTTTCTCCAAAGTGCTTTTCATTTTTGTGTTCTTTTCGATTTTTTGTGCGAGTATCTCAGCCGGAGGTCCAAAACGAATAAAGACGTTTCGTGACTCAAAGTGCGGTCCATCTTCTCCAACTCGGCGCACACGGCGCACCACTTCACTACACCACGCTACACTCTCTTTTGCGCGCCCAACTCTCCTCAAATGCACACAATTTCTGAACGCTCTTCATGGTTATTATTGGACTCAATTTCGCACCGATTGCAATCGTTGGCGATTTCGAATGTGTTGCCTGCCTTTCCGATTCGTTTTGGACCCATTTTAAGCCGGCAGCATAGCAAACACCAACCTCAACTCCGATCTCCAACGAAAGGAATTACTTCAAATCCAGGCAAAAAAGTAGAAAAAGGAAAGAAAAAATGAATTCAAATATTAGGAAAAATATTTTCTCGCTTGGACAGGCATAAAAATGAGCGAAATGATCTACTCCCAACCCTGACGAATTGGTCTAGGTAATACACTAACCCGGCAGAGATGGTTTATCGGCGGAGACATGCGGTTAGTAAGGTCCGTGTAGATTACAATTAGCTCAGCTATTCCCGTAGCAAATTGGCGCACTGCTTATAAGAACTAAGCAGCTCATCACCTTCGCTGCTTTAATGTGGATTTGCACAGGTCTCAAATCAAGAACACACAGGATAAAAGAGAATCCAGTGATATGGGTACAAATTCGTATATATTGGAATCCCAACAAGATAAAAAACAGAACCCAGTGATATGAGTACAAATACGAATATATTGGAATTCCAACAGGATCAAAAACAGAATCCAGTGAGATTGGTATAAATTTAAATCTATTGGAATACGAACAATTGCATGAGTTGATTTCTATACTGTTTTCGGGTCCCACCATGTAGGATATCAATTACTTCAAGTACGAAATCAGTACTGGGAACGAAGTAGCTCCTTAAGTATCGAGACAACAAGGATAATCATAACATTCAGAATATAATGAGAATATTCGATATACTCTGCTATTGTCATCTCTATCACAATCTCATAATATTATATGTCATTAGTGAGAAGTGATTAGTCATGTGGTCTCTCTCCGTAACACTATGAAGTGTAAATGATGATGCGATCTCTTTCGCACGAATTGAATAAATTGTCTTATACTGAGGTACATTTTCAAGCAGCGCGCTTCTATAAACATGGGCAATGCAGAATAATAGTTCAGTACAGTTGCAAATGCAAAGCAGCAGTGATAAGAAATCATTTACAGTGAAAGCTTCTTCGTTGTTTCTTGAATGAATGAATGAGATTAAAATTTTTGATCAAATGATTTTGATTTAGATGAGTCAATCCACTGATGGAACTCTTAGATTGCAGGTGTGCCTACAGGCTTTCCTCTGATATCAGAGTTTTCTACACATATCTTAGGATCCTTGACCATTTGCCTATCACTCACTCCAGGAGTCTATATAGCGAAGCAAGTTTTTACCTGGGTCAAATCTCAGAACCTGCTCTGACCTTCTCGTCAAATATGTCAAACTTTTGTCAGATATAATAAAAATTATCTCCAATTTTGTCCATGGGCAACTTATGTCAAAGTAAGAGGGATCTATATAGCGAAGCAAGTACCAGTCGTCATACTTGGATCAAAACTCATTGACCATACCTTCTCTGACAAAAACTATACGTCATACATTGGTCAGATATAATAAAAGTTGCTACTAATCCTTAAATGTAAATTGTGCTGTGGTCATAACAGGACATCTCCGACCTTAGACAATTTTAAATTGTTCCGCTACTGAACAACTTCAGATTGAAAACAAAAGCCTAATCGCATGTGGCAACTTTTCCTGCATCTCTCTTGGCAATTGCGAAGATCAACGACCACACAGAGTAATTAATTTTCTAAGCAATGCGAGTAGGTACACGCCAGCATGTGCCACTATTTCCTTCCTTCATTCCAGCAGCCGAGCCAAGTCTGCTCCGATTTGTTCAATCGAGCGCGCTACTTGGGGGTATAGAATATCCTACAACATAATTAATAAATACCATCAACATTGATTAACTCCACGCTAATAAAATCATTTGTCATACAACAAAACAATCTGCGAGGAAACCACCGGCTCGACTGCTGCGCCGCTGCTCCACAAAAAATCGCGTGACTAATTTTCTTAACTAAAGCCTCATCCTTCGAGTGAAATGAAAGAGCAACAACTACAGTAACAACAGCAATAACAACAACAACTGGACATGCTGATCGTGCAAATAGCTCAAAGATTAATCAATGATTTTTATATCGAGAGGCAAAAGCAAAGAAGACAAAAAATTCGCCCTAGCCCAGAGAGTGCGCAGCGCTCCGGTTCGGTTCGGTTCAGATCGGTTCGGTCGGGGCCAGTCAGGTCCGCACTCACAACCAAACAAATTGAAACTAAATACTTTGGCACAGGATGCTAGCCAGTTGCCGACTGTGAGATACCAGCCAGCCTGGACTGTGGCAGCGACGCACACGGCTGCCACGAACGTAGCTGACACGAAAGGAAATGCTGCTGATGCCGGTGCTGGTGCTGTTCCTGGTGCCGGGTGCTGGTAGTGTTAGTGGTGAAGGTGGTGGTGGTGGTGGTGGTAGCAATGGTGCTGCTCCACTCAGTGTCGCAGTTGCAAGTGCAGCTCGTATCGTGTGCAGCAAATCTCAGCCAGCACCGGCCGAGATCCGATCTGCGCTGTTCATTTAGCATGAAATTGTTGCAATCAGTGCTGAAATTACTCTCTGTTCACAACAGTTGCAAAGGATTTTTTAATTGCTGTTGTTGCGTTGCCGCCGCCTGCTGCCTATGGGGAGGCCCCGGAGAGCGAGCATGCGAGCGAGCTAGCGACCGATCGACCGGAATGGCATCCCAGGAATTCCTCCAACAAGCGAGCAAAACTCAACAGATGCGTTTGCTGGACAAAAAAATCCCACTGCCTGCCGCGGCTCGCGGAGGATGCGAGTATTGTCAACATTGTGCGAGCTAAGTGCAACAATACAAAAACAAAACTCAAATACCGCAGTTGTCGCTCGCTCGCCAGTCGCGGTTATTGTTGTTGCAGCTAATGTTGCAGTTGTTGTTGTTGTTGTTGTTGTCATACACTTGCCACAACTCGAGCTGTGTCCCGAACTGAGCTGCGGAAATCGTCCGTTCGCTTTTTGAAAGCAGCAAGCAAAGGAAATGCCTTAAATCAATTAGTTGAGCACTAATTGCCCCAATACCTTGTGGCATATTTGTGCGCAGTGCA
Organism: Clusia tigrina; assembly: GCA_920105625.2. Lineage (NCBI taxonomy): Eukaryota > Metazoa > Arthropoda > Insecta > Diptera > Clusiidae > Clusia > Clusia tigrina. The sequence continues at coordinate 11,938,067 of OV050033.1, read as the reverse complement.
GGCAAGCGCAGTGGAAGCGCGCAGCCGTGTACTCGTACCTTGGGCATCCGCCTCTCTGCAGTGGCTTTGTGCGAAATCTGTGCAGAAATTCCTCCTTTCGCTGTTTCGGTTTGGTGTTGTTGCAGTTATCTTTCTCACAATCTTGGTCAGAGGTACACACGAGTGTGAGTATCTCCCTCAAGCGGCGCAAACGTAGTCTGCGGTTCAGTGTTGCCGTGCAGCCGCAAAAGTAGCGAGCAAGTTTGTGTGGGACACGAAAAACTCAACTTGCCGACGGTATTGAAGCTCCAAATAATATAAGGAAGGATAGAATAAAAGGCGTTTGAAAGAACACAATTACTTTTTGCCTGGGGTGCAGTTAGAGAACTGGAGTCCTCATACTAAAATGAGGCCTCAGATATTTGCTTTCTCCTGCACATCCAGTCCATAAAATAAAATTGCATAGGCTGTACATCCCCACTTGTTGTTGTTTCATTGTGTTTCAATGACGTGAACTCCCAATCGTGTAAGATGACGCATTTGCATTAAGGAGAAATGCTATGCTGATACATAAGGTCATGATATTTTACTATATATAAATGCAATCCCCGACACTTTTCAACAATTTTGGATGTAATTACTTGCAGAACAGTGATCCACAGAATTCCATGTCTCTAATTGAAACATTTCCCAAGTAATTTGTGGAAGATAAGTCATGAAACTGTGACGCGTCTAGTAACTCAGTATCATATCATGAGGAATGTCAAGAAGAATGTCAATAGGAAAGCAGGTTTATCACCGTAATTGCTTGCTGACCTCGTTATAGTTGCTTTGGCATCGTTATAGTTGCATAGTTGATACAACAGAGCCCTTATCTTCTGAAACCTTATATAACCTCCTGATAGGCTCCACTTTAATACCTCCTTACCATTAAAAGTATATCTACTTTTAGTATAGCCCTTAACCAGCTGATGAGAGTAGATTTTCATTATGGGATATGCCCAAATATCCCAAAAGGACTCAGCAACACAAATTATGCAGAGGGTCTTGGATGAGGCTTGAACGTGGATCCATCAAAATTGCATTAAGAAATCATTCCTGAACTATTCAGTTATTGAAATATGCATGCAGCTTTGGTGGTTTTGAAGTCCATGATCATTCTAAGATAGTCCACGATAATTTTATTATAGTCTACACACACTAGGTACTTCAATACTTAGACTTCCACAGCAAACAGAGTCAATCCTAGATTTCTGCACCACTGACGAATTTTGGAAATATGATCAGTAACCATAGTAATCCCTTGTTTCTGGCCTATGTGTCTATAAATTGGTGGGTGATGCTAAAAAGTCAAGTCCATAGATATATGGACCACTACTCACTAGCTTGGAACTATTTGGCTGTATCTCATCATCAACGGTTTCTTTTCGCATTTTCCCAGTACGAGTATACTAAATATTTCATTCATTCGCCTTAATTAATAGTGACCTGATCGCAGATCCAGCAACATACCACTCAAAGTCCGTACCTACACCGCAACTCCTTTCCGCAGCCAGAGGAGCAAGTGAGATTAACCTCAATTTACAGTGAAATGCCAATATTGCCGGCCTGGACGCACCCATTTCTGTGCCCTGCTGCCAAATAATGTACACCTGTGCGTACCCGTACGCACCTCTCCCGCCACCTCAACAGACTCTGCTTTGCCAGGAGAGTGAGAATTTTTTTCTCTGTTTTTTTTATCAAAGTTTGCACAAATTTCAACACAATGCGAACGGAGTTACAGAGATACCACACTCACACACCAATGCACACCAACGTGCTCATACAGTCCTCTAGAGTGTGGTGACTGGCGCACAAAGGATTGCGTTGATGTCGGCCGACCATGGCGAGTGCGGAGGGGGCCTCGCCAGAGTGCACACATCCGTTCGCCGGGTAGTGGACTGCAGCGCTGAAGTGCTTTTGGAATTCGGTGGTTGCGCGTGGAAAATAATGGGCGCAAATGATGGGAACATTTTTTCGTTTCTTTTTTGTTGTGCTATTTTTTATTTCTTCATATTTTTCCTTTAGCAATTTCGTTTGTTCTCGTGGCGGCCAGAATGAGTTGCGCATGCGCGCAAATTAAAATCAAACTAATTTCGCTTAAAGTGCGTATAATTATAAATTAAATGAAAGCTTTTCGGTGCGAGTGTCCTGGCGGTGGCTCTAGCTCTGCCCTGCACGCCAAATGCGGCTGCTGTGTGCGAGTATAACTTAATTAACGTTTTGCCCACCCAAGAGTGCGGACTCTGCCATTCACTCCACTTGGCTAGTTGAGCGTCGAACGTCGCATTCGAGTGTGCCCGTCTGCGCGTCTCAGCAATTTATAATTTTGCGTCGTCTGTGGCTGTGGCTGTGTCTGCTTCTACGTCTGTGTCCTACTACCAAAAATGGCATTAAACCATGTTTACAGCTTGGCTTAAACACTTTTTGCGTGTTGTTAATTACATGCGGAATGCGTTGTCTCACTGGGGGCCCACACAACGATTTCGTCCAAGTGTTGTGTTGCCTTTGCTACTAGTTCCGTCTCGTAACAGTAAATGCGGCGACTGGAATGATGATTGATTGCTTTCGCTGACTGACTGACTGACGGTACAACATCGAATGAATGGCCAGTGCAGTAGACCAGCAGTGAGTGCAGCTGATGTTGGTGGCAAGTAAAAACAAAGGAGCTGATTTAAATTCATGTACTGCAACAAAGTGTACTGTGGTGGGATAGTAGCCGAAAGTGTACCCACAGAAAGCTCTTGCTTTGTTTGTTTGGGCATTTTCCCCATATTCACATATCTGTTTCTTGCTTTGGATCCATTTTGATTAGATTTACAGTTCCATTAAGGAAAGTCCAAAAGTCTGTTGACAATACAATTCAATGCTACTTGCCTCCGCTTTCGCTGATTACTTGCACAATGCTCACATAGGGAACATCGAAGTTACATTTCGATTTCGCTAATTGAACTTTCAAGTGAATACATTGATACAAACTTTTCTCGGTTCAAGGACGAGGGTTCAATCTGTGTATACAAAGATGCCTCCTCACTTTTTAATGAATCTATAAAATTATACTTTACCTCACACATCCCCCGGATTATTGCTCAAAATCAACGATTTTCTGATTTATATGCTAAACCATCATTCCAATCATGCATTGTTCATTTATTCCTCTTGGCAATCATGCCTTGGTATATTATCTTTCAAGACTTGGCTAAGTATTTCTTACGTTTTATTATTATTTTCTCTATTTATTCCATGTGACCGAGGCAGATCCTTTGAGCCCACATTTTAGTTTCAATTTAGAATTCCATGTCAATATTTGGTGGATCTAAATTAAACCCGTGAAATTGTCTGCGGGTATTTGGAAGTCAAGTCTGGTCTCTTAAGAAAATTTGTAGTGAAATTTTACTTTAACATCTTTATTATACACTTCGGAATATTCTGCCTTTTCAATGAAATCACAAGCCGTGCCGCAGTTGTCCGATTTATAGTCTTCAAGTGCTCCCAGACCTTACCAAGTCTACTCACTTTCTCTATTTCATTTTACTCCAGACAATTACGCAATGAGCGCACTTTCCTAGGCGACTACTTTTTGGACTCCTTGGGAGATATCTCAAAACAAAAGATTAGCTCCATCAACTGCTTCATTAAAAGCTCCAAATGGCTGGACCTTTGAAAGGGATGGGACCTGCTGCCCCATGCGGTATCACAAAGGGTCAATGTTGGCCTAAGTGCGCCCTTTTCGGGTGACCGCCTTACCTACCTACCTACATTACGCAATGAACGTATTCTAATTTAACGCACTACCTCAATACTCTTTGTTTCTCAACACCAAAGAAGTCTGGAGCCTATTCATTTGATTGAGAGACTCAAACCTTTCCTCCTTCTCTTTAGATTCGTCGTCCAAAGCTAGTTATACTTTTTCATCTTTATTTTTCCATGTATTCTGGGGTATACGTCGCCTTCCATTTCATTCCATTCTAGCAGTGTTGGTACTTACAATCAAAAATAGACGCCTACTTAACACCCTGATATGATGTTGATATTATTATTAAAAATAGTTGATTAAATAAACAAGTTTGTGTTGTTATTTTTCTGTTTTGTTTTATACCCTTTAAGAGCTTCAGTACTTGGGCCAATGTAAATAACTACATAAAATATTTTAAGGATACTCTCGAGTGCTTTCAAGAATAGTGACTATGCCAACTATTACTCCCACGTAATGCAGTCCAAGCCTAGGTTTGCCTATCTCAGATTACATCTATCAACACCCATAACTGTGACTCGACTGTGCGGTCCATTGCAGCCAGCCTCTTAATCACCAAGCTTCCGTTAGTAACATAACAAATCCGCTAATTGTTCGGTGAGCCATCACCAGCACCATTAGCAGCCCCATCATCTGCAGCACTGACGCTGCCAGTGGCAGCCCATTAAGAGGAAATCTCGCAAGGAGACCTAAATTTGCCATGGTGTGCTGGTGACAAAGACATTCAAAGTTTTGTAATTCCTAAATGCACGTGCAAGGCATACAAAAGTCTGGCTACTATGGATACAAAACACACCAACAACAACATTCACAACAACACGAAGAGCAGCAATACCATAGCGTAACTATTTTTTGCTCATTTTCAATTTTAACAAAACGTGTGGCGTCTGCAATTACAACAAAAACTCACAGCCAAAAAGAACATCGAAGAGAAAAGAAAGGAGTACAAACAACAACAATATGAACAACAGCGAAAGGAGCAGCAGCAGCACCATCAGTATCATCAGCAACAAACATGAAGAACAACAACTGTCATTGTCACCATATCACTGAGTGAGTGACTGAATAAGTGAGTGAGTGAGTGGAGCGAGTTGTGATCGACCACGCTGTGGAAATGTCAATACAGGAATTCCGCTGGCAACAATAACAACACCACAACAGGCACAATAATAGCAACAGGAACAGCAAATACCGCAACAACAATAACAACAGGAACAGCAACGCTGACTGAATAGTGACAACAACAATCGTCAAAGTCGTCAACGAGTGACGATGAACATGCGCAAAGTACAAAGTGCGCAATTTAGCCGGTCACATATGAAATGCTGCGTCTTCGCGACTAGACAACAACCACAACAGCAACAGCAACAACACCAAAGCCAACAACATTAGGAAATACAACAACAACAACGCACAGATGCCTCAAACAATCAGCAAACTGCAACAATTCATTACGCTAACCATTTTTAGTAGCACAGGCAACAATTTCGTATCGTTTGCGCGTGCGCATCTTCTCCCGAATATGGAGCGCAGTGGCATGTTCCTAGCTGCCCCAAGTCGGGCCCGTGCGCGTCTCACTACATGTCTCTGCGTATGTATAATCTTAATCCGCTCGTTAAGTTTATTGATTATGCTGCCCGAGGTTGGTTGGGAGCAGCGCCAGTTATGGTCGCTGGCTCGGTTCTTCGCCGGCGACCCTCACAGCACAGCACAGAACAGCACAGCACAGACATGTAATGCAATGATACGGCGTTGTCGCTACTTTGGAGACAGCAATTGTCGCCTCAGTGTGCCATATTTGCTGCAGGCATGCTCTGCACAAATAAAATGCATATCTGGACTAAATCCCAAATGGACGCGTGGAGCGATTGCATTTGTAAAGCGGCTCACACAAGTTGTGTGGCTGGGCGGCGAGCTGGGCCTGGTTGGCAGCACTGTGTTCGACGTTCTTACATACTCTCGAAAGGCGAGTAATAGTAATGCTAGAGTGAGGGCTGGCAGATGATGTTTGGTGTTGTTGTTCAACATTACCTCACTGAGTACGGGTATTCCAGTGATCACAGACTCACATTTACAGAATTCCTATTTAACTCTCTTTCCAAGCAATTTCAGTGTCCTCAAACATTTATAGAATTCCTATTTAATCCTCTTTCCAAGATATTTCGGTGTCCTGAAACATTTTCATTCCTGCTAAGTTGATTAGTGTTCGAAGGGAAATCTGCAAATATGCCAATTACTGACCCCAGGTCACCTTGATAACATCATTATATCACACACAATGTGCCAACTCTGTAATTCTATTAGATACTCATTCCATATACAGAATCGTCATGTCATCATCATATCCAACGAGACCTTCTCTGCTTACTCAGAGTGATTCTTTGATTCAATATTCAAAATCTTCCATGACGAGAGTGAAATATTTATTCGTTTGTTAGCAGACTATCGCGTAAGATAAAGGAGAAGGTCCAAGTAATCCGTGGAATATTTCTCCAACATAATCCCAGGACCCATATGCCAATTTTTGAGCTCTTCTGTTATTACAGATCTCCTCCTAGTATAAATGGACTTCACCAAAATATTATGTCAATGTACTTGAGCTATTGAAGTTCTTCAGGTTTATAATAAAGGAAAGGATTTTGCAGTACTGAAAACTTAGAGAGCTGTAAATAATTATATGCTATGGAAACTTATTAGTCCTTCGCAGAAATATGGTTGCTATAATGTCCTTTCCTTAAAAGTTATTCACACAGAAGTTCTCGAATAGTTCGCCACGCTTTCAGTGGTAGAAGGAGCAATCCTTCATTGCAATTATCGAATCGCAGAAAGAGTTCACTAAGTTCCAGCTAGCTCCGGAGATCCTCAAGTCTACCCTGCGAGTTCTATTGGAAGTTTAGCTAGAGTAATGGAAGAACACTCTACACTAATTCATGATCCAAATATTCTCCAGACTTGAAACACTTATATCAATGATCTTGAATTTGATGCTGCCAAAAGACATAATTTTCATAGAATCCTTTACAAGTTTGTTTCCATAAAAATGCAGAAAGGATCAGAAGGAGATTGATAGAGTCATATGGAGTAGGTTTCCATAGTGGGTGAAATATAAAGAAACAGATGGAGTAACATAGAGATAGAATTATATGGAGAAAATATTGTAAATATATAGATCGTGTTTGTAATGGAGTGATTATTATTATATTATTATAATACATGAACGAATATGTTATTCGGTGGGGAGAATAGGAAGAGAGAGAAGAAATTAGGAAGTCTGGAGGAGTTTCACAACCGCGGATCTGCATGACTAGGATGATTACCACCAAGCCGTGGAGGCTTAAAGTGTGGCTTGGGGCCTGGAATTGCGTCTAATGCGACTCCTTTAATTTGTCAGTTATTTGCGAAATGATGCCAAATTGAGGTGAAGTACCACTCGTAACTTAAGAAATGCTGTATATCCAAAACTGCACCTCTATGAATCACTGAACTGCCGAAACTCATTTCTCCTTTTGAATACTTTCTTTGTGGACTTCTGTATGAGTAGCTCCCAATCTCAGGTGAGACAATACTCGTAGCTTAAGGAATGATATACTGGTATACCCAAAACTTCCCTTCTATGCATCACTGACTAGCGAAAGTCATTCCTTCTTTGAAAACTTTCTTTGGGGACTTCAATAGAGACGAGACAAAGAAAGCGGGACTATGGAAAAACACTGTTTTGTATTCCTGTGACGTAGAGGAGTACGGGGAGGATGGTTACAGTGCTCCATATTTGCAGCTAATTACCTTTGACATAATAATGCGGTGCTTCCATTGAACTCTACGCGCGCTGCATCCAATAATCGATCAACTCATTTAAGCTCCTTTCAACGCATTCCACCATTAATTTTACATCACTTCAACATAAGTGACTATCGTGTAACGCTGTCAGGGGTACGCAATGCCTGACAGGACGACGACAAAACGCTACACATTGTAAGCACAACAGAGCTGCGGACTCATGCCCGTCGCTGGAAGGGTGTACTGAAAGGAAGCGCAGGCTGCTGATGTCGTGGCTATGTAGCTGATGTTGTTGCTGTTGTTGGTTTTGTAGCTGCTGCTGCTGCTGCTGTTGCTGCATACTATGCATTGCAATGGGAAAAAATTAATTTTAAGTTTTAAAGCCCTTAAAGCGCTTTAAGCACTGCGCGCGTCATTCATTATTATATTTGACAATACGACGAAAATGTTGCGGTTAAAGTCCGGCCTGGGACTCAGACTCAAACTCAGCCTGAGACTGAGAGTGGAGCTGGTGAAGTGACAGCTACGCTGAGATGACTGCCGCACTTGCAAATATGCCCGTGCATCAGCAACAGATTACACAGTCTAGCAAAAGAGCATAGCAGCAGCAGCAACGGCAGCACTGAATATGCAGAGTGGCTGCTGGCCAGCAACAGATGCCAACAATAATGCCCAGTTGCAGTCGTCGCTGTTGTTGTTGTTGTGCTGTTGCTGTTGCTGTTGCTGTTGCAGCGGGGTAGAACCACTGCCTGGCTGCAATGTCGTTGCGATCAGTGATCATCGATCGCCAGGCAACAAAACTGTCAGCGGCTTACGTTGATTGTCGTTTCGTTTGTTTCGAGCGCTGCTTCCATAGCCGTGCAGCGCCGTGCCATGGCGTGTCGTGTCATCTTGCTTCGCTTTGCTTTGCTTCCAATGAAACTGGCGCAATTGCATTGATCCTGCTGATCATCATTGTGCGGCTACATATCCTCGTACAACAACAGCAGCAATGCAGTCAGAGCAGTCAAAACCATAAAAACAACAAAACAACGTGTGTGGAAGGGGAGAGAGGGGGCAGTGGGGGCCGCTTGGTGAGGGTACAAAAAATGTCGTTCAGATCTGTCGCTGTCAACATGCTTGAATGCTGAAATCTGTAACAATTGCTGACAGGGTGAATTGTGAATTGTCGGTTGTTTGGCTGCTTGGTTGGTTGTTTGGTTGCTTGGCTGGCTGCTTGGTTGGTTGGTTGGTTGGTGTACATGTTCAAAAGTCGCGCCAACTGTCAGCCTCAAACAAAGAGACAAGGCGAGGGGAGTGGAGTCCAATTGTTTTGTTAGCCACAACCGAGTGGAGATAATGGCATATTTTTTCCTGTTGATTTATGGAAAATTTCAATTTTTGCAATTTGCTTCATTAGCGCAATCGACATGCCCCTGATTTGCTCGCGGGCACAATTATACTTAGTTATAATTTGCTTAAATTGGCGATGCGACGTGCATCTTTCTGCTGCACAATGCGCAATCACCGCCGATTGATGGATGTGGCAAGCAGCGAAATTGCTTCCAGTGGCTTGAAAGACAGGCAAATCAAAGCAAAATTCAAATTTTCACATAACATTTTTCGAAGTCATTTTTGTTGCTGTTGCTGGTGTTGTTGGTTGCATTTAAGTGTGGTGTTTTTACAATAATTGTCGTTGTTTAATTTCACAATAAAATTGTTTATAGCTGCTGTTTAATCTGCGAAACCACACAAAATGAAGTCATCTTTAGATCAAAATCAGTTGATTCGAAAAATTATAAAGGAAAGGTCTTACCTCTACCTTCCAGAGAAGTTATATTCGAGGGGATCTAGGAAGTAACCATACTGCCACTAAGTTCCCCACACTTAAGCTTGGCTACAATCGAGTGGGCGGACGTATGAATACTCTTCAAATTTTGTGAAACCTCTCAGTTGCCTCTCAGGCGGGAGGATGTTTGTACCTGCTCCAACGCAAAATTCCAATCAGGAATTCCCATTACCAATGCCCGCTCTTGAACGCTGAATAAGCAGTACACCCGACGAACGGATATACAGCGCGTGAAGTCTCATCAGCATTTCCGTACACGTGCGGTCTAAAGTATTAATTTGCCCTAAGTATGCACAAACGCTGGTGTCTTGCACATAATTGCAGAGACCACAAATATATTTAATTCTGTAGCATAATCAAAATTATAATATAAATTCAATCTATTAATAAATAAAAATTGAGATATACTTTTGAAGTCAACCATTCAACAGTGTTTTCTTTCTCGCCACTTTCAACCACAAGGTTAATTCAAAATTAATACTTGATTATCCACAACACTCTTTCGGTACTGTACCCAAAGAGATATCAGACTTCAGTATTGCACTTGAAGTCATCATCACGATCCTTCAGTTTGGCATTAGGGGAAAATGAGCTGATAGTTTAAGGAACCTGCGATTTTATCAGCAGTCCTGTATTCTACTTTCTCAACTTTAGGTTCCTACAATAAACTTCAGGGAATATATTTAATTCTACTTGCTAGCATTCAGTCGGTTATTTGAAACAGTTAGTTAGGACAACCACAAATGCCATGGCAGATCTGAACTGGCATTTCTACAAACTACTCTTTAAACTGATAAAGCTTCTTAACTCCTGCGGATTTGGATATACCACTCTTTAGGCGAGGTCTGGTTAACTTGTATTAAAAGTATAACGAGGAGAGCCGCAATATACTTGAATTTATGTATTATTCAGGATATGGAGAAAGGAACTACCGAACAAAATGGCACTGTGTTGAACACTAAACGTTTAATACAATTGTGGAGGTAGGATACAATTGAAAGCAAACGTCAGAATGTGTGTGAGAGTGGTGTTATGGGTTAATTGATTGAGTCAATTTTAAGAGACTAGTATTTTTTATTATTTCCTGGAAGGGACCTTCTAGAACCGCTCTAAATTTGGGAATGTGAGCGGATATGTTTCTTAGTGAACCAGTTGCTATGTTTTTCTGATCTTAGTTTGGAGTTTCTTTACTTCACCTGCCTATTTGCTTTGAATATGTCAGCTGGGATATTATTGAATAATGGTATTGGAATAATGGTGTATTGTATAAATCGTGTGTAAATGGAAAGTGGAATACTCAAAAGATTTGACAGACATTTCCTTAAGAGCATCCAACATCTAAGGCGGAAGTATCAAGTATTGGGCAGAAACATGAAGTATATCCTTTTTGAACTGTGTGTTGACTTTCTTCGCTTACCAAGTATTTCGATGAAGAAGTTAAAACAGGACACAAAGTTCTATAATAGAGTGGTCTAACTCCACAACTTGAACATTTGTATTCCCTTTTCACATTGATTTATACCTAACCTATCAGTCGACTGGATATTTTGTTATTATCGTATAATAAACACATGAAAACAAAATATATCAACATTATCAAATTTCAGTTTGTTATCGCGGGTTTACATTCATAGAAAAAATTACTCATACGCACTGAGGGTCATAGTTATGTGAGCCCAAGTAACCATTAACTGTATAAATTAGCTTCAAACTTGTTTGGAAGCGGCTTATAAAACTACAGATATCTTAAGAACTTCATTAACTTTGTTAAACTACTATGAAACCATCGCCAAGTAAACGCAAAGTTGATTTGGCTTAATAAAGGAGGACTGGGAGGATTAAGGAGGACTTAAAGAGGACTGGGGGAACAAAATTTGCAAGAAAACTTCTTCAAAATGTAAACTTTATGTACTATCATTAAACTCTACTTGCTACAAGTGATCTCTAATACCATACTTGAGGGAAAAAAATAAAAAAAAACCAACAAATAAAATGAAACATTTTATTCCTCTTAAACTGTTCTGAAGAAAATAAGGTACAATTTTTAAACATCTCATGCAAGACTTTAACCTCTGACCGTAGGGTATCCAAATGTCCTTTGTGCACAACTCAATTATGGGCAGAATTTCATTCCAAACGTATTGTTTCAGTTTTATATTTGGAAGACTAAAATGGTGTTGTGTCAAGAAAACTCCTGAGTCGCTAAGAACCCGCTCCGAAGCTAATTTGTAAATCCTTTAGGCAAAATATTATATTCAATTTATTTAAGGGTGTTGAACACCGCCTATCTTTTGTAATATCCCCAATTATTTAAAATATAAGGATAGTCTCATCTATAGATCTTCTGTCATCCTTTGGGTATGCTACTGAAACTGTGTCAGTAAAGTGCGTTGGGGAAACAGTTTTGAAGCCAGCTCTCCACATAACTATAAAGGCAGTTAATATCAAAGACAACACTTTCAAACCTAGAGTAGCTCCTTAATAGATATCTGTATATTATCCTTCCTAAATCGCTATCAGGCCTTTGTTGGCAACTATTTAGGTTAGCGAGGTGGTTTCAGTGAGTAAAAATCTTAGTCCCTCGTGTCTTTTCGAAAATTTCCCCTCCCTCCGGAAAAAGGAAGCACCTTTAAATAGAACCTTTGAACTAGCTATGAGTCTGACTCCTTAACTTATCCACAAGCAAAATTGTAGCTACCTCAGTGAAAACCTCAATGAGAACACCATGGAGGCAGAATCCGGACTCAATGGTGTTGTGGGTTTTCAGTTTTTTCCCCCCATCCCTTTCCTTCCCTGCATACTGAAAATAAACCAACAATTTTATTTGTAAATTTTGCATAATTTTTATTTATTTCTCAATATTTTTCTTTGTTAAATTTCATATTTCATTGTTTATTTCATTTTTTCTTTGCCAAATTTTACAATTTTGCCTTTTGTTACACTCCTTACATAAATACAATTTACACAAATTGGCTTTAATTAGAATTGTATAAATTAATTAAAAAGTAATTATATTAAGTACATGATCATATAATAATACAAAAAGAACGCACAACCATTTGTGGCAAATACAAAAGCAAGCGAAAACAAACAAACACATAATAATATTAAGAAGAATAAGTAGAGAGAAGAGAGGAGGGGGAAGGACTACGGCCAATTTTCACTTAAATATAACAATTTCACTTAGCAATTTACAATTGTGCGCTACGAAGCCATTAGCATAGATGGTAAATTATTATAAATAATCACTTATTATAAATACAATTAAGTGCGAAACTATGTACAAAAAAGGGGGTAATTATGATAATTATGTATAATAATTAAGTAATTCTGCTTAAGGGTGAGCATAATGGGCGGTGGCGACTTAGGCAGAAACGCTTAAGCAAAACCGGCTCAAGCGTTGCAAGTCGCACACTGTCACAATGTTGACAATGATTGTCAAATTTACAATGCAGCACATTGTAAATTGTACAGAAATTTTGCATGCTACTCTCTCTATTCAACAGTTCAGTCTTTGTTTGGCTCATTTTCTTTGCGACCAAGAAAAATGAACAAAAAATTTGTTTTTACAATTTTCATTCCATGTTAATTGTAGTTTTTACAACTAAATGTGGGGTATCAGTTTAACAATTACAATTCAAGTGGCATTTTTAATTTTTAAAGTAATGTATATAATAAGAAACTTAAATAACTAGAAACTGGGCTTTTGGGCGTATTTCATTATATGTCAGCTTACTACTGCTTTTGTAAATTTAATACTGCTAAAGGGGCGTGGTGGTAATGGTGGTGGTGGCAATAGTAATAGGGGCGGTGGTGTGTGTACTTATTTTTGAGGTTTACAATATGCGAAATGCACAACGTTACGAGTTTAGTTGAGGCAAGAAAATGTCAAAATGGTAATCAGACCTAAGGAGCTAAAATATTGCGACTTTTCTAAAAAAAATTATGATCTTAGCAAAAATAAATAACCAAAGAATGTAAACCAAAAGAAATATGCGTTTATCTAAAAAATAGTGCAAGCAAAAAGGTACTATAAAAATAGTGGCAGGGCAAAGTCATATAAAAATAGGAGTTTTTAAAGTGAGCGTGAAGTCAAAGAATAATTTAAGTAGAAAAAATGGTTGTAGGAAATTAGTAGTAGGAAGGGTAGTTTGAATTAGTAGCAGAATGTGGGAGAAAAATTGGTACTAAAAAATTAGTACTAATGAGGAGTACTAAAAATTGGAACTACATCTTAATACTCTAAGTAAGAAGTCAGTACCAAATTTGGTTCAAAAATTGGTTGTAAAAATTAACACTAATTTTCAATACTAAATATTGTTACTAAAATTAGTACTAACAATTAATACAAAAAGTTTATAAGAAAATCAGCAGTAAAAACCGGCACAAATTTTGGTACTAAATATAGTTACTCAATATTAATCTTAAAAATTAGTCCTAAGTACTCAGCATAAGTATGAAATGTTGTTCTAAAGAGGAGTACTAAAAAGTCAGTACTAAAAGTTAGTACTCTAAATTAGTGCTCCAAGTTAATACTACAGTCAGAACCCACAATTTGGACAAAAAATTAGTACTAAATATTAATGCAACAAATGAGTACCAAATATTAATACTAAAAATTAGTATTAAGCATTACACCAAAAATGACTACTAAAAATTGCGCCAAAAATTAGTAACAAATATTAATACTAAAAATTGGTATTAAAATTTGTACTAGCATTATGAATAAGCGTTTAGTATGATGAAGGACATCAACCATTTTGCGCCTTTTTAACATGAAAACTCCTTTAACCTCTTGACAATTTCTAAATAACTAGCATGAGGGCTAAAATGCTAGTAGCAAAAACAAGGAATTGTCCAAAAAAAGTCGTACAAAAATAGAAGCAGAAAAAATTAGAATAAATTGTTGCCATGAAGAAAGGTGTTCTTTGCCATCAGTACTAAGAAAAAGAAAAATCAATTACAAAATAAGCATTAAAAGTAATTGTAGAAAAAGTAGCATAACATTTAATACAATAATAATTTTTTGTTTTGTTTTGTTTTGTTTTTCTTTAGAAAAAGGACGGCCTAAAGTTTAAACTAAGTACGAATCATTAAATCCAGCGCTTACAAATAGAATCAGCGTAAATAAATACGCAAGCATACAACGAAGAGCGTTCCAAACACAACTCCAGCTTGGCAGATCCATCTCCAATTCCAACATTTGAGTGCATTTTAACTGGAACGTGCGCTTCCGTCGCACCAGCGCAGGCACCCAAGGCCCGCTCTGCTCTGCTTGACAGTTGACGTGGTGCAGTGTCATTGCATATGACAGTTGAGCAGTAATGATGCAACAAGCCACCTTGCAGCACACACACACACGCATGCAGCTAACAAATTGTGCGGGGGGCTGCGAGCTTGTGGACGGGCGGGCTGACAGTCGGTTGGATAGGCTGGTTGGATGGTTGGTAGATTGCTGGCAACGAGCTCTAGTTTAGCTTGCATATATACCATAAGGACACACACAAACATATACGCACGATCACACACACACACACATACACATTGAGGCACACGAAGCACACATGCACATTCCAGGCTGCTTACAGACACGTGTGTATTGTCTTCTTCGTTCGACACAATTTACACTTGACTTCACAGCACCAGTGGAATGTACACGCACAGCGCTCGACGACGACGACCTCTTGGGTGCGATAGCCACGACCGCAGCACATCAAATCACAGCCGTCGACGCCGATTGATGTGTCGTTGCACTGACGACCGTGTGTGCCTTGTATGCCCAGGCGCAGATTCTTCTCGCAGAAACTGGGCGACGGCTCCAGGTAGACAATGTCTTTGGGGCCGGGTGGCTTATGCTCAGGATTGTGCGGTTTCAGTTGAAAATGATATCTGTGGAGAGAGAGAGGGAGAGAGAGGAAGATATATATTAATTGAGTTCAGTTTTAAATGGCAGGACGGAAATACAATTAAGAAACGGAAACAGGAGTATTGCTAATCTCAAAGGTGATAATATATAAATAAGATTTGAGGATTATGAGGTTCTTTGAGTAGACAACTTGGTATTAGCTCAGTTGAGGCATCGCTTATCCCAAAGGGGATAATATATTATCATAATTTGAAAATTAGTAGGTTCTGTGACCAGGCGTCTTGGTATTAGATCATTTGAGGCAACGCCAATCCCAAAGGGGATGAAATATAATCATGATTTGAAGATTGGGAGGTTTTGTGATCAGGCGACTTGGTATTAGCTCAGTTGAGGCTTCTCTTATCCCAAAGGGGATAATATATAATCATGATTTGAATATTGGGAGATTCTGTTGCAAATGACACATGACCCCTTACATGACCTAATACCAGATCCGTCACTTGGTATTACGATATTTGGCATAATGCTTTATCAATCATCAACGGACTGAATACCTGCATTGACACGACCCCTCACTTGACCTAGTACCAGAATCGTCACTTGGTATTACGGTATTTGGCATCAACGGACTGAGTACCTGCATTGACACTTGATGTCACTTCCGTCATAATCCTCACTTGAGTTCATTTGTCTTGGAATTTTGTTCTCTTTACATACCGATTATTCTTCTTGCCCTGGCGGCCGGCGCGTCCCCGCACCGAGTTTCTGGAAATACTGTTTGGACTCTGCAAACTGTTCGTGGATGGCATATTCGGATGATGTTTGACCATATGCTCGGGCATGTGGTCGTTCAGCATGCGTTCCGCATCGAACGCATTCGGACTGGCTGCATTCGGACTGAGCAGCCCACTCGGCACACCCACAGAATTGATGCTCAAAGCGTTGCCCGTCATCGAATTAGCATTCTGACGCAAACTATTGCTGACCATTACTCGGGAAGCGCCGTCGAAACGATCCTTCAGATTATCGCCAATAACACGGAAATTCGCCAAACGCATCCAGCAGGTTTTGACCGTGCACGAGCCGGACATGCCGTGACATTTGCACTCCTGCCGCATCTCTGACTGGACATGCTGCAAACCAGAAGCAAAAGAAGAAAATTGATGAGTTCAAGAAAAATGCATGAATAAATGAGGAACAGCAAAATAAAGTGGTAAAAGGAGCTTCTTAGCCGTACAATAGTAGTAAAGTTTTTCCCACATAGTTCCCACTGGTTGACTCACTATTAATATGACTTCATTAAACCCTTGAGGTGCAACAGATCCCGGCCCCCGCCCCACTTCCAACTCCAACTCCAACTCCAACTCCAGCTACCGCTTTATTTATGGTTTCGCTTGGCATTTTGGTGCATTGAGGTATTAACAGCCTCCCCCCTTCTGTGCGATAATATGTTTTCCACTTAATTATGGCAACTGCCCTGACGGCTGTGGACGTGGACGGGAACGTGGACGCAGCCGACCGAGTGGCAGTCGGCAAAAAGTGGAGTAGACGCGCATGTAGGTAGTTTTTGTGTGTGTGCGCCAAGTACAATAAACAATTAAAAATAAAATTCACAACAGCAAAAATGGCAAAAAAGAGCACAGCCCGACGAAATACACTGGGGAGGGGAAATCATGTACGAACCGTACGGAGCGTTATTAAAAACCAATAAATGAACAAACTGAAAATGTAATTTTAAAGTGAACCGATCGAGCTGCGATCAATAATCTAGTGGCTAACTGGGCAACTGGCCAACTGGCTGGCTGGCTGACTGACTGGGCGCAAGACGTAGGATGGCGGTACGAGCGATTGCCCATCCAACGATTACATGTGCGCAAGCGCGACGCTTTGCTGGAGTTGTAAAAAGTAAGAAATCAACACAGCATGAGATCGATTTTTATATATGTATGTACGAGTATGCATTGTTGTTGCGCGCTTGCTTTTTTGTTGTAGTTGATATTATTACAACAACAAATATTGAACTACCACAACAACAGAAACACCAACAACACCAACAGCAAAACAACAAAAACAAGCAGAGGAATAACTTCACAACAATAACACAAGAGGAGGTCGATCCACAACACGATCAATAAAGTTGAAATTGTACTGGGGCAGCACAACACACTAAAAAAAAACGGGGCAAGGAAAAAACATTTTACAACAACATTCGTACTCAGTGCGTACCACCACAGAGTTGCAACTCAATCTTTTCATACGTTTTTCTGCACAAGAAAAATTCGAGCAAAAAACTGCAATTGTAATTTATAACTCAAAAATGTGCTGATGAGGCACAAAAAGTTGCCTCCGCACACACACACATGCACACTCATAAATAGAGTAGCAAAAGTCTATTAATTGCTACAGCGATTAGCTTACGAACAAACAGTACAACAACAAGAAGCAGATCAACAGGAGGAAGTGGGGGCACCAGAAAAAGTAGTGAAAAAATCGCCAGTTACATGTTTGCAATAAAAATCGCAAATTTGTGAGCTGATATGCAGACCTAACTGCCTCACTACAAGCTGCCGCCGACAGAGTCGGAGACAGCGCCAGAGCCACAGCCAGAGCCAGGCTCCGAGACCGAGTCCGAGTCAGCCGTCGTGTGCGCCTTGGCCAAAGGATTAGCGGACAATTTATGGGGTAGCAAGCAGAAAAAAGGTAGTAAAACGATAATTTGACATTTTATTAATAATTAAGCAAGTTTTATATTGTGGCGGACCACTACTTCGCTTTTGCATTAACTAAGCCAGTAAATAACAAATGAGGATTTCTCACATAAAGAGAGAGAGAGGGAGTGTGTGAGTGAGTGAGTGAGTGTGAGAGAAATAGAGGAGGAAACCAAGGAAGCTAAAACGGAGTAGAGCAACCGCCCAAGTCTGAACCACTGCCAAAACTGAGCTATAAGAATTTATTCCAATCAGCGATCGAACACACACAAAGATCAAATACGTATATACGAAAACTGAGCAAGACTTCTCAGGAAGTTCAGAACAATATTCAAACCCATTAAGGTTCACATACTTGTACGGGTAGAATTAGCAGGACTTCAAGGAATTTCAAAACAATATACAAACCCATACAAGGAAAAAATAAGCAGTACTTCTCAGGAAGTTCAGAACAATATACAAACACTCACAAATATCATGTACGTATATGGTAAAAATTAGCAGGACTTCTCAGGAAGTTCAGAACAATATACAAACTCATTAAAGTTCACATACTTATACTGGTGAAATTGGCAGGACTTCGGAGCAAGTGAAAAACAATATACAAACCCAATAAGTTTCACACACTTATAAAGAAAAAAATGAGCAGGACTTCTCAGGAAGTTCAATATACAAAGCTACACAAAGATCATGTACGTATATGGTGAAAATTAGCAGGAATTCTCAGGTAGAACAAAACAGTAAACAAACTCATTAAGGTTCACATACTTATGCGGGTGAAATTAGCAGGACTTCGTAGCAAGTTAAATATATGACCTTCCATACCTCAAAATTTGCTTTTGCTTTTACAAAGTCAGATGCTCATAGGTGTAAGAGATGGATTAGAAGCCCGCACGATCAGAATAGATATTATTTTATTCACTAGTACCAAGGAGAATAGATGCAGGCTTCTTATATCATTTAACTATATGTAACTAGGACAACTGTTTCATGTATCAGATGGATCCGAAAAACTCTGTCCCATATGGAGTAGTCAGCTTTTAATACTAGAAGAACAGTTACACAGTATGTGCTCTGTGATATTGTCTCGTTTTCTGGGCACAGTGGACAGGAGTCATTTTCAAAAATAACCATCTTGCTTCCAATGATATTTGAAGGAGCAAATATCCACTTAGGTACTCGTATCCTGTTAAATATGTATTCAGAGAACTGTATTGAGTTCCTTCAGAGACTATAGTATGGGCTTATGGGTTTATCTTTCAGCTGTTTGGAAGTCTTCACTGATAAAATAACCTGTTGTTTAGTTTTTGCTTAGAACACCGTGAAGGAGGTGCCTCAGTACAATCACAAAACTCGCGGCATTTATATGAATAGGAGGGTTACTTTATATTAGAAGAATGCTTCTCTCATTGATTCATGAGAGATTGAATGACAAAGATACAACATTTGGGAGAAGAATGAATAATGTGGTCGAATTGTATGCCTTCGTGATGAAACTTTTTTCTAAGGCTATCATTGCGGTACAATGGTGGTGAAGTTAAGTATCTTCCATAGTAATAAATCACTACGGTTGTCTGTAAATATCACTGCTTTGAAGTTTGGGAAGCCCCTACATGGAATGGAAGATTTACCTTACTTAAAACTAAATATCGGAAATTGGATCCGGCCCTGCGGGCATCGTCTGAAGAATGCTTCTAATTCTTTTTCTCTCCGAGTCGAAGACCTTAGTTGTTAGTACTCATTCCGCCAACCCCTTGCAGATATAATTAATTATGGTGCAAGGAATGATAATAATGAAAATAATCGGAAATTGGATTGATATCGGTGATGCTTTTTCCGAGTTGGTTTATAAAAATATAATACATATTCATGACTCAATAAAAACTTTTTCGCTTTTTCCGGAATAAACATCATTCATCACCAATAACACAGATATATTGGGTTGTCATCACCAATAACACAGATATATTGGGGTACTTTCTAAGTGAGTCGTTTGGACAGCTAGCGATAAAATTTCATGGGAGTATTTCTTTCCCTAATGTATTCTTTTATTTCAATATTCTAGGAAAATTTGGGGTCTCTGAACTCAAAACTGTGCAATATTTTAGTTTAGTTGATATTTTCATTTTCCTTTTTACTTATTTGCCTGATCATTTATCAGCAGTCCTTGTAGATATTGTAAGGAACCTCTGAAATTATGTCAGTAGAGAGTCGAGGTTATGCACTTCAGCACTGCCTCCACAGTTATACCTCCAAGTTATGCCAAAAGAGAAGGGAAGCTTTGCTTCTAAAGCCAAATCATTCGTTTTACTGATTACTCAATGGGAATGGTGTTCCGACCACTTTACACACGGTTCCTCGGCTATCGAGTGCTTAATCAGCCTCGACTCCAACTTTAACTGCCTCTTAAGCCAAGTCGCTCAATTAAAGTAGCATATCGGAGAACTGTTAACTCAAATTCTACTCATGAATGGTTGGTCTTGGCGCTGCTTTGATATTTCGCATTTTTATGATAGCGTTAAAGTTTCTATCAACATGCTGTCAACATTTTAATATATGAGTGTAGCGTGCATAAAATCCAAAAAATTACGAAACAAGTTTTGTTTTCTTGCAGTCAGCGAGAAAGGTTTCGTGTGCGGTACGAAAATGCTGTACATGACGAAGAAGCGACAGTAACCGGGCACGGAAGCTCGTCGCATCCACTCATTCGCAGTGAGGAGCAGCCACCGAAGGTAGTGGCAAGAACCAGAACAAATGGAAGAGCAGCAGCTGCTCCTCGAGCATGAGCTGGGGCGTCAGTGGCAACAGCATCGTACTTGATATTAGAAAACAAGTTAAGCTCTCGCAGCATGTGTTCCAATAAAGCGCCTGCAAAGAGTACCCCCTGGCCTAGGCTTAGCAGTGGAGCACAGCACGGCGGCAGAAGGGGAGCAAAAATTGTTAAAGGCAGGACTCGCTCGCTGCAATTAATGAGGATCACACACAATGCCATTAAATTGTACCATTTGCAATCGTTATTACCACTACCACGGCATGAATTAATGTGCACAGCTCCGGCGAATGTTGATAAAGTGATTTAGTAGTAGCTAAATTGGGAGGGGGGATTGGCCAGAGCGCGTTTGATGGGCGAGAGTTGTAAAAACTGAAATTGCATCAACCGATTAACTGATTTTATTGATCATGTTGCATCATAAATGATCTGCTTGATGTGCATATGGAAAATATGGCAATTTCATTGATGGAATGCAGTAATTACAACATAGCAGCAGATTTAGTACTATTTAGCGTCGTAAGCATAAAATGCATGAATGCCGAGACTATAAAAGAGGCATTAATTGTGAAATGCCAGCATTACGTTTGTCCTCGTATGCTGGAGATTTTGCTGTTATTAAAATATTGAAATGGTTCTGCTACCATTTACACTGTTTACTACTATTTTTTAGTACTGTTTTTTAGTATGAATGATCAGATTAGATTGGATGAAGAAGGACAATAAACTTGAGTATTGGAGCACAATATTTGTTTATATTTACGCTTTGAAAAGATTGACGATTCAATACTTTTTAGCTTCTCACTGGTCGCATCATTATCACAGTGGGTCTGCAAGGTGTATTGGGTGCTATTAATATTACACTATTATCCTAGTGGTAAGTGGGTATCAAGACTATGGTCGATTATAAGAGATTATTGTCACACATAGTAATCCACAAGCATCCTGCAATCCAAAATCATCCTGCAACCAAAGTCATCACCGAAATCATCCTACACCAAAATCATCCTACAACCATAATCATCCTACAACTAAAAGCATCCCGCAACCAAAATCATCATATTTAGAGTTGAAGGAGGAAGAACTCAACATCTGTGAATGGCAGATCCACAAGGTCAGGTACTGTATATCCTTTAAACTTAAGTCGAAATACATGGACTAAAATATTGTCATTTCAATTGACAGCGGAGTTGACACTAACATATGGAGAGATATCTGCACAGATTGTAACTGTGAAACAAACTTGGCCAGGCATTGAAAGATAGTATAAATTCAATACCCCAGACAGCGAGGCTTTGAGGGTAGCTGGTACCACTGATGATAGCTGGTACGTAGGAACCCTGATAAGTCCCAAATCTTTCTTGGTAAGAGGAACTCATTTTATTTTGGTCAATTCTATGGTTGCACCTCAGCCTATGATATCAAATATGTCTGTTCGATCCCTTCCAAATGTTCCGCTTTTTATTATACATTTCTTCTACTTCAGTCCTACAATCATGAAGATCTCGAAAACAAAATGCATACCACAACTTCAATAAGTCCACGATTCTAATGGCACATCCAAGTGATTGTACAGCCACTTCCACCTCAAATGTCAAAGGTCAATTGGGTGTGCATATAAAACTAACTGAAATGCTGACGATAATTAAGCTATAAACCCCGTGGTCACCCACATTAACTGAGCACACTCCTGCGAAATTCCAATCGCGCATAATTGTATGCACTCGACACTTACCGCTCTGCCCGCTTCGTTGTTATGTAAATTCATTTTCTCTCTCAAATTGCGTCCACGTTCGCCGGTATCGACGAAGTCACGTGAGAATTTGAAGCCGAAACCAATGTTATCCGAGCAGCCGCCCCACTCCCAGTCGCGCACACCCGCCACACTGCCGGCTTGATGGTTGGCTTGCGGCGAGCGCGATTGATGGCTATAATCACAGGTGCACGATTCGATGGAACCCTCGCTGCAGGCGCGCGCAATCGAATGTGTGACAGCGGCGCTGGTGATGGAATAAATGAAGCCAGTCTCACGGCAGCCTGCAAGAAGAGAAGCAAACACGAAACAGAGGAAATGAATAAAATGTATTAATTATGAGATAAAATACAAGAAATCAGAGGAGAAAAAATTAAAAATAAAATACAAAAACCTCCGAGAAGGCAATAAATTTGTTTCGCGGTGTTCACGAACTGGAAGAAGACTCAGGCAGCGAGGAGTAAGGCGGCCAGCAACGTCTTCTTTTTTTTGAAGAAATTTGGAACTTTATTACTCATCGCACAAAATTGCGCAACATAAGGCGGAGAAAAAAGGCAGTAAATGATGGTTTAAGTGCTTGAGCTGTCATTGCTCAGCAACGAATTCATTAAAAAGTGTCAAAAGCGCACACATACACGCGCTCACTCATACAGGCAAACGCATATAATAAACACTCATGCAGTATTCTGGAAATAAGGCAAATTGTGTAAATGGGGTCGTGAATTTTCAACCGAATCCTACTCAAATGCTAACTCCGTGACTGCAGGGATCTTTGGCATTTCCTGGGTTTAGGTAAGACCAAGGATCCTTGCGCATATCTGACCATTCTGTTTCTAAGTCACCATATCTGGTTACAAGGAAATTCTAGTTAAGCTTAGATTAAGCTCCTCCTTTTGTTAGAGTCACCAACTGCTGAAACAAAGAATTATGCACAGGGATGTGGAGACGTCAAATAAATCTCTAACTCCTTCTGCTAGTACTGACGTTTTCAGAACAACCCTGCGTATCCGCTCCACTACAATTCCCGCTTCCATTCTAAACACAACGTCAATATTTTCATATGTCAGAGATCTCGAAGATTGAGGCAATGGAAGCATGTGCACCAATTATTATGTTAATATTATTACTATTATTTCTGCAGTAGCTGATCCTGGCTTTGCCATTTTTTCAGTAATTTCCGTAAAGAAGTTCTGGTCTGGTTTTGGCAATTTGTTAATCGTGGCACCATTTCTCCGGTTCTGTGAACAAATTCGGGTCCTATTTTTTATTGGTGGTGCAGCTGCCCAATCTACCTACCTACTCTATGTTGATCACCTATTCGAATACATTCTTGGCCAATTCTACTGCCTTATAAAAAATTCTGTATAAATTTATCGAGGCAAATATTCGTATATAATTTCTATATATAATATTCTTTTTTAGTTGGTCTTTCTCTAAGTACTCCATTTGCTGCTGCCCATATTTAACCCTTTCTTATCCTGACTTCCCGCTGCATCACGCTCGCCACAGTATTTAACCCTTCCTTACCCTGACTTCCAGCTGCATCATGGTCGCCACAGTTAATCACTGGTAATCACAGCTCCACAAACTCCAGTTTAGAGTCAAAGTGAACCTGCAGTAACATTTTAAATGTCATGTTCTGCTCTTGCTTCTGGGTGATCGCGTTAAGTGATCTCGCACAACAACAAATCCAGTGAAACAATAACAAACACAACAGCAGCAAAACAAGGAAAACACACCATCACCACCAGAAACATCACACACAAACTCTGATCTCAATCTTGTTAAATATTTCCAATGTAAATAAAAGACATTTTGACAACAGACTACTTTAGTGAGTAATTCACCAAACCAAGGCAAAAAAAACCATGTACCTTGGCTTAATGTACAACAACTACAGCGACAACAACAACAACAAAGCAGCCAAGAATAATTCCATTTTTATTTTGTGATATTTTTACATAATTTATTTTATGAGTAATGGCACTTGTCTTTTAAAGTCTGGTCAATTATGACACTTCAAGTTATCACTGCCAACACACACAGCCGCACACATACTCACACGCAGGCGCACACACATTCGAGGCATTGTGCCTGGCTATGTAGCCACATATTTGCCGGCTGTGTGTTTGTTGTATTAAGCCACTGACATCGATTAAATGCCTCAACTATGCAAACTATAAATTTTGTTGCGGCTCTGGCGTGGAGTGGTGCCTCCTCATCTTCCTGCGAGCAGCATGCCACACAGCAACAAGGCCGCAGCAGACAGGAATTGTAGTAGCACTCACACGCTGTTGTCGTTGTTGTTGTTATTACTGTTGCTGTTAAATTTCTTCCTTCTACAACAATGAAAATTGAATTTACATGTTGCACAGACAATTTCTCAAGTGCTTGTTGTACAAGAGTACGAGCAGAGATAGACACATCGTCCGATATGTCAAAGTGGAGTAGGGTAGGAGCGCACACTCTTAATTGCACGCACACACACCCATACAGCCACACATGGAATTGAAATGTGAAAAGTGTACCACGGAATTTTGTTAGAATGTGAAGCGACAATTAAGTCTCAAGTGTGCAGGATCACACGCAGAAACACGTGTTAACTTGTCCCAACCGAGACTCTCGGCGAAAGCTGAAGAGACATCTTAACTGCAGAAGTGATAAGGCTGCACGGGTGGTATTTGCGCTCTCATTGTGACTTATGACAACTGTTGGAGGCTTGTGATAAGCCCAGAGATATGGGTGGGTTTTGGTTACTACACTACTACAACATCAGATTTGGGGCGGAGGTCAGGGAAGTCAAGGCACTTCTTTTCCCTTATTAGGGAATGGTCAGTTAGTATTGCCATTTACAGTGTTATTAACAAAATTTGTGTTTTTCAGTGAAAAGCTGCCTGAAAACGCGCAACACAGCCACAAAATTGTTGTTGGTGGAGCAATTCCTAGACTCATAAACCAATGATGACGATAAACAACTCAAAAATTTCAAAATAATATTACAATAAATTTGCTTAATTGTATTTAATTAAATAATTAATTTTACTGTATGTAAATTAAAAATAAAATAAAATTTTTATCTTGTTTAATTTCTCAGCAAAATTCAAAATTAGGCTTGAAAAAACTGTGTTTCAAAATGAAACAAAATTGAAAATGATTTATACCGAAATATCCAACACTGCGTTTGAGCGAGCTGTCAATGAAATGTTTGACAGTAGGAAGGAAATGCGCCAACAACAACCGCAACAACAACAACAAATCAAAAACAAATTGCCCCGCAAACAAAAACGGAGCAAATGCGAAACCGAAATTAGCTGAAAATGCCAAGATGCCTGCCTCTGAGGTGCCAGAGGCCCGTACCAGATGATGTGTACCAAAGTGTCGACAGACGAACTGTCAGACGTCACAGCAACCGACGCAACTAGGTTGTGTGTGTGTGTGTGAGAGAGACTGCGTGTGTACACGTGCATTTGAGTTTGTTTATCAAAAGAGCGGTTTCGCTTTCAATTTGAAATGAAATTTTCCGCATCCAGTTCCTGGAATTCGATTGCAACAATTTATTTAAAATCAAAAAACTTATACAAAAAAAATGTTGAGGTAATTTTTAATTAACTATATTGGTATGAATGTGTGTGCATGTGTGGGTGTATAGAGTGTGTTTACTCTGGTTTTATGATCAAATCATCGCATTACTGCCTGTTTATGAAATATTGACATATGCCAACAGTGATTTCTGTTTAGTTGTTTCTTATTTTATTTTCTCATATTCTTAAGTGGAAATTGCTCCACGACGACAATTACCGGCAGTCGTGTGAAAAGTAGGAAGGCATGTTATAGGGTACGTCTGCGGCAGGCGGCCTCTGGACGGACGCCGGAGACATACCTGCACGCCTTGTGAGAAATTGACGATATCGCATTTAAACAAATCAAATGTGTTGACTGCGTTTAAGAAAGCCACAACAACAACAACAACAGAAACAACATCTACAACAAAAACGACAAAATCACAAAGAAAAGTCAACCACGCAATAAGCAAACATGATTGCGATGCGCTGTAAGTGATAAGCGCGAGATATGCGCAAACGTTGGTACGCGTCTGGCCTGTTTACACCTCACATGGAACACGCCCGCGCGGTCACATACAACACTGAACCTTGCTTTGTGTGGATTTGAGTGTCTGCATGTGTGTGCTTTGGTCTACAATTCTGATTAGGTTAGCTGGAATTTTAATATCTTTCCATTTCACTTTGCTGCATTTCATTTAACTTCTTTTTCCAGCTATTAACCTGTGTAAATAGTGATTTTTTTTCTCCTGCTCATTTCTTGTACTTCCATTTCAAAAGCAGGTGAACAAAAATTTGCGGAAGATCTGTAGAACTGAAACAATGGACGTCAAGAATAGAAGCCACAGAATCAGCTAAGGTGGCACCAAACAGCTGGAGAAGTTATGGTCGCATACGAGTCCTACCTCAACAAAATTGTTCGCAAGTAGCGTGTAGAAGCATCCTTACCACAGATCGCAACAAACACTGGAGATGGAAGATCAATGCACCAATTCAAATTGAGACCATAATAAATAAAATAGGCTCCATAATATGAGCAGAATAAAACTGTGTTCACATTAAGTCAAACAAGTGTCATTTTCTGTAAAAGAGATAACAAAATAAAAGCAAGTATTGGAGTAAATAATTCAAATAAGTGGTTCGGACACTAGAGAACGGATTGTCTGGCTTATAATCGAAATTCTCTTATTACGTCAGTGAGAAAACTCATCTCGGGGCTCTTCTCGACCCTGATGTACGTACTGCTGAACATTCAAATGAGAATTTATGATGACGTTGCTGGGAGTAATAGTACTCCCAGTTTACTATCATATAAAAAACTTTAATAGAATATTCTAAAGAGCTGAGTGAATTGCGATTATGAGCAGATTGTAGCGTGCCATCAGTGACAATATGAAGCCCACAAGTGTCCAGAATAAAATCCTGACTTCGATGACAACATCTTTCAAGTCCAAATCACTGTAATGCTGACCTCCCCACAAGATTTCTGTGAGTATTTTCTGCCCACGAACTTGCTGAGCAGCGAAATATGAGATTCGGCTGCAGAAGCAGATTGACTATAATTATGTCAAGCAAGGATCCGATATACGTGGTCCTAATGGATTCGATCGTCCATCCACATCTCAATTATTATCAGGTAAAATGTCCATCCTCATGAGTTAGAAAGGTAATGTACTGGAATGTGACGAAGCTCACATGCAGTGTACCACTTTTAAACCTTTCTCAGATAGCTTTCTTAATTGCCAGATGATAAGCTCTCTCCCTAACAATTCTTAGACTCCCCACTAAACAAGTTTTTTTAATGATACTTTGTTAGCAGTCTTGACGGATTGGATTCATTTCCTTTCAATGTTGTAATTATACTCATACGAGTACAGTGATTCTTGAAAGCATGATTCCAAGTCAGTTTGGCAACGCCGCCATGGACAGAGAGATGATGATTTCAAGTGACTGCATATTTGAGCAGCGTCATGCTATAATTATAAAAAAAGCAGTATACTCTGCATACCCTGGATACCCCGGAATCTCCTGGGTAAAAACTGTATTTACATGAAAAGCACTATACTCTGCATACACTGCATAACCTGGAGCCTGCTAGTCTCAGAGTACTGGGTTCGCTGATTAGAATCAGAACATCCCTGCTCCTTTCTACCACCTTTTTCCATGGGTTTTGTTTCTGTGAATCAATGGGGTTACTCTCTAGAACTCAACCCTACCAGATCTGAGGCATAGATTTACTTATTAATGACACTAAATTAGAGCACTCGCCGATGACTGCTTGCTGCAAGAGAGAGGTATGGTATACCACCGCTTTATGTGTAGGGTGTACAGACATGCGAAATATTTAACAAGACAAATCGACATTAACTTCATAAATCGTCATATTTTCATGGGTTTTGGCGAACAAGTTCTTTTGAAAGCAATTAAAAGCGTAGTGGGTGTGTTCGTGCATATTCCTTTTTTAGTCTTTTTCCCTCTTTTCGTGATGTTTGCTTATTTGTATTTTGCAATTGTCTTCTTGTTTACTTTGTCTCTTTTTATTGGCATTTTATTTTGTTTAAACAAATGTCATTATTTTGACAAATAAACGACGGCGCATATGTGGTAATCGGAGACCGTGTGCGCACGATAATTACGTGGAAACAAGGCAAAAAAGAAAGGAAGAACGCAGCTCAAATGGGAAATGAGAACGCGCACAATTGCCGAAGGTTGCCACTCACATGTGTGAGTGTGTGCCAGTGGCCATGTGTGTGTGTGTGCGTCTGTCAGAGGCCGTGTATTTGCTTGGAGCAACGGATTTCCGCTTGCTCTACAACTTATTTGTTTGCTTTATGTACACTTGTGGTGGGCGTGGTGGTACGCTAATTCAGACTCAGACTATATACGCACTCGTGTGAAGGTACTCGTACTCTGCCATCACACAAAAAAGGACTTGCTCGCATATTTGTGGGTGTTTCTGGGGCATTTAAGCGAAATTGCATAGAAACAAATTTTTTTTATCTTTTTCACAAAATTTTGTCGGTGCGAGTATTACACAAAATTGTGAAATTGAAATTGATCTGTGAGGAAATGTTTGCTGTGTTTCCATGTGGTTGTGTGTGCATGTGTGTATTTGTGTGTGTGTGCGTTCGCTGCTCAATTGTTCCACTTTCGACAATGGTTGCACAGACAATTGAATTCTGAAGCAGCACTTTCCGCTTTTGACCCTTTTTGTTGGTGCTTTGCTGCTCCTTAAGCAGTGCTGCTAATTCCACTCGTTCTTTAATTTTTTGCCTCAGCATTTTTGGGTGCCTTTTATTAAATTTAAATAGCCTTGTTTGCCATAATTTGCGCATGTTTCTGCGGTCACTTAAACTGCTTGCTGCGGCAGTTGGCCGTGTTGGTCCGATCCGGTCCGATACGATGCGAGGTAGGCTGACAGTGTTGGATTTATTTAAGTCCCTGCCACAAAGCAATTGAAATTTGCGCTTAAAGTAGATGCACAATTTAATTCATTTAAGCAGGATCATCCCGGGGTACTTGCTAAGCGTACTCTTAAAGTGTTTGTGAGAAAGAATTTTGGAAAATTTCGCAGCCAGGCAAGTATGAAGCAGGCTTGACTTGTGGTCTGACCAGAGCAAAGCGAGCATTGATCCTTGGCTAGTTGGAGTAAGCTGTGCCTCAGCTGTTGTTGGCAATTGATGGTAATGATAAAAATTTCACATGAGTTCATTTATTTCCCGTTCAGTCCCAGACTTGGTGCGCAGTAAAGCTGAACTAGTCAGCAAGTCAAAATAGATAAGCGAAGTCTGGTTACTGACCACTAAGAGTACATCTTCATCATCTTTCAAACATGTGGGACCTTCGTCAGGTATGTGCGTAGATAAATAGTTAAATAGATAAAAGTGGGGTAGGCCCGAAAACCACTGAAGAAGGAGGTATCCAAGCACTCAGAAATTGATACCCATTCTACAATAACCCTGGAAATAATTAGGGGAATGGGGGAGATATATAGGTAGATAGATAGAAGTGGGGTAGGCCAGAGCACCACCGAAGAAGGAGGTTTCCATCACTCAGGCAATGATATCCGTTGTACTATAAGCCTGGAAATATTTGGGGAAGGGGAGAGAGAGTATTTTGGAAAGGAAGTTACACCTTTTCAAACTTCGTTTACTGTGTTATGAATCTCAGAAGTCTGTCCAGGGATAAGTAATGTATGTTGTCGAGGTGTCTGCGTACTTGCACCTTGACCTCAGTGTTGAAGAGGCCTTTCAGTTCCAATTTCTTTTGTGATAGTTATGGTGGTATGGAGATGCTACCTTCTTATATTGCTAGGGTCTCGCACGAATGATACGTTCCAGATTTGGTGGGGAAGTTTAGAATAATCTTTGGTTGATATTCCTGGAATTGCTTATAAGTAAAATTTAATACTAGGAGTGGCTCCATATTCAGTTACTCGTAGAGCTGTGGCAAGATTTTTTATTCTATGATTAGTCTCCAAAGTAAAAGTGACGTCAGTCACTTTCCCCGGAGGTGTTTTCCTACTTCGGTCGGTCTCACTGAGTATATTTGAGTAGAAGCGGGTCTGATTATTTCTGTATTTAAAAAAAATATTTTTCTGAAAAGCAAATATTTTTTTTTTATAGTTTAAAAACGTATTTTTTAATTGCATGTAAACATTTAAACCTCAAATTGCGCAAAATGGCAACGAAAGAACATGTCAGTAAAATTTCCACTAACCGCTGAGTAATAATTTCTCAATTTCAACTCAAATGCTCACACCTCACTGACACTTCTTGGAAAAATGTGTTGATATAAAACCGAAAAAGAACAGAACAAAAAAGAACCCACATTAACGAAATTCGTCACACCGTGAAAATAGAAAATTTCACCACAATTCACTTTAACGATTATTTAAGCAATGATTGTGTCCAGATTACCAACAGCCGGAGAGGAAGCAGCCAGCCAAATGCGTTAACAACTCAATTATGTGTCAGAGCTGATGCATTCAATGTGCCCGTGGACAATTTCCAGTCCAGGACATTTGGACTGCGCTGCTTATCTAATGTCAGACTAACTCCGGCAAGACTAATCATACGGCACAGCAGTGGAGAGAAGGGAAAAATCGAATTGAAGCATGACAGAAATAGCAAAAGAAAAGAAAATTAAAAAGGTGAGAAGAAAGAAAGAAAAAGCCTGGCAAAATGATCATGCAAAACTCTGATCAGCAGAGAAATTTCAATTTTTCAAAAGGTATTAAGGACACACTCATACTCACACGCACGGTGTGAGCACACGCAAATGCTAGGCGTAGCGAATTGATTGAGAAAACTGTCAAGGAGCAGCAGGAGCAGCAAAGCCTGCAGTGGCAGCCACACTAAATGAGTTGTATTGAGCTGGAAGATTAAGTGAGAGAGATACCCCCGAAGGTGTCACCAATTAGAAAAATGCTATGAAATATCATTTCCACACACACATAAAACACATATATCCTCATACACAGTAGACAGCACACCAAGCAGCTCAGGTTGGTTGGTTGGTTGGTTGGTTGGTTGGATGCGATGTCCCGCAGGCCTGTCATAAATTCAAATAAATTGTACAAAAAGGTTGAACTTAAGTGAAATATTAGCAAGAGCAGCAGCAGCAGCAGCAGTTGAGGTAATCCTAAGGAGAGGTACGGCAACAGCAGTCGCAAGAGACCTACGTGGGCTCGCTCATGGACAGTAGCACTGGGTAGGTTGACAAAATGCGCCTCAAGCGCTACTGAGCGATGCATGCAAATGAAATTTGTATTCGTTGCACAACGGACTCGCTTGCCAGGGGACACCCCAAGTGTGACTACGAGAAGAATGCTTTGCTGCAGTAGGTGTTAATTAACGCTAAAGTCAAATTTGACAGAAGACAGAGAGACACACGGACGGACGGACGGATATACAGACAGACAGATAGACAGTTAAATAGATTGTGTTGGATCGTAAAATTTAAAGTTGTTCGGGGCAAACGCCAGCCAGGAACTCAGCACACAGTCAAATTCCCACTTAGTATTGGCCTACGATAAAAATAGCTCAAGCTGCTTAGTAAGCGAGAGTGTAGCAAGAGATTGCGTACGGCTTTATGGGTATTTTATAAGCCTATATAAAACTGCCTTAATCGATCCATAAATTTGTGGGCCTTTTCATTTCATAGTTGTGAAAGTAAAGACTGAACACTAAACAACTGTCAAGCCCACATTGCATAGCACACAAATTAAAAGGATCGTCAATCTCATCATCATCATCATCATCATCATCCTGCCTCGAGGCAAGTAAGTGGCAAAGAAAGTGCCATAAAAAAGGAGAGGGTCTGCGATAAGCGGATATAAAAATTATTTTACTTTATTTTATTGATTTTTAATGTTGTGCGCGCTTTATCAGCGCAAGCGCAAAGCGTTTAACTGTCAACAACTCGACCAAACAACTCAATGTGTACGTGGCAGCTCAGCGCCAGCCCGTATTCTAACCATTGACACAGGCCACTGGGGGTCCAGTACGTGTACCTTGACTGTTGAACTGCTTCTTTTTATTTGGTTTTAATGTGCTTGTGATGGATTTGTGGAAACTGTAACGATTCCTTTCATTAGTACTCAGTACACGGGGATAAGTCAATTGAAAATATATTCATCAAAGGAATAACCAAAGTGTGGATTAGTGTTCAACAATAAGTCAACGATCAGTGTCTTTTAAAATCTTTATTTGAAGGAAAACCGGAACAAAATGTTAAAGACTGCGGGAGGCAATACGCATATCGTACAAAAAGCAACACTTTTGGTGAGTCCTGTGGGTGCCTCACTTCCCATATGCACTAAAGAACTTCATACAGAAAATATTCCTTTTGTGTATAGTCTTAGAAAACTTCATACAGAACATATTCACAACCATCTGGGGAACAAACATTAAATATAGTATGGACACACAGACACCACCAAAGCTAATTCTCATAGGAAGCACTTCTCAAATCCAACACTCTACCCCCAACTCAACACAGGAATGAATTGTGATCAAGACGTACCATAACCTCCCTCTAGATCAAGTTGAAGTGCAGTATTATGCAACTCCTTCACAAGAGAACTATTCCAATGTACGAGTATTTTCTTCAATTTGGACTGCCGTCGCCAGAACTCAATGGGAGCAATTTTAATTAGCGCAACTTGTATTCTATACATTATTGGCCGAATCCCTTCCAATATAATTGAGACGAAGCATCAAACTATCCTTTCGCAACAAAGCTGGCATGGAACCTAATAGGAGGTACGAATATGCAGGATAATTTCTGTTACACGGCTGCTTCGAACCACAATCGAACTGATTGCACCAGACTGAAACATTTCTTACAGAGAATGAGACGTCTGCAACATATTGCGATATATGAGTTCATATTCTTCTGGCTAGCAACCAAAGATGCAACAATATTTGTGACATCTCTAGTAAGTCGCTCCACAATACATGAATTTGTGTGTGAATGTATTCCCACGGATTGATTGAGTACTGTTTTTACGAGTATTGTTTGTCTAGAATGCTGACTTGTGTTTTGCTCATAAAACTGACAATCGGAGAGTGCAGATTGTGACAGGTAGCTCAGCGAGAGACATGGCAGGATATTTTATTAGTTGGCTTTTGCTTCCAAGAATATGCATTATTGCTACAATCACTGTTACTGCCACCGTATATGCACAAGCGACATGTTCTGCTTTTGTCATAAATCCCCTTTTGTCAACGAACGCGTGTGAACTGTGGCAAGGCTGGGCACTTCGTTTTTCATAGAAATTGAAACACAGCCGATGTTAGCTTCATCAATAGTTGCTAATAAATCCGTCCAAAAAGGGGCACGTCAACAGCAATTCGCCATTCATGTTCGCAGTGCGACATAAATGCACAGCTAAGAGTACATTAGCCAAAATCACAGAAAACGTGAGCAGGCCTCATCAATGTCGTTCAATTGAATGCAACTCGAGGCACAGTACTCTGTGCACATATAGAAACTGGAAGTAATTAGAGGGAGTTGAGGAAATTTGTTACAGTTTCAGAGAATTGATGACTGCATTTGAAATTGGGTACTTTTATTTACTTCGCCAAACAATTTGGCGAAATTTGCTTTCCGCATTATTAGGGAAAACGTTGCATACTTTTAGGTAAGGATTTAGTGATGGAATATCCTGTAATCAGATTATCTTGATCGCAATATATACTTTATTTGAAAGAGGAACTTGTCCACTTTTCATAGTTACAAATCTAGGCAAGCGATTTGCAGTTTTAAAGTCTCTCATTATGCCACTATTTGAAGACGGTGATCTTTCAATTACCAGCGGCACATCCTTGAAACTGTTCTCAAATTCCTTCAGACGAGTGACACAATCTCTTTTCGCTTACACTGGACAGAGAACTGTGCAGTGCAGCTCTTTGCAGTCAAGTCAAGTCCCAGGCGTCAGGCACGCACGGACGCATGCACTCGCATACTCGCATTCACACTACACACCTTTGGGATTTGCATTTTTGACATACGGGTATGTTGCTGACGGCCTGCCTCCTGTTTGTTTTTTGTTGTTGGCTTAATTCTTGTTGGCGTTTGTCCCACCACACACAAACAACCAAACAAACAGTTTTGATTGATTTGCCAATATTATTTATTATTATTTTCATCTATGGCTGGCATTAATGCCACCTGTAAAGCGCTGACAGTTTGTCTCACTCAATTAACATTTACTTGACAACTTGTCAAATGGCTTTGTGGCCGGCCACCACCAACACCACCAGTGATGTAAAAGGAAAACACATGCAAAAAAAGTTGTTGTCAGGTAAGGAACAAAAAACTGAGCAAAAGGAACTCAAAAAATGCGTGGCTTTGTTTTGGCATTCACGACTGCATTTGAACGTGGACAGTGCTGGTCATTGTGTGTGTGTGACTGTGTGTGTGTTTGGAGGAATGAGTGTGTGCAATTTTGTGGGTGGCAAGACACTCATTTTCTTAGATTTGTCTATTCAAGTCGTTGCTTTCGCTTGTGTTCTGGTTAGGTAAACCGTGGTGGTTTGGTTAAGAAAGTGGAGAAATTGTTGCAAATACTTTATTAAGAAGGTCAATGCTTTTTCTTTCTTTTTGTTTATGAATATATAGATCATGATTTTCAGATGGTGTTGAGAAGCTAAATAGAGAGTGGCAATACTCACTAGTATATCAAATAGAGTTGGGTTTTACTAAGGAATATCACTGAACACCTTGAAACCTTACTAAATCCTTATGGATAAGGTAACTTGGTTTCCTTTCTTAAAAGCAGGTACTTATCGGATCTAATATATATATATACAGAACAATTTATACCAAGGCGAACTGTTCAAGTTACGAATACTCACATTTCTTCTTCTAGGAGACAAAATCATTTCCTACTTTTAGTGTTAGGAATAGCTAGGAATGTGTTTCTTCACACTCTGCAGAAAAAGTGCGCTTAAGATGTGGTTTGTTTCTCACATTACTTGAAGTTGGGAGCATATACACTCGGCTAGTAGCTGCCAATAATGAAACAGTTAAGGATCTCTTTAGATTCATATTAAATTTTCTTATTTTAGATTCATATTAAATTTCGTAAACTTTAAGAAGCGAGTAAAACAACTCCATTGACGCAGCGATGGCGCATGAACTATAAAGACATGAATAATGTCTCAAAAGTTCCAAGGAAAGTTGTGAATGGTGCTGCAGTTCCTTTCGCTGTAGAGCAGCGATGCTCTAACTGATGGATTTGTAGTCAATTGGAAGTAATGACTTTCAGCTCCCTTACGGAGGTGTCCGGCGCGAAGGTTAAACAAATCTTGCGCTTTTAATGGTTTGACGAGTGAAGAAGAAGTACAGTGTTACGCGGTAGTCTCGCAATGGACCCATAGTGGTCTCAGTGAGTTGGTCTGCAGACTGACTGCCACGAAAACCTAACCTGATCTAAGTAACGGCGCACACATTTACTGGCGATTGCCTATTAATTGAAAAAAAATCAGGTATGTATAAGGATCCTTCAGAAGTTTGCGGAACTCTCAGCATCGCTGCTCTGGATTAAGCCCCGGCAGTAACGCAAGCATTGAGAGGTGTGTAATTCCAATGATCCCCATATCCTTTGCAGATTTCCAGTATTCTCATTTATACTTATGTAAACTTGTCTAAGAGTCTAAACTTCCAGCGAGGTAATTGTCCATACCGCTAATCGGGTAGCCATAATAATAGATTTGTGCGCATGCGTCACACGCAGAAGAGATGCTTAATTTGTGTATTTTTTTGCTTTCAACTGAACTCAAGTGAGATAAAAGTTATGTTGTAAGCACGTGTGTGGTTGCAACATTGGGAAAGATAAACAAAAACAACTAAAATTGACAAACAAACCAATCGAAAACCGAAACGTGCAAGTATAAGCAAAACACACCGAAGGTCTGCTCAAGGATGCCGAGACTGAATACCAGAGTTAAGGTCTTTATTTAGATTTGGGATGCTGTCTATCTTCAGCTCTTACGAACGTATGATGACTGCAAAGGCGGCTACATTTTGGCTGCTTATGGTGGGCACACACGCTACACACACATACCCTATCATTCGGCCATATGTGAGTATGTGTGAAGGTACTCATACAATCCATGCAAGTGTATCACGTCACGTTGGCACAAAGATGATGAAGTGATCTGCCTTATTTTATGATGATCCTTTTACATATGCAATAACAAAAGTATCACATTACAACAAACAAAAAAACAGCAGCAACAACAATAAGCATAAAATTGGAGTAAAGTAACCGAATCGTTCGTTCGTACGCGACCACTCAGAGGAACAACGGAACTGCTGATACGCGATGCTGCGTGCTTGGGTGCCGCATACGCAGACACAAAAGGGAAAAGTGAACTCGAAAATAAAAATACATAAATAAAAAATATATGATAAAGAGATACAAATGAACAAATTTGATACAGCGCCATAGCGCTCGAATTACACACGGTGGGAAAATGGTCGCTTGCTTTAAGGCCCCGACGGCGCAGCAGGCCAATGGAGCGAGCTCAGCAGAGAGGAAGTAGCCGCAGGAACACATGTGTGAGAAGGCCCTTTTGTGGTTTGTTATTTATTATTGTGGCGAGTACTTACCGCGATCCACAATTTTGCCGAAAAGATTTTTTCCTCGCAGAAAATTTCGCGTCGAACAATTCCAGCGTCGATTCCGGAACTGATGCTGGCATTCGCTAATAGCCAAGTTGGCGCCTTTGACCAGCGCTCCCAGCACACCCGGATTGTCACGCACCAAGCGGCGTTGTTTGCGTCGCAATGTGGAGTGAATGGCCGGATCCATGTACATAATGCCGGAGCTGAGCGGCGAAATGTTGTTCGGTTCGCCCACCTTCGCTATGCCCCTGTAAGCAGAAGAATGCAAGAAAATTTTCATTTCACCTTTTAGTGTATAAGGATAAGAGATGTTGTTGTTGTTGTCACTGCGACTGTTATTACAGCACATGAACAACACTGCAACAACAATTATAGTAGCAACAACAACAGCAACAAGTTGAACAACTGTCAAAACTATTAAACGCTTGAGCGACTTGTTCCCATAATTAGCCTGCTTAATAAATAAAGAAGAACAAAAATGAGGTACCACACGCACGCACACTAACACTCTCTCACACACACTCGCGCACATATGCGGATTCTTTTCATACATGATTCTTTTTCATTTTCCACTTGAGTGGCCGGTCAAAATTGAGTGGTATTTGCTTTGATTTTCATACACTTAAAAAAACGAAACCAAACAAACACCAACAATGTGTGGTTGGCATTTAGAGTGGCTGCGTGTGTGTGACAATAGGCTGAAGACTCACGGTAAGCTTATAAGAAAATAATAAACCACACTTACACGGACGCCTGGACACTCATTCACACTCGAGCGACACATTTTGAGTTTGCGTGGGACAAAGGTGC
The DNA here is from genome assembly GCA_920105625.2 of Clusia tigrina. Classification (NCBI taxonomy): domain Eukaryota; kingdom Metazoa; phylum Arthropoda; class Insecta; order Diptera; family Clusiidae; genus Clusia; species Clusia tigrina. The sequence goes on along the minus strand of OV050033.1, from coordinate 11,900,087 downwards.
AAAAACATTAAAAAATAGCAAAACAATGTCAGGTGTTTTTATTGCAAACAACAACACAAAAACCTTCCTTTTTTCGAGTCCTGTGTGTTTAAGTGTTTATATGCGTGTGTGTGTTTTTGTGTTATGCTTGTGTAGCTTGGCTTATCCCAATCAGCATTTAAGATGCTGTGAATTGCTTGTTAGTGGGCTGCGTTATTGAATGCGAATTTAAGAACAAATATAAGAGAATCCTTTCAAACTGCAAGCGAAGGAGTTTCTTCTTTTTATACTAAAATACATATATATCCACACTCTTATATATTTGTAAAATATGTTTTAAATTTCTTCATATGATTTTTATGGTTTGGATTTAGTTTAGTTGAAATATTGTGGAAGCAAATATGCTGAAAAATTTATATCAATATGAAGAAAATATTTTGATTTTTGCAAGGTAGCATCCATTTACTGGGAATACTAAATACAGAGTAAATATTATTAAACCAAAAAAAATAAAAGAATTACGAATCTGGCTTTATATAGAAATATTAATCCAAGAGATTATGTCAAGCCACACTCAGTGAAAGCGATTTCCAGCAGTAGAAAAACAGTGAGGAGCTGCAGAGTTTGCCTGGAAGTGGCAAATAAATTTACACCGTGAAGCCTGACCCCCGACAAGCCGAAATACTTCATGCCTATTAGTATTAGTATTATTATTATTTTTATTATTTATAATTAAAATCACAATGAATATTAAGCGCTGGCTGCCATGGCCATCGGATGCTACAACCTAAATAATACAAACTGAAGGTGTTTGCGTAGATTTCTTAATGCTGCATTCAAACTTTTTATATCCCTTTTTATAAGCCACTATTTATACAAATTGTTCTTGCTTATATTTTCTTATATATATTTCCCTATTACTATGCACATATTTTGCTTAAAAACTTGGAATATTTGACTTTAAATTACTATTGTAGTAAACTCTGCCACCCGTATCTGGATCAAGGCACTCACACTTATTTCCCCGATGGTATGTCTTTTCCCCATTTCAGTTAATCACAGTTTCTTTAGACACTTAACATTTGAAGGGCATTGTTTGTAACAAAATATGGATAAATAAATATTTGTCAAGGACCAGCGGAGCTAACGGCACCAAGATTGTTAATCTCATTACTATAGCATAGTTTTTGATTGCATTTATACAAGTATAAACCACCCTTTCCCCTCTAGAAAGATCTTTTCGCGCCAGCTTCCATTATGCTATAATTTTAATTGTAAATAAAATAAATAAATATAAACTGAGAACTTTATTGTTAAAAGTTAAGGTCGTAAAATCGTGTTGGTTAGTTTAAAATGTACTTCATTCATTTACATTCATTTGAGAAGGGTATAGCAATAGACGTCCTGGTAAATAAGGTTGGAAAAATGGGATAATTAGAAGTGCGAAATCAACCCATTTTTTTACTGTGGAATTGAATATTTTATTTACACACTATAATTCGCTGGTATTGGCATGGCAAATGAAATATAATAGAATCTACCCAGCTCTGTTCAGGGCAGAATATTCTCTAGTGAAGACTCCCAATTTGACTAATTCTTTAAACTCTTGAGTAACTCTTTCAATCTAATTCTTCTTGATCTTAAGAATTCCCTTGTGTATGGTATGGCACCAAGCCTGGTTTTCTTATGGAGTCCTCTTGCAACATCATTTATAAGACCAAAGATTTGTTTTGTTAGATTAGGTTGGGTTGGGTTATCGTGGTAGTCGGTCTATAGACCAACTCACTGAGACCACCATGGGTCCATTGTGATACCACCGCGTAACAACAGTTGATGTTTTGTTACAGTTCATTAGAAAATACATTGATGAAATGAAATGAATTTTAAAAAAATTAGCAAAACAATATTTTACAGTATGAAAAATTTGATTGACGAATTTTTTACCTTGTCCAAACATTTTATTGACAAACTGCAAATAAAAATTTTTTCCATTTACTTTATTTATGTTTTTTACTTCTCTCCATCGCCAATCTAAAAAACTCAGACGGACTTTTATTATCGACACTCAAAGTGAGCAATTTTAAACAGTAATGAAGTGAAAAGCGTCGATGGCAGGCAATTTATATCTAAACTGTTGGCATTATAAAACAAAAATGTTCGTTAATTTAGCGGCAAAAATGCACTTCAGTGCACTTTCAAACACGCAAAACGCATACTAAAAGATTAAATAGTAAAAACCGGAGAGGAAAAACTAAAAACATTGCAAATAAACATTAAAGAAATCAGTAAAAATAAAAATGAAAATGAAAAGCCAACAAGTCTGATGCCAATCGAGCATATAATTTTAATAAATTTTAAATGGAATCAACATGTGTGTTGACAACAATTCACGTTGTTGCAGCAACAGCAGCAGCACCAACAACAATAAAACACAAAGCTTAAACGTCAAACAACAAATAATAATGAGCTGAAAAAAAAGAAATAAATTCAAAAATAAAATAAATTAAAATAAATAAACAAACCACATTTTTTAATGATGCTTAGTTGAGCTGTTGCTGACATTTTGCACTGGCTTCAAGTGAAAAAGCATGAACAAATTTAACAAAAAGCAAATTATATATAAATATATCTGTATATATATAATAAAATAAAATTGAAACTACTCGCACAGCCGCTGAGCGCTCCGCGCTGCGTGCAATTCCCATGCGGATTAAATCAAGTCGAGATTTATGCTTTAAGGTTTTTCGTTGTTGCTTTTGTTGTTGTGTTGTTTCTGATTTTTTCATATAATTTTTTGTTGCTGCCTGCGCTCCATTGTCTTTACGGTTAAGCTTTAAATTTATACTGTTATAAAAGCTTATTAATATTTAAGAAACGTACGCAACATGAGCGCTGATCTTGCTTACGTTTTTGGTGCAGATCAGCATTGCTGCTGCGTGCTGCTGATGTTGATCGCCAGCGTGGATCGCACGCGGCTGCTGAACATCTCGGCCAGGTTGGAGCGCAAGATGCGCTGTTTCAGTTATGGTTTTTTGTTTCTTTAATTTTTTATTATTTTTTATTTCGTTATTTTTTGGTTATTGTTTTTATTTTATTCGGTACGCGGTGGTGACTGGGGAAAAAGGGTCACTTTGGGCACAAAAAATCCGAGCTTACGTTTTTATGATTTGTCAAAACCTTTTCGCTGTGGTATGCGACTAGTTTTTGTGCGTTGGATTCAGACGAAATCATCAGCAACGACACACAAAATCAGAAATGATAAATTAACCAACGAAAAGCAAAAGGAAAGATTTGATAGAAATAAATAAAAGGAAGGCAATTGTGGCAAACGGATTCAAACCGCATCGTCAGTCCGAGGAATGCACAAAAATATCAGAAGCATGTGTCATGCCCAGGCAAATACTTAATCCCGGCACGGAAATGCTGGAAATACGAAAGACTTAAGCAGCGAACTGGCAACAGGACTCTCAAGGTACCAAAGCAGAGCAAAGAAATGTCCTCGTAGGCAATATTCCCAGGCTTGGTTGTGATGACAATATTTGGTGGTTACCATAAAAATATGAAATTTTTTGTTTTTCTTCAATTTATTTTCCTTGCTTTTGATTTTATTTGACCATTTTCGCTGACTGCCCTCATCTTCGCCACTCGAAACACCTTTTCACATACTCATATTTTCTTCACTTTTGATTTTTGTGTGCAATGCGTGAAAGACAATAAAATTTAATTGTAAACACTGCAATCGCCGCGCGAACGCACACACAAACGCAGAGCTGTGCAGTGGGACGCAGCCACCTGCGGTAGAGCGAGCGACATTTTTATGCGCCTGCTGTCCGGCTGTCCGTCCGTCCGTCCGTCCGTCCACCTGGCTGTGCGTCCAGTCCAGCTATCTGTGTGCCACAAAAGCGTACGCGTGCGCACATAGAATTTTTAATTGAGCTTTCATGGCGCGTCGGTTCACTCACGCTGTTTTTCTCCGCCAGTTTCTGCTGATTTTTGTGAGTGTGTTCTTTTTTCTTCACTTTGCCGTTGCTTTCTTTAACTTGTTTAGTTAACAGCTTCCGTGTTGGTATTTTGGTTGGCACAAGCATTGCCAATATCACAAAACAACACATATAAAACATAAATAAATAAAAGACGAAAAAAGTGGACAAAATTGCTCCAGCGAGTGTTTTAATTTCTTCATTTTTTGATAAACGTTGTTCACACGTTCAGCGTTGTTCTTCTTTTACGCTTTTGGCCTATCGGGCCATAATAAAATGAGCATGTTACTCGGCGTGCGTTCGCTGGTTCATTGTTGTTGTTCGGTCTTTTTTCGATTATAGTGTGAGTATTTTTAAGTATTTATTTATATATTTTTAGTTTTTTTTTTAACATCACTTTAGTGATTTTGCTTGTTTGTCAGTTTGACGCAGATGTGTTAATTTTCTTTTCAGTTTAGTTTAGTTTTGTTTAGCACAATTTGCCAAATGGTTAATTAACGACATGTGAGAAGTTTGCAGATGCTTCGAATGGCCGAGATCTTTTTAGTATTATTTATTAGGCATATTTTTGTAATATTGCACAAATCGAATGATAAATAAAGTTAAAGATTGTTTGCAAGTCTTCGAGTTCATTATTCCACAGAGCATGAATATGCGAGTATCCTTAAGGTTTTCCATATATTGAGAGAGGGATTTTTCTTTATAAATATAGTTTTATTTTATTGATAAAAGAATCATTTTTGCAGCTTTGGCAAGTATGGTAAATTCCTTAGCCAGTTGTGGTCAGTTACTAAGTCAATTCAAATAAGTCGTAAATGATTAATATTCAGAGGATATTTGCACTTACTCGAGTCAAACTTAAATAAAATCGTACCAGAAAAATGTAGGTCTACCAACCAAATTGTAAACACAAACTCCCGAGGAATTCGTACAATAGGATATGGAAATCAGAAACCCTTCTATGGAAGTCTTTAATCAGCAGCGAACAATATAATTACATATATATATTTAGCAAAAACGATCTCAACATTTTTAATGGGCAGCTTTGCTAGCAATTACCAGTGAACAACTTGTGAATTATAGCCTGCGAATAGTATTGGACAAATCAGAGTGGACACATCAGATCTGTGAGTGGTAAATAAATGGGCCGGGCATGCACAGAGCAAGTGCTGTACAGTTCCCAGGCAAGGTATTCCTTTTAATGGAGCATATTTTAGTTTATCAGCATTTTCCAACAGCAGTTTATCATTTATGAAGATATACATATATATATTATATATACATATATCTGAATCATTTCCATAAATGATTAACCGGTGTTGGAAACTACTGATAAACTAAAATATGTTCAATTAGAATGACAGCACTTGCTCTGTGCATCCCCGGCCCTCTCCAGAAGAAGATGGAAAACCCTGGGTAAACCACTGTTTTAAAACATTCTAGAGATCGCGAATTGCCAAATAGGGGGAATTCTCGCTGGCGTCACAAAGCGGAAGACTTGAGCCACTTCACATTTTGAATCTATGAACTCTCTTATAAGGTTATAATAATTAAAGCGGACCCACAGCTAAAAAAATAAGGTAGAAGAAGCTGTTGACAGAAAGAAGAAAGAAGGCACTAAACACCACAAAAGGTTTTACTAAAATAGTTTATATTTTTTATAAGCGATTCTATTTAATGTGAAAATCATTACTTATTTTGTTACTTTCAGGCCGCGGTGTATAACACCCTTAAATAAATCTATCGGTCTATCGGTCTATTTCTACTTATTTTGTTGTTTCTAAAACTTATTTTGTTGTTTATAAACTTATTTTTTTGTAATGCTTTCAGACTACATGTGTCAAATTGAATACTTTTCATAGATAGGTTGAGGATTTTGTAGGTTTCTGTAGGCGATCTTCTTAAAACTGTCTCAATTTATAATGTAAAATTCTTATTTCATTCACTTAGTATCGGTTTTGTTAATTAAATGGAAAGGCCATACTCAAGGCACTGAGATAGAGGGATATTTAAAGAACACTTTAACAATTTTAAATTGTTTCAATTCACAGGTCCCCAAAACTAAGTTTCAGTTCACATTCATTCAATTTAGTGTAATTCAAAGTCCAGTACAACAACTAAAAAGTGAAGCCTCCTGTTGAATGAAGTTTGCTTCAGGCAATGGCCACTAATATCAGTATAAAAATACAACTGTGAACTCTTTATGAACCAAAATATGTCGTTATGTGAATGACGGAAACTCAGTTTCAAATGAAGAAAATATTCAATGGAGCAACTGGCAAATTTCATATTTATATGTGTATATCCAAGGGTCCGCATTCAAGTCATAAACCCACGTAAATTCAATCTGACCATTAAAGCTCAATACTCAGAATACTCAGAATTCTTGCCAAATAGCTCAAGAACACTCTCAGAAGAATCAATGCCAATTTTCTTGATTGTATACCACTCTGAGAGCTCTTTTGACAATCTCTTTTAGTTCACGATGCAAAAATCTGACACAATTCTTTGAAAAATTCGCATAATTTAGAACAAGAAACACAAAACTCAGAGAAATAAACTTAGAGTACTCTAGTCCTAGTACTATATATGTTTAATTATATTGTCGAAACCATATTCTAAGCATTCAGAATTCCAATGAAACAAATCTCACATATTCACAGGACCTGCTAAGCCCAACAACTTATTCATACCAATGATTACGCACAATGAAATCAAGTACAAAGGAACTAAATTTTCAATATATCTATAACGGGAGAATACTTTTAACTGACTTACTTACTAGTAGAGTAAAATATTACCCACCAAATTCAGTGTAAAAAGGATTCTCAGAAAACCTATACATTAATTTGACTATATAAATATATAATATATAATTATACAAATACAAATATTTTTAGAAAAGTCTGTCTACTGAAATTATACTGAAATCTTCTTTAATTTTGTTGTCATTAATTGAACGGTACCGTGGTCATTATCCGACTTTTATACGGAAGAAATAATTTCACTGAGAAATATAATTTTTTTCAATTCAAAATTTTTTCCAAAACTTAAATTTGTTTTTTACATGAAAGCATCAAATTTTATGTAAAATATAAATTATATTTATTTAATTTAAATTAAAATAATGAAATCACAATTTGGAAGCAGTGCATTTGCCGCTCATATTAGACAGTACAGAAGAACAGAAGACTGAAGCCACAAACTCGCCCCAGCCAACTGATTTGATCGACGCTGAAAATGAGAATTTGGAAGGATTTGTGTCGCTCTTACGAAGGACTATTATTATTGTTAAAGAGGATCTTGCGCTCCGACCCTAGAGACCTATTGCACACTAAGAAGCACTATCTACGTTGAAAAATAAAGTAAAACAGTTTCTGATAAACTGCTGCATTTTCCGTCATCTTTTTTCACAATCTGCCTTTGAAAACTCGAAGAACTGTTTTATGGGACTGCACTTAAATTCACTCCCCTAGTAAAGAATACCGCCTAATTTCTTTAACGATGATTATAATAGGAGTTAAATTAAATAAGATATATAAATTATAGATCGGACCCTCACTAGGTAAGTCGACAGGCACCCAGCAGTGTGATTAAGAGACTAAGAAGATATAATATAAGATATTATAGAAGGATAACTCAACAACGAAACTCTATGAACGAATGTTGATATCTCGTTGACGAGGATGACTATTTGACATTACCACTGTACAGTGGAAAGGTTGGAGCTATCACCCTCCATTGAAGTGAGTGTTCCCTTTATAAGCAGGTTAAACTTTGCAGTAATAATAATAAGTGAAGCATCGACCTTTGGTTTTTCCTTTATAGGCAGTTTCAACCTTGCATTATTAATAATATGTGAAGCATTATAGACCTTCACATAGTATTCACGTAAGGAGTGAAATAACTGAGTGCCTTATTTACGAAATTTGTATTTAATTGATGCTGTGATTATCGTTATAGTCACTAATTATATATAACGCTAACGTCCCCACTGTGAACTGAAAGGGTTAGAATAACTCGAGCGTATGAGTGACATTTCGACATTAATAGACTTTGAATTTGAAGTTATATAACCCCAGAAAAGTAATGCTTAGTCAACCTACTTGGATAATAGATGTCCCCAGGTGTTTTCAAATCTACCCAAAACGCTCTCATTATGTTAAAGGTGCACCCCACCAATCATCACAATGTCAAATTATCCCAGAAGTTGTCAAAATATCACTCATACCCTTATTATTCGAAGCCTTTCCACTATTCTTATCAGATTAAACATTCTCTATTTAAAGGTGTTATTATTTTACTCCATACTCACCACCACATGGAGCCTCTCCCCCGTCCCGGCTTCTGTTTGCTCTCTGCTGCGGAGCATGTGCAGAGCGCCACCAGGCAAATATACAGAAAAACTGATAAATCCATTTCGATTTAGGCAATTTAAGATGTTACTTTCGGGTCAAACGAGATCACGTGGCTTTGATGCTTGATTTGTTTGTTTCTTTCGTTAAACAAATGGATTCACGTTTGAGCAAATTCACGCACAATTCTCATACGAGCGTCTTTCGTTTATTTTGATAAGAATTTATTTTAATATTTTTTATTTTAAAATTATGAAAATTCAAGCAAACAAAGCAAAGCAAAATAGCCAAATTTCGAGCGCTTTGCTGCCTGATCGATTTTATTAGCGTATGTTAAATAATTTATAGCAATTTCACGTTCAATTAGCACACAATAAATGAGGCATAAATAATCATTATTATGATAGCAGCCTCCGACTCGGCAAATGAAGCACGCGGTGTGGCAACTGTGGTTGTTGGTATTAGTAAACGCGTTGTTGTTGTTGTTGTTTTTGGTTGGTTGCTTGGAGCTTGGCGCTTGAGTTGGCTAAGATTTCGGTTTTAAATTATACAAAGAGTTCATGATCACTGTTTATCCATCTGCATGAGTTGCTTGATGGTCCCGCTGGAATCCGAAGTATGTATGCAGATAAATCTCCAGATTGGCGTCGGTTTACACACTTTCGCCCTTTGTTACTAAGATTAGTCAAATTCGAGTTGCATCAAGCTCACTTTTTGTACTTTTCTTTAACACTCATAAACAATCAATATGAAATTTTTTAAAATAAACCATACAGTTTCACGCCACTAAACTTCGTTGGCAGTCACAGTCACACACTCTTAGCAATATATTCATTAATTATTAATATGCACTTTAACGATGTAAACCGATTGATCTGATGTACTGGGTACGTCTGCTCCAAATACTCAGATGTGTGCACCAAATAACTTGCCAGTTGAGCCATACAATATTGTTACCCGGTTCAGTGCTAGCGCTTAACTGAAACACTTTGCGTTCTTTTGCCTTGCTACACTGCTCTTTTTTCTCTCCGACTGATCGTTCGTGCGTTGTGTCATTGCATGTCTCGATTTGTGCGATCATGCTAGCCGCCAGCCAGCCAGCCAGGCAGCCACAGCCACAGCCCAGCCAGTCAGGCAGTCAGAGGCAGTAGTCAAGCAACCCAGTCGTGCTGTTTGTTCGTGCTTCGTTTGCCGTGTGTGCAAGTGAGAGCGCCAGTTGAGTCGTCTGCGCAAACCGTGCGAGAGCATAGAGCGCAGTGTCTGCCCTGCACGAACTGTGTCGGGCTCTCGCTCTTTCGTTAGAGCTCGTAGCGCAACGACTGTGTGTGGCGGTAAATGGTAGACTGCTTTGTTGTTGTATATACGTGTAGCCAGTGTGTGAGCCAATAAGAAGTGAGCAATTGCTATAATATAAAGCAACTCGCTGTTGTTGTTGTTGTCGATTGTGATTGCTTTGCTTTGCTGTGTTGTGCTGGGCTGAGAGCTGAGTGCTGGCAAATATGGAGTTTGACAGACGAAAATTTTAATTGTTTGTTATTCATATGTATAAAATTAACTGCATAAATTTATTAATATTGTAATTATATAATTGTGCAATAGCTGCTTATTCCGAAGTAAATAAATGTTCAAAGATTTTCATTTATATTAACAATCAATCTAAATAGGCGTGTTTAGTGCCTGCGCCCACACATTTACACCTTGCTTGTATTTCTCTTAGCACTCACACATATGTGCAGAACTTTTTCGGACTAAATATTTTCGGAGAAGTTTTTTATTTCCTTTACTCCTCTTGCGTGCATACTAACATGTGCAGCAGTTGTGAACTTCATGTTGATTTTCAATCACTTCTCAATAACTAATTGGATGTGCCCTCTCTGGAGCTGGTGAGCTTGCTATTTCAGTCGCGCTTATTAGCAAGGAAGCTCCTACCTGTGCCTTCTTGTACCTCCAATTACTACTTTGCTACTTAACACTTTTGGCTCTGTCCTTCCATATATTCACAGGTAATCTTAATGAAGGCCAATTTGAATTTTTGCTTCTAGTCCTTTTCTTTTGCTCCTAAAGATGCATTTACGACTTTTGGAAATTAATCTTAAAGGGATAAAATGGGTTTTAAAAGGATTTGATTTTGTGTTACTGACTTAAATCTGTATATATTTAGTTATTAGAATGTTAACAATAACCCAGGTTTATGTAGAAAACAGCTTTAATAAGACAATGGCGATAGGCGCATAGAATCCGAAAATCAACCAACAAATCTGCCTCCCTTCTTTAAGTATATATTTATATATGAATATTAAGTTAAAATAAAAAAATAAATGTTCAACACTTTGTCTTGAAGTATTTCGAAAGAGTTGCAATTAGCTTCCAGTTGTGGATTAAGTTTGTGAACCTCGCGAGAAATTATAGATAGTTTCGAGCTTAATCACGGAATTATATACGGGGGCTATGCTTAGATTCTAATGCTAAACCTGAACTTTGCTTGCAGCGAGGACGTAACGTCTTGCGGAATAAGGTTCAGCGTGTAGGGGCATATTCCACATAAAATAATCCCCTGAGTAGGGGATACTCCACATAAAATAATCCCAGGAGTAGGCAATATTCCATACAAAATAATTGCATGAGAACTTTGTTGACATATAAATGAATCAGGATTTCTATATATGACAATTACCATTTTATATCAGAAATTTGGCACAAAAATTTACAAGGTGGTGAAATTTCAGTAAATATTACTCGCCAGATCGACGAGTCACGAAATGCTCCTCTCTAGATAAACAAATTGTCGATTGTAGAATGTCAACTAAGCCTCAGACACACAGACCGCAACTTCATAAGTGGTTTGGAGTCTAGAGATGACGTAAAGTCTAATTCCATTATTAGTTACCAGACACTAACCCCACTTAAATCTAGGATTCGCTTAGTAACCCATCGTTAAGCAGTTGGAAATTGTGATTGAGTGAGGGGCCAAGATAGAGTAGGATTAAGCAAATACCTTATACTAGAGAGTCGGTACAATTTACAAAGTGCATCAAAGCTAAGTTAAGTGCTTTGAGGCTTAAGGACTATAGGGTCTTAGTACAATAAATCAGTAGGGGCGGAGCTGTGACTGCTCAGTAGCACCAAAAAGTTTTCTAAGCATTCATGATATAATTACTGACCACTTTCTACGATAATTTCTCCCAACGAATAGAAGCGAATGCACTTATTATTGGACGTCCAAAAATAAACTAAAAAAACCAAATTTTATTTAAAAATATAATAAAGAATTTATTGATATATGTTTGAATCCTTCCTGCTTACTTTCCCATAGTCTCATAGCCCTTTCAACACATTATTTATATCAGTTTTTATTAGCCTTAGAAGACAGTCTGATTCCAATATGGCGTCTTCCGACAGTGTCATTTTGGCATCCCTACAATGCGAGCAGGTACCAGCAAACCTTATTGCATTATTGACAAAACAGCAAAGGATGCGAAAGCCTACAAATATTGATCCACGCACGGACGCACACACGCCTAAGCCCATTGGAAAGTGCGCTGGGAATTTGTCGATCCTGTGCAAATACAAAATCAATAGATTGCAGCCGAGAACAAAGGAGAGCAAAGAGAAGGAAACTAAACCAGTGCAAACGCCCAAAGACGCGAAATGTCTCAGTGACTAGCGATCAGCGACCAGCGACCAAAACGAATGCGTTCATTTTCACGGCAGCGCATTTTTGTATGTGTGTGGCGCGTGAGCGTTTTGCCAGGACTTGATTCGGAAGTTGAATTGCCTGAGCGAGTGGACCCGTAAGAATTCCTTTGCACATCGAATTTGTTTGGCTGAGAGTGTCCGTGTATGTGTGGCCAGTAGTCTACTGCCCGGGTTGTGATGCATTGTTGTGCACGCATGTAAATTAGCGCCTTCCTATTAATTTTATTGCCGTGCCGCAGGCAAGGCAGTGGTAGGAAGACATGTGTAAACAAACCATAAACCACCGACCAACACAAATGCCCTAACAATGCAGCTACATTAATGGGTCATTATTTGCTTTTATTTTTAGAGGCCGCGAACGGGTTAAATCTTCTCAATATCCATACACACCTTTGTGCCCAACTCTTCTTTGTAGGTTCGAGGAGGATCGGAATAGATAAATTTCAGGCTACAGTGTTAATATTAACGCTAATGTGTTCTAATATATAAAACAACTAAAAATTAGTCACACTTTCGTCGATTTTCAGTGAAAGAATGGCGCAGCTACAGTGGACCTTGAGCTTGGCCACAAAAACGCCACCATATATTTGAGCAATAGTTATCAACAGCCTCACCGCAAGGTCAGCTCTAAAGCAATTGTCAACTGGTCTGCCACCATTTTAACCACCACAACACCGTCCGTCAACACTAACACCAACACGGTGGGGGATCACGTCGCTCGCTGACCTTGAACTTAGTAAATTGCTTGACTTGTTCAATAAAACTCCGAAATTCCTTCCAGCGCTCTTGGCAATTTCCTGCGCAGCTGACCTTGGTCGCCTTCACCAGGCAATAAGTCAGACGCTCCGTGCTGTCTGCAGTTTGCAAACAAGCGCTTCTCGGTTGCTTTGTGGCGCAACAGTCAGTTGCCACCACTCTGTTAGCTGAGAGGCTGAGGTTGCAACTGTGCGGCGAAAGGAAGCCGTTATCTGACAGTTTCTGGAGCAGGCTCTGTCAAACTGCATGCGTTCAGGCTAAAAATAAATGGCTGTGTTGCAGTTTTTTGAACTTGCTGTGTCACCTGAAGTTGATCACATTGTATCTGTATGTTTTATTGGGAGCAATGCCGGCGTAGTCACATTTGCATGTATGGTTCAACCCAAGCGCAACCTTCAGCAACCGAAGTGAATCCTGGTGAGTTGCTGCACAGTGGTTCATCGCATGGACAAGACTGGAAAAATGAGGAAATGGAACTTACTTCCACGTCCTACCTATGAGCAACTGAATAGAACTCAATTCAATGAAACTCTAATCAATCCAGGTGCAACTTACCCACCCAGAGTAGCACGAACGTAAAATACTAAGTGGTAAAAATTTGGACAAAATGTTATGAAAAAACTATTCGATGACAATATTTGATTATGAAGTCTATGCTGCCTCAACTAGGTGTATCACCATTAAAGTCTCCATTTATGGCAAAAAGTCATTACAATCACGAGTCCTTTCGATGTCCCTGGTCTTTAAAAATCCTCACTTGATAATTCTACTAGACCTTTAAGCCTCCATAGAGTGACTGTGCGGTTTCCATTTGAACAGATGACAGTATTGGATCTTCTTCTTGTGAAGTTTTCAGAATTAGTAATAAGAATAAGTTCTTAGTCCACAAATGGGAGCAATATAGCCGAAACACCTGCGGTGCCAACAGTACGGTACCACATCACACCAGTTCATGCTAGGATGGATATTTCCATTATGAAATTGATTTGTTCCATCAGGAAGTTGTGAGAAAATGAAGATTCTCAATGTTCTGATAACTGATGGCTTCTTGGGGGTGGCATGAAGGTATAAAATTTACATAAACAAATGAAGGACCATCGATCTACAATGGTTCCATTAACGACAAAAGCCTTGTACATGTATGGGAAAAATGAATAATCATAACGTCCAGTATTAGCAACCATTAATATCCGTGGTAATTGTACAACAATCTGTATGTTTGTACGAAGGAAGCACTGCATTATCGATCCCCTTCAAAGGTGAGTTTTAAATAAATTTGTTTTGTTTTCCAGTTTAATGCGGTGTGAAGTCACTGATGATGGAAAATCAGGATACATATTTTCACAATTTTCGACGCTTTATAGATCCAGTTTTCCGAATATACAATTTACGAAACCATCGGCACCTTCATAGAGCACCCAACCCAGCTTTACATATGTCATATTATGTTATGCTGTGTTAAGTTAAGTTTACAAAGTCATGGATATCAGGGCAGATTGTTAAGCTTCATCGGTACCTCTGTGAAATCGTAGGAAGTCAGATAACGAAAGAGGCAACGACGAAGCTAAAAGTAAGAAAACTCAGTTAACCACACCAGGTCACAGACCATGCGACTGCAGACAATTTTGCTGGAGAAGGATTAAGCACATCATTCACAGAGACGGGAACTGTCAGGACTAAGAAGACTCAATTGGACACTGTCCTTTAAAAAACCACATGAGCCAGCTTCAAGAGATATTAAGTTAGGCAACCATCAGAATTAGGTTTTTAGAATTAAATTTTTATCACTTGGTAACTGAACTTATACGGATCTCAATTTCGCTGATTGGATGATGACGCTGATAATTCCACAATCTCCACAACCGACAGGCTGACAACAGAAATGAGTTATGGATAAAACCAAACCCATGATGCATATATCAGCTTCTCCATGTCAAGTCATTTCTTAATGTTGTTTTTCGCGACGGGATTTGACATCCTCGTAGACCCCGCTTTAGACAAAAATGAGGATTATCTCATGGCGAATGCTATGAACAACCCAAGCAAAACAAGAGAGCAGAGCATGCTGACTGTAGCACCACAGCACGTGAGTACAACAACGTTGCCAAATGACCAATGATGAAAGAAGTCTGCACAAACATGGGACACTGCGAGAATCTGTTCGGTTCCCTCACTGCCTGCTCGGCTGCGCTGTTGTGTTGTGTTGATTTATTTTGTGTTGCTGGCTGTGGCACCCCAAACAGCGGAACTGGAAGCGTTTTGGCACGGTGCATTACCAGCAGCAGCGCATACCAAAGACAACAAACACAAATAAAGACTCGCTGCATTTGGAGTTATTTGGAAGCAATTTTCACACCCTGCGACATTTATGGCGTGCCCAGGCCTAGCATGGCGCAGTCACGCTGACCCCGTGTCAATTCGGGGTCGGCGGAACGAAATGCGCCAAGCATACATTCGGATCGACACAAATTCGCATACACTCGTAGAGCAATCATGCCTGTGCCGTGCTGGCTTTTGTCTGCAAATTGTTCGCTCAATTTTCACGCTGCTGCGCATGCGCTCAGTGCTGCCACACGGACGGACCGACGAGAGGACGACCAGCTCCCTACCCAAGTGCCGCTGCAGAGGCCCGTGATGTGCAAATGATGTGAAATAATTGCAGACCATATAAATTTCGATTGACGATTATTGGCTATTATTGTTGACTTTGGCTGCTGCCGTTGTTCATATTGTTGTTGCAGTTACTGTTGTAGTGGTTGCAAATGTAGTTGCTTACACGTTAAGAGCAATTATTTGCAATTATGAGCGACGTTTGTTGGTTAATTTTGGGTGCTTTTGTTGTTGTTGTTCTTGTTGCTTCTTGCCTGCTGGCCTGCTATATTGCTGCCTTTGCTGGGTTGGGTGTGTTTCTCAGAGGCTTGACCCCTTTTTGCCTGCACAGTCGCTTTAGATTAACTTGACTCTTTGAGTTTGCTTGGCAATTGCTGCTTCAGTGGTGGTGGTACAGATTATTACTATTAATTGCAGCACAGCCAGAATGCATAGTGCTTCAACGCCTCACAAGAGTTTTGTTCGCAGACTTCTGTTCATTTATCAAACTACAGCAGGAAAAGCTTTCAATACACATTGATTGTTGCCTCTGTTTTCTGCTCTAGTTCTACACATACGAGTATATCTACTATATATCTTTAAACAATCAGTGCTGTTTTGGCAAAAATGGTACATTGAACTTTCAATCAGAATTTTATTAGTGGACCCAACATTTTCTTAGGATTTTTATTAAATGAAACATGTTTTTATTTTATTTATAGTTTGATATAAAGTTGTCTAAATTAGCGCCTCTGGGGACGTTGCAACTTTATGCACTTTGAACTATATTCCCATATATCCACATTAGTTTTGTTTGTGATATTCATAATATCTCTGGAAACATTAATAATAAACTTAACAATATAGTTTTACTAAACGGTCCAAGGCTAGTCACGTTAGTCGTGGGTCTACAAAATAATTGTTCTTACTGTGGCACAGTTATCTCCAAAATTACAGAAAATTACACGTGCTCGTTACAAATTCCCACAAAAGGGGATTACCAGTAAATAAAGTTGTTGGCAGTTTGTTCTCACAGGTTTCCCAGTATAACCCAGCATAACCCAACCCAATCTCTCTTCACGAGCTTGCCACGTAAGCATATGCTCTGTCTCCATCCTTGACTACGCTTATATTCCTCAGGAACTTAATTCATGAAATTAATTTTAAGAATTTTATGCTATATTAATTTGTTTATAAGCGAAACAATGAATTGATGTTTATTTATCCAACTTATATCAGACATTTGTAGGAATATAACGGAACAACCACATTAAAACACCGGCATTCAATATACAAAATAATGAAATAATACACACACCCACACACAAACAAAAATCGAATAATTTCCCAAAACTTAAATAAAATATGGAAAATTATGAACTGCGCAAATGACTCAACACAATTGCTTCATTTGAAACAAACTTTAAACAGATTTTTAAACGAATGAAACAAGCACCTAATAAGCACCAAGGAATAGTGCGTGGAAAACCGGGGAAGATCTCGTTAGACAAAAGAAAAACCACTCATGTGGTGGCGTCATATTTACTCAACACTTTGGATTAATAAACTAACTAAACAAGTGGAAAAGTGTTGTTTGGGAAAGCGCAGAATAACAACATAAATAAAGGAGAAACCCAGACCACAACACGCGCAGGGATTATGAAGATGTTCAGTTTGTGAAAATTTTGACAACTTTCGGCGTCAGAGCACACGCGTGTCTGGGCTGCCTGCCAGGAGTGGGGTGCGCACGGAAAATCAGTGTTTGTTTGTAGTACGCTTTGCTGTTGTACTTGTTGTTGTTGTTGACTGTGTTGTGTTTTGATTGTGACATGTGGAATAACAACAACAAAACGCTTAAGCATGCTACATGCTTAATTATTGCGCCAGACAATGAGCGTTCAAAAGGCTGCCCTACGCTGACGCCTTGACTCGAGTCCCTGCGCCTGCCTAGACACTCGCCGCATCGCACTCGACTGCATTTCCGGAATTTGTAAATTTCGAGAGTTTATGAAGTGCGATTCTGTGGATCTCCCACGGTTTTATGCCAATAATGTGAACTGTTATTATACGTGTTTAAGGAGCGATCTCCAATTGCAGTGCCCCGTAAATTTGAACGTCTTTATTGGCCGCGGCACAATCATTTCGGGCGCCATTTCTGGTGGGCTGAGAATGTGGAAAATAGCTCACATTTTTTATTACTCGTAATTATGCACGCACTATTGGCGTCTGGTCTGGATAAACATCAAGTCCCAGCACATTCCTCCAACTGCTCGACAAGTCAGCTGGCTTCAACATCTCTAGATCAGACCCAACACAGCTGTGGCCGGGATTGCGTCTCAGCAGCGCCCCCGGCCACAATCTGTCCAGGTCTCGAGCGCATTCCGCAGCACATTAGCTGCGCTTACGCATGTCGCCCGCGTACACAATAATATTCCGTTTCAGCACCTTTTATGGATGGACACAGCACCAAAGTGTTGTCTCACTTCTCCGTCAAATCAATTTACACCAGCTGCCAAGCGTGACTTGCTCTGTCTTCCATTGCATTCAGTGCCTTGCCTCGCCTTCCCGTGCCTCACTGTGCGCTGCCTGCCTGCCGCGCAATCAATGAATAAGAAAAACTACAACAACAACACAAGAAAGCAAAGTCAAACACCAAAAAAAAATTACGAAAAACATCATAATTATCGGAGTTTGTTGCTGCTGATTACCTTTCAAGGGTCGATCGGATTGGCTGAAATTTCGTTTGCCTCCGATACAATTTCCAGGAAATTAAAATGCGCCAAATTCATAGACAATGGCTCGAACGCGCGAACAATGGCCGCCGGCAGCAATTGCGGCAAACATATTAATTAAGCATAAAACGTGAGCCAAAGTACGAGAATTCCACTGAAAAACGAGCACAAAAGCCACTCTGCTCTCACCCCGACACTGGCCGGTTCGTTGTTTTTCTGTTCGCTGGAAGGACATGCTGCGCCGAGATGTTTGTGTCCCGGCCAGACCAGTTGTTGGGTGGTCCGCTGGGAAAGTTCGCAAAAATGCATAGACAAGTAGGCAAATAGCAAATTACATAGAACAAAACTACTGAAGAAGGTTGCAAGCGGGTGGGAACGACTGTGAAACACCCTACACTGTAAGGGTACCTGCATAATGGTCAAGACAGAGTTGTCACTTCGATACAAATGTTGTGTTACGGCGAAGGGAAGTTCTCAAAAATGCATAGAGAAGTGAGCAAAAAGAAAATTATGTAGACAAAAACTGGGTGGGAACGACTGTGAAACACCCTACACTCTAAGGATACATGTAAAATGTTCAAGACACAGGACACAGTTGTCACTTCGATACAAATATGATGTTATGCCGGTGGCTGGCAGCTTCTCGCTCTTTCTTCTAATCCGACATTTATCTGTAGTGTGATTCACTGTTGCTCTATACGATCACTTCCTGACAAGACCACTGTAATTTCCCCCCCAATCAATTTTATGTTCTTTGAAAGTTTGTTTATATATATCTAACTTTTTCATAAATTTATATGTGGTCCTCATGAGATCCTTATTTGGTTTTGTGGAATTCGAACAAATGAACCTAAAGAAAAGACCAGAGTTTCGAATATTTCTGTGCTTAACTTGGAAATCATTGACAGATTCTTGGTAGGTTAAATTGAAAGAAACCTAACACCAAATACATATCTAATTCAAATCTTATCCATGGAATACTCTGAAACGAGTCAGATATTTGTATATATAAAGGGTTGCATGTACCCCTGCAAGTCTGTCTTAAGGAGGATCTTATCTTCCATTCGTTTAACTCATCGTTCGTTTAACTCATCGTCACGTACAAACCAGTTTTTCCTATTTATTTTGGAGTTCTTAAGAAAAGAGTTCTTTTGATCCTTCTTTGATTCGGGGTGTTATCCTAAGGCATCACAATTGATACCCTCGTTAATAGTAACATAAAAGCTCGCTCCAAACTGACCAGCTTAGATTCGTTCATAAATTCTTGTTGCAGAGCTTCCACTGCTTCGCTTCTTGTTAATGAAAGAAACAAAATTTTAACGGTTTCAAGACATCAACAATTCTTCTAAAAAAGCGTTTTCATGCCTTTCAAATTTTGGCCTTTCTTCCATTTTCTGTTGTTGAAGTTTTTTATTTCATTTACTCGAATCCTACCAAATTTCCTCTGCCGCTTACATTAATTAGGGCTTTTTTTCTTGCCTCTTTGAGTCTCAATTAACAACGCCAGAATTCTATAAATTCTTACCCTCTCGCTTGGTGCCTCTTATGTGATAATAACCACTTAGCCTGCAGCGCGCTGCTGCGTTGTTGGCTCCGGTGATTGGTGGAGACGTTCAGAAAGAAATTTGTGTTGGTTCGGGTCTGCTCAGCTCAGCGCAACTACACACGCCATGCAGCCACAGCCATGATGATGACGTTTAAAATTTCTTTGTGTTCCAAGAATAAAGTGGATATAAGCTATAATCATTACAAGCCAATGCCAGCCAATGCAGGCCCGTGTGTATGAGCGCTGGCTCGGAGGCCAACATGGTGGCCGGACAACCGTACATAAAATCATATAAAAACAGTTACTCTTCATTCATTTTTTCCGCATTTTCCTTTTTGTGCTTTGTTTTCGGGAATTTGATGTTATTCACATACTCTCATACATAAAGAGTGTTTAAAAGTACGCTGATACGGCCCGAGGCGTTCTGGAAAGTGGCACATAGGAGGTCCATTTTGATACTTCAGCTGAACTGAGCTGAACAGAGCTGTGTCGAGCTGAGCTGAGCGCTCCGTCCGACATGGTTCACGCACTCAACTCTGTTAGCCGAATAACCGAAAAAAATATTCCAACCAGGGGCGTTTAGTTACGCTTTGATGACATTGTAGAAATTTTTAAAATTTATGTTTCCTTCTTTTAAACAAAAAATTCTGCTTTTCCCATATTTAATTGTTTGCCAGCCATTCAGGGAGAAATTATATTCATATGCTTGGTTACGCACACAGGTGGGGGCTGGCGTGGCCAAACCAGGAAAGGTGTTCGACTTTCTTCACACCAGCAATGAGAGCGTTGCGGGCCGCTGTGAGTAGCTTAAAACCTGAAAAGTAAATATTTAACAGCATTAAAAATTACAGCAGCATCATCGGCAAATGCTGCGTTGGTGGCCCCGGTTCAATGACGGTCATTGTGGTCGGTTTGAGACGCTTTCATTTGACTTGATAACTCTCGTATCTCTGGTATTATTCTGATAGAAGAAAGTCCACCCATCGTTGATATTTATAGGTTTAATATTTATAGGATGCTCCAGGATGGGAAGAATTGGACGATGGGGACAAAAACAAAAGCGGAAGTAAAGTATTTAACAGCGTGAAAGTCTACAGGGAATATCACAGAAAATCTACAAGGAATATCACCAAAATCTCCAAGGAATATTAATGAACTATTCTGTGCTATAACAACTCAGATAGGATCAGTGGATTCACCTTTCGGTCTTATAACTCAGCACATAAATACATACGGGTAGCACTGCAAGGAAGGGCTCCCAACTACTTACTGGGTACGAACTTTAAACGTAAACTTATCTATCTACCAATATTTTGAGGATTGATAGGAAAGTAAACTGAGGAGATTCTTTTCATAGTTCGGGAAGGAGTTTACCTTTCGTCGCAACTTAAGATGCCTTTAGGAGAGCCAATACCCAAGATTATCTTAAGATACCTTTAGGAGAGTCAATACCCAATCATTATAATGAGATTGTTCTATCATTTTCATGCTGTCATATTCATATGAGAGATATTCAGATTTGTATTGACTTAGACTCAAGATTATCAAGAGCATGAGAATTAGGTAACAAATTCTCATGTTTTCATATTCTTATGAGAGATATTTCAAATAAATAGGGCCATCACAATAGATATTTCAGGTCGCAGTGTATAACACCCTTAAATATATCTATATATGAGAGATATTTAGTTTTGTATTGACTTATACCCAAGAATATCATGAACTTGTTATCTTATTCTCATGTTCTATGATAGATATTCAGATTTCTATTGAATTAAAACGGCCGTGAATTTGTTCCTCAGATTGCGAGCACAAAAGTTTTGCAGCGATCTTCATTCATAATAAGTTAGGAATAGGATAATTTGTGCCTTGGTCCATTTGCTACCGTTCAGTTCCTCCCGAATATGTAATGTCCTCTCACAATTTTAATTGAGTTTAACCTAAGGAAATAATTGGTAGAACTGACTAAAAAGTTCTCTTACTTGGGATGGTGATGGTCAGCGCAAGGACAAAGCCGGGAAAGCCACGACTCCCCCATTATGTTCCAGGAAACCATCGTGATAGTTTTATGAATCTTGCTATGTCCTAATATTAAAGGATGATAGATTTGTCAGACTTGTAAGAAATGCGGCTCCAAAAGCGCGATATCTTCTTCTGCTTAAGGATGGGCAGTGACTTAAGAGGTGGAGAACCGTCTCGTCCTCCTCCTCGGATCCATAGCCTCGGCAGAAATCATTTGAGGGTAGGTCCAGTCTTTCTGCGTGCTTTACCAGTATGCACTGGCCGGTCAAAACTGACACAGTTGTCGTTAGAGATATGCGATTAAGTCAAAGAAGTTGATTGGTTCTGTGTTTGTCTCTCTTTGAGTCGAAAGCCTCAGTAACTAGTACTCATTCCCCCAACCCCTTCCAGTCATGATTAATTATTGTTTAAAATGTATTCATAAGTGAACGACTCCAACTTCAGAACGACTCCAACTGCAGCCTTGGACGTGATGCTAAATCTGCTGCCAGGAATGAGGGCCATGCGTCTATCTAACGACCTTTCGACGGTATTCCTGACGCTTTCGATTATATTACACCAGTTTATGCCTTTAATGGCAAATGCAAGGTCTCCATTCTCTCCAGGGACGAATGGAAGAACGGCACTCTCCCGCATGTAAAAGGGATTCATATCTTCTGGATTTTTTGGGAGATATTCCAAATACGATTATAAGCTCCATCAAAAGCTCCAAATGGCTGGACCTTTGAAAGGGTTTGGGACTTGTGTCTCATGCGGTATCACAAGGGGCCAATGATGAGCTGGCGTCCGCTATACCTATATGGCTACCTATGGTGTAAGATATAATAATAATAATAATGTTGACAATTGAAAAAATTAATTATAATTATTACAATAAAAAGTTGTTTGCTTATATGTAATTTGTTGTTGTTGTATTTTTGTGGCTCTCGTTGCTCACTATTTTTTCTCACGGTGTATGCAACAAGTAGCCGCACATTGTTGGTGTTTTTTTCCAAATAACAATTTAACAATTGGCCTTTTAATTGTTGACTTTAGCAGCGCAGTGCGCCATTCGCAGTGTCAACATTTAATTTGTAAAACTTACCAAACGTCGCGTTTGGCGCTTTGTTAGCTTTTCCCACAGTGAAGCCAAAATCAGCAAACAGCCGCTACCACCGGCGGCGAGTCTGTTTGCCAAGTTAAATGCGCAGCCCGCCGGTTGCAAAGGCAAATACGTGCCAGCATTGTGGCACTACGCGCTGGCAGGTGATGCCAGAATTGCGGCAGTTCGTCCGTCGATTGGCAAATTTGTGGTAAGTAAAGCGCCGCAGTGAAAATGAGAAATACTCGAATGCTCCTGCTGGAAAATTTTGAAAACCTTTTAGCTTATCAGCTCGTAAAATATGGCGGCCATTATGGCGAACAAAAACAAAGCCAGAATCGAGAACACAAAGAAAAATGGTCTACAGCAATAAAGGCCATAAAAGAAAAAATAGCAGAGCACTCATAAATATTCTACGAATTTTGTTGAATGAAAGTTATTCGGAGCTGGCCCAAAATGGTGAGCTCGGAGCAAATGTGTAAACGCGTAACTATTGTGCTGTGCATGTGTGCGCGTTGAAGGTAAATATGGGTGGCACTCACACTCATTTCGAAGAATGATAATGCTGCTTCAGCGCTGTACTAAATAAAGACATAAAGCGTTACTAATCGAAAATTTGGGCAGCGCCCCTCTTGAACACCAAAAAAGAACCAAATAAAATAAAAGATATAAAAAAAGCAACTCAAAACAACAACCACAGCAACAAAAACAGCATCGAGCACTGTAAAAAAGGAAACGGTGAGCAGCGAACGCGTTGCAGGTTAGCTTGGGAAGATTTTTATCAGTGATAAGCGGCACATACAGGTGATAATTATATAATTTGTGACGGTTGGACAAGCACATTAAATTTGTAGTTTATTTTATAGACTTGTATTGTGAGGCTGCTGTTGTTGTTCTTCTTCTGGCTGTTGTTGTTGTTTTTGTTGATAGCATTGGTAAGAGACTATTTTTAGCGCTTGCAGATGCACGAGACTTGCTGCTGATGTGCCAGAAGAGCGAGTGTGGCTCTTGCTTTATTTTTATTGATTCGATGCTGATTTTCATTTTATTTTATTTTATTTTATTGATGTGCATTTTTCACTTTATTTTGTTTTGTTGTAAACAATTTTTTACCACCTTTTACTTTGTTATTTATGTATTTATGCGAAGTGATAAATTAGTCTCATGAAATCTTATAAAATCTGACCCATATTTTGATTTTATCACAACTTTATTTATAAAAGTGTCATTTTCATTACTTATTTCCAAGGCTCAAGACTCCCCATTGTTCCTCTATAATAGGATAAAGGCTCTTTTAAGAGTTAGAAGGGGTTTTCAAGGTGTGATAGACGGTTTTATGACAACTTTTTTATTTGTTTGATTGGTTGGTAAGGCCTTCCCATACCATAAGTGGTGCTATCTGAAAGGAAGCATGCTTCTATAGCTGTAATCTCACTTTTATAGCTTCCTTATTAAAAAAATGTTATATGCTGTAGAGTCATTACGTACCTTCTTCTGTGATAGATCGAAATATTTGCTAAGGACAGTGAGTATTTAAACCATAGATCTGGACTGCATTGCTCCATTATCACACACTCGTAGTAGATAGGTTAGGTAGCCTAGAAAAGAGGGGTGCTACATAGACCACCAGTTGGGTCCGTTGTGAGCCGCATGTATTAAAGCCTAGCTCAATGTTTGAAGACTACCATTATAATATGAGTATCCTTTGGGTCCATTAGTTGTGAATAAAATTGAATAATGTCTCAATGGGCATTCAAGTTCAAATGTTCTCTAGTTACAATTGCAAAAGCTGGGTAAATGTGACTAGAAGATGAGGCGCCACTTTTTAGAATAAAACTCACACAGCTCACCCAGAACCCTCAGAGAAATTAGTTTTGTTGTCAGCTCATTTTACTACAAGTGTAAATGGTATCCTTCATAGTAGGTGCATAATCTGAGATTCAGTGGCATTAGAAGGTACCTGATTGGTGATAATGAAACTGCCACCCCAAGGGTACCAATTGAAGCTTACTTAATGAACGAATACAACTTCTGAGTAAGGGACACTCGAATCTAGTGTGTTCCTTCTTCCGATTTTGTGGCAATGATTTCCATTTTTCATTTCTAGCTTTGGAACTTTTCTTCACCAGATTCATTGTTGCTTGAGTATCTTTGACAAGTTTCTCTTCCATGATGTACACACGGATCTCTTTAAAAACATAATATATTAAATATAAAACATTTTGTTTACAATCCATAAAGCAAGAAAAAGGGAAAAAAGAAAACCGTCACAAACCTCAACTCAAGCCAAGTCACTCATTTCAGCAAAAAATGCAATGAGAATCTGCCTAAAACGCGCACAAAAATCTGTGGGAGACAATTTAACATCCTTTCCCGTGTCCATATCTACCAACTCAACACTGCGTACTGCGTGCTGTACACCGGCCGCTGGGCGCAGCTTTCCCATCGTGTTGTTAGTGGTGCTGGACCGTCAAGTCACTCGGCCGGGCCGGCCAGCAGCATTTGCTGCGTGTGCGAATCGTGCTTAATTGTCGTTGCGCGAATTTAGCGCAGCGGAACGGCCAACAGAGCCACCACATCCAGCCCCGGCAACGGAGCGAACCGATCCAACGGCGGATTCCGCAAATTGTCAGGCGATTTCTGTGCTCGTTTGCGGTTATTCATCATTCGCTTGTCTGTCGCCCTGTCGCCCTGTCGCCCGGTCTCCCTCTCCGAGCGTCTGTCTGCGACTCATCATAGTTTTTATCGCTTTTTAAACTTTTCACAGTTTCGACAGTTTCCAATTTTTTCTCTCCATTTTGTTTTTCGTTGTTTTTTCTCTTGTTATTATTTTCCTTTCGGTTTTTTCTTTTTGTTTCTTTGCTTTGGGTTGCGTAAACTATGCTCTTGGATGCACGCATTTTTTGTCGCTGCGAGTTTTGCGGATTTTTTCTGCTACTCCTGCCGCAGCCTCTATTAATTTAATGTTTTAAATGCCTGCGCTGCCTCCAAAGCTCGGCTCTGCTGCTACCACGCATACTCCACGGCTACCGCCACAGTCTGCGGCAATGCGGCAGGCGGCTTGCGGCATGCGGCCTGCGTGAATCACTGTGACGAACGTTCCAAAAAATATTGTGACAAGCCGTTGAGGAGTATTTATAAGTGCGTGCATTTTTGGTTTATCCCCGTTGGAAAGTAAAAAAATGTGGCTGGAATTTTTTGACCATTTCGTTGACAGGCAGAGACGAACAATCTCGGTTGATTTTTTCGTTCGTTCTGTTACCACCTTACAATTCTCCGGAGACGTCAGCATCGTCAGCAAAAACTAGAAATTTTTGCGCTGCCCTAAATCACGCGGTTTATGGATACTGCGAGTGTAGAAAAACTGCAACTATCGTCGGAGATTTATTTGTTTCGTTAAGGATTTTAAGGTATTCTTATTTTGCATTGCAGATCCTGTTCGCAGGAGTTGGCGTATCTTAGTGTTTATTTCTTTTTTTCGTACAATGTTTACGTTTTATTAACATTTGTTCGCTGATTGTACTGCAGTAGATATTTTTTGGTCTTTTGAGTTCTTAAGCTTTCAGGCAGGATTTTAATGGTTTCAAATGAAGCTCGGGAACATGGCAGCAGTAAAGAAATATTTTCGTCATAAGCTCTCATCGGAGTGGTTATATTTAACGAGGTACAAATATTTACAAATTTTTTGTGTGCTCCTGGGTCCTAACATTTGGGAATTAACTGAACGAATTAAGCTATCCTCTAAAAGGCTTGATTGGTGGATGAGTGCGCATTGAGACATACTCGTATGTCTCGGGATGATTATCCATCATCATTGAAGCCATAAAAAATGCTTTTGATGGCTCTGTGGGGATTATGACTAGTGCAGAGATATGTTTCGTTCATGCTTCTGCCTATAAGTTGGTTTTTATATTGGGTTTCAGGTAACATAACGTGGATTTTACCTTTGCCAATTAAGAGTCCCAATCTAATGCCGCGAAGGCCACTTGTTAATTTATGCATTCACAAGGAATCTGTGAAATCGACTTTTGACTGCTTAAGAAATTGAGAAAATGTTCCAATATGTTTCAAAGAAGAAATATCACACTTTGACAAATGAACTGAGACACCATAATACAATAGAACTACTTTGTATTATGGTGACCACCATCTAACCAAAAAAGGAGCAGTGATCCCCCTAATAGGCCCTGAATCATTCTGTAGAGTGCGTAAAGGCCACATACAAGAATTGTTGAGGAAATGGGTAGATCGGACATTGGCCAGCCAATGGACTTATAATGTAGGGCAACGCTAGACAAAAAACCTTTGGAACTTTGTCAACGGAATATGCAACGGGGAATCAGAAACGTTTGTGCACTTTCTCTGTGAATGCCTTGCAGTCTCCAGAAAGCAATTCGTCCAGATGGGGGCTGCTAATGTAGCTCCCGAAACCATCAAAAAAATAATTCCAAAGGATTGAAATCGTCTGTGGTGCAATAATGTGATTCCACTTGTTTTAATTTACTTTTTTAATATCATTAATTTTTGTTTTTATTATTGTTTATCTATGATTCTTTACTGTGTGTTTCTCTTAGTTTAGTTCTTTTAGATTGGCAGTATCTCTTGTGCTATAATTTTTATGTCTTTTTTCTATTATTTTTTTCAAATTTTAATTAACTTTTCCTTCTAATATTTCCCTAATCATAGTTTTAATTGTGTGTATCCTTTTTATTGTGTGTATCCTTATTGATCTTTCATATTTTCCTTTTATAGTAATCGCATTAAAATACCAAATAACATTTAAAAATTTAATAATAAATAAATCGTCGGTAATTGTCGATAACTGAAATTAATTTCGAATATTGCAAAAACAACTGTCTGCCTGGAGGCACTGCCTCAACGCTGCAACTGCAAATGCGGCATAAAGAGCCCGCAATGCTTCATAAAGTTTGCTTAAGTAAGTCGAAATTGATTTAAGTGCAATAAAAGTTACATTAACATATGAGCAGATAGCGCGGAGTGATGCAACGGGATGAAAGGCGGCCAGCACATCACTTACGCTGAAACAATAATCCACACAGGAGAATAGATGCGGCAGGGGCAGCATGGAGGTAGGGGCAGCTGCTCTTTTAATTGAAATGAAATTTCTATGATAATGGCAATGAAATGGAGTCAGCCGTGTAAGGAAGGCATCTGTTTTACTGGCTGCAAGTGGTGCAAAATTACTGTAAATGAAAGAAGAATTCCTTGAGTGAGGTCAGAACGAGAAGTGCAATGAGGGAAAATTAACTAAACATTATTTATAAAACAATGCTTACAAAGTTTGTAAATAAAATCAGTGAAAAAACCAAAAATACTATTACATTATTATGAAAACAAAAAAATATTACATTATTACAAAACAACAAAAATTATATAATTATGAAAAAAAAATTTATAATAATATCAGCAAAAAATATCATGAAAAATATAAACAACCAAAATCAAAAATTTAACAATTAAAATATTCTAGACTAAAATTTATAAATGGAAAAAACCGAGAGAGAGCCAAAAAAACCGAGAGAAAGCGAAAAAACCGAGAGAAAGGGAAAGAACCAAGAGATAGGCAGAAAAAAACGGAGAGAAAGCGAAAAAACCGCGAGAGAGTTTGGATTGGAACCAGGGAATTTATTACTATAAGATTGTCATCAGGTGTCCCCCAAGGGAGTGTACTAGGATCAACTCTTGATCTTCCTCTACACAGCGGACATACCAAACCAACAGATTGCATGCTGGCTACATTTGCAGACGACACTGTAATACTATCCGCAAACATAACGAAGGAATGATCTTCGATCATTGGTTGGGGTAATCACAGGGCATACTCCTTGGGGTCATCATATGGCGACCATAGGTATCATCGAGAATCCGAACGGCATCTCCTGCCTGAAGGAAAAACAGAACGCTGCGCTTGTCCTGCCTTTGCCAGAATGAGGAGGCGCATATTAGGGTCAGATGTTTTGGAAATGGATAATGTACATTCCTTATCCCTCTACAGACTTCTGAAGTTCATAAAGAGACAAAGAAGTTTGAACAGGTGTAATTTCCTTTCCTAAATCCTCTATCTCCCCCCTTCCCTAAATATGTTTCCAGGCTTAGTACAATGGGCATCAATGCCTGAGTGCTTGGAGGCCTCCTTCTACGGCGGCTCTCCGACCTACCCCAGTTCTATCTATCTATCCAAACAAATGCAGTTCGCTATCACACAGCAGAATGGAGTGCGTTGTCGCCATGAGAAAGATTTCTCCTGATGGATATCAACCCTCCGAAGTTTCTCATTAGCATCCTCAGAGAAGCTGTTACCCGTGCTGCCTTAACCGCCGTATTTCGATTTTGGGCCCAGTAGGTAAGCTTGGAGTCAAGCTGAATTTCTAGGTACTTTATTACCTTTCGTGTCCTGTTGGTCTTGGAGCAAAGACTAATGTCAATTTCGATTGGAATATGCCGTCTCGTACGGTATAGCAGTTCCTTCTTTTCCGTGGCCAACTTCTCAGACCGTGTGAATCGAGCCAACTCTGTGTTCTGATCATGACCTGGTTCAGCTGCCTTTGGACGTCTTTCGAGTCGCGTGTGGTGAAGACAGCCGCAATGTCATCAGAATAGGTGACTAGATGAGTATCGTCTGGCATCTCTAAGTGAAAAATGCCGTCGTAGCTTATAGTCCGATGATGGACCCTTGCGCTGCCCATAACATAATGGTTTTGTTTCGGTTGCCATTGTTGGTCTCATATTGCGATCTTTCAGGCAACTTCGTATTATCTTCTTCAAGTAAGCTGGTATCTGAAAGCGATTTTCGAGAGCATCGAGCATGTCCACCCAACTAGTAACAAGTAGCACCACTCACCTGGAAATATGCATAATAAACCAAGAACGCCAGTAACAGATATTAAAATATATATATATATATATATATATATATATATATATATATATATATATATATATATATATATACTCGTATATATCTGTTACTGGTGCAACTCCAAGCGTGACGTTTAAGTTCATTAAATGAAATTACACAAAAAGGGACAATTGCAGAGAAACGGTAAATGGGCAATTAAAACAACTCAGCGGTAGCCTCTGTAGGTACGACATACTACCGCAGACCACCCTAATGCATTGTGCTGTGCTGCTAGTACAACTGCGGTATGTAGTAGCCAGGACCACAAAGATGAGCATGTGAGTTCAGGATGTGCCACACAACAAATCAGAAATTGCCAAAGACTGACAAAGCGGCCCTAAACAACAGCATCGACCGTAAGGTAGGGAAGGAGGCGTATGCATGATTCACATGGCAAGCAAAGAAAAGAAACTGCCCGCAAGTAAAAAAAGAAAAGGAAAATTCTCAACCCCACGTCAGCTTAGGCCAGAGAAAAAAAGAGCGAGCAGGTAAATGCGCCTGAGCCGAGTTGATTCGGGCAGGAAACAAACAACAAACAAACTAAATAAGTTAATAATGTCTTCATTATTGTTGAAGCGTACCTAACATGGTTTACACATATTAGCCACCTTGAAGAAAATATCTATCCTTACCGGGAGAGGAACGCTGTGCGGTAGTGTTAATGAAGACAGCAGGCATAGACGAGTAGGAACGCTGTGAGCACAGCCGAGTTGGTGGCCCAAATAGTAACAAAGACAACCCAAAACAACAACAACACGAATAAATACAAACAAGGTGAGCAAAGCGAAGCACGAGAGTCTTCTAGTCTCAGCAATTGACGTACAATTTCCATACTCATGCAGCCCACATACTTACTGGTATAACCTGAAACACAGAATCTCATATCTCCGAGTTAAATGCCAAACGGCCGCTGAAATGTGACGCGGCTCTGGCCTTCTCCAAATCGCTTTGGGCCACTGTGCGCTGCTCACTTAACGCTTAAGGGGCCCATGGAACGAGCACCCCTGCCGGTGTGTGTGTATCGTTATCACTTCATTTGCTACAACCTGACCACTTTTTTCCACCGTGGCTGTGCTCCTTTTTGTTCTTCTTGCCTCATTTGTAGCTTAAACGGTGGTCAACATGTGCACATGCGGAGTCCTGCTGCCGACCGTCTCAGTGATGTCATGCCGTGCGCTCGTACAGCAACCATCCGCACCCGTTGTCCTCGACATCAGCGTCATCATCTTTTCACAGCAGCAGCCAACTCCACTCTGTGACAGTATCTCAAATGGTTTTAATGGCTTGGCTGGGGTACCGTAAGAGCGACGCAGCGCTTCTTCACTCTGCTCAACTTGACTCGAGTTCAAGTCGTCCAGTGGTCCGTTCAGTGGACCAACCGCAGTAGCGCTCGACTCGCACGACAAAACCCAAATGTCTGTGTTGGTCAAAGGAGGCTGTTGCGTCTCGCTTGGTCGCTTCGATGCTGGACGTTGAGGTAGCTAGTCCGTCCTCAGGCGACCACCCAGCGTACCATTTACGCACCGCACGGCCCTTTTGTAAGTGTTGTCGTCAATGAATTGTTCGAGCTGTCGTCGCCTGGATAGCTACTTCTGCTTCTGCTGCTGCCAATGCCGCTCCTCATCGTGTGCTCTCGGGCTGCTCTTGGGCTGCTGTCTTAACATGTTAGATTAGATAAAATACGTTTCAATTGCCGCAAAGTGTAATTATTTTGCAGCTCATCCTCAGCAGCTGCAATTCTTACTTCACTTCTTTCATTCTTTACTTTTAATTCATCCTCGTGTGTGCCCGAGAGTGGGCATGTGTGCAACTGTGCGTCTGTGTGTGTGAAGTGATTTTCCTGCTTTGCATCCGCTCTGGTGCTGTTGCATTGCTTCGCCTCGCTGTCAGTCATTTGTGGCGCGTACAACGCTCTCTTCAAAGCGCCAGTTCCGGTCTTTACAAGTACGCTGACATTTGGCGTTTGGAAATCTTTCTGAAATGTGTTCGCATTAAATCACTTTCGTGCCACTTCTAAAGTGAGTGCCTTTGAGGGGCTCAGCTCATTGGAAATAGCTGAGTAGCTGTTTACAAATTTGGGCAAATTGGTGCGCTTGCTGACTTTAATGCACTCGACTATCGAACAGATGCTTAGTTTGAGTTATGAACTGGAACGATCAAGGAGAATTGTTGTACCAGTACTCACTTTATACACTTAAACCTTCTTTGTTCTTCGAAAAGAAAATTTCGTAAGAATTTGCGATATAGTAGGAGTAGCTTAGGAGTCCTTTATGCTTCATGTCAGGAAAATGTGCACTCATAGGCAGGATATAAGAACTAACTTATATTGTTTATTATTAAGGACCCGATGAGGACCCCATCAGATATTCAGCACCGCTTCTAACAAGAATTCTTGAGCGGGATCTTTACTGGTGTGATACGGAAGTTTAGTCGGGATGTGATGAAGTCCATATGGTTTGATGCTGAGTCGACTCATAGTTGAAAAGATTGTCTGCTTTGCATTCCTTACATATGATATATATTGGCTTTCTTGATAAGAAATATCATATTATTCGATGGGTTTGTTTACTCCCCTAATTAGTAACTCCATATCATATTCTCATACATATGCAACCTAGCTGATGAAGAGAGCCTGTAAGGATTTAGTACAAAATGTTCCTATCAAGAACAGTGCAGGTTTCGTACGACCAACGTCCGGACTAATTTATCGTGCTGGATCCGTAATGAGCCCGTTGAGCAGCTTTTGCCAGAAACCGATTTGAAAATGAGGCTTCTGGTGCTCCTTATTGTCCCTATTTGGTGCATCTTTTTTTTTTATATACAATTTCTTAGTAAGGCTGTCGAGACTTTAAGTTTCTTATCAATCAATATATATTTTTGGCTGGAAGGGACAATATCGAGGCTACTAACGTTATATATATATATATATATATATATATATATATATATATATAGTTTTTTGGATCAACTAAGTATTCATGACTCTCATTATCTGTTGTCAACAATTCTGTTACGTGACTTTATAATTTTTCAGCTGAGAAATGGCCTAGAAGATCCTTGGAGAGGATTAGAACAGTTCATTCGAATATTACGAAAATATACATACATTATTCTAAGATGACTTCATGGGGATCCCTCGAAAAGGAGTGTGCTCTACTTCTGTCAGAAAAAGTCCTACTCATACAACTGAAAACACTGATCAAATGTCTTTCATATATGTAGTCGTATATATATAAACCTTGATCAGGATAACATTCTCATTATGAAATATTGGTATGTATCTCACCATTTCTAATTATTTGTGGTAGAAGCGGGATTCCAAGAACCAAAGTAAATTTAAATGAAATTTTACTCGTGACAGCTTTGATTTAAAATGGAACAATATCTACGCCCACCTTCTGCAAGCAGCCTTCCTGTTAATAGTTGAGTTTATGATTGTGTCAATAGCCTACTTCCAGATCCCTCTAAGCAACTTCTCCTCAGAGCACTGAAAGATCTAAGCCCGCCATGAGTGCTCACTGAATTGGCAAAACGATATTCAGCTCGAGTGTGAACAGAGTCGCACTCATTGGACAAAATCCGTCAGAGACAATCCTACTCCCATATGCCACTCCAGCCTTTTGTTGAGCCCAATAAATGAATAAAGTTCTACAAATGTGTCTGCCACTCATTGGGAGCTCAAGGCGCATAAATTTCCGCTACAACTGTGTCACCGAGGCCAGTCAGTCGCAGATGCCGCTGGCCATTTTCATGAATGAGGCGAGGACGGAGAACGAACGGCTCGGCGTTGGAACTGCACAAGCGCCAGAAATTTGGCGGTGATGTTTGCTTTGAGATAAACTATTTTGTCTATTTGTGCTGACAACATGGAACGCAGCTCGCAACAAGATGAATGCGCTCCGGCAGTTACGAGACCATGTGAAAACGCTGCCAACATTGCGCACAGCAGCATCCAGACCAGAATAGAGGCAGTCAGTCAGTTTGTTCTTTTTGTGTGTGTATTCCGTTTGTGTTTTGTTTGTTTATCAATTGGCGCAATCGCAAAGAAAGGTATCTGCGCATCATTCATAAAAGTTAATCATTGGAAAATCACTTCCTGCTCGCTCAACACACACTCTCACGGAGTAGCTGCGCAGTTGAGCAAAATGGGAAAAAATAAAGCCCAAAGACACAAATTACGAAGCGCAACTCAAGGATACAAATATAGGCGCATACTTGTATAAGATTAAGGTAAATGCCATTTTTACATATGTTTGCGTTCCTATGCGAATTGCATTTGTGCCATTGGGCTGACAGAAGACGAGTTTGCCGCTGCAGTAATTTTCCTAATGCCTTTAAAATTAGCTCGAGTGAGCACGCCTCAGCGAATGGCACAGATGTAGATACAAACGTATGTGAGGAATTATTGCCCAACATTCGAATGCATTTTCTGTTTAGTTTTTGGAACACAGGTAAGCCAAGTGCCTGCACGAAATGCAGCATCACAGCTTCCCTTGTTGAGCCACTAACAACACCCTCCATTTTGCAGTATATTCCTTTGTCAGAAACTGCACAAAAATGGCGCATTGTCCTGGCAAGAGTGGCAAACAGATTTATGCTGGTTAATCCTCACATGCCTATTTAAATAGTTGAGACGTTTTGGCATTTTGTATTAGGGCAGTAAGCACTTAGGTCGCAATGTTACCAACTCAAGATTGGAAAGACATTAATGTGAGCACATCACTAATCGGTTATTCTATACAATCAGTGTGCTGACTAAGTATCTCTGGCTGCTGCTCTTATATTCTATTACTATACTTTTACTATACAATATGTGTCCTACTATACTGGAATATTTTCTAGGGGCTACGGTCATGGCCATGGTGGTCGAATACTAATGATATAGAATTGGATTTCTAAGGGAAATTTTGATCAAACTTAGTTTTTTGCTGTTCGATTCCGTTTCAAAAATACTCTTAGTAGGGGTTATGCAATTATCAGCGTGTCCTGATAGGGTAAAAATCAACAAAACCACCCATAAGTTCCTGAGCGAGTGTATGATGCCTATTTCCCCAATGAGACAATCAAGTGTGGAAGAGGTCTAAAAAGTATAAACCTAGTCATAGTCAGGAGCTGATAAGAACAAACCACACTAGATTCATGGTCTACTCGTGATCAGCATTTCTGTTCGATTTCATGTAATGCTATTCTTATGTCAGGAGTTGAGACTATTGGGATGAGGATCACAACGCCAGTCTGAATAAGTTCATATATCCTCAGATACTTCATATAGATTAGATAATTCCTTGTCGATTAAAATAGTCTAATCTTGGTAGGATATAGAGTTACTTGAACCGGGTACATAATTCTTATCATGAGCTCCTCACATTATCAGGCATATCTTTATTAATAGTATAGTTACTTGCTCCTTATCTTAAATATCAAAGAAGCAAATTTCCTTTGAGATCATCAAAGAACCCTTTTACAGAGCGGACATGTATTGAATTTTCTTTATCGTGTAAGTAATCAAAACTTTCTCACTTTGCGTCAGGCAGGACACATCGCTCACATTTTCGAAGGATGCTGCAGGTCTACAGGAACAGCGGGCGGGTGTTCGCTTTGAACTCGTTGTGCGGCGCAACTTGTTACAAATTCAATATTGACGAGCAAACTGAATGAGACTGCATGGCTCAGGAGGGCGCGCATATCGCCAGCAACACTATTAAATTAAGAACGGTGTGCGGCAGTCGAACACAGGTACGAGTACTTCTGCTCAGCTGCAAATGCTGCATTGGAGGTCGTTTTCCTAGAACTAGGACGCACTCGCACATCATTTGTGTGGCCAATTCATCCGCTCAACCATACTTCAACCATTCACAAGCGGCACCTGAAAGTAGCGCACTATCTGCAACTGCTGTATATGTGAAGAGTACCATACAATTTGGCTCTTCAATTCGGGCGTTTGTCCATTTAGCATACGAGTATGCAAATCGCCAGGATTACACTTTTCCCAGCATCTTCTCTTATCAGAACAATCGCACAATCTTTGGCTTTAACCCTGGCCACGCATGCGCGCACTTCTCTGCACCTCCCTAATAATTAGCTGTAATGGACCTTTCTTTGGTAGTTTTTGGCTTTTGTTTTATTTTCTGGCTTTTCAAAGGGAATCTGCAAAATTGTTCAACAAACAGTAAGCGCTCTCCTTAAACGGGATTAAACGTTCTGTAATAAGGAATAGCTGAATACCATATTCATCTTCATATACAAAAGAAAGTAGCAGCAAAGTATTTCACAAAAGTTTCAAGGTATTCAGATTATGTTTTGTTTTCTGACATGTAATACTATAGGTGGGCACCCATTCTTTCCGCACAGAGAGGCATGATATATGTTTAAGCCAGTCCTATCATTTCGAACTTGTTTCCTTTCTTTCATTTATCTGGACATGATCTGCAAACAAGAACACACACTTACATATGTGAACATCATGTATCGGGATAAAAGAAGCAAGAAGATATCCATCCACTTGCAGTGCATTGAATTGGAGATCGAACTATCTGGGTATAATTACTAGTGGAAGCACAGTTCCACTTCGAATTGTAGTAATTGATTATGATTATGAGTCTATTTTAATCCTTCCAATATTTCTCCCACGTCAGTCTGACAGATGGTGTTTGGTACCTCAGTCTGATGCTGTTGCTTTAGTCCCTGGCTTCCCAATAGAATCAGGCGCCATCATATTATAACAAATCCCTATAGATATGTATCTGTATTGCCTAATATCAATAATCCACTAGTTCATCTGCATAAGATATTTGAAAATAATCTATGTGGTAGCTTCCGATATACGAGCACAGAGTCAGCTGTTTAAGGAAACAGATCAGAGAAAATTAAGTGAGTCTGAAGTCTCTACTCCGCTAGTCAGCACCCCATCATCATCATTGTTGGCTCAACGGTCCTAGTTGAACATTGACCTCCAACTAGACAGCCCCCATCTATTGCAATCTCATCAACTTTGACTAAGTCTATATCAAGATTCCTTGAGAGACACTATCGCTCTTGGACTTGTAAAGAAATCATTGTGCTAGCCTCCGATCTATGATCAGAGAGTCAATCGTTCCTGAATACCATTTAGAGATGATGAACGAAGTTCTATTGTCTAGTCGCTCATAGCCAGCATTCTAGTGTATGCAGTTTCACCATCGCTAAGACGACCAACGACTTCCTTTTCTATTGGCCTTATAATGAGATGTGTCTTCAACAAAGAGAGAGAGAATCTGATCTGGCATGCACCTATTTTTGTGGATTCATGTCGAATTTTTGTTCTCCGCGAGCACAGGACTAAATATTCCAGCACAGATTCAGTGTATCATCTTAGGCTAATAGGTCTAATTTTGGATCCATTATATAGGTCGATGGCTATTCGGCTGTATTTATTATTATTCTTATGAGCAACCTCTTGCACCATAGGAAGCGTGTGCAAGGATTTCAAGTACTCAGTAGTAGTCGCTAGGATCACCCACCTAAATGTGAAAAAGTTAAAGAGTAGAATATTATGAGACAATGTGAGGGGCGGGGTACAAACCTGCGACAATAAAATTGCAAAATTATCATTGTCTCAACTACGAGTATATCAAGGACGACGTTGGCTTTACTGTTAGTGCTATCCTAGTTTATTGTTAGTTGTCGAGATAATCTCCAACTGACTTATATCTCATCTATTGATACCTAATTGAAGGTAGTATGCAATTGGGAATTGTCCATCGTACTCTGAAGATAAAAGAACGACATCATTTGGAATAATTTTACTTTTTTTCCCCCAAAATCTGTTCTTTTGTTCCTTATAAGAACGCTTCCTGTATTCCCCTAGAAATATTGGAAGGATCCTCACGTTTGATAGTCACTGCCATACCGTCTGCGGAACTACTTTCAGTCTCTGCATGGTCAGAGATCACTGGCATCTTTATCAGATGTCTAAGAATTCCTCAATGAGAAATGCCGCTTACAACTCTCACACCACGCAACTTGAAAGTGATGTTCAAATTATAGAACAAGAGGCTAATTCAGTAAGCTAAATTGGGGGCTTAACTAAGAGAGAACATATTCATATTCCAGAACCAGAGGCTAAGCCAGGACACTAAATTTGGAGCATAACTAAGAGAGGACATACTCATATTTGCCAACAAGAGCCCAATCCAGTTCACTAAATTGCGGACTTAACTAAGAGAGGGCAAGGATGGCATCCAGTACTTGGCATCTTGGCTAATGGGCCCATTATGATTGGAACTTTATTAAGTTTCCTCTGCTCTCCACTTCCATATCTTAATTTCCTGGACTCTTATATAAACATTTTATAGCAATTGTCTTTTTTAGTATACTCGTATTTTGGGTAGCAATAATGTTGTGAGGTTTCTTTCATTGGACATTCGGCTCTGCTGTCACAAGTTCGTCCGTTTCGAAGTGCTCGCTCGTTATTTAAATAACAATCCAATTATTTCTTTTAAGATACTCGTACATACCCGTATTTAAATTTATCTACAAAACTTTACAGCTGCTCGCATAAAAAATGCCTCAAAATTGATAAAGATGTAGGCATAAATTCCTGAAGCAGCGCCAACACTACCGCCAACGCCACCGCCACCGCCACCGCCACCGCCACCGCCACCGTCATCGTCATCGACCCATGCCCAGTCCGAGAGGGTGCTTCCAGCAGCAGCCACACCGAAGCCCAAGCGAGCAGTTTCGGCTGAAGTGAGTGACTCCAGTTCCAGCGTTTACGTTGTGGCCTTTACCGTTATCGCCACTGCGCCGTCCATTACGGATAAGATTAATGCAATTTTATAGCCGCTCTTTATTTTTTAATTTAATTAATTTAATTTTTATTCAAATTGTGCGGATAAGCCCGAGACCCGACCTCGGACGGTCGCTCCCGTGTCTCAGTTGCATGGGAGCCCTGTACGAATACGATTGCTGACAGGTAATGTGAGGATGCTATTCGGGCCAATGTGGCAACTGTGTACGGGGCACCACTGTCGGTGTAAACGGGCAAATGGGGCGTGACACTGTTTCAAAACACTTTAAATTCCTCGGTGTGGCTGGGGCTGCCTTAGGAATTCAGCGCCTATGTACACAATTTGTTGTAATCTTTTGTGAATGGACTTTACTAATTGATGCCAGGCACTGACTGCTCAGTTTTACCCTGGTCGTGGAAGAGCGGAGACAATGCGATCCCAACTTATAACCAACCCAGCAACCGAACGACTGAGCAACCGGGCAACGGAATCAACGATCAACTGGCCTACGCCAGTCAGTCAGGCAAAGTGATCTTGCGATAATATCAAAATTATTGTGGCTTAAATCGATTAGGGCGCCTAATCAGCGCTTTCAATCTACATTGTGCATTCATTTGTTCATTCATTTCATTACGCGTTGTTCCTCTCCTGCCTACGCCACAACCACGGCCACGACCTCAGCCACAGCCACAGCCAGAGCCTCAGTCAGAGCCTCCGCCTCAGCCGCAGCTTCTGCCAGAGCTCGTTGGTGCGTTTCTTCTTCCATCCTTCATTGATTCATTAAAGAATTTTATATTTAAAAGGTTTTAATACTCGCATTAACTCCACACGATCTCACTGATCACACGAGCGTATCGCTGTTGATCGCACTGAACGCTCTCGCTGCGCTGCAAGCTCAACCTGAACCTCTGAAAATCTGAACCTGAACCTGAACTCACCCGATCGCGGGAATTACCTGTCCGTCCTGGCGCTTCTTTTGGCTTGTCATCGTGTCATGTTCGATTCTTTAGCTTTTTTTCTTCTTTGTTGTTGCTGTTGTTGTTGGATTTGTTGTTGGTATTTTTGTTATTGCGGTTGGTCTTATTTTTTGGGAAAGTGTGAGAAAGGAATTATGAAAAGATCTGAAGAAGGCGGCAATATTAATAAATGTTAAAAAGTATTAAGAAAAAACTCACACACAGGGCAGGCGGACGGACACACGAAAGATCAAAACGGCAAAAACTCAAAAAGCAAACAAAAACAAGAACAACAACAACAACAACAACAACAAAAACTGAGCCCAGTTGAACAAATTTTGACCGAGCAGGCACGAGCATGCGTACAAATGATGATGATGACGACTGCATCGGAATGAGTTGGTGATAATGTGCGCTACTGCTGCAGTGGTTGTTGGCGTTGCTGATGAAGTCGTTGAGGGATCAAAGGGTTTTGGCAGTGTTAGAACGATTAACTATTCAACAACTTAAGTCCCAGATGGGGAACAATAAGATCGGAAACGTGAGGATGGGTTAAAATTGGCTGCCAACAAATTTAGACCAACAGAGGCTGATGGTAGATTACACCTAATCTGGTACTTCGGACTATGATCGATTTTGATACATTTTTCGAGATCTCCATCATCTGTGTCTTTAAGCTGCCTTAGGTTAGTGGACGGTTTTGCAAGAGTGTTGGTTGAAAGAGGGAGCTGTGCATAGTTTATGTTAGAAATAGGAAACTCTACTGTTTAGACCTCATACCTAAGACCTTAGTTGACTTGGTAGTTTACATAGAAGTCTACAAGAAGATAGTTACACCACTTTTGGCTATATCACTGTCCTTTAACAAACATAAATCAGCTTCAAGTAGGGAGTCGAACTTCGAATAGTACGCTCTATTTTGAAGGTCCTTTCTTGTAATTAAAATCAGGGAGCCCGCTGTTGATACTGACCTGAGTCAATTCAAATCGACCAACAAAGAGGTACCCAGATAGGTAAGTCGTTCTTTTCCCACGTTGAAGGTGGCAAAACAGGGCAATTTGGTGTTTCCTATGAAATGCTTTCGTGTTTCCTGCTCTTCCATAGTTCTCTTACACCTTATTTAGACAAACTATTGCTGGCTTGAGTGTGAACCCATTCCAGCGATTGGACAATGATAACCTTTTGTCTCTGAATCTTTCTCAATGAATTGTTCATATTTCTCTTCCATCAAACTTGGAGTCAATGCCAAGAAACTAATATAATCATAACAGAATTTCTTCCTGGACTTTCATTCAAGTATATCGGTAAGTTATCGAATCCTTTATTAGTTGTTTTTGGTAGGAAGTTTAATTTTATTGAGGAAAGTAATTTACACTCAAGAAGTTTTATATTAGTCTAGAACACATCTTAATCTAGGGAGTCCTGAATTTCTGTATAATTATAGATCCCTTCCAAAGAGAGCTGTGGAGTAAGTTTTTGTTGGACTTTAATTATCTCTAACTACACTGAGGTATAAGACTTTAAGACTAAGATTGAGAGATTGTGAGGTGCATATTATATAAAAGACAATAATCTTAGAGATGTTGAGAGAGTCACTGAAAAAATGCATCTTTGATTTGTTTTTAAGACACTATGAACGAATTTCGGTGGAAAAAGTGATGAAACCTCACTGGAGCTGATCACAGACTCTTGAGCTCATTGTACCTGGCAAGATTCTGTGCGAACTTAACATCCTTTTGGATTTAGCGCCAGTGGACAGTGTGAAAACGAAAAGACAGCCAACAACAAAGGAACCCTCAGAACAACAACAACAGAACAAATTTCAACATATTCCAAAAAGCAGCACCATCAACAACAAAAATAACAGAATAGGACACAAAATGCAAATCAATGAATCTTTTGGAATATGTGGACCGCATTCCAAGGGAATTGTGAAAAAGACGGAGACAACACGAACGACAAAGTACAAGCGCCTGCGTAACAAACCCGGCCAGCGCCAGGCCACATAAAAGAGGGTTCCCGCTTAAGAGGTTCTAATTGCCACACTAATGTCAGACAATTTTAATAACGCTCGCTGCCACTTTACACGCTCCGCTCGCCGAGTCGTTCAACCTGAATGAATAGGAACCGGACCGCTCGGTCGCCTATTAATTGAATTGTGCGGCAGCCTGACCGCAAGCGGACAACTTGCAGCGAGCAGCTGGCGTTGCATGGGGAGACCCTTCCATGAGAGACCCAGCAGACAACTGCACAAAAGGAGTGGTGAATGCGCTGCTGCCCGAATTGAGTCAAATTAAGCGAGAACAGCAACAACAACAACGACAACAAAAAAGGTTAAAAGGTTCAGCGTGTTCGGCTTGAATTAATTTATATTTTTATTGTTCTGGAAGTGAACTCAATTAAATTGAAATGTAACGCCAAATGGACGTGAGGACTGTCACGGCCGTACGGACGCATGGACTGACGCAAGGGCGGACGATCGTAGAAATGTGCCTTGGTGGCGCTTGTTGGAAATTCCTTTACATGCGGTAACACAGGCTCTTCCCTTCGGCGGTGTGGTTGCTGGAATTGTGGCTGCGCCTTTTTGTTGTACACAGCGGTTTTTGAGCGTTTAATGGTGGCAATGAAATTTATGCGGCACTACCGCTTGCCACGCTGCTCGCTGCACTCTTTTAGTGCGTTCTCGGTGGACGATGGGATGCGTGCGTAAAGAGGGGAGAGGGCGAATTAAATTGTTCTCTGTTTGGTTTAATTGAGATGTTCCAATATAAAGTGTTAATATCATCTACTGGAGATTTATCCCATCGAAAATGTGGGAGTGTCAGTGAAAGTGAGCGTATTAGTTTCGTCAGGCTAAGGGTTCGCACTTCCCACCAGTTTCAATATTGCTTATGCCTAACTCAGAAGGAAATAACAAGACTAAAAGAGCGAGGATTTGAAATTGAGGGGGATTGGAATGAAGACACTGATTTATCATAACAGGCAACTACTCCTGAAATTGCCACCAAAATACAATCGGAATAATTTCCTATACTTAGTTCTATTAGATAGTAAGAAGGGAAGGAATGAAATACTTCTTTGATAAAGTTTTACTTGCTTCTCCAGAATTGGACTCCATATTTTGTGATGGTCTTCGTATCAATTGGATAATTATGTGGAAGTAATATCAAAGATTTCTTGAGCTCATTGATACAAACAATGGTAGGGAATAATCTAAAATAGGTGTAGAAGAAATGCACCATTTGTGTATACGAATAAAAGTGACCCCACTGTTAATTTCAGGAGCACCGTAACTCCATGATGGAATGGTGATGATCTACATGCTAATCCACTATAAGTCTATTTCCTTCTCTTTGGCAATGCCACAAGCCAAAGAGAAGGAAATGGACTCTTCAGACTAAGTGTATTCTATGACAAGGCCGACGATGCCAACCAGGGTTTCTAAAACCATAGAAGCAGGGATGCTTATAGGAATTTTAACTAATTTGTTTAATTTAACTCAAATTGCCTTAACCAAAACTTGCTAATTTCATATAGGATTAGTTTTTATAAACTTATGAAACTAAAAAATTAGCATAACAATCTGAAATAACTTTTAATTAACTAATTTTTCAGTTGGTTAAATTCCCAACTAATGGAAATGTGTGATAACCACACACAGAGTCTCACACACACATACACACACATGGAAATATTTTCAACTATTAGCGATAGGAAACAAAAATGCCACCTGTCCAAGTGTGTTTATCAATGGAATTTGAATTTCCATTGATGGATTTCAAAAACACGGTATGAGAAGAGCATGGAAAGGAAATATTTTCTAGTTTGATAAGGCACCTGGCCTGGCGTTAAGTTTTTTAGTTAGTGAGTTAGAGACAGACAGAGAGCAAGCCAGACAGAGAAAGATCATGCAGAGGGTCTAATGCAAGGCGCACACCAGGCTTTGTTCCCACAGCTAAAACACCATCGTAGCTCACTGGAATGGTGTGCCATGTCGTACTGAAATCTCTGGGGTCTACTTTTACATCGCAATTAATGATCTCAGTGCGCTCGTGCTCTAAAGTGAAAAATTGTGCTGCTACAATGTGCCAATGTTGGAGGCAAATTTATTATCAGGTGGAAGAAAATGGGAGATTTGTGGGTTTCAACTGTCAGCCAGGATCACTTCGTGAGACATGCTTGTTCTTTGTGTTTAATATTTGTCTTGTTCCTTTATGTTTAATATTTATCACCATAAAAGGACATTAAAGGATTCTTTTTGTCCAGTTATGAAATGAAAGAAGGTTTGTTATTAAAAAAAAAACAAATGAGCATCCATTCTGGAATATATAGTTACGTTGAATTCAGTCTTCAATGTTCCTTTGAGGACACGCCCTAACTTATTTCAAAAGTTTGCGCTTTAGTTCTTAATAGGCTCCCATTCTACGAAAACGTTTTATCCATACTTTGCTCAAGGATATGATAACCAATGAAACTTCCCTGTTTATG
This sequence comes from Clusia tigrina, assembly GCA_920105625.2. Taxonomy (NCBI): domain Eukaryota; kingdom Metazoa; phylum Arthropoda; class Insecta; order Diptera; family Clusiidae; genus Clusia; species Clusia tigrina. Next base: position 11,856,220 of record OV050033.1, on the reverse strand, counting down.
TTTATTTGGAATCGCACCAAAATATGAATAACGCTCCGATAAAGAATCTCCAATATTTATATTTGCAGATTAATTACTTTTTTGAATAGATTTTTGCACCGGAAATTTGATATTTTCATTACTCTCACAGTTAAATATCCCATTAAGAGTTTACATCAATCGATGAGAATAGGAGTTAGAGACATGTTTAAAATTTGGTTCAACTGAGTGATCAAGCTCGAATAAAATTCATTAACTTTGAGCTAATTTGTCGTACATTTGGTTCGAGAAAGGCAAGAAACTGTATGTTCAGAATAAGTTAATAGCACTAGGGCACGTTATGAACCTAATGAGAAATGTTTTAGTCCTTCCTCTGTAGGCTCAATATATAGGTATTTGAGGATTATTACTGTCAAGTGATGAAAAGAGAAGAAAATCAAGTAAACCGCCAGAGATTCGCCACTTAACAGAGTCAATGAAAATTGCGGAGACTTTTTTCCGCTATTTTAACTACAAAAATAAATCGACAAAGACAAGGAATACATTTTTAAGGTATCGAATATGTCTGAACGGTGGACACGATTCTGACAGTCGAATAGTGAAATGTGAAACCAAGAGAAACTAGAAAACTATAAGTCCCCCAAACTCTTTAAACATCATTTACATTACAGTAGCAGCAATATTTGAATTACATATTTTGTTTATGAATGCTTTATATAGAATGGATTCACAATTGTCAGTCCTACCTTGAGGTGGACTATGGCAGTGAGATAAACGGCGATTTTTGCCTTATCTCTGTAAAATCTTCTTTTATGCCCGCTGACTTTTATACAGTTTTTGAGAGATAAAGTAGGGAACTCTGAACTCCTGTACTGGTACTTTTTTATTACAATATTTTCATTAAACTTTTCCGACTGTGGAGTAATGGTGAAGGAAATATGAAAAATGTTACTCATTTAATTTGATCCTGATCTTAGAAAGGCTGAGTTTGTTTATATCTGCAATCAGGATACAACAAATCTGCCTACTTTGAAGTGTATTTTCGTTGCAATATTAAAAGGAACAATGCTTTGGTACGCTCATGTGAAGAGCGCACACCCTGTCAAGCACATGTGACTGATGCCAGAAGCTCCAGTCACCAGACGGAATAAGGTGTCTGTTGGGTCACCGACTGAACCACTCTAATGTATTTTGCTTTACATATGTAAGTACACAATTAAACACGTGTCTCTTCTTCAGCTATTAATCTAATCTTCCCAATTTGTAGAAAAGTGAACTTAGAAAAAATTTAAGGCTTGGTATGACCACCGCATTGATTACACTGCCAGTTTCACTATTTTGCTTTTGAATGTAAGAAGACTTATTGCAATCTCCGTTTTGCAGTATGAATTCGAGCGATGATGAAAATCCTCCTCATCCTACAGTGTCCTTTCAATCAAATGGAGATAATCTGTGAGTAGGGGTGGAGGAGAATATGTTTTTACATCGAAGTGCTTCAATAAGAGGACAATATATACAAATTAGCATGAAATGTGAATACAAAAATTGTAATCAACATCACTGTTCGTGGATATATTTCAATCACATCTCAGTCCACGTAAGCTCAGTTAAGTCATACAAAGAATGGAGAGATCATATTTTAACTGTTGTTTGAACCTCAGCCTAATTACTTCTTTCTGGTATGTGTGACACAATGTCCGGCTCTCATGCACACCCGCAGGAAACACTTGGGGTTCTTCCAAGGCTCTGCTAGTGATGTGAAACCTCTGGAGCCAAAACCCGTCATCGCGTCTATCCAGAAGAAAAGACTCAAAGAGATACGTTGAACTTCTAATTGGAATGTCGCGGTGCATTTATATCCCCTATACAATAATCATCTTACTTATTTCTGATACGTTTGGGCTGAATTGGTTTTCCTATCAGTGACACAACGACTGGATTCCACCTGGTAATAAATTTGCCTTCATATAACAGTGGCCAGCATAATTGGCTCCGTTGTAATCTCTTACTAAGCGGAGCTGGTAATTACGTTAACGTAATGGCCACAATTGTGCGATAGTGCAAGTATTTAGGTAATCGGTTTTAGCGGTGAATGTGCGCGTAACTCTCAAGTCCCACACTTCAATTAAACAATTGCTGCAAATACTGCAAGTGCTGAAAAACTGCTCCCACGGTCCGGTGGAAAACTGTAAAATAGGAAGAGATTAGATTAAACTGAAACACTTCGAAAAATTTAGCGTTTACCTCAGCGATTACCTCTGATCTTACCCAGCTTAATCACCAAATCAAATATGGATTCCGTTAATGCAGCCCTTTCCTTGATGAGCGATACTCCATCCGACAGGAGCCTACTCATTGGGCTCTATGAGCTGAGCGTGTTTGCCAAGTGTCAAAAATCGATTGGCATATTCTGTCAGCAACTCCAGGGACCACAACCGAAGGTGCTGCAAACCGAAAGCGGAAACAAAGGCAATTAAGATATTTCGAAATCAAAAGAAAATATTTTTGTTGTCTTAGGAAAACTTCAACTGTTTTGTTTGTTGTGTCAATTGAACTGAACCAGCAAGGCTGAAATCCTCACTCGAGTCGCCTCAACTGCACTTCACTGCTCACCTCCAATTGGCCAGGCAGCCGGCCTGTCCGAGCGTGCGCATGCGTCATGCCTGTGTGGCTGTGAGCCAAGAAGAACAAAGGTTAAAATTGCTTTCTGTTGTTTGTGTTTTGTTCATAAAACGCATCAGCGAATTGAAAAATGTTTTAGGCAAACAAATATGGAAACGAACACACGAAAAAAGAGTGGAAGAAAGTATTGAAGCAAGACGCTGGAGTGAGTGTTTGTTTGCTCACTTTCATGGGAATTGCACGCACTGCGCAAGTGCAGCGCCACTGCCCAGTCCACTCTTGCCTTCGCTGGTTTGTTGTTTGCATGCTTACTGCACTTTATGATGTTTGATTTCCTCATTTTCGGACTTAATTTCCTTTCAAATTTACCGATCCGTATTGGAATGCGTTGCCACCACTGCTGGCTAGAATTCTCTTGTGTGCTGTTCTGTTTGCTTAGACATCGATGAGTGCCCCATGCCTGGATCTTCGATGATGCTCTGGGGATAAAGTTGTTAGCTTCTTACACAGACAGGTTAATGAAAACGTCAGCCAAAAACAAACACTCGAACCTGAAAGAGTTTTATCATTTATAGTATTAAATATGATTGAAAGGACTTGCTTAGTTATCAAGCTAAATTTTGACGGTCAGAAATTTCAGTTTTGTGTGGATCATGCTTTCGAGCCAATTTCATACTAAAGTGAAGTCCATTTAACTGAAATTTTGTTACGTATCTCCCCTCTTTCTAGCCATCCTTGTGATAACACTCCTTTTGTCTTTCATCCTCTAAATTTTGATCTGTCCGGATACATATCCGCGAAAAGCTACGAAGCGGAACCACCTGCCTCTAACACTAGTAATGGGTTTTAATTATTATTATTATTATTATACCTTGCACCAAATTAAATATCTATGCAAGGGGGTGGGGAATGAGTACTAATAACTAAGACCTTCAACTCGAAGTGAAGAGTATTTAGACAAAAGCATTTTTGAGCCCATGCCTGGGGCGAGAGTGTGAGTGTGAGTCTAGATGCATATCACTAGACTATGGTTGCCGGCAGTGTTATATTTTCTATATCCATATTTATATTCTTTTGATCCATTGCAATAGCAGGCTACCGATAAAGAAGAGGATACCAGCCTTGAAAATCAATTGAAGCGTTGGAAGAAACAATTTATTACTCGTATCCCAATGGAGACAAATGTCATTCCTAGCCCCTTATATTGCCGCGGTCACCTCTATCAAAGTTTAGTGTGCTGGATCTGGAAGTACTTATGACTTGCCCAGCAGTTTCATACTCATGTTTCCCGTCATAACTTATGCAAAACCCAAGTCATATATCTGGAGTCCTATCAGAAAATCTCATTTGTGATACATTATATGAAAGGATATTCTAACCGTGTTGCAATACAGGGTTGCCCAAATTCGACGGACCCATGTTTTTGTTAAAAAAATCAAAGAAAAAAATAAAAATTTGGCGGTTGGCAATCTTTGAATATGATATCTCTCATATTTGGCCTCTTCGGATTAGAAAGAGCCTCACCAGTCGAAAATTTTTCGTATAAACGCTTAATGGTGTTCTTAGAAGGCGCACTTCTCACATTTTTTAAGTTTTTAAAAGCACGTTGAGTTTTCACAATTGACTTCTTCTGTTGAATGTAAATTTCAACTATTTCAGAGCGCTCGCGTGGCGTGTATTGTTCCATGGTAAAAATCTGCTTGGACTGACGCTTCAAACGCGGTATGTCATTAAGCGATCTGACATCTCTGTCAAAAGTTATGGCGTTGCCAGATGGGTCCGTCGAATTTGGGCAACCCTGTATATTGTCTCTGTATAGAGTAGAAGTCAATTTCTAGATATTTGTTTGTCGAGTTTTGGACAAATTTGTACGCTAAAAGTACAAATGTGACAGGCTGTGAATCTAATTCCAGTTCACTTAATTCTCCAGCAAAAACTAACAATTTAATTGTCACAAGGGAATGGTAAACTGAAGCCGCTTTTTGAGTCTACAAGGAGAATAGTTATTAGGCAAGTTAGTCTGACAAGGAGTATGTTTCTATGACACTGTATCTAGAGCGGATGATTACTAAAATGTTGCACAATTTCATTCAGAGAAGAAGGGGAGTCTATAAAAGTCCTAGATTAATGAGGAGGCGCTTATTAGTGACAGATGTATTGGGAATGGCCAATATACATTTTTTAGTCCTGAACAAACTTCTGAGATTTATAAAAGAGTCAAAAAAGTTTGAACACTTCCCTTTCACAAATTGTATTCTATCTCTCACACTACTACTCTCAGGTCTATAGTACAACGCACTGTTTGGAGACCGCCTTCTGCAGGGCTCTCTGGTCACCCAATTGTATATATCTATCCAAGTTGTAGATGCTGTTTGTTATATTTAATTATAATTAATATTTTTCTTAAATTTTGTAACTAATGAAAAATTATTAAAAGCAATTCAAAGTCACACAAAGAAAAGTGCGATCACTCATTGTCAGGCCATGTGCTGGAATTCCACCGAAAGAGAAATACTCGTATTCAAAAAGCAAATATAATCAGGGTAAATGTTGTAAAACGAGGGACATAGTCGTGCGAGTAATTGAACACACCTTCTTCTTGCCAACAAGTTTGTTTGCGTGTTTCCGTGTACCCGTAAATATATCTCCGCGGGTACGGAGCCGGGCATATCTCGGCGTCTGTCTATCTGTCAAAGCTTGTCGCGCGTAATCAGTATCACAATTCAATTAAGATTTTTATAGGAATGGGCTGCAGGCTGCAGCCGCGACTCGTACACGGCATTGCGGTGTTGACAATTTTATGGAATTCCTGGAATCTGTGCGGTGAAATGCACTTTACTGCTTTTATTAGTTTTTTATTAGCGTGGGACAATGCCATGGCATGGTAAACATGCGTATGAGTAAGTTTTGATGATGATGGCGTGCGTTTATTACCCCAGTATATGGCCAGAGACAATGTAAGCGATCGCTTAAGAGCCGCTCTGAAGACTTGTTAGCGGTGATAAGATAGTGCCAAATTGTTTTGGGTGGGCATGACTTATAAACGGAGCGTAGGTAAGCAAAATTTGCTACTGGTTTAGAATTGTAACGCTGAGCTCTGCTTGGGGGGCTGTTAAAGAGACCCCCAGTAGCAGTGCAGTTAAGTAATAGCCACTCCCTCCTACGCTAACTGCATTCCTCTTTTCATTTTGTATTCAAATATTGTTCATTTAAGTTTATAAATAAACCCGACACAAAGTTAAAAGAATTTCACAAAAGCATTTCACTTGGTGGCTGATGATATTGGCGCGCAATTTAAATTAACGAAAACAGCGACTAATTTCACTCAATTTAACACGCAACCGTGTTTATGTATATTTCGCAAAAAAGGTAGTCAGGGTGGTGCAATAAAAATTCATTTCAGTCCATGCCATTGCCAGAACGAGAACAATAATGGACTTCAACGGGCAGGCACCAGAGCACAGAAGTGCACCACAATCACACAATCGCACAAACATAAAAGCGTACAAACAGTGACCAGCTGCTCATTTGCTTCTGGGAGTTCATTCGTTTGCTGGCATCAAAAGTCAATTTAGCCCAGACCCGGGACAACTTAATGCAGAGTCGGAGGCAGCGTCAGCATCAGCGTCAGCGTCAGTGGCTTCGTCTCCGCCATCGTATCATATCACATCATATCGTGTTGATTTAATTTTTTGTTGCAGGGCAGCAAATATTGTAAAGAAGCTTTAATGGAATCTCGCCATAAATTCAAGTTTTATTGCCACTCACATTACACAGACACCAACACCACCACCATAGCACACAAATGCAAGGATTTGCTTAAACCCACATGCGATCTCACAGTGGAACAACATGATGACTCTGTTTGTTTCGGAGTTCAGCATTTCAGAGTTGTCAATTACAAGAATTACACATACTCGCGTCCAGTGGAATATGTGTGAGATGAGTGTATCGGTCCAGTAGGTAAATACAGGACCTCAATTAGCATAGTTATATACCCAGTGAATGTAAAGATTCCAATCACGACGAGTGTAGGAAAATCCCGATTTTATAATGACATTGCTTCTACAGATTAGATAAGATTAGATTATAGAAGAGCGGGATCTAGTCACCTAGTCACTGCGGCCTAAGATGGGCCAATTGTGACACCCTCAATAATTTACAAATGCTCTGAGAGTCCATTAAGAATTCTAAGATATTCTTGGGAGATTTGTCCGCAATTTCTGGCGGTTCTAGGTCGGTTCTATAAGATATATAGAAAGAATCAACAAAATTGGTTGAAATTAAACTTCCTAGTTCAAGTAAAGTTGATATATTTTCAAACGAATATCTCTGAAATCATTTTGCAGTTTCTCGGTAACAGTTTCGGAAGATGTCGCTTTGCTAGTTTAAGAAGAGTTTTTATTTTGCCATGCATATTGGACTTTTTTGTTGAGGAGGAGCACCCCCAAATGCTCTAAAAAAATTTTAAATGATGTTCTCCCAGATGGAGAAGCTTTCTCGCTTTTCGCGCTGTACTCCTCTGCCAAGGACATGCCTATGTAAAACGGATGAAAGTGAATACCCTCTAGGGAGCAATAAGTACCGGGAGTATTCTGTGGATGATCCCCTTCCCTGCTGGATTAAAATCCGTACTCGGCAAATGCAAATAAAAATCATACCGGTTCTAGTGTGCTTACGTGTTTTGGGCGAGCTTTGATTTCGTTCTGGTTGAAGCTTTGACGGTGATACAGCTGGAAAGTTCAAAAGCTCCACAAGCTATTGAGCCATGCAAATAAAATCCTCTGCTTTTATTTATTGATTTAATTTTATTGTATTTAATAATCTATATTTGTAAACACTTTTTCTCTTTCATTCTAAGAAATAACTCTAAATATGTGGATTATTACTCCTAAATATTCATTTATAATTGCATTTGGTGTTTAACAAGGAGTACTTTATTATATGAAATCAATTTCAAAATTTGTGCTTCATTCTATAAACTTGATCTTTTACCTTCGTGTAAGTCAAGTTTTATGTTGAGTTTGAAGAGTCCTGAGGCAAGGAGTGACGACCAGTCTCTTCTTCTAATTTCTGAGATTAACTCGGGTATCAAACACTGTCCTCTATTGTATGTATAACACATTCCTTTAGGGCAATTCTGCTTTATTTGGATTATTCATTACGAAGTTTGATGAAAATGGATTTGTTTGCCATGGAGCTGTAATTGGGGTTGACTTTCCATTGGTCTATTTTGAATACCTCACAGATTCACCAAAATTTTTTACAGAGTTTTTAGGGACAATATCTTCAACTGGAAGAGAAACAACGGATGAGCATTTTTAAAATTCCTTGCCTTGGTTGGATTAACTATTAACTAGACACTAATATGTCGGGTATTTCAATAGGTGCATAATAATTTTCTACTTTAATCCAAATGCAATTTTTTCTATGATCTTACTACATACCACATGCTTAAATGTAAAATGTGTACTACAGCTGCAACAAATTTCAGCCCGATAACTCAATTATTCTGCTATGTCCTTATTGAGAAACCCTTTATTATGTTCATATATTGAACTGATATTCCCTGAACCTACATTCAATTCTTTCAGACGGAAAAGTACCGGAAGTATCAACCCGTATGGACGAGAGGTGATTTTAGGGTAGTTCATGTCACCCACTGACGGCTACAGCCATGCTTTCATCCTATTCAAAAAAAAAAAAAACAACATGAGTTTTGTAAACAATATTTCCCAGTTCTTTAAAGCTATGTTGATTCTTCTGTCTCAGTTCTAGCATGATGCATCAGTAGGAGAACGCAGCCAGTTTTGTTGATATTCGTGGAAATACGAAATGGGAGACCCTCACTGTCGTATTTTGAAGACAAGAAAAACTCTCCAGTGAGTGTTGACTATATAAGTTCGCTTTCTTATGCCGCTAATATATATATATAATATATATAATCATACATAATACATAAAGTAAATAATGTCATGTGTTAAATGGGAGCTTTCTAGATTCTGAAAATATTTATGATAAATAATTAAAACAAATTGGGAACTGTTTTGTAAGGTAGGATAAAAGGAGACAGAAAGCAGACCTTTTTTAAACTAAGACTATTTCCTTTCTCACTGACCTTTCATAAAATATAAGTTTACTGTTACAAATAAATGGTATAGTACGGATACTCTAGCTGTGTACATCGGAAAACACCAGATTTAGGAGTGTCAACTTCAATTGTCCTTTCGGTATGGTAGCAAAAGGGCCAAAGTGAAAAATTGTTATATAATTTCCTAAAAGTTGGACCATCTGAGAAGAAGGTAAGAAGTAATTATTCCATTAACACGGCATTATTATTCCATTAACACGGCACGTTCACACCTCTTCCTCCTTTCAGCTTTTGTGATAAGTTTTTCGATCACGGGTTGGCATGATTCGGGTTATTAGCTATCATTTTCTATATAGTTATAAAATCCCTTTTTGATCAACCTCCATTCAACCCGAACAAGCCTAAGTTAGAAAGGTTTTCCATTTGAACTTCTGGAAACAACGACTTCTTCAATTGACTGCTTTAGTTCACCCTGTACTTCACTTGCTTCCATTGAGAATTGGCCCAGACTAGACCAGATTTGGAGTGTTCGATTTTTATCGCTGCCACTGTAATGCGCAGTGGCTCTCCTCTTGGAATACGAAATCTCTACTCAGTATCAATTAATCTGATGGAATCCTTTTACAGATAATCACAACTCAAACTAACTGTGTGCTCGGAGCAAGGAGCATGAGCAGCGTTGATGCTGTCTGCTGCTGCAATGCCAGCAGTCACAGCCACCGCCACTGTCGCAGTCAGCGCAGCTCAGTTCAGCTTAGCCCGGAGCCGTTGCAGTGAAGTCGGCAGCAGTTTTACGACAATTGTTATGGTTATGAGGCATTTTCGAAATGAACAATTTAGACGATGACGATGACGCCGTCGAACGGATCATAAAAATATAATAAAAGCACCGCTCCCGCTCTCGTTCCCGTTCCATGACACTGGGCGACAACTTGGACTGACTTTATGCTCACTGGCGGGTGTGTTAGTGCTTTGTTTGCTTGCTTGTTGTTGACTTTGGTGGCACGCAAGTCAGGAGGCGCTCAGGAGCAGGCGGCAGCTGTGACAAGCGATGCAAATTAGCATCAAAGTGTAAATTGAGATTGCTTCGTGCGCTGCCAGAGTTGCCGGAATTGAGATGTCAGAAGAAATCGGTGTATAAAATGTGTAGACAAATATTTTATTAATAAAATTTTTTTGTTTTATTTTTATTTTTTTATTTTTTAATATTTTTAATTCTGCTTTAAAAAATATTTTTGTTTTCCCCATTTCAATTCTTTCTTTGACTTTGTGTCTAAATTCTGCATGTGATTTTGGAGAACTTGCCTCTTGTTACTAACGCCGATGGCTCAAACGGTATTTCCCCACCTACAAATGACAAGATTGGACTACTTTTGTTGTTCTTGCTGTAGTTGTCTTTGGTATTGTGTCTGCTTGGGTCAGTTACGGAGTCATTGGTGACGCTATTCTGTCGATCTTTACGAGCTGCCCTGCTGTTATTTAACAGCTTAGCTACTCCCTGCTCCCGGGCTGTCTAGCGTTGCGGTCCGTGCTGATCGCGCGGACAGCTCCAACCGTCCCAAGCCCGCGAGTCGCTGGCATTCTCGCGTAAGCTCTGCCTAGTTGCCCACTCGCCGAGGCAGAAATTGAAAGTAGTAAAACTGTCAAATTTATATAAATTACGATCGTAGCTTCTTTTGGCTTTTTATAGCTTACAAATTGCCTGTTGAAATCTCTCCAAATCTCCCTCTCTTTCTCTCTCCAACTGGGACTACGTTCCTCGGCAGCTGCTGCTGCCATTCACTCGATAAATTTAATCTCAGCAATAATAAATTAATTGCTTTCAAATAATCGTCTAAAATGTTTCCTAACAGTTTTAAGCCAACAAAAAACTAAAGAGAAAAATTAATAAATTAAGTAAAACAAAAAAAAAAAACGAAGTAAACTTGTTTCAGTTGCATTCGTGCATTGGTGGCTTCGTCCAAACTTGGCCTACTCCTGGGTTAACTCGCTGAGCGGTTCCGTGCGCGCGTCAAATCCGCGCCGTCGCGTGTGGTCCCAGTCGCCCCAGTGCGGCTGTCGCTGAAGCTGGCTGCCGTTTCGTTTTGTTTATAGACTATGACAAATCTATTTGGATATTTCTCGTTTCTATTTTGCCTTTTCCTACTTGGTTTCCATCAATAAAATCAATTATGCATGCATTAATATCATATTTCAATATTTTAGTTTTAATTTGTCCACTGGAATGTGTTGATTGTATTGTGTTTAATATGAGTTAACATCATGATTAGCAATTTTAGAGTCCAACACAAGAGCAGCAGAAAAATGTCAGGAGCTCTGAACGCCTTCTGTGCTCAGGCAACCCTTGAACCCAGCTGAACTTAGCCTCTGTCGGTCGCCGGAAGCCCCAGCATTCAACGACGAGGGTATTTCACTACTAGTCATCAGCGCGAACAGCATTATCACTGTGGTAATTAACATCATTATCATGAGCATTGGCATTAGCATTAGCATTTCAACAGCTCCTCATGTGTCTCATTGTGTAGCATGTTGGAGCGATTTGATACATTAATATTAATGACTTCGGATTTTGTTAGTTGGTGGCCCACAAAAATTTATTTCAGTTTAATTTTGGACTTTTTTCCACTCTCCTTTGTTTTTACTCGTATCTCTGCTTTTGTTTCTTGGCTGCTGTCAGTTTGGAGCTGAATTAATTTTGAATTTATTTTGAATACTTATTAAATACGAGTAGTAGTAGCATTAAATGAAACAATAATTAATATATTTGCATAAAATAGGTGGGTACTGCAGTTACACTGAGAGAAACCAACAAGAATATCAACATCGATACGTATGTATGTTGGGCCGTGCGCGCACTGAAACCAGTTTCAGTCTACTAAAATAATTCACACTTCACTGCTAAGTCCTGTGCCTAAATTGGTTAATATATCCATGAATGGACAAAATATTTATATAAGGTGCATTCCAAAGTAAACAGGACATTTTAAAACTAAGAACAGCAAAAACTTATTTAGGCAGAACCGACTTATTTTATTCAAATGGGTTTCTTTTCGACTCATTTCAACGATTTACACGATCTGAAAGCATGTCGCATAAGTGTTTCAGATTGTCAGTTGGAATGTCCTTCAGGATGTCGGTACAAGCCTTTTGAATGGCTTCTACGTCCACAGAGCGCTTTCCATTCATCAGTAAATACATTTTTCCGAAATAGGAGAAGTTGCGCGGTGCAAATCAGGCGAATATGGGGAGTGGTTGACAGTTAAATTGCCTAAATATGTCACTGGACTGAAAGTGATGTTTACTTTGTCCTGCACCTTGTATACATATACATATACGTATACATATACATATATATGATGAGCTCACTTGTATACTTATTAATACAGAGGAAGCCCAAGAGCAAGGAGAAGATTGTCATCTCCTCTCACGGACTCTATTGTCCTATATACGGCACCTACATGGGCAGCAGCAAAGCATACTCACTTTCGTGAAACAAGACAGGCTCAGCGCGCTACGAGTTGCCTGCTCATATAGTGTTCGAGGAGGCAATTTTACTGATCGCTGGGAAGACTCCCCTCTTGACATCCGCGCTCGATAAATGCAGTGAATCTATGCAACGTCGAGTGTAAAGCCAACTCTATGGCAGAAATCAGAGCAGCACAGGTGCTCGTTGAACGAATGTCAACTTAAATGGGAGCAAGAGAGCAAAGGCTGTTGGACTGTTGAGTTGACCCACCGAATAAAAGTATGGATGCTAACTAACTTAGCTATTGAGTGGACATGGATGTTTCGTATCCTACCAGCACAGATTTCAACTGGCGGATAGTTCCATCTGTTTTACCTATCACGTAAAATGTAAAACATCTCCTCTTCCAGTGCAAAACATGCTCTCTTCCAATGTGGACGCTGTGACCAGATGCGAGAAAACCTCCTAAGGGCATTAGGCAGATTTTCCACTATATCAAACACGGTTGCTCCAGTAATCGAGAGCTAATTAAGTAAGACTATTTCTTAGATTAATTGCTGTTAAATTAAACCACTTTTAGTAAATTTAAATTCTCAAACAAAGTGTTTTGTAGAACTTGGCAAAATTTAGTACTCGAACTAGAAACTTATTTGTGTAACATAGACTCACACTCAGAGGGTCGCAGGGTCAAATCCTGCCCCGGGCTTGGTCTCAAAAATATTTCTTTCTTTTCTCTTCGAGTCGAAGGCATCAGTAGGTAGTACTCATTCCTCAGCTACCCCATCCTTAATTGTGGTGTAAGATATAAAAATAATATTACTTTGTGTAACAATGTAATATGAACTGCAACAACAACAATGAGACTTGTAAATAGATCGAAATTTGAAACTAGCTCTCATATATGAATAAGTGTCATATTATGAGTAATTGTATTTAACCTCACCTATTTGAGTAATTCAGATCTCTGGTATCTGTTAACTCATGTGCATGGTCATGGACTCTTTGTTCATATCCTTTAATGATTCTGATATCTACGTTCAGGAATAGTCTGCGTGTATCCAGGGCTCTCCCTTATGTAGATCTGAAGGAAAGTGCAGTCTACTCCAAATAATCGTGTGCGGCAAATGGTCTTTCGGTTAACCGCGTTGAAACTAATCTAGTTATCTTTACTAGAAGGAGCAAAGTCGATATTTTACTCTGCCCTCAAGGAGGTAACAATTCAGCTATCCAGGAAGGTGAAATATCTGGGTGTAGTCCTTGAACTCTGGAAATTACACGTTGAACTAAAGATGCTTTCGCTATCTTTATTACCGATTTTTTTGCAAGAGATTTTATGGCAAGACGTGGGGTTTGGCTCCCTCGAATGCCCTTCGGATTTATATGGTAATGATCAGACCCATAATATCCTACGCAACGGTGGTCTGGGGAATATGTATATATGTATATGTATATGTATAAATATATTTATATTGATAAGTATAGGTATGTTGTCTGTCAAGGGGGGGTGAAGTCTATCGATACTACAGAGAACTGTGGCCATTTGTTTTACTGGAGGCTTTCTGACAACTTCTGGCTCTGCCTTTGATGCGTTGCTGAATATTCTCGCCCAAGATGTTCTTATTCAAGGAGGGGCTCTAAATTAGCGAAGAATTCATAAGAAGCACTCTATATAATAAACTGTCTAATTATTTTATTTATATTTCAATTTATTATTATATAAATTATGTTAAATAAATAAATAAACTGTTAATGTAGTCGTTAATGCTAACAAAGTGATTGTTGAATAGAGAGGAGGCTTCCAAACTGTGGTGTACTGTCGACAAAAACTTAAACAGTAAAACAATGTTTTATATCAACGTATGAGTTAAGATGCGATTCTCTCTTTACCACAGTTACAGTCCTGACAGGCCACCTTCCTATTTGGAGACATGCTCTGAGGCTTAATCTGCCCGTCAATGACTTTTGGGGTATCTGCGAGTCATCGGATGAAGAGGAAGACATTCCACACTTAATGTTACTACCCTGCCCTCGCAAGTAGGAGATTTCAATTACTGGGAGTACCTTTTCTCAAGGATCTTGCTGAGCTATCCTCAATTAGTAGCAAGATAATTCGGTTCATCGGGCAATCGCACTGGTTCCTCTTCGTTCCGGGGGTGTTTTAGTTTAAGTTACACATGTCTCTGTGGTGTCAACACAGATCAATTCTTGGGCTAGGTAAACTTCGTTTTGCTGCCACCCTCATCTAACCTATGAGATAACTAAAGTTTACTCAACTTCAAAGAAATTTCCAATATCATCAGTTATTAAGCACTGATTCTATAAGATTGATTAAGATGACAAGCGTGACGATGACTGGGGCTTAGGATAGGATAGAAAAAGAGCTCAGGAAGGATTGTGGCACAGAACAAGGTTTAAAGCACGCTGATTACCCTGAAAAATGCCTTTAATTCATGTAAACAGAAATGCCAAAAAATATACAACAATGAATGAACTCCACGAACTATTCGAAGAGCCACCGCTAACCAACCCAATCAAGCTGCGAGTAAACAAATTTGTGGACCACAGAGCCCAGCACAGTGATCAACTACTTAGATCAAGCAACCGTTGCTCATACAAGTACAATACTACAAAATTAGTAACTTTTGGAGTCATGTAATAATGGAGGAGCCCCAGATCAAGCCTCAGATTGTGCCTAAGCTACGCAACCATTGACATTAATGCAAGAAGAGCATTTACTGGAGGCAAGAAGTAATGGAGCCTCAGATCAAGTCTCCAATTGTGCCAAAGCGCTAGGATCTGCATGGATGCTAGCCACTCGGTCCTACTTAGAGACAACATGAACAGAATCTACAACTTTGAAAAACGCTTCACAGTTGTGCTTGGGAACAAGACAGAAGCGAAAACTGAGTCACTTGAAGATATTCCAAAAGCTCATACCACCCAGGTGGTTCACAGAAGGTTCAAAAACACAAGAAGGGATAGGCGTTGGCTTATTTGTACTGAGGTTTAACCACTCTGAATGGGGACATCACTCAGCATATTCCAGGTAACGCAGGAGATACATGCATTTCGCCTCTGTGTTATCCTCAACCTCCGGCGTAGTCTTGTGGGTCAAGACATTGCTATCATGTCAAGCAGCACTCAATTCCTAATAGTTTCATTAAAAAACACGTATGGGAATGCTTAGAACTTTGAAATAAGGTAGGAAGCCTCTACAAACTTTCCATAATATGGGTCTTAGGATACACTGGGATCCCTGGAAACGAAAATAGTGGATATTTATTGTCAGAAATGGGACAGCCACACCATTTATTGGACCTGAACCATTCTTTACCATAGGAGCAAACAGCATAAAAGATAATTTAAAATAGGAGGGAAAATCGAGAAGATCACACTACTGGACGTCACTCCTAAATCGAAGAATATTCTGACGAAATTGCCAAATCAGTAAACCTAAACTCCAATGTTATATACAATCCAAGCTCCTGATTGGGGATTATAAACCAAAACAGTGTCTACAGCTGAGAATAATTTAAGAACTTTGACAGGCCACCCCTCACAGACTACTGTCATTAAGAAGTCATCCCATGAATTTAGAAATCTCACCAATAAGTGCGTGCAGATTCTGCACGCGGGCAGAAGAAACACCAGAGCACCTTCTAATGAACTGCGAAGCCTTAGCTTAGCCCATGGGCCGCCAAAAATGTTTGATCATCGACCCCTATATAATTTTTCGAAATCTCCATCGACCCCTGTTTGTTAATTAAAGCAAACTTTGTATTTTTTTTACGAAAATCGCAAAATCCCCTGGCTCAAATCGACCCTCGCTTTTGTTAAATAGACCCCTGGGGGTCTACTCGTATATAGACCAATTTGGCGACCTCTGGCTTAGCCTAAGGAAGAAATATCCGGGACAGAGATATTAGAGCAATGGAACCCAAGTCAGTGGTAAGTTTCCTTAGAACTGTCTGACCAGAAGAAGACCCTCGAATACCTTTCATAGGTACATGCTGGAGGAGGACATAAGATCAAATTGCTCGAGATACATTCAGTCATTCATTCATGTTGCACTCCGATTTCGTGCACGGTTTCTTCCAGTGTATTTAAAGGTGATCCCAGTTTTTAAATGACTTAACGGTATTTAAAAATTTATAATTAAAAACTGAATAAACACTTTTATATTTTGTTTATTTTGAAAAGTTAATAAGCCAATATTTTGCTTTGTTGCGAAGTTTGTGTGTCACATATTTAAAATGTTTTTATTTTTAAATATGCGCACGCGGGTATTTCCTAAAACACTCCCGCAGCCGCTCACAACACTAATTAATTTTTTTTCAATTTTCTCATTTTTTTTCATAATTTAAAAAAATGTTTTATTTTTTATTGAATTTGCTTAATTAAGTTATTTACGTATTTTATATAAAATTATGTTGATTTTTCTCCATCGAAAATTAATGTCGAGCATTTTTGTTCGTGCTTTTCTAGTATTTTTTATGTTCAGTTTTTTTGTTGGTATATTTCTCTTTGTTACTTGAGCATTGGAGTTGTCAACGTGAAGTCCAAATGTCATTTAATAAATGTTGATATGTTAATTTAGCAAATGAATGCAGATATGTTAAATGTAAAATAAATATATTTTGTTATATTTGTTGTTGTTGTGGTTGTGGCTGCTGTGTAAGACTAGCTGCGAGCCTCTAAATTTTTTTTCTTTTTCGTATGATATCAGAGCCATAAAAATTAATTTCACATTTTGACTAAATGTTGTCGTTTAAGCCGATTAAATTAATTTGGTAAGTTCAGGTTTGATTTTTGAGTTCGCTGGCTGTGGCTGGTCACCGATTATTATAGGTCAACGCGAGCTGAACTCTTGCCACCAGCAAAGTAAGTAGATACATTGAAATTGACTAAATTTGTGGAGTTTTCTAATCCAAAACAATTCTAATTCATAACTAAATAGATATGGAAAAAAATGTGGTGCCCCTCTACAACGTTCCCACCCACTCCCCCAAGAAGTTGAGTCACTAATTGGCAACGTGTTTTTCCACTCATTTTCATTTGTATTTTCTCAGTTATTCTGGCTGCCTGCGTGCCTGCCTTGTTAAGCACAAATTGGCAACTAACAAGCACAGCGAAGTAGTAAAGCAAAGCCTGGTTTAGTTAAAAGTGCCTCCGGCGTATTCAAACTTCTCATTTGACATGCAACACACTAGAGCCGTGTGGCAGCAGCAAGTGAACAATGCAGCCTTCCCCAGCCACACGCTCGCTCACTCAGTCAACAATCCGCAATGTGTTGGCAACTGGCATAAAAAACACGCTCCAGGGGCGAAGTTTCCTATTGAGCGACTGCAGTGGTGGCCAAACAGCGAAATGGGATGCAAATTTATTTGTGGAAATTACATTTCGGGTGAAATTGTTGCCATTTCGCAAGCACTCAAGTAGCAAACAGGATGCTTGCACAAACACAAACACACGAACGGCGTAGGCGTACTGAGAATTCCCTACGCATGACTCGCACCCCCACCCACAATTGCCCCTCCCCGTAGGCCGTGCGCAAATACGTTTCTAATTTACGTGAAATATCACGTAAACAATTCAGAGCGCTGCCCCGCTTGACGATGGCATTGATGGCAATGCTGGAAATGCTGGAAATGATGAAAATGGTGAGTGCCACACAAAACACAAAACACAGAACACAAAAACAATTCAATTCATTTCATTCATCCATTGAACGAGCGAGCCGAGCGTATGTTCGAATGCAGCAGGCAGTAGGCAGCAGGCATCGGGCAGCAAGCAGGAGGCAGCATGGCCTCCGGCCTCTTTGGGGTAACATTGGATTGGCATTTGCTATGCGAGCGAGCACAAAATTTGCGCAATTTTCTAATTGTGCTCTGCTCAGTCAGTGGCTGTGCCGTGTTTGCTGGGGTTGCTGGCGTGTGTGTTGCCGTGGATGGATGGATGGATATGTGGCTGGCTATGTGCAAATGTTGCCAAATGCACTTCAATTGCATTCAATTGGAGTGTGTGTGTTTATCTAAATATGTGGAATTCAATACAAAACGGGCAGGGTGGTGATAGGCGTGCAAAGTGAGAGGGAGAGGGCATTACGAAAGGCATATAATTGTTTTCAAATACTTGTACACCAGGTTTCGACTATTTATTTTTCCACGAAATGTCAACCACTGAAAAAAATTAACTTGTGGAATTCAAAATTTTATAGAAAATATGTGGAACATTTTTTTAAAACAATATGTATCTGTTAAAGAAGCAGACGAATGTTTGGACAGAATAACCAACTGTTTTACTACCTTTCTTATATAGAAGCTGATCTAGAACAATGATACACAATGTGCCGCACTCAAGCGAATGCTATTTTAAGCTTCGTGGCCACTAGAGTGTTCGCATTTAGAAGCTATCCAAAGTATATAATCAACTTCTATATATATAAATGGACAGATTATCATTCTATGATGAGAATATAGTACGGCTGATTTTAAACCGTTGGCTAATTGTCCACATAACTATTTGAGTTGCTAAGTTTCAGCCATATTGAAGCAGGCATACTTGGCACCACGGTAAGAGGCCTGGTGGCACTGCCTAGAAAGGCTGGTAGATTGACGTTCTAAACTGAGTTTCTGGAGGAATGCACATTCTGTCTCTCTAGTGACTTCAACTAATATAAATATATTCATGACTAATGTAGAGCCTAAAGAGTTGGCGAGGTGGATAACTATTTCTGAAAAGGTAGTAAAATAAATCAAACAATCACATTCCCACAAAATTGGTTCAATTATTTTATTGCAATCGCGGAGAAATCAAAATTTAAATACTGACTGCATACCAAAGAGAATGATATCAAGAAGGTGACAAAGGTGACTACTATGCAAATACTTGAGAACAAGGTTTAAATTAATCAGCAGTCATTCATCACACTTATTGGGGAATTACAGACATTTTTTTCCATACTTTTAGATAAATTGCTTTAAAGAAAATACTCATTAAAACCCCAATTCCCCGACATCGAAGTTTATATGATTTTAAACATCAAAACACTTTTCTAAATCACATTTTCGAAGCCTCATAAAACTGTGTGGTCCACTGGTAAGCTTGCTAGACTCACACTTGGGGGTCATTTTTCTTTCTAAATCTTTTATCTACGAGTCGAAGTTTGTTGCTAGAACTCCCCTTCTAGACATAACTAATTATGATGCAAGGTATAATAATAATAAGACTCATAATTTCCCGAACAACTGTGATATATCTGTAAATATACCTTATTAAGTATTTGAATTGGTGATTGATTGTAATAGTTACGATACTCTTATTAGTCACAGAAAATAAATTGAATCTAATATCTTCCTTCCTTCCTTGTGGTTTCTTTCTGCGTAAAAGCTCCAAAATCATGATCAATAAAGAATAAGCTGCCACAATTCAAATAAGTGTAAGATTGTAGTATTTGGAATTATTTTACTAGGTTATTATATTAAATTCATGTCTGCTGTCGGCCTCAGTGACGTAGTAGTATGGTAGGATATGGTCGTTGGTTCACGGTTTCGATTCCCGCCCAAAGAGAGATCTTATAATGCCTTTGAGCATGTCTTTATTGTTTCGATTTGAAGCTGTTTGATTTGATTTAAATCCCTTTGCTTATAAACTGTGTGATTTTAAGAAGATGCTGAAACTCAGCATTTACTGATCCTTGATCTAAATTCGCGTCTTCAATTTTCACAAAAAAAAAAATTATATTCCGAATGTTGAATTTTCCCACAATCAGAATATTTTTATTTATTTATTTGTATTATTATTTTTCACTTATAAGGAAATAAATTAAATATTTTTATATAATTTGTTTTATATATTATACCTTGCACCATAATTAATTATGTATACACTAAGAATTTTATTTTCACTAAAAAAATCAAGGAATAAATATTGACTCTAAAAGTATGCAACGATTTTTTCGCTCGTAACTTCAAAAGATGCCTTTTAAATATATTCCAGGATGTATACAGAGAGTATTATACCTATACCACAATTAATAACGTCTATAAGGGGTTCGGAGAATGAGTATAGCCTAAGGCCTTAGACTCGAAGATAAAAAGATTTAGGGAGAAGCATTTTCCGACCATACTCAGGGCATGATTCGAACCCATGAGCCCTAGTGTGAGTCGATCATGCTTACCCTAAACCACGAAGGCCGGCATACAGAAAGCACTGTATAAAATTCATTAAAAATGGTTTCACTATTTAAATTATAGTTTGGTTTGAATATAGTTTCAAACTAGTGCAAACAAATATTCTTGAATTTATAAGTGTTTTGCACCTAAGGCCAGTGGAGCACACACAGGTCGGTTCAAAAAGCTTATCATTAATATCCTGATTGTGCTCTACTAAACAAAGCATGACAAACTCAATATTTAATGAAATATCTGACTGGATATTAGAGAGTGTGATCAAGAAGCATTGAGAGACTCTGCATTACTCACAGCCACACCACAAAGAATATTAACTCTACATAGCTGCGATTAAATTGGCGGTCACAAATTGGGTTCTAGCGAATTTTCCAGTCAGTTCGCAACAGAATACAAATTAAAAATTATTTTTCGAAACATTTGTATACCAATGCCATTTTCTCTGAAAACACTATCAGAACTTCGGTTTGAAATTGTGTTTTCCCAAGTGTATCCCCCCACAATTTCTTGAAAACATTTTACAATATGCAAGTAGGTATGTGTATTTTTTGCATTTAATTTCAACATGACGATGACGACCACAAGTGGCCCCTTGATGAGTGCCATTCAGGGCTGTCGTGAGTGCGTGTGTACGGCTGATTCTGGTGCGGCTGCTGCTGCTGCCTCATTGAGCATGTTTATTGCCAAGCTTTTTGTGCTAATTAGCCACAGTGCTTCATGGTTATTAAGATTTCGCCAAGTGGCTGCAATTCAACATTTTCGCTCTTGTGAAATGGAATAATATTCAACTGTGAGCTGCTTTCATACATATTCGCCTACGTATTCGCATTTTGTATTTATTTTTTTGCCCTCCCGCTCTTCCTGTCGCTTACGTTTCTATTAGCCAAGGTACTCACCAGGATTCTTGTATGTGGGTACGCGTATGCAGCACGCGCATCCTTCAACTCGCAATTGTTCAAAAGATATGGCAACGCTTGACTTGCGTATGCACATTTCCATTTCATTTAACACGTTCTCTATTTAAATTTCAATGAAAGCAACATTAAAACAGAAATTGTGCTCCAAATAAAACTCAATTGTAAAAGAAAATATTTCATAAAAAAAGTGAATGGGAAATTATTTTCCTACATTTCTCACATAATTCGCAATAAAAACTGCATCTTTTGTTGTTGGAAGGTTCTCTCACACCAGTTTCTCTCCGCAGTACTTCCACAGCAGCCAGTAAAAAGCATTCAACCCTATTCACACACACACACACACACACACACACTACACGCAACATCTACCTTAACGCCTCATGCATAGGAAACCAAATCCAATTGGAATCGTATTGAATAAGGTTGCAGCCTAAAAGTATGTGCAAGTTTTGTTCCTTTTCTGTACTTTCCATCATGATCGTGGCAAGAAAGTGTTGCTTTGCTTCCTAGATTGTGGCGCGATTTTCATTCAAAACTTAATGTTAAATTAAAATTATATTTGTTTTAAAGGCGTGGCTCAGAAGGTGACCAGTCGGCGTTTAGTCGTATTTAGTGGAAAGTATGAAATCAGAGGAAGAAACCAACTGAACGAGGAACGACAACGATGTCAGCCCAGGAATGCAGATGCACTTGACATACAAATGTGGGCAAATTTGTGAATTTCTGAGATCAAAACAATTCTTTTGTTGGCGACCTCTTCTTGAAGATTGGAATGACTTCATCGCATGTGTCGTGGGACAAAAACTGCAAACAGTTCGATAGGGTGGTAATTATTTATCGATACCTTATTATAGCAGGAATAGATGCCAAATCATATCTCCTGACGATTTTTTCCGCATAAACCGATACCTTTTAATGTAATCAACTTTTGATGCCTGGAAATCGTAGCGTTACTTGCCACTCGACAGTAAAAAATCAGAAATGAAGTGAATGATTTGGTTATGAGGATTATTATCCCACCCCTAATATTAACTTTCCTATCCAGCTGGATAAGGAAACTGCGAAGGTTCAAACAACTTTGTAGAACTTTGTTCAACAATTTTCTCATTAGAAGATTTGATTTTACTAAATATCCTCATTTAAATTCAGCTCTGCATCCATTTTCTCCTTCCTTTGGGATTTTGTGTATTTAAAGGTAATTTTATACTTGAATTCAATTAAATGTAACAACTACAAGTACTGCACTTACCGTTATACTCCTTCAAGGAGCGCGCTGATCGCATCCACTCCATTACAGTTGCCAACTATCTGCAACACTAATGGTCCATCTCCATGAATACGAGTACCAGCAGCGCTGGCGGCAGGCAGGCAACTCGCAAACTTTCAACACAAATCCAAACGGTGTTCTGTGTGCGTGCGTGTAACGGTAACTGGCGTGAATCACACAAAAGCCCGATTAAATGTGGCAAAGCACAGGACGAGACTACGTGGCAGCAGCGAAACATGTTCGACTTGTGCCGCCAATGCTGTTAAGGGGTGACAGACGTGGCGCTGCCTCCTTTGTGGATGGTACGCAACATGTTGTGTTGTTGTTCCGCTTTGAATATCGAACTTGAAGTATGGAAAATGCCGCGGGCTCACATTGTTCACCATCAGGATATCACATGCACCAATTAGATGTACCTTTATCTATTACGGAATATATTTCCTACAACATAATAGCTCCGCGAAAAGTTTTGAGTTTCAACAACAAATGAGGAAAAAACGAAACTGATAGAAAATCCCTTTAAATTTGGTATTAAATTCTCATTTCCTGAACAAACATTCAGTCAGGAGCATGTCCTCGCTGCAACCAATTACGTATAAACGTTAGTATTCCAACAGAATAGATTCAGTGAGGCGCATAAGCATATGTACATAGTCCCTCTGTACGCCACATTACACCCGAACAGCTTAAGCAGTCATTATCCTTGTGCGTCCTGACAACTGTAGCCACATCCCCAACTGCGCCAATTGTTAGGCTGCAATGTGCTGCTTCAATGTTGATTGTCAACACTTACTCCCGCCACTCGCACCCACAGTCGCACTAACAGTCGCAGTCGTCCTCGTAGTCACACAAAATCGCATTTCAAATGATTACATCGATGCTTGCCTCCCGCACGTACACATGTGTCGTTTGCGATTCCTTTCACAATTTTTGTTGTTTTGTTATTTGCCTCCTGCGCTACCTTTAAGTAGTACAATAAAAACTGCTTATAAAAGATAAATGGCCCCAAAAAATATGCGCAAGAACAAGAATCCAAAAAATAAACAAGTAGAAAGGAATATGAATGCGTCTAGGAAATTTTTTTTGCTTTGGTTTTTGCTTCGGTAGCATTGTACGCATATTTCTAATCCAGAGGGTCCTTGTAAAGGATACGAACATTGCGCTTAAGTATCCAAACTATTTATTAGCGACATAAACAAGACGTATCAAGACGACAAACTGAACAATGGCGCAACAGTGCTGAGCATGAAGCGGTCGCAACGGAGCAGAAGGACGCTGCGCAGTGCCAAGCGTCGCTGGCATTCTCCGAACGTTGCTTTAACTTTTTATTTCGTTTATTTGAGTGCTTAAAATTCTCCTTATTTATAAGAAGCAAACAAGGAAAATACAAAGAGTTGCTGCTAGTAATGCTGGGTTATGTGGCAGTAAGTGGGATTAGAAAAAGTGTAATGCAAAACAAATACGGAGGGAAACTGTGTGCTGTGCTGGCGAAAGGATTAAAATAACACATACTTTGTGGGCATAGAGGAAATGACAGATTTTTAAAGTAATGTTTATATATTACAAGATCCCAAAATACTGACCTTTTGTAGAGTAGTCTTCAAGGGAGTTCTAACGCAGTATGAGAATTACGAATCGCTGGACCAATTCAACTACAGGGGTAGGGAACCTACTATTACCTATTCATATTAGATTAGTTCAAATTCAACGTAGGTTTATGATAAACGGAATATGGAGTTGCTCCATAGATTCCAGAAGTAAACCCACTGGTACAAGTTGTGAGTGATCACAAGTTTGTAGCCAGTGGTAGGAAATAAAGTCTGAGAGTTCCATTGAAACTGCGGGAACATAGACCAGGAAATAAAGCAAACTTTCTTGATACTTGTCGGAGGGAAATATAAATGGGAAACCACACTGGGAAATTATAGTCTGTTTATGTCAGTGGTTGATGTCGACCTTATTTCGCCGCTATCTCAAATTAGTGTGAGATTTATACCAGACTCCTCTAAAATGTACTTTTCGACGTGATTCTTATATAAGCAACTCATCCTTCGAATGGTTGGCGAAGCTCCTATCCATTAAAATGTTAATGTATTTTATTGGTCTGAAAGAGTCTTCTTGTAGATGTCTGCCTATTACCTGATTCATAAAGTAAACTAACGAATCCATAAACAAAGGTATGCAAGCGGCAGAAACATTATTGAATAATAGTCACTATCTGGAATCGATATCCTTCAGAAGAATCGCACTGAGCTCTAACACATTTAATAGGGGAAATAATATATAATAAAATAAATATTAAAAAGATAATGCTATTAATTATTATTGTACCGTGCAATACACTTAATTATGTCCAGAAGTGTTTAGGGAAATGAGGAAATGGTGGACTAGCAACTAAAGCCTTCGACTCGAAGATTAATGGAACTAGATAGAAGCATTTTGGGGAGGAGTCAATACCGCGCCTCAACGACTGTAAGAATAGCGTGCTTAGCTCTACATTATTAGCAATAACGAGGACTACAATCCTTATAAAAAGCCCTACAAAACCATTAAAGAAGAAGGCGATATAGAGGAAGTAATAATAGTGGAATTATCTTGGAAAAAAAAGCTTTCGTAAAGACGAAGCAACTGACATGAAGTCATCGCCTTATGATAGAACCAAATTGATGGTTTTAGTGCCATCAAGAGGATTAATTGGTTATCAAGGAGATTGTGAATTGATTCTCGGGGTACCGTTTGTTTCACAGTTAAGCTGTACATAAAGTTTGAATTTCCGGAAGACGGAATGGTTCACTAATTTCCATTGTTAAAGGTGAAGCGGTAGCTTAAGCAAATTTTGACGTTGCAAGACAGAGGAATTATGTTTATTTAGCCACAGGATAAAGTTTATTGTGGTATGGTTGTTGGCCACCATAGGGCAAACATAAATACTTGTCATGAACTTCGAAACCATTTTCATGCATTCTGTTTTTGGAGCTTCTATTTGAATACTTGTATATATCTTAACTTTCAAAATATGTTGTACTGTCAACTCTAGAAATACATCTCCTAATGAGGAAGATTTGCTAGTTGAGAGTAAATGTAGACTTGAGTATTATAATTAAATAATAATTAATATAATTATAGTTATATTATATTTATATTATAATAAATTAATTAATATAATCATACGAGTATATATCTCAAGGATGCAAGGACGTATTCGTAAAACCACGGCAGAACCTTTGACATCAGTTTGTATTGATAGTATGCATTAACTTTGCACCTGATCAGCATAAGTTCTTCAAACCGCTGGCATACTTCTAGGCTCAGAGAATACGAGTGCGATAACCATTTCGATTGCTGCTTAAGTTGCTTCGAGTATACTTCTTGCACATTGTAAGGTGCCACACTGTGAGGTTCGAGTTGCTAATTTATACCACAATGGTACGACACGGCAGTCTTTATATACATTTATACTCAAAATAATGAAAGGATTTCTATTCAAATTTGTTGACAAGTGCACACTGTAGTGCTCATGTAGCTAGGGTATGCCATCGTAATAATTGTCGGGGGGTGAATTACTGAAAGCATTTCGGCAGATCTTATAGCTATTTCGCTACTTATCCTAATCAATGAGAGGCAATTTGTCGACAAGTAGATAATTTGTGTCAGAAAGCAACAGCAAACCAACTATGAGCCCTCCTAGGAATCGAACATGGAAGGGTTCATAGTTTGGTGTGCTGGTGTGGCACCATAATAATTGTATGGGAGCATGACTCATCTTTATATTAAAAGTGCCTTTCTGAAGAGCGGTATAGGTAACTATAATGTCAATAATTATGACGTTATATTCCCAATGAATCTTTTAACTTTATGATTAAACCTGAGAAGCTCTTTAATAATTACTAAAGAGTTTGCTTTGCCACTCTTGTATCCTGGGTCCCATGTACTGCTCTGATTTCAAGTTAAGCATAAAAGTACCAAGAGTGAGGGATAAATGTTATTTTATAGTCCGGCCTGCGATTCTCTGTGATCGTAGGATGTTAGCAGAAGTGTTTATGTGTTCAGTAAAATATTTTCACACCACTATATCAGTGCCTTAGTGCCACTGAAATAGTTGTGTGATACAAGCATGATAAATATGAAAATTCCACAGTACCAAAACTAAAGCAGGAAAAAAAACAAAGAGAATACCACGTGCAGACAGTTCGAAGCGTTTAAAATGCAGATTCTTGGAATGCAGCAGCAGAACACATCAACGGCAGCGTCATAAATGTCATAATTCTGACATGGGCACGCGTCAGCAGATGCGGGTGCTTGCTGGATGTTACGCCTGAGGAGAGCAGAGAAGAGCGTAGGAGAGGAAAGAGTGCTTGCAGAGCGAATACCTGCGAGATGTGCAACCGATCGTTTATTGGTCGAAATACCCAAGCGCGATGACAGTTTATGCGGGCTGCCGTTGCTGCTACTTTCAATCTCGTTAATTGTGTGTGTGCCACAGGACAATAGCGTAGTCGCTCAGCACGCTCATAAAAATGAACTTTCGCATCAGCGTTAAAATCGTTCGTTACGCATTTGATGCTGATGCGTTCTTTTACGAGCTTAATTGAAGTGGAAAGCAAAACTTTTACGCAATTGCGCAGTTTGTCTACAATTTACTCAGTTTATTGCTGAGTCAGTGTCGGAGTCTGCCTTCTGCGGAGCGGCTTCATCTGTGCTTGTTGCATTTAATGACCATTTTGGTTAATGCAGCGTATATGGCCCAACAGAAATTAATTTGCCGGCCAGCAGCAACAAACAGGACAAAAATCAAATAAAACAAAAAATGAGTGAAATAAAAGAAGCAAATACCTGAAATTAATGTCGTGTGCAAAGAAGGAAGCCAAGCAGTTAATTTCTATGTTGTTTTATATGTTTGTGTGTATGAGAGAGTGTGAGTGTGTGTGTTTGGGTGTGTAAGTGTTTGAATGCGAGGTAAGAGTATCCCTGCAGTGAAATTGACTAGCCAGTTTCAGTGCAGTTCCAGATACCTCCAAGGACCCTGGCGGAGTTAATGTCCTTCACAGAGTCGATTGATGTTTTTGCACATGTTTTGTGGATAGTTATCCAAATGGATTATTGCAGAAATCGTGAAATATGATATTTTTAAAAGCCTTATCAAAGGCCGACCTCAAATGCATTACATCAGTGTTTATCAATCTGAGAAGCAACGTTTTATAGGTGCATACAAACACAATGGAAAGGGGTGGGGGTAGGCATTCTCTTCCAGAATTTAATACAAATTTTACAACATTCCAAAAAAACTAACATTGAATCATAACTCCTCAGGTATCAAACACTGAACCCGAACTACTATAAATGAGCACTTTATTCCTTCATGGTTTTATTTTGATAAATCTGTATTCAATCTTCCTTCTTTCTAAATAATTATCCTTATTTTTTGGTTCTTCACACTCGATCTGAAAATACAAAGTATGAAACAAATCCGACTTTAATGTAGTTTTGTAAAGTTTGCAAAAAGTTTGTCCTTTACATTGGCAACTATTCCGCATGTCGATGGAGCTGTCAATATAGTATTAGTAGTTTATCTCACTATATACCCACCAATTATATACAAAGTACCTCCGTGATGATAGCGATGTTGGCTACCTTGAAACCATACACACTGAGGTATTGGAATGATCCATTCTGTTGAATATGAGTTCGACCAACTACCCGAGAGTTTTGACAGATCTTGCTTATTCTACTCGATTCCCAAAAGCATACAGTATTTTATATCTTGCATAAAATTGTCGTAATTTACTTTTAAAACTGCGTTTTAACCGAAATAGGTAGTTATAGGTAGAAAGGAACCATTTATGTTTGGGAAGAAGTGGAGAATTTTACTGCTGGGGCAATTACAATGAGGATTTTCTATCATTTAAGGTTAGTTTAATTCTCCAAGATGCTATTTTTAAAAACTCTTTTGATGTTTCAATGGACTATTTCATGTGCCAACTATGAAGTAACAACAACAACAACAACAACGAAAACATATTAAGTACGACTATTTTTAGTTGGCTCCAATTATTATTCATAATACGTCGTGAGAATGCGTCTCAATGGCGTCTATGCACGCATCTTTATGCAGACGATCTGCATATTTCATGTTTTATGGTAGGTGTGGGCAATGCCGACCGACATTAGCCTAGTTTGGCGTAGTTAATAATAAAACGCTTCTGCTCCGAAAGTAGTGCCGCACTTATTCACATAAACAAATAAACTTTGCTTACCAAAATTATCCATTATCATTTCTGTATTAGGAGAAGGAGTGCTCAGAGATATTTTCACTCAGTATTTAGAGATTTGGAAGTCCAAGATTTAATTCACAAGGGGAATTATTGAACAGCATATGTACGAGGGAACAATCAGGTCCAGCAACGAATTTTTCTATAGAAGATGTCTCAGGTCTTAATTGCTAAAATGTTCTGCTGTATTATTATTGTATGCTTTGCTAAACACTTTGGTCCTTCCTGATAAGATATGTTCACTCTATGCCTGTGGCTTTTATTAGTTTAAAGATACTCGCAATAGAACTGATTTGAAAGCCAGACATATATTTCTTAGTGTATAAAACCAAAACTGCAAGGAAAGTAGTTCCCAACGGTTTGACCATAGGGCCCTTTCACATGGTTATTCAGCCGCCTGATTCTCTCGTGTCTGCGAACAGTTGATTCATTCACTACTCCACTTTCCCATGCATTACTCATTGTCGAGGGTGGCCGTAGCCGCTTTCGGGTCCCCACCACTGGAGCAAATAGGTAACTAGAGTTACTGTCTTCCTAAGAAAACCATAAGTACATGGTTCCTATGTTAGTTGACAGTACTATCAACAAAGCACCAACACTGTTTAGACTTTCCAGTACGAGCGATTTGAGCAGTTCAGCGACTGACTGCGCCCAACTCTCACAACGATTTCAGAGATTGTTTGTTATATTTACTATTGACGCGCTCGTCAATAGGCAAAGTTGGCAAAGTGCGGCAAGGCATGCACTGGCCAAAGAAATGCTGTAGTTTACGGGTGTTTGTGTTGAATGGGGACTTTCTATTTGACAGGAAGCGGTCTTACATACTCTTCATTGTGGGCCACTTAACGGAAGAAGCCAATTTTGGGCCGTGTTCAGCTGCACAAGCCGCCAATGATTCCGGTGCACGCTATGGACGCATTTAATCAACGGCAAGTGTTGACAGGACCGCTTGGGCCCCTTTCAATTTATGGCCAATTTTTGTATGCTTTGACATTTGACACTGAATCCCTCTGAATTGGGATTGGCAGTCGGGCCTCTGTTTATGTTGCGAATGCGTGCCACCACATAATTCAATACGGGAAAAATGTTCGTCGCAGCGGTTTAAAGAGGGGGAGGAAACATTTTGTTTGCAATTTTACGCTACATTAAACATGTCAGTGACCTTTCCACAAACTCTGCCTAACTGTTTCGGTTAACGCAAACAACCCAGCAAAGTAAAGCAAAAATTCAGAAAAATAGGAACTAGTAAGGAAATGGGGTTAAAATTAGTATAATAGGCGTAGTAATTGGTGCGGCCACATTTTTACTGCCCACTTACGCCCAACAGACACACACACACACACACACACACACACAGTCAGTCAGACAGTTCTACAGAGCCACTGTGAGTCATCACTGTGCATGCATTTATTGTAAGTGCTCGGAGTCCACCACTTAAAATTCCATTAAACCTACCTGGAGCGCTTGCTGCCGCGATTCCTTATGAGTCCGTTTCCATTTCCTCGCACTGCAAATACTCGTCATAAAATTTACTTACCATTGCATAAACGCATAGAAAACTGTCATCCTGGAGGTTGTTTGGCTTATCGGGGCACTGCAATTTCACCTCTGCCACGCGTTTTCAGTTAGTTTCAGTTCCGTTGCTCGGTGCATGCTCGTTGCTGAGCTGTCTTAGTTGCAAAGTCCTTCAAATGGCACAATTGCTGCTTGCCATTTGCGCATTTAAATGCCTGTTTTGTTCTGAGCAGTGTCGTTGCATCTGTAATGCTTAAGCTTAAGTGTAATGGCCCTGACTGGCCATGGATTCAATGGATATGAAGTCATTTGCTGTCACAGCATTACATTTTACGATTGTTGCCAATGCATGTCAAGTGAATTCATAATTTCCAACTTTTCTTATGAGTGCAAAGGATGCAGTGTAAACAAGGCCAGAGAGCTATCAAGTGAGTACAACTATCAAATGAATAAATGTGACTAAACCCATAACAGATTGTGATTTAATAAAGTCTGTCCGTGTTCGATATGTAATTGATAGTTAAACCTACGCCAACTTCTGAGTCAACAACGTCCTTCAGAGAATTTGCTTAGATATAAAATGGACAAGTCTAGAACACCACAAATATCCCGAGGATTGGCAGAAATTTACCGGGAATGTTTTTAGAATTGTCTACACTACTACCATCATGCAATTCAGTTTTTGCTTTTAAGTATATTGAAGAGCTTCCAAACATCATGGAAATTACAAATAGTCGGCAATCAGACTAAGCAGGTAACATCGTATCGGCCTCTATATATTTCCCCTCCTTGTTCTGGCTCGTACTACTAAAATTGTACTGTATATTATCACCAAAATGGCTGATTTCGAATTCTTATTTATATTCTTATTTTATTGTTTATTATCTCTTTATAATCATTTCAGTTCACAATAAGTTTTATGAAGTAGTTTTTTCCAGTGAAGAATCAGAATTTGTGATGATACCGTGGAAAATTCCTATCAACAAACAAAGAAAATATATAAATTGAGAATACAGCAAAAAATTGTAATGAAAAACTCACAACTACCCATTATAGGGGAGTGCTCTAGGCACTAGAAGAACTATAGGCGTCTCCTTTCTTATTTTGCATATTGTTTTTTTAGTTTTTATTTTAAATGAAATTCAACAAAAATGGAATTAAATTTTGACCTCCTCCGTTTATTTTCATTTGGTCTTCTATTCACTGACCTTGAAATCTTTGTTGGATTTGTTCAAAACCTCGTTATCCACGTAGTATTGGAAGTCTCGGCGATTTCACACTTCTTTCCATCGGTGCTTTACTTTCAAGAGGCACCTCTTAGAGTCTTATTGACTTCTGACTTCTTCATGAATAATGAATGAATACCTCGACCTACATTTAAGAGCTCCGAGGCAGCGATGGAATATTTGCGGAATATATATATCGAATACTTCAGCGGTATACAACTGCAAGGAACGAGCATTTAGAAAGTTAGCAAAAGTAGCTTCCACTTCTAGTCCCATTTTAAGCCCTTCTGTGTTTCTCTTTTTTTACACCCACCCACCCACTTATTATCCTGTCACATACAGTTAAAGTGTTTTGTACGCTTGGTTAAATTACCCCATCAAACTTACCAAACTAATGAATAAACACAGAAAAGCGACCGCAAAACGTAAGAGCACACCCGTAGTGGGCGTTGAAGTGATTGCCCACTGGGCAGAGACCGTCACTTTGAAACCCAGGAAAACGGTGTTGACGAACGTTCAAAGACCAAAACCGCACGATCAAAGCGGCACCCATTTGTGCATTAAATGCATCGATGCAACATCGACTCAAGCGACGCTGTGATCACACAACAGCGCCAGCCAACAACCTTTTCCACCACACGCACTACACGCACTTTGACGGGCCAAGCAATGTTTGGACTCTGGTGGCGTTGTGTTGCTTCGGTGAGGAAATATTTGGGGAAGTCGGAGATCGTGTCCAGGCGCATTATCTTAATTGTCAAATATTTGGAGATGCGTTGCTTTTCGGCTTTAATGGAGTAGAGTAGAGTGATGTGGGCCTAAATGCTGGGCTAATTGTGCTGCGTGGGCAATTTCACTTTGTGTTCCACGTAGAATACAACGGGTGAGAATGCAACCGAAAAGGAAAAGGAAATATTTGCATTTTGAAGTCAACGAAGAACGGCACAACACTGAGCACCAGAGAATAGAAGAGGTGCACGCGTGAGCTAAGAAAATCGGGAGTGCATTTTCTCGTATGTCAATGTTAGCATTTCTGGTTGGTTACTTAGGCAAAGAATCAAGTGAAAATGGGAAATGAATGGGGCGACTGCACAACTGACGTTGAATGAAGCAGACATTCACACACACACACAGACACAAGCCCACCAAACAAACACACTCCAAACAATCAACACTTTGGCAAATAAACAAAACCCATCAAATACTCGTAGTTTGGACCTCAAGCGTTAAGCTGGCTGCGGAATCTTGAAGCGCTCTGGCATATCTACACATATCTATTAATTATCACGCAACTTACTTGACTGGCTGACGGAATCACTGAATGACTGCCTGTCAGTGGGCATTGCGACAGGCACATGTGGTTCTTGCTGTGTGTTAATCTCGTGCTGCATTGGACGTTGTCTTTCTTGTCACTGCCATATCCGCTGAAGAAGATGCTGTTGCTCGTATCAGCTCCAGTTGCCTTCTCCGTTTAGCCGCACGTTTGATGCTGTTTAGCATGATGTAATCTTATGTTGTGCGCGAAGATTCTTTCACTAATCATTAACAGATTTCAGCACATCCTGTCAATTGCCTTTGAAGTTACGAGTATGTGCTCACAAATTGTCTTCAGTGGCGGTCGCATGAGTGGGCAATAAATGTGTGTGTGTCTGTGTATGTTTGCAGCAGTGAATTAGTGGAAATTTTTGAATTCTTAATTCCGAAAAAGAACATTCACCTAGGATGCGTGTCCACTGTCGCTGTGGCAGAAGATGTCCGCGTATGCATACCGGTGAATTCAGCTAATTAGTGTGGGGATATTTATATTCGGTCAAAAGAAACATGCGCCAGCAGTATATAATAAGAAGTAAACAGATTTTAGATGAATTCAGTGCAGCACAGTTTAGTTATAACGACGGGGAAGGAACCGTACGAAATAGTTACCTGTATCCGGATGTAGTGGTAATATAACTAACTCGATATGTACAAGGTGGCTTCCAAAGTAAATAGGACTTTCTAAAAATAAGAACAACAAAAGATTTTTTGATTTTTTTATTCAAATTAGTTCCGTTCCAATTCAATACAGCGATTTGCATGGTCTAAAAGCTTATCGAATGTTTAGCGTTTTATATCGTCATTTGGAATGTCCTTCAAGATGCCGGTAGAAGCCTTTATTATGGCTTCTAAGTCCTCAAAATACTTCCTTTACGAAAATGTAAGTGCCAAATCGGAGAGAATACGGGGAGTAGTTGACAGCTAAATTTGCCAATACATGGCCTCACTAGAAATACCTATTTTTAATAAGTCCTGTTTACTATGTTCTGCACCTTGTATATGAAGAAAAATGCCAGCTACTTCGAAACATGCTCAGTTTTGTGCCCATTTATGAACTTTCCCTATCTAAGTGATGAGAAAAAGATTTACAAAGAAGCGGTTTAGAGAGCTATAACTTGAGAATGTGTGTGAAAAAAATAAAAGAACAATCTGTGAACTTATTCCTGCAACAGGAATATAGTTGAATATATGAAGCCGGTGCTAGTGAATTCTTCAATATGGGATTGGCGGAATCCGACCTATATTTTACACCACCTTAAACAATTTTATGCCATTAATTGAGTGATTTCAGAAATATTCCAGGAAGTCCCAGTCATACTAAAAAATAACTGGAGGTCTCTGTTATATTATGGATCAGAGTCCTGCACAAGCTAGTTCATTTGCACTTTTAAGTCCATTAACAATCTGCATAGACAAATAGGGCCGCCTTCTTCACCCGAGTGAATCGCTTGCCAAAGAAACAATTAAACCTATTATACTATAATTTATAGAAAGTTGGTGGCAAAAATGGACAAAATATTGTCAGTATTGTATTCACCTTGAAAAGGCATACTTGCTCGCCTGTAATTCTAAATAGTCTCACATAGCCTCAAGCAAAAGATCTAAAATAGATTCGTTTACAATTTGATCTGCGTTTGACGTGGCAAAAACACATCTTTACTAAATGTGTCAGCTGAGAATCAAACTTAGCTCAATGTACTGTTCGATGGGTCACAACTCAAAGCTAACACATAATAAAAAACTTATCCTTAAACAATTTTAATAAAACCTATATGGACATATGGGAGACAGTTGTGGGGCACAGCTGGGAATGAACATACAAAAATTTTAGAAAGATTCCAATCAAAATTATTTCGGAATATTGTCAACAATAGAACAATTTCAATAAAGTGGCACAGCCTTCGTAGTCCCCATATATCCTTAAGACCTTTGGACAACTTTATTATATACAAAATTCCGGCAAAATTTCGAAACGATTCTATGAAAATTTTTGTTTATTATGAAAGACACCCTGTGTTCAAACCTGCATGCTCTGAGACAAGTTGCAAGTGCAGAAAGCACATCAAACCAGCTGGAAACGAACTCGCCAACTCGAACATTTTGGATGTTGTTTGGTTCGCAGTATTCAATAAATTGTCCTTCGTTTGTGCTCGTTGTTAGTCGTTTTGTTTCGTAACAATTCGTGGTTTACCGTTTTTCTACACACACACACACACACACACACACACACACACATACACAATTAAAAGATAATACATTTACGAGAAGGTATTTTTATCCGTAATTCCACTTTCGTTATATTTTCAATACAAATTCTAAATAATTATAGTTAACATTTTAAAACTATTATTAACACTTTAAACACCATTTTAATTATATATTAATTTAATACTTACCTCTGATTAAATTTAATTTCGCTAGATACATTTCTTTTTTATATGCAAAATTTAGTTATTTTATTTTTATAGCGATTTAAGCGATTAAAATAATTAAATTTAAACCGGAGGTCGACACTCGATTTGCAATATATAAACAATTTTGTATTATTACGTTGAGCATTAACATTATTATTGTTATTATTTAAATATATATAATCAAAAGTTTCGCTTTGATCTAAAAAAAATTAAATATAATTATGTGTGAAATTGAAAATTTTTTTAATATATTAATTTAAAAAATTCCGTTTAGATCAAAACAAAAACAAAACACTATTTTTTTTAATATTAACAAATTATTAAAACAATATTTTAAATAGATATTAATTGAATACAAACATTTTTAAATTTAATTAGACGTAAAAAAATTTTGTTCTGATATAAACAAAATTATATAAATTATGTTGATCATTTGTAAATTATGAAAATTTTCAAAACACTTTTCAATTACATATCAAGTAAATAGTCGTATATACGGTTAATTCAATTAAAATTCTGTTATAAAAATTTCGTTTTACATATTTAAATTAAAAGTAAAAATTTTTAAAATTAACAGATTATTAAAACATTTATAACACATTTATATTTACATGTTAATTTAATACATAATTAATTAATTAATTAATTAGATTTAATTTGTGTTTAAAATTTTAATTTTATGTAAGAAAAAATTATTTATAATTATAAAAATAATTATTTTTTAACATTAACAAATTATTAAAGCATTTAAGACACTTTTTCATTTATATATTAATATAAAACACACAATTAATTAAATTTGATTGCTATAAAAAAATTAAAATAATATATATATATATATATATATATATATATATATATATATATATATATATATATATATATATATATATATATATATATATATATATAAAATAATTTAAATGCAATTTGTTATAAAAATAAATATAATTACTTTTAAAAAATATAAAAGTATTAATTAAATATTACTCTTATTATACATTCAAATTTGTATACAATCCAAGTATTTTAAAAAAATTTCTAATTATAAAAGTTTATAAGAAACATAAAAAATATTCATTTTTAATTCAATGAAATTTATTTAGTAAATTAATTTCTAAATATATAAAATGAATTTATAATGAGTACGAAAATTATTTATTTTGGACTAAATTAATTGTGAATGAGAAATATTGATTTTTAATCAAATTAAATTATTTTATTTTATTACATTAAAAAAATTTCCAATTTTTAAATCAATGAAAAATAATAAAATAATTAATGAAAAATAATAATATTAAAATTAAAAATTATTTAATTAATTTAATAATTAACCGTGTGTATATGAAAATCAATTTTTTTTCTTATCGAATCTCAAAAATATTTATTTTAATTCTATTAAAATTGTTCAGTATATTAAAAACATTTATAAATATACAAAAAATAATTATAATAACTATGAAAAATATTTATTTTTAAAATCAATTTATTATTAATTAATTGTTTTTAAATTAAATTTATTTATGATTAAATTAATTTATTATTAATTCAACTCTGACCTTCGTAAAGAAATAAATTTTCTCAAAAGCAAACTTTTATCATACTTTTGTCGGCACCATCACAATTGCTGGGCAACAAAACCTTGCAACAAAATCCATGCAACACAGCATACAACCTTTTGTGGCAGCAACATTCACGCGTGGCAGAAAGCAGCCACCAAGCAGAGCAAGAAGCATTCGGGCAGGCCGGAATGCCAGTGTTCAGTCAGTCGCTGAGTTCCGTGGTAAACAGTTCAATGTTCAACTTGAGCGGATTGCAGCAAGCGATACAGTGCGCCGCCGCTCCGAGCGGTTGATCGATGGAGACGGATCGGATAATTGTGCATTATAATAATCATAGTAGCCGTAAATGAAATGTGCCTGCTGCCTAAATGGAGGGCTAAATGCTTGCGATAGTTAATGTAATGGCAGTGTTGTTGGCTGGTTGGTCGGTCGGTTGGTTGGCTGGATGTGGCACATACGATTTGAGATACGGATACGTGAAAACGGGTTTTTAGTGCGCGTCTGTCGGTCCTTTGATGTTCAGCGCTTGCTCACCGATACAGCCAGCGAACGGCCGGTGTGTGATAGACGCAGTCTGCCTGCCTGCCTGGCGGTAAAACTACAAAATCACAAACAAAGTCACGCAAAATATACAACAAAAAACAAAACAAAACAAAACAAATTCGAAATAAATAAATAAAATTAAATCAAGTGAAAGATAATGACTGCAAATCTGTGCGTACGCATGAACGCTAATCAGAAGTAGACCACTTTCTGGCGCAGTACTTGAGCAGATCTCTGCATATGTGTGAAAACTCAACAACTCCAATCGAGTCCACTCAACGAAAAGTATTAAAACAAAACAATTTTCTATCAAAAGTTATTCAATAAAAATTATTAAAAAGATAAAAATTTTAAATATTTGAAAATTATTCGATATAAGCTCAACGCCTAAAAGTATATATTAAAAATTATTAAAACTTAATAACGGTTTATACTCCAATTAGCATTTTTTATATAAATACATATAAATATAAAATAAAAACTTAGTTGTAGTAATTTATTAACTTAAATTTAGCGATAAACGTACTTAAGCCATTCTTGCAAACTTAAAAAAATTAATAATAACTTAGATTATAATATAAAAACACAAAATAAATAATAGCAACACAACCGTCTGTCAAATAAAACAACAAACGCCAAAAAGTAGACTCTAGCAATTACCCAATTACCCATTACACATAATCTAGCAAAAATCTTTAAACAATAAAAGCCACGACAAAAGTAATTCACTCATTCATTCATTTCCATACAAAACATAAACAACAACAACAACAACAACAACAAAAATGCATTTACTCTGCTTCATCATAATCGCCGCTTTGTCTCTGCAACTCATCCACTGCGATGATCTCGCCATACTCAGCGGCAGCAGTGGCATTGGCAGCAGCAGCAGCAGCATGGGCAGCAGCGGCAGCGGTAGCTCCGGCAGCAACATCAACCACCTCACCCAAATGGCTGTGAACAGCTCCCTGCTGAGCACCCTACTGGGCAACAGTGGCAACAATGGCGGCGTCGGCGGTGGAGCGGTCAACCTTGGTTCGACTTTGAACGGCGGCGGCTCTGTTAGCAGCGGAGGTGTTGCTGGGGCTGCTGGTGGTGGTCACGGCGCTGGCATTGGCCACGGTGCTGGCATGGGCACATCTTTGGGTGGCATCTCAGCTTCCGGCGGTATTGGCAGCAGCGGCGGCGGGGGCACCACCTCTACACATGGCCTGCATGGCCACGCCTTGGCCGGATTAGCCAGTCTGGGCATTGTGGTGCCGGGCACGAACGGTCTGGGTGGACTTGGTGGCGTCGGTGGGCGCATGCACCCTGGCATGGGCGGAGGCGGTGGCGGCATGATCGGTGGCGGCATTAGTAGTGGCTTAGATCGTAGCGGCATGGATCAGAGCCCTTACTAGTGAGTATCTGACATTTCTTCATTATTATTTTAAATTTTATATACTGATATTTTACAAGAGAGAAATGATCAATTTTGTGAAGTTTTCGGTAAGAAAAATTTGCAAATCTTTCTGAAACCCGTTAAGAATGAACTTCACTTCTCTGGCCTCATGACGGTTCCTATAGAATAATTTTAGATACTTGTAAATACAAGCAAAACCAACACTCCTATTTCTCCTGTCTTCTTGATGATGATGTTGTTAGCAGGGTGTGAGTTGTGCTGATCCTCCAGCAACGCGACCAGCATGTAGATCTTTGGTGCACTCGTATGTAGCTTAAGTGTTGTTTATTATTTTAGAGCAGACAATAATTGCCTTTAACGACAGGGTTTGATAGTCCTCCTCTTCCAATGTGTAGATATTTATCAGTTTTTCTCTGCGTCTTGTTACTCCAATCATCTTTCTCCTGTCTTCTTACGCCAGTTCTCTTTCTCCTGTCTTCTTACTTCAGTCTTCTCTTCTCCCAAATCTCCTGTCCTCTAACTCTTGTCCTCTTTTACCTGTCGTCTTTCTCCAAGTAATATGGTTCCATGAAAATTAAAATATTTGCAAATTATTCGATATAAACTCAACACCTAAAAGTATATATTAAATGATTCAAATTCCCACAGTCTTCCTTCTAATATACCTTTGATTTGCTGACGATCATGTCTCATGCCCTCAGGTTTGACGGTATTCACTATGATAGTGTTCAATATTTATGCTATACAGGCACTCATTTCATGTTGTGAATGGCTGGAAGTACATTTCCACAGTTCCTTGTATGCATTGCTATATGTCCTTATACTAAAAATGGTACCTGTAAATCTGTACATGCAGGTACGTAAATACCCATATACACTTCGTGAACCCTAAACATATTGAGGGTCAAATTGAAGTGTAGGGAAAATATCAAACATGATACCCCATGGAACAGTTGGGATTTTGCTACTTAGAGATTTATAATCTGTCAACATTTTTACAATGTTACTTAATAAATACTTTTATAAGATCAATCGATAGAACTATTACGTGTATTTCTGGTTGTAAATGAGGAGTTATGGAAATATTTCTCTCACCCAGGAAATGACCTCAAGTAAAACTTGTCGAGCATGCCTACAGATGGGAATGCTGTTCACATTAGAGATTTAAATGGCAGTCAAAGGCCATATTTCGGATCCATTGTGAAGAAAATGAAGGTCACTCAATAAAATTATCTAAGA
Organism: Clusia tigrina; assembly: GCA_920105625.2. Lineage (NCBI taxonomy): Eukaryota > Metazoa > Arthropoda > Insecta > Diptera > Clusiidae > Clusia > Clusia tigrina. Next base: position 11,816,205 of record OV050033.1, on the reverse strand, counting down.
TAAGTGTATTAATCGAAGGACAAATAAGCAGGTAGACCGACAGTGTAAAATTGTGTGATTGTTGTCAGATTTGGAAAGAGCGGGCATGGTTTCAACGTTCAGGTACCGCCAATTCTTCCACTAATTGATTGTCGCTGGCACCAATCATTGGTACTGATCACAGTTCTTAGTTCTGAGAAGTAAACCGCTAAATTACTGTTTCAGTAGTTCTATAAATGGTTTCTTTAAATCTTACCAAATAACTCCCAGCAATAAGCTTGGAAGCAGAGTTGACATAGCAAGAAATACTGAATATACGCAAAGAGAAGGGAGCTGAATATACATAACGATACAAATTACACACAATTTGTTTTGTTATTTGTTGTAATTATGATGGAAACAGCTCAAAATTCGCATAGTTAACAATCGCCGATATAAAACACCGTATTATTCCTTTATTCTCTTTTTTGTCCTTTGAATTAATTTGTGAAAATAAATTCTTCACACACCGTTACAAAATGGGTACAAAAATATAAGACAATCCGAACCACCAATTCTATGCAATGTTTCCTGAAAAGTCGCCTGCAATGGAAGCTGTAACAATATCAGTATAACTGATATCACCGTGATCTTCTACTATTAACTACTAATTATCCATCACGATTAATAAAGCATCTTTCAATAATCCTGTCTACTTCAGCCCCAATTTTGTATGACTTCATTTTTAAATTATGAAAAGAATCAAGGAGTGTTTTTGAAACAGCACAAGACAAAAAATATTCCTGATCTTACAACATCAATATACATCCGAGCTTCACGAGGATGAAATACTGCGACGAATTCTAGTAGAAGTCCACCGTGAAAATAAATAACTTAAATGCAATTTGGGGCAAAAATCAATCCTTTATCTCTCAAATAAAAAGAAATCTTCCGAAACACACATTACTGTATATTTAACTGTCAATAATAAGTTCATATTTGATAATGACAGCGTTTATAGCGGTTCCTCGATGCAGACTGCATGTAAACTTCTTGCAATATGAAGGGTAGCACACAATCTGGCCTCTGAATTCATAAGAAGCCTGTCAGATTGACAATAAAAAAGACCCTTGGATATGGTAATTAATAATGTTGTGACCTTTTTGCCCAGAATTGTCTTACAGAAAAATTGTCCACGATACAAATTTAGCAATATAACCTCAGCATACCAAGAAGTCCTGTTAACGTCAATATTACACGAAGTACATTTCTGTCAATAAAGAAAATAGTTTCCTCAGTGCCATCCCACAAGGAAAATGTGAACAAAATGTCCACACTGAGACGGTGTGCATTGCACTCATATACTTTAGATAGCTCATAGAGATAGGTGGCTTCTACGATGATTCAGCTAAATAATATCTATCAGCACCACGTGGTCAATGGAATCTTGGCTAAGGAGATAGCACCGAACTAGTATTTTCATTATGAACTCTTCTCTCTCTCTCTCTCTCTCTTATATAAAATTCCTATATAGTTTCACTACAGGAAAGTAGTGAGAGTGAGAAGAGAGCGATAGTGTGAGACGAAGTGTTTCTTCTGGGGTAGTGGCGTCCCAGTTGCAATCACAGACAGATTCAGAGTCGTGATTTTTAATTATTTGTGATAACTGTGGGTCAGTAAAATGTTTGTAGGGACGTGAGTTCAAATCCTGCTCCAGGCATGGTCTCAGAAATGCTTCTTTCTAAATGTTTTCTCTTCGAGTGTTAGTAGCTAGTACTCATTCTCCCAACCCTTTGCAGCTATGATGAGTTATGGTGCAAGGTACAATAATAATAATAAAAATGTTTATAAGAATTCTAGTTATGGTATCCTTTTGTCCATTTTCTCATTCTCAACTTTTTCACTATACAATTACTGATTATGTATATAATTACGCCCCTCCCAAATATATCGAAATATATATTCCTCTTTACACCAAAGTTGAAGACGTATTTTGATAAACGGATTCGGGATTGAACAAATCTTTTGAAGATTCGAAATAGCTGCTCCACTATAAATCCTTTCAATGACCGTTGTAATTACAAAATGATATGCAGTGATCGTTTTTCTGCCGGGTGGACCACCACAACTACTCTATAATAACATACACATGCATGCTCTCTCAGCCCGGTTTTCAATCATGAAGATCAACATCTCCATTGGCACAACCGCACCAAGCTGCACGCACTCCCCTATCAAGGCGGCGTCAGTCGTGTCGATCGATGTCTCTGATTAAGCTAATTCAGTGCAGACTCTCGTTAACATTTATTCCGGCGCATTTAGCGTGATTACTTTTATTCGCAGTTTTATGGTTATGCAATAATTTTACGATCATTTGCAGATTGTGTGAGCTGGGACTCCGTTCTGCTGAATTTGTCTTTCTTCTCGCTCCCCAGCTCGTCATCAGCTCCGTTAAGATCCGATGCGTACTTAAGAGCATAAACATTTTACGATTAATCAGAGCATTTCTTTTTTGTTGTTGTCGCAATGGCAAATTGCGCGATCAGCGAGATCACAGCGCCTGTCAGCTGCATTCGGCCGATTGTAGTGTGTGGACGGCGGGAACTGGGCGAGCGATCGTTGATCTATAATGAAGATCGACAATCGAAGTCGCTGAGGCAGTGAATGTTGACTTCAATGCGAAATTATTTATTATTCTGTGGCCTGGCATGAATTGGGATTTCAATGAAATTAGCAAATATTTAGTTTATTGTGTAAATAAATAGTAGTCAAATAGGCTGGGAATGCTCTAAACGCGCTCAATGGACTGGGAACTTTGGCATGGAGAGCAAAAGCGTGGTTGCAGAAGATTGAAAAAGAAACAAGTAAGTATGTGCTGACGGAAGCATTTGCAGCAGAGATAAGAACTCTTTTGCACAGTTCTCACCAAATGTCAATGCAGGTTGCATGAAGACCTTTTACGTGTACAGTGTGATAAATACTTCATGATTTTTGAGCCGAATCGGCAACATCGATTATGAGAAGTTTTAAATATATATATATATATATATATATATATATATATATAAAGCTCTCACATCTAGATGATAGTTTCATTGCTTCAAAGATATGTATGTGTATTTCATTTATTGGACATACATTTATTTAAATATCTCTATAGTCTTCAAACTATGTTTGTTGCTTCCAGCAATACTCTAATCTCGATAGGGCTTCTGATGGGTCTTGGTATTCATGCAACTATGTAACATTAGTGAAAGCTCCGATGCTACTGGCAGAATAACTCATTTACTATATCTCAAGTAATTTTGTTGTGTGAAAAGCTCAGCTCGTTTTGCAAGCTGACGTGATAAGTATCTTATACTACTCAGGAACAGTATGTAGAACATCAGTGAAAGTTGGTTCCAAATCGTATTAGTAGCTTCTTAGATTATCCAGAATAAACAGGCTTTAGCGGGCTTGTAAAGCTTTGCTGAAGCATTGCTATATACTTGCTCGTCTGAGGCGCTGGTAACCAGAGTACGATATTCTCTCACTCTCTCTCTCTCTCTCTTAGTTCCTGTCGCCCCTTGTCGGACATAGGGCTTCCACGAACCATTACTATCAGCTACGATCCTTCGTGTTGACTTTTATTTCTTTAAAAGATTTCCACGGCGGATTGAATCTCATTTTCAAGCATCCTCTTCCATGTGCGCTTAGGCCGTCCTTTCTTTCTACTGCCTAGCGGGCTCCATTCGATGGCTTTTCCGCATATTTGTGAGGGATTTTAGCATAGGGTATGACCGATCCATCTCCATCTCCACTTCCTCTGCTTTATCTCCGTCTAGATGGATTGGTTGGTTGGTTGGTTGCAGCGGCGATAGTCCACCACCCAATTAGCACAGGTGCGCCGTTTTGATGCCGCTCTTTTGGTTTGTATATGCCCTTACAGCCAGTTGGAGAGATTTATGAACGCAAGAATTTCCCTTTCGTTCAGCTCGCGATCTCTTCAATGTTTGAAAAATTGGTTTACCTAGTGTGTTCCATTTTTTTCTGGCCAGGCCCGGGCAGGAACATAGAAAGTGTTCCACGGTTTCCCGTCTAGATGCGTAGTTGTTTAGATTTTGCCCAGAGCTTGGAATTGATTATTGTTCTGGGCCACCAGATGCGTCAAATGCGCCTCAGGCTTTTGTTGATGAATACTCGTATCCTAATATTACCCCTAGATCAGAAATACCGCCTTTATTGTTTGGGGATTGATATCATATTCTGCTCCAATGCTTTAAAAAGGGAACGAACAACGGAGGAGAGAATCTAATTTGAAAAAGAAGGAAATAAATGTTTATCAATACTAATATTTAATAATTGCTACGCCTAAGACGCCGGGCACTTTTCAGTTACATTACAAAAATTTGGTTAAGCCGAAGAACATGTCAACGGAAAATATGCCGTTCAATGCCATCACAACTCTTGAAATAAGAAAACATCATTGCACAACTTTGGCAATAGTTGGAAAAATTTTGATTCATGCATGCAATAATTTTCCGCCCCACATTAATGAATAATTTTGAAAGACATTGAAGCTGAATCCACATCAATCAAAATCTGTTTTCCAGTGCTTGAAATTGATTAAAGTGTATTTACCCAGACCGACTGTGATTGGCATTTTGGCGGTCTTCGATGTTGTTTACAAAAACTGTTGATGTTGTTTGCATTATCCTCGTTGAACTGAATATGTGAATCTTTTCTTTATATGCAAGCACTTAAAGCCATTTATTTTCTATTATTATGTGCAGTGATAACTTGGAAACTATCTTTCCATTTCAAAGAGTTTATCAAGGGAGGCCTTCAATATCGCTTTAGCACTCTTAAGCCAATAAAACCGTTTCTGTTCTGCAGAGAAAATAACAACAAAAAAATAACTGATCACTGGGTATTTGTGTGTTTAATCAACCTAACCTGTAACACGGGTCATTTGTAGCAGAGACTGGCCGTACAGAGACATTGATGGAGAGTCCAAAATATTAATGGAGTTGTACTTGTCGAAAAATCTCAGCTTCTCAATGGTTTAACGAGGTCAATTGAACTATCAACTGACTCACATAGAGCCAAAAGGAGTTATATTCAATTCACCTATGAACTTGGTTCCTTATAAGTCAGGTGCATCGTTCCTCGCATCACTACTCACATCCTCTATTGTCGATTTACCATCTCCACTGCGTCAACCTGTTCCCTCCGTTGACACATAAATCCTGTTATTGCCACATTTGTGTAGATGCGATCCCTTTCATAATTCGAACACATTTTCATAAAAATTAACAGCAACCAAAAAAAGCGTGGCAAATTCAGATTCCCCCTTGCAGTAACTGCGGCTGGTTGAAAGTAGCAAACACCCTCCTCCGTCTGTGGCAAATGGTAACAACGTAACAAACAAATTATTTGCCTTGGGTTTTTATTCCTGCCACACACAAACACCCACACACAAACACAAACACTCGCGCACGCATTGCCAAGTTGCATTTTTATTACCCACGCTGCCCACACTCACCCAGCATTCCTCGCACAGCAATTTGCCAGCTCATGGCACCGCTTTCCACTAAACAAAATTTCCAAAAAGCATTTTTTTTAAATACAAAACAAAAAGCGCGAATTTCGCTTCCTGTTTTTTAATCCCAAAGAGTGCACATTACTTACACTTAGCAGCAAGACAAATATTGAGAGTATTTGCCACTGTCAGAGTGTGACATTTGCCTTATTTGCCCCTTTTTCCCGCTTTCACCTTTTTTATTTTTCCTTGCTATTTGTTTGTACGGTTGTTCTGTTGCTTTTGTTGCTGCTCTTGTTGTTGTTGTTGTTGTTTTTGTGGCTTGGGCAGCTCGCTTGCCGCTGCCATTATTTGTCATTACATTTGCACCACGACACCCACCCACCCAGCGCTGCAAATGCAGCGCGTTTGGGCTCATCAATTGCACAAGAAAATCTCACTGCGCTCAGGGCAGAGACACGACAGCGCTAACATTTGGTGGACGAGCTGAGCGTAGATGAATGCCTGGTAGCTTGGCAGGAGTGACAGACCGACAGACAGACAGACAGACGGACCGACAGCAGCGTAGAATTTACACCAATATTGCAACCAGGGGCACGCATGTGGAGGGTCGATTTTTATTGTTCAACTGAAAAATGTGTAAACGCTGTTGATTTCGTAATTTGTAATGTCGTGTCTTCTGCGCTGCCCCAGCTAAGAATGGGAGTGTGGTATGTGCGGTATAAA